>CM075766.1:31107870-31707870 GCA_037974665.1 Ehretia macrophylla
CGGGTATTACAGGATTACCTATTCTAAGGTTAGTGAGCCGAGGATAGGTTGGATGGAAGCTATAAATTCAAAAAAAAAGAGTAGAAATAGATCTCTAACAGGCTTTCTTTCATTCATGCTTTTATCTAAACAGTAGCTCATGACCCGATGTGGCGAAAAAATGGATTCTCTCAGCCCTGCTATGCTTTGGACAAAAAGAAGAAGTAGGAAGGAAGATTGAAATTCACTTTATCAAGGAAAAAGGGATTTCCCCGATACGACATAGGTAACATACCGACAGATAGGAATGAAGTCCTCCTTCTCCGGGGATATTACCACTAGCATCACCATCAACTAAGGGAAGAAAATCATTCCAGATTCAGATTTGTACCCTAGAATTCTGATTCGATAGGTGTGGACTAGCATTTCATTCCATCTTATATATAATATAATATTCTAATATAAAGTAGCGGACCATCTCTCATCACCAATTGCATTACTTAAAAATCTTTCTTTGGGCTCTATTTTAGGTGCCTCCTTCAGCCTTGAAGGTAACGAAGTACTATTTTTCTACCTTTTTTAGGCGAACACTTGAACCTCTCTTGGTGAATTAAGTTCGTGCTTCTATTAAACTATCTGCTTCAAGTCGAGGTAGAACTAATCGAACAGGTGAAAAAGGCTTGCACTCCTATAGGGCACATCCCGAGGGAAAAGATCCTTCCATGATTGACAGAGAGCAGGCAAATATTGTATGATAAAGTACTCTCTCTCCTTTCTTTCCCTTCTCGTTTGCTTCTTTCTCTCCTCATTCGCACATCACGAAATTCTATTCCTCCGCCACTAGTTAAGGGGAGCAACTATACACGCGGACAAGGGGAACGTCCGTGCAATCACTGAGTGGCAGGCCTCGACCAAGGTAAAGAAGCTTCAATCATTCTTCGGGCTTGCCAATTATTACCACCCTTTCATCAATATCTGTTTCTTTGCCAATGCGCCGAGGGCTTTAGCAGGTATGCTCATTGCACCCACACAGTGTATCTCTTTTCACCTGGACGCCAAATAATTGCTAACATAGTTATTATGCAGGAGGTGATTCATTCTATGCAAAGGAAAAGGGGAAAAGAAGAAGGCACTAATGCCAAATGGATAACAATTAATATTGAGAGATGTCTTTCATAGCGTAGTCAAACTAAAGTAGCCAAGCAAGGGAATCACCTTCTGACCTTTTGAGATGGGAGGGCGAGGACTTCTATCTTCCTTACCGCTAAAACTCTTTGCTTATTAGCTTACTCCTCGTCTCTTACCCCTAACATCTTCACTCCGCGGGGAGAGGAGATGAGGAAGCCCTACCATCAGTGCTATTTCCCCGGCTATGTACTCTAAGTCTTCGCTTCGCACCTTGTCTTTCTTATTGCTTTAATCTAAATTGAAAGTTTGCACTCTATGGAGAATCTCTTTTGTTATGCACCTAATACAAGATTAGTCAAGTCTTTCTTTGATTCCACTACTGCTAGTTAAAAAGGGCTATACCCAAACTTATTCTCGAGGAGAGGAATGAGCATTAAACCACTCAATTGCTTGTGAAATTGAGGTGAAGGATCTATAGCCTATGAAAGCAGATAAGAGGCTATTCCCATGGACGAGGGAAAGGCGAAAACCCTATTAAGCTATGACGTATCATCTAAGTTCACTATGAAAGTGCTAGGCCAACATAAGATATCATGTCATAACATAATCATAAGTTGGATTCAAGATCGAGAATGTCATGCATGAACACCTTGACATAGCCGAAATCTACATAGGCTATCTACAAAATTTTGCATGTTTTGTAACAAGGATCAACATTCTAACATTTCATTATACCCATTGATTATCAACACATACATATCAAATATATATATATATATATATATATATATATATATATATATATATATATAAACAAAAAGGAGGTGCATAGATATACTCAATAGTAGAACGCTTTGGAGATGATGAAGTTGAATGACAAACTTTTGAATCCTTCTAACTTGAAGGCCCTAGTTGGCCCACCAAGCATCCAAAGTCCTACCCCACCTTGAAGATAGATTGTGCTAGTATACCTTCAATGTATGAAGCTACGTAAATGTGGTTTTGGATCAAAAGGCAAAGGCTTTAAGACCTACATGCCATGGCCGAAAGTTCAAGCTCAAAAATGAAAAAGATGAAGTTCTCTCTCTTCACCTAATGCCTTGGCCGAAATTCTATGTGCATGTATGTGTATGTATGTCAAGTTGTCACATAATGAGAGATTATATTATCATCTAATATAAGCTAATAAAAAATTAAGTGACCAATCACCATTGTCACTTTTTCATGACAAGCCATGCAAGCCTTTAGATTTCAATCATTAGCATTAGATGATAAAAGATGATCATTTTCTCTCTCCTCTATCCCTTGGCCGAAAATGCAAGTGGATGGAGAGAAAAGATTGTCATCTTTTATTATATATATAAAACATACTCATATAATTATATATATATAATGTTACTTTATAAGATAGCAAATCACAATTGCTTCCTTCTAAAGTAAAAGCCATGCAAGTCCTAGGATTGTAATCATTACCAAAGATAACTTTATTCTCTCTCTTGACACTTGTCAAAAAGGCTTTATCAACAAAAGCAATGGTCAAGATTCTTTTGTCTTTATTCAAAAATGAATCCTATCCATTCATTTCAAATTCAAATGACATGGACAATCCTAGTCATCAATCTCTACATCCATATGCCACATGTAAATATCTAGTCATTAATTTGCAATTCACCCTTTGAGAACAAGGATAATGACGTGGCATTTATCAAATTACATCATCATTACACATATACATATATAAACACCTTTATATATATATATATATATATATATATTATTTTCTTGCCCATTCTAATCTCCATTAGAATAAATATATTGAAACAACTTTTCAATAATTATAATTTGGCCCAATAGTTTTGGTAATTACAATTTGATCCAAAAACTTTCCAAAATTACACTTTTTGCCCAAATACCAATATTGATGACTCTTAACACTTTAACGCCACCAACCATATTATACGAGCTTTCGGTGAACTTATTCATGGTACTTATTTGTGTGTGACCTTCTAGATTCATAATCGCGTACCGATGAGGGACTTGATAAACCTCCTTATCTATTTCAGAAATGTTTCCGTCATTTACCGAAATACCCTCATGCTCATGACGCATTAGCAACGAACGTACCATGATAATGTATACGATAATGAAGACGACGTCTTTTATGAATCCATTTAACCGTCGAGAATTAGTCTACAGTCCGATCCTTCTGTTACAAGTGCCTCGATCGAGAAAGGACCATGAAATGGTTAAGCCCACATCCGATACTATGTATAAATATGAATCGGTGAAACGAGAGATGACTACCATGGAAAAACTCCTTTCCATCACTACATACACGCCTTGTCCAAGGATTTGCTCGTTTACCAACCAATCTCAGATATCATAGGACATCGCCTCGCGCTGGAGGTTAACAGATCCTATCTTGACAATTACCTGTCAGTTCATACCACAAGACGAAAAACGCAAAGGCCGTAACCCACCTTACAAGACAGGCATTGTCTAGACCCAGTATTTAGCCCCTGATATAACCGGCAGTCGTAATCTCTCAAGTCTAAGGATTAATTTGCACAATTCTCAACTAAATAGTAAACTATTAACCTGAAATCATGTAGTTCACTATTTATTATCACATTCAATGATCCGTACACAGACAATTACTCATATGTTTATTAGTCCACATCATCATATTGTTCTGACATTTTGCACGCCATTTATCATTAACATCACTATGTTAATCAAATGTAATAACATATGATAACCCGTACTCGAATATTTTAGTCCCGGTTGAATAATCTGAAAGGCTATGAATTGTTTCTTAATGCTTATCATATCGAAGAGAAAGTGCAAAATATCCTAAACCTTTTTAGAACATTTATCTTCTCAGATAAACATTAGGGACATATTCACATCGAAGCGGAGAATATGAATATCCTACAAATCATATAATGTATAAAACACATAAATATATTCTCATTAAACCCTAAAAAGGTCATCTCAAACTTTAGCATTAGGGCATATCCCTAACAATCTCCTACTTGCACTAATGCTATCAACCATAGGATCTAGTTCATTTTACATTCATATCCGTATACTCATCTTCTCTAAGATGGTGATCAACTGTAACTGACTTTACAGTATCAATAGGTCAACTATAGAAACAACTATAGGATCTTTATCTGTTAATTCATTTTCTTATCAAGAAATAAATTCTTAAATTGACTCTTTACAAGTTCAGACTCTTGATGTGATCGGGTTCTTTTAAGCTTGTGCAAAAAGCCTATATAATAGTTACCATATCACATGATATCGGCTACCATCAATAGATAGAACCTCATAATTTCCAAACATCATAAAAGTCAAGCAGCATCTTGGCTCATATAATAACATAACTATTATTTTTCATTATTCGGAACTCTTTCCAATAATTCACAAATCCATCAAATACACTTTTATCCTTTTAAGAGAATTTTTCTCTAAGAACTTCACTACAACCATAAACCTTAAAATTATGGGTTAAAGTTCATATAGAGATCATTATAACAATAAGATCACTAGAACTTATATGTATTCTCTCTGATATCTATCATATAACTCATTACATCATATCGTTCCAAGTACTTGCCATTGCATTTAAAGGAGAATGCAAATAGCGAAAGGATTAGGTGAAAAAATCATTCGCAACCTTTCCTTAATAGTCAGAAGGAAATCTACAAGAAAAGACATATACCCTGTCATTAAGACTAGAGACCAAAATTTTTTAGATTCCTCCATCTTAAAGAGAACTTTAAGATCGTTACTAGGTGTACAGGTCATGAGAAAACAAACAATCATATCACTGCACTTCATAGACATAATACTTATAAGACATGATTGGTTTACCCATGAAATACAACATGATATAAAATTTGTTGGACCTTGGTGAACGAAGGTATCACAAATTTACACGACTTGTTAAGGGCATCAACTCCCACTAACTTTTCTTATAAATTTAGATATCACCTTCATTTATTAATGAAAATGATCTCTATCTTTTCATTTTAACAATTTCATCATAGTTATCTTTCTCTAAAGAAACTATGCATGAAGGAGTTTAAATTCTATATAGCCATAGAATTAAAACATGGTATAATTTTAAAATCAATTTGAAAGATTATGGTGATAAAAGATGCATTCTCTAATCTTCTTTTATAACCCAACATATTCTGGACAAGTCTCATAAGCTCCATTTCATTCAATTATTTATTTTGAACGAACTCTTTTGTCAAAAAGAATAATTAATCTATCACACTCATAGATGTAAAACAATTCTAGTCTTTAACTCTTGACTATTTCAAAGTTCAAGACAATATATGTATGATTTGGTATTTAGCCATTTCTATAAAGGCAAAGCAATGAAGTATAAATGTTTGAGTTTGAAGACATTCTTTCTTCCGAGGAAAGATATACAAAATGCCAATCATTTCTTACAAAGGATCATTTCCAAAATATCCTCTAGAAATGATTGAAAATAATAACTACTATTTAAAGAAATAATCAAACTAATCCGAACATTTATAAACATTTTTCAAAAATGAGATGGCATACCAAGCTAATCCAAAACAACCAAATCAAGCATAAACAATGTCTACTACTCAATCCCCTCCAGATGAGAGATCTCCTGGTAAGAATGCCATAACCCGGCTTCTCCTATGTCTCCTCCTATGTCTCTTCCTCTTCCTTCTTTTGTATCTATTTTGGCTGGGCTCAGCCACAGAACGAGAGGACTCAACATAGGGATCAGGTGTTGTACCCAAACCAAGGTTATGCCAACTAGTCAGAATATCTCGCAACTCATTCAGTGTGACCTCAATTCTATGCACGTAAAAGACCAAGATCAAGGGAGAGTAGGATGGTGGAAGAGACTGCAAGATCAAGTCAACCTGATGTCGGGGATCTATAATGAAACCAAATGGCTCCAACTGAGTTACCAAGTAAATCATTCTGAGGCAGTGTTGCCTTACGTCACCTCCTTCCTCTAGTCTCATACTAAAAAGCTCATGGGTCAACTAGAATCTCATAGACTGATTATGCTCGCCAAAGGATTCCTCCAAGCAACGAATGATATCTACGGAATGAGGCAACCCCTCATAGAATTGACACAGATCATCGCTCATTGATGAAAGAATGTATCCCCTAACATGCATGTCATCCTGGAACCACTTATAGTAAGTGACTTTGTCAGTCTCAGATGCAGTCTCATCAACATGAGAAAATGTCGAGACATGCAAAATATACTCAATTCTCTCAAATCGAAGGACTACCCTTAAACTTTTGTACCATTTTTTGAAGTTTGGTCCAACTAAATAATTATGATTAAGGATGGACAAAATAGGATTTATGAATGAAGCCATTAAACTGGAGAAAAAGTAAATATAGTAGAAAGTAAGATTACAGACTAATAAGAATATATGTAAAGCTATTAAATTGCAAAATAAAATAGCTACTCCCACTATTTGTTTTAAATCTCATACTCCCTTAATGAGAAAACATGAATCTATGAGAATACTCTAAGTGGGATGACCAAGTTCTTATGATCAGACACATTTCTCAAACCTTTGTGCCTATGTTGAAACATGAATACCAAAGGTCAACAACTGTTTGTTGTCTATTTCTCTAAATAGGGTATGGTCTACTTTAGTCCATAAATCACTTGATCTCAAACCTTTGTGGTTAAAATTGATTAGGTGATCTAGTTAGATTGTACCTGCCATCACTTAGTTATCCATCAAATTGAATCAATAGCCTCAAGCCTTTGTGGCTATGTTAACCATTAGATTTTGGCAGACAACCACATCACGACGTTTCATTCTAGCGATTTTAATAAACTTATTTTGAAACATATCCCTACCTTTAGGTAAGAAGGATCGTGTGATAACCCGAACCCGGCATGCATTTAAAGGCATTTAACTGCATTTAATTAAGTGACATCTTAAATGTTAGCATTGGATTTGTGTTTATTTTAGTTAAACATTTATATGGAGCTTTATTTCCAATTTATTTTAGAAGTAACTAGAATAATACTCGAGCCAATTATTTTAACGGAATAACAACTATTTTTCATAATTATGTTAATCGGTTTTATTTTTCTTGCACCTTAAAGCTCGGTTTTCAATTAAATAAAAAGTAGCTCCGAGCCGGAATAAATTTTCAACTATGATTACTCTTCAAAATTATATTTTCTTAAATTCTTTGAGATTTAATTGTTAATCTTCTATTGTCGCAAAGTACATAGCATATCGAGAGCGATAGTTAGGAAATGAATTCGAGTCCTCAGCAAATAGTGGAAACTAGTATTTAGTGTTTTAAGTTGTATTTAACTAGAATTGGATTTATGTTAGTTATTTTAGCTTTAAAACGCATAAAACAAGCTTATTTGACCAAGTTTAAGTTAGTTGACCAAGCCTTGACCAAGTTGACTTGTTGTCATCTATAAAATAGCTTAAATTAGCACAAAATTAAATAAAAAAGAAGCTGAAAACAGAACATGAAGGGCCGAAAATATGAAGGAGAAGAAAAAAAAAGATTTCAAGCCAAATCATCAAAGCTTCGCGTGAGCTTGCACGGGGTGGTTTCCGAGGCGTCCTACGAGGTTTTCCTAGCGTCTAGGAGTGTCTAAGGTGAGGGTTTCAACGTTATTTGCGCATTTGAATATTTTGTGTATTAACTTTGATTTTGGGGATTTATCCGTATATTGTTATTTAAATCGTTTTAAGGCTTAAAGAATGTTCCCTAGCAATCGTAGAACATGTATTTATAGCTTTTTAACATTTTCTGCGGTTGAATATCGAAATTGAAATATAAATTGTTAATTGAATAGTAAATAGTGAATAGTAAACCCCCGTTTCGATGAAGTTGCTCCGTTATGCATTCTGTTGATGTAGGAAGGTGCTAGATATGCTAGAATGCCTAAATGTATGGTTTAATTGGAATGTGTAATGGAAAAACGGAGAAAAATGGCTTAGTGAAAGTTGGGGTCGTTTAGGTCAAGTTTGGCATTTTATCGTTTTGCATGATGGCATTGTCTCGGGAGGTCATGGAAGCACTTTTGGTGCAGTTGTGACATTGGTTGGGTAATCGGTTGAGGTGGTTGTAGTTCAAACGAGCAAAGGGGGAAATCGGAACTTTTCGTGAATTCTGCTTTGCGTGAATTCTAGGGTTAAGTAAGGTTTCAGGGTCTTTAGACGTGCCTTATGGTGACCTAGGAGGATTGGTGAAGTCGGTTTCCAAAACTCGTGGCTCGTTTGAAAGTAGTAGTGTTTTGAAAGTTGGGGTCGTTTTTCTGATTTTGTCTGTTTTCATAGTATATTGCTTATTGAATGCTTATATTACTTATAGAATGCTTATATTACTTATAGAATGCTTATGTTGCCTATAGAATGCTTATAATGCCTATAGAATACTTGTTATTGCTTGATAATGTTAGTTGGTGTTGTTCTTGTTACTTCTTTGATTGTAACTGCTTGTTAATGCTTGTTAATGCTTATTACGCTTGTTAGAGTTGATTATTGATTGAAATGTTTAACAATTGTTGAATAATGCTTGATATCTCGTTTATCTCCTCTATTCTGTATTGTTGTGCTATTGCTCGTTTATCGCCTTGTATCGAGTCTTGCATTGCATAGTATCAGGGCGTGAGTGATGGGCCTCTCCGGGTAGCCTCGAGTTGCCGGTGTTGGTTGCCCTAGCTCCGTGTCCTATTCCCTTTTCTCGCTTGGGTTGCCTCCCAGGGAGATTTGGGTCGTAGAATTGATGGTTACTCCTGGGGTATTCCAAACTGGAGTTATAAGGGGGTTGCGCGCTTATTGTCATCGTTATCAACATCAAGCTCGAGATTGATATATCGCTCGTGAAGTGGTATATTGCTCGTATGAGTGAACCATAGCCTTCAGAGTGTGGTATAGCTTTGAATGGTTGTGTTAATGCTTTCTTGAATGTTTATTATATTGTCGTTTGTATTGAATGCTTTTCTTATTGGCTTTATTGCTTAACTGTGTTTATTTGCATTGCACGACTTTCTTTCTCTCCACCTCGATATCTGCCTCGCCCTCACTGAGTATACGTGTTGTGTATACTCACTCTTCACCACCACATTTCAGGAAATGTCATGTTAGCTGAAAAATTCGTGATTTCGTGAAGGCTCGTGCTTGAAGAGTTGTCTTGCGTGCCTATGTGGCTTGAGTTGTTGAAGTTGTAAAGATGTATGCTTTTATGTATAGTATGTATTTATTGCTAAAAAGAAATGTAACCTAAATTAGCTAAATAGTTGAGGTAGATTGATAAGCTAGTTATGTATTCAGTAATATAGTTTAACTTCGATGCATGTTTGTAATGTCTAAAGGGAAGAGTTAGAATGGCATGATAGTTTATTTTATGTAGTAGCTTAGTATGGTTTAAATGTTTAGTTTGAATGTACTTGTCAACAATGAAAAGAGATAGGTTAGTTTTTTTAATTTGAAATGTATGTATACTTGCTGAGTTAATTGTTGAGAACCGAGGCTCGGATGGCCTTGAGGTAGTTGAATGTTTGGACATGGTATTGGTCCTCTTATATGCTATCGCAGGTTTATTGTTTTTGCCTAGAAACATGGGAGACTCCGTCCATTTTCCCTGAAAATTATGCCCGGGTTTGGTTTGGGTTGTGAATAGATTGATTGTTAGAACTCCCGATCTCGACAGGGATCGGGGTGTCACAGGTGGTATCAGACCTTGTCTAGCTCATAAGCCAGGACAGGGTCCTCGGTCTGGTGGGTAGTGACCCTTGAATGTGTGCTTGTTAAGTGTGTCTTGAAAGTGTATGCTTGTATGTGAGATTGTGTGTCTTGATTTGAATGTGTGCTCCTATGTGATATAGTTATGTGTTATGTGTTAATTGTGTGCTAAGTAAAGTGAAGTTTCTAGTTGTGCATTGAATTGACCTATCAAATTGGCATAGTGAATTGGATTGATTTCGTGGATTGTTATTTGCTTAGAGTATTGCTTGTGATGTGTGTATTAGAATGTCTTGAATTAGCTATGCCGTGATTTGAATTGATTATGTTGTGCTTGACTAGATTGTCGTGCTTGAGAGACTTTGTTGAATAAACTATTTTGTAAACTTGCTTGCATAATAGTTTAAGGCATGTGTATAACTGTGATATATTGGCATTCATACATGTCCTATGGAAATGGTAAGTAAGTCCTCTTTCTCCCCTGAGGAAAGTGGTTCACAGTTGGCCTTTCAAGGTGTATGGATTGGCAGGAAATGAATGGCATTTGACCAGCCTTTATTTGGGAATTTGTGTTTGCTTTTGGAGCTCGGTTATTGGCAAATCTCTATGGTCCTCCTCTGTTCTTAACAGTTGTGAAAGAGTAGCTTTCTTTTGGGGTTCTATTTGGTTGTTCTCTGGAGCATTCTTTGATTTTCCTATTGGGTATTCTTTGGAGACTTCGGTTGGCATTTCTCGATGGATTTGGCTATTGGGATTTCAATCGGCCTTACTGCTCAGTAATATCTATGATATATGTGTCTCGGATTTTTATTGGTGTGATACTAGCATCCCTGATTGGAAATTCTTCAATGGTATTTTATGGAATTCTCAGTGGCCAATTATTTAGTATTTCCTTATTGGGCAAACTTGGCTACTGTCTTATTGGAGCATTGTTTTGGATATCTTCTTCAGTGTTCCTCAGTAGGTTTGGTATTTGGAGTTCCTATCAGACTTATTGTATAATACTACTTATGGTATTCTTTGAAATTCTTATTGGGCATTCTATTGGTATTTTCCTTATTGGCAAGGTTGTATGAAGTTCTCTCTTGGCACAGAGTGAAGAGGCCTCAGAGATTGGTTTCGGTATATTGTTCACCAGTTCGGTGTTTATCCTTGGAGTTTTCGTCCATCTGGGAAACTATGTTTGTTATTCAACTTGGTTGTCTTATTGGGCACATTATATTTTCTCTACTATTCCCTTTGACATTCCTCTCAGCATTTGATAGCAAAACTCGGAATCTAATTGGTTGTCCTATGGGGTTATTATTTCGAAGGCTTCTTTGGAACTTTGGAAGTATATTTGATTGGGTTTCTTAGTATTTTCTTCAGCACTCTTAACAGGGAATTCTTCTATGAAATTCATGACCAGCGGGATACTTCTTTGGACCTCTAGATGGAACCTTTGATTGAGCCTTTATTTGGTTTTTTTGCTTGGGGATTCTCGGGCAGTAATAGTTGAACTTCTACTAGGGATTCGTGTATGGGGTATTCATTCGGTATTCCTCTTATCATTAATATGTGATGTGATTTTATCTACAGTATCTTTGCTTTAGTCTTTATTGGTATTATCTCGGCATTTCTAGTTGGAATTTATTCTTCTTCGGCATTCGTGTCAACGGGATTCTTGTACGGTATCTACCTTTGAGCCTTTATTTGGCGTTACTACTTGGCATTTCTACTTGAACTTTCCTACTGGTCATCTTGATTAAGTACTTGCTCAGCAACTAATGAAGACTAGTCAGAGTTGGATTTCAGTGAATGCAGAGCTCTATTGGAAGAAGAATTGCGAGGACGCAATTGTTTTAAGGGGGGAAGGATATGATAACCCGAACCCGGCATGCATTTAAAGGCATTTAACTGCATTTAATTAAGTGACATCTTAAATGTTAGCATTGGATTTGTGTTTATTTTAGTTAAACATTTATATGGAGCTTTGTTTCATATTTCTTTTAGAAGTAACTAGAATAATACTCGAGCCAATTATTTTAACGGAATAACAACTACTTTTCATAATTATGTTAATCGGTTTTATTTTTCTTGCACCTTAAAGCTCGGTTTTCAATTAAATAAAAAATAGCTCCGAGCCGGAATAAATTTTCAACTATGATTACTCTTCAAAATTATATTTTCTTAAATTCTTTGAGATTTAATTGTTAATCTTTTATTGTCGCAAAGTGCATAGCATATCGAGAGCGATAGTTAGGAAATGAATTCGAGTCCTCAGCAAATAGTGGAAACTAGTATTTAGTGTTTTAATTTTAGTGTTTTAAGTTGTATTTAACTAGAATTGGATTTATGTTAGTAATTTTAGCTTTAAAACGCATAAAACAAGCTTATTTGACCAAGTTTAAGTTAGTTGACCAAGCCTTGACCAAGTTGACTTGTTGTCATCTATAAAATAGCTTAAATTAGCACAAAAAAAGAAGCTGAAAACAGAACATGAAGGGCCGAAAATATGAAGAAGAAGAAAAAAAAAGATTTCAAGCCAAATCATCAAATCTTCGCGTGAGCTTGCACGGGGTGGTTTCTGAGGCGTCCTATGAGGTTTTCCTAGCGTCTAGGAGCGTCTAAGGTGAGGGTTTCATCGTTATTTGTGCATTTGAATATTTTGTGTATTAACTTTGATTTTTGGGATTTATCCGTATATTGTTATTTAAATCATTTTGAGACTTAAAGAATGTTCCCTAGCAATCGTAGAACATGTATTTATAGCTTTTTAACATTTTCTGCAGTTGAATATCGAAATTGAAATATAAATTGTTAATTGAATAGTAAATAGTGAATAGTAAACCCCCATTTCAATGAAGTTGCTCCGTTATGCATTCTGTTGATGTAAGAAGGTGCTAGATATGCTAGAATGCCTAAATGTATGATTTAATTGGAATGTGTAATGGAAAAACGGAGAAAAATGGCTTAGTGAAAGGTGGGGTTGTTTAGGTCAAGTTTGGCATTTTATCGATTTGCGTGATGGCATTATCTCGGGAGGTCATGGGAGCACTTTTGTTGCAGTTGTGACATTGGTTGGGCAATTGGTTGAGGTAGTTGTAGTTCAAACAAGCAAAGGGAGAAATCGTGGCTTTGTGTGAATTCTAGGGTTAAGTAGGGTTTCGGGGTCATTAGACGTGCCTTATGGTGACCTAGGAGGATTGGTGAAGTCGGTTTCCAAAACTCGTGGCTCGTTTGAAAGTAGTAGTGTTTTGAAAGTTGGGGTCGTATTTGTGATTTTGTGTGTTTTCATAGTATGTTGCTTATAGAATGCTTATATTACTTATAGAATGCTTATGTTGCCTATAGAATGCTTATAATGCCTATAGAATACTTGTTATTGCTTGATAATGTTAGTTGGTGTTGTTCTTGTTACTTATTTGATTGTAACTGCTTGTTAATGCTTATTACGCTTGTTAGAGTTGATTATTGATTGAAATGTTTAACAATTGTTGAATAATGCCTGATATCTCGTTTATCTCCTCTATTCTGTATTGTTGTGCTATCGCTCGTTTATCGCCTTATATCGAGTCTTGCATTGCATAGTATCAAGGCGTGAGTGATGGGCCTCTCTGGGTAGCCTCGGGTTGCCAGTGTTGGTTGCTCTAGCTCCGTGTCCTATTCCCTTTTCTCGCTTGGATTGCCTCCCAGGGAGATTTGGGTCGTAGATTTGATGGTTACTCCCAGGGTATTCCAAACTGGAGTTATAAGGTGGTTGCGCGCTTATTGTCATCGTTGTCAACATCAAGCTCGAGATTGATGTATCGCTCGTGAAATGGTATATTGCTCGTATGAGTGAACCATAGCCTTCAGAGTGTGGTATTGCTTTGAATGGTTGTGTTAATGCTTTCTTGAATGTTTATTATATTTTCGTTTGTATTGAATGCTTTTCTTATTGGCTTTATTGCTTAACTGTGTTTATTTGCATTGCACGACTTTTTTCTCTCCACCTCGATATCTGTCTCGCCCTCACTGAGTATACGTGTTGTGTATACTCACTCCTCACCACCACATTTCGGGAAATGTCATGTTAGCTGGAAAGTTCGTGATTTCGTGAAAGCTCGTGCTTGAAGAGTTGTCTTGCATGCCTATGTGGCTTGAGTTGTTGAAGTTGTAAAGATGTATTCTTTTATGTATAGTATGTATTTATTGCTAAAAAGAAATGTAATCTAAATTAGCTAAATAGTTGAGGTAGATTGATAAGCTAGTTAAGTATTCAGTAATATAGTTTAACTTCGATGCATATTTGTAATGTCTAAAGGGAAGAGTTAGAATGGCATGATAGTTTATTTTATGCAGTAGCTTAGTATGGTTTAAATGTTTAGTTTGAATGTACTTGTCAAGAATGAAAAGAGATAGGTTAGTTTTTTTTTTATATTTGAAATGTATGTATACTTGCTGAGTTAATTGTTAAGAACCGAGGCTCGGATGGCCTTGAGATAGTTGAATGTTTGGACATGGTGTTGGTCCTCTTATATGCTATCACAGGTTTATTATTTTTGTCTAGAAACAAGGAGACTCCGTCCGGTTTTCCTGAAAATTATGCCCGGGTTTGGTTTGGGTTGTGAATAGATTGATTGTTAGAACTCCCGGTCTCGACAGGGATCGGGGTGTCACAGATCGTATTCATTTGGGTCTTATTAAATATCCTAAGATGGCAGAGGACTACGATAAAAACCCTTTTTACCGTTTGAAAATCTAATATTTGTTTGCACGTATGAGTAAATACAATCTCATCAAAACAATAAGCATTCTACATACTATTAAGCTAATAATCACAATTATAGCAATTGAAATAGTATGAATGCAAAGATATATGAATGGTGGATCATGGGCTTGACTTTTCGGCTAAAACAAATAAAACTATTCTATTTAAAAGATCTTCAACACTTTGAAATCTTCATTGGGCTTCCAACTCCTTGGAAAAGTCCATTGGGCCTCCAACTCCTTGGAAAAGTCCATTGGGCCCCTTTCAAGTTTCTTTTAAAGAATTACTTAAAAGTCCTCACTACATAATTCTCTCAAATGAAAATAAATTGAGATTTATGTCTCATATTACAACCCAACATCTTTTGTCCCTAAAGCCCAAGTCCATGATCAAATTCACCATTCTCAAAATAATAAATACGCATGATTATTCATATCAAAATATAATAACCAACATATTAATTTCTAGCATTCAAGTTTAATCTACTCATCAAGTATGAAAGAATAAACTAATCCAATGCCCCTTTTGCATAAATATAAAACCCCTTTTATACACGCAAGTCATAATGGCCTATTAATTCATAACTCGTTATAATTAATTATATTCACATCTAAGTCCAAAACTTTAAAAAAAACACAAGTTCATGGCCCATTAATTCAAAGTGGCCCAATAGGTTAAAATCAAGCACAAGTAGATACACACAAGGCCCAAGCCCAAATCAACATGTCTTTAATGGCCCACATACATTAACTATAGCCCAATAGTCCTTTGAAAGTATTATATCATTATATAATCAACTTTCTACTTTCTAAAATTTAAAAACATCTCAATACTACTTATTAGATAATTTCTAATTTCAAGATTAACACATAAAGGCCAACTATGTGAAATCTATTTTGGCAATTTTTAAGACATAAAGAAAAGTTGCACCTTTGATCATTAAACATCTTTACTCATCATGTAGTCATCAACTTGAACCATATGCATGATTATATTAAGATAAGCTTAAAACTAATTTTAAACTTTTAATCTAACACATGCATATAATAGACACCAACTGTAACACCCCGATCCCTCTCGAGACTAGAGGTTCTATCAATCGATCTAATCACAAACCAAACCAAACCCCGGCATAATTTCCAGGGAAAACGGACGGAGTCTCCCCTGTTTCTAGGCGAAATGTAAAACCTGCGACAGCATATAAGTGGACCAGCACCGTATCCAACCAAACAAACTACCTCAAGGCCATCCGAGCCTCGGTTCTCAACAATTAAACTCAGCAAGTATACATACATTTTCAATTTAAAAGCTAACCTATCTCTTTTCATTTTTGACAAGTACATTCAAACTAGACAATTAAACCATACTAAGCTACTGCATAAAATAAACTATCATGCCATTCTAATTCTTTTCCTTGGGACATTACAAACATGCATTGAAGTTAAGCTATGCTAACTGATTACATAACTAGCTTATCGATTTACCTCAACTATTTAGCTAATTTAGATTACATTTCTTTTAACAATAAATACATACAACATATGAAAGCATATATCTTTACAACTTCGACACTCAAGCCACATAGGCACGCAAGACAACTCTTCAGGCACGAACTTTCACGAAATCACGAACTTTCCAGCTAACATGACATTTCCTGAAATGTGGTGGTGAGGAGTGAGTATACACAACACGTATACTCAGTGAGGGCGAGACAGATATCGAGTTGGAGAGAAAGAAAGTCGTGCAATGCAAATAGACACAGCTAAGCAATAAAATCAATAAGAAAGCATTCAATACAAATGACAATATATTAAACATTCAAGAAAGCATTAACACAACCATTCAAAGCTATACCACACTCTGAAGGCTATGGTTCACTCTTACGAGCAATATACCATTTCACGAGCGATACATCAATCTCGAGCTTGATGTTGACAACGATGACAAGAAGCGCGCAACCACCTTATAACACCAATTTGGACTACCCCGGAAGTATCCATCAATCTACGATCCAAATCTCCCTGGGAGGCAACCCAAGCGAGAAGAGGGAATAGCTACAGAGCTAGAGCAACCAACACTGGCAACCCGAGGCTACCCAGAGAGGCCCATCACTCACGCGCTGACACTATGCAATGCAAGACTCGATACAAGGCGATAAACGAGCGATAGCACAACAACACAGATAGAGGAGATAACCGAGATATCAAGCATTATTCAACAATTGTTAAACATTTCAATCAATAATCAACTCTAACAAGCGTAATAAGCATTAACAAGCATTTACAATCAAACAAGCAACAAGAACAACACCAACTAACATTATCAAGCAATAACAAGTATTCTATAGGCATTATAAGCATTCTATAGACAATATACTATGAAAACACACAAAATCCCAAAAATGACCCCAACTTTCAAACGCTACTACTTTCAAACGAGCAACGAGCTTTGGAAACCGATTTCACCAATCCTCCTAGGTCACCATAAGGCACGTCTAAAGACCCCGAAACCCTAATTTACCCTACAATTCACGCAAAGTCCCGATTTCCCACTTTGCTCATTTGAACTACAACTATACTAACCAAACACCCAACCAATGCTATAATCGCACCAAAAGTGCTTCCGTGGCCTCCCGAAACAATGCCATCACGCAAAACGAGAAAATGCTAAACTCGACCTAAACGACCCCGACTTTCACCAAGGTGTTTTTCTCATTTTTTCCATTACGCAACCTAAACAAACCATGCATTTAGGCATTCTAGCATACCTAGCACCTTTTCACATCAACAGACAGCATAACAATGCAACTTCATCGAAATAGGGGTTTACTATTCACTATTTACTATTCATTACACAATTTATATTTCAAATTCGATATTCAACCGCAGAAAATGTTAAAAAGCTATAAATACACGTTCTACAATTGCTAGAGAACATTCTTTAAGCAATGAAACAGACAAAATAACAACCTACGGTTAAATCACAAAAATTAAAGTTTATATTCAACATTTTCAAATGCACAAATAAAGATGAAACCTTCCCCTTACCCGCTCCTAGCCTCTAGGAAAACCACGCTGGATGCCTCGAAAATCACCCCGCACAAGCTCTCGCGAAGAAATTGAAGTTTGAAGTTGAAATGTTTTTTTTTTCTTTTTCCTCCATGGTTTCAGCCATGGCCTTCTTTATTTCCTGATTTTGCTCTTTTGTTTCGTATTTCATCCTTAAATAAAAAATGACAAATGGTCAAAGCTTCGGTCAACCAGCTAAACCAAACCAGCTATGATCTTACGAAAACGGCCATAACTTCTTCTAGAAAACTTCAATTCACGAACGGTTTGAAGCCTCAGAAACTAGACTCATAGAGCTTTCCAACCATATATAATTTGCTACCTAAATCTTCCCCAATTGGTTCAGATTTAATTCCAAAGTTGACCCAAAATTTGACTAACTTATCATTGCATTTTTTTATTTCTAATCCCAAGTTTGCCCTTTATTAAACATTTCAAAAAATTTCACCTTGTCCTAGTTGGTCAATGTAGATGAAAAGTCAACTAGTTTGGTCAAAGAAGGTGAAAGGTCAATAAAATGCAATTTAAATGAACTTTAAATGCTATTAAATATATGCCAGGTTCGGGGTATCACATCCTTCCCCCCTTAAAACAATTGCGTCCTCGCAATTCTTCTTCCAATAGAACTCTTCATCCACTGAAATCCAACTTGACTAATCTTCTTCAGCTGCTGAGCAAGTATATTAATCAAGATAACCAATAGGGAAGTTTAAGAAGAAATTCCAAGTAGTAATGCCGAATAAAGGCTCAAATGTAGATACCGCACAAGAATCCCGTTGATACGAATACCGAAAAAGAATAAAATTCCAACCAAAAGCACCGAGATAATACCAATAAAGACTAAAGCAAAGTTACTGTAGATGTCATTAATACCACACAATAACGACAAGAAGAATACCCCACGCACGAATCTCCAATAGAAGTCTAACTTTTACTGCCCGAGAATCCCCAAACAAAAAGCCAAATAAAGGCCCAATCAAAGGTTCCATCTAGAGGTCCAAAGAATTACCCCGTTGGTCATGAATTTCATAGAAGAATTCCCTGTTAAGAGTGCTGGAGAAAATACTAAGAAACCCAATCAAATATACTTCAAAATTTCCAAAGAAGCCTTCCAAACAATAACCCCATAGGACAACCAATTAGATTCCGAATATCGCTATCAAATGCTGAGAAGAAGGTCTAAGGAATAGCAGAGAAAATATAATGTGCCTAATAAGACAACCAAGTTGAATAACAAACATAGCTTCCCAGATGGATGAAAACTCCAAGGATAAACACCGAACTGGTGAACAATATACCGAAACCAAACTTTGAGGCCTCTTCACTGTTTGCCAAGTGAGAACTTCATACAACCTTGCTAATAAGGAAAATACCAATAGAACGCCCAATAAGAATTTCAAAGAATACCATAAGTAGTATTATACAATAAGTCTGATAGGAACTCCAAATACCAAACCTACTGAGGAACACTGAAAAAGATATCCAAAACAATGCTCCAATAAGAAAGTAGCCAAGTTTGCCCAATAAGTAAATACTAAATAATTGGCCACTGAGAATTCCAAAAAATACCATTGAAGAATTTTCAATCAGGAATGCCAGTATCACACCAATAAAGACCGAGACACATATGTCATAGATAATACCATACAGTAAGTCCGATTGAGATCCTAATAGCCAAGTCCATCGAGAAGTGCCAACAAAAGATTCCAAAGAATACCCAATAAGAAAACCAAGAATGCTCTCCAAAGAATAGCCAAATAGAACCTTAAAAGAAAACTACTCTTTCACAGTTGTTAAGCACAGAAGAGGACCCTAGAGATTCGCCAATAACCGAGCTCCAAAAGCAAACACCAACTTCCAAATCAAGGCTAGTTAAATGCCATTTATTTCCTGCCAATCCATACACCTTGAAAAGCCAGTGGTGAACCACTTCTTCAGGGGAGGAAGATGACTTACTTACCATTTCAATAGGACATGTATGAATGCCAATATATCACAGTTATACACATGCCTTAAACAATTATTGTCACGCCCCGACCCAACCCCCAAGCTAAAGGTAAAGTCCGGACCCGACACACGGACAGAGTCTACCCTGTACCGTGGACATTCCAAAAACCTGTAAACACTTAAACAAAGTCCCAACAATACAATACAAGCTTTTCTTAATTAAACAACAAAGCTATAAGGCCATCCGAGCCTTATGGTACACAATAGCTCCAAAACACACAAGCATGCGAGAACTTGTTGTCAGCATAGTTTTATAATCATGACATTCTAGGAAATCAATAAAACAACTTAAAGGATAATGCATTCTACATTAACCATCCACTCCCAAGCATGCAAGGATATAAAGGCAAGGATAAAAGTTATTACAAGACATGGCTTCCAATTCTACACCACAATCTACTATCCTTCAACTTGCGCAACAAACATATACATAGCCCTTAGGCCACAAAATAGTACATAAAACAATTAGTTGAACTTTCCACATAGCAGCAAATTCATTAACCACCTCAAGCTATCAGGCACAGCAACTAAGGTAAAGGCTCAATCTGAACTTCTTCTTCCTCAACTAACTCAACAAGCTAGGGATCACCCTCAGCGTCTCCTGAAACAGGTATCGAGGTATGTACAACCACTGTTGCCCAGTGAGGGATATAGTCCCGGGGCGTGCAATGCAACAGATAATACAATTATGCACTAATATCACTTAGACAATTTAAGAAACAATGATAACTTAAGTAACCACACATTTAAAAGGATACATTTCACACAATCCCCTATACACCAATCTTCACTGGTCTTCATTCACGATCCACGAACCACGAGCACGATCACGATAAGCCGGCATAACCCCAATCACTCCAGTGGGTGTACTCCGGATGTACCCCGAATCCTACGACCCAACATCCCCTGGCAATCTCCGGACCAGGCGAATGAGGGACTAGGGCACGGAGTTTGAATATCCACCGGCAAGCCCTTTGCCGCCCAGCCGATATTCAAC
The DNA here is from genome assembly GCA_037974665.1 of Ehretia macrophylla. Classification (NCBI taxonomy): domain Eukaryota; kingdom Viridiplantae; phylum Streptophyta; class Magnoliopsida; order Boraginales; family Ehretiaceae; genus Ehretia; species Ehretia macrophylla. The sequence goes on from CM075766.1 coordinate 31,128,529, forward strand.
ACATCCGCCCCTGACACTATGGTTGCGCAACCACTATGCAATGCACTTAACGATGGCAAGTTAATAGCAATAATATAAGCATTAACACATATGAGGATCAACAAAGTAGGTTGACCTCGATGCAATTAGAATAGAACAATTATATAAGCAAATATGCAGTTTTGCAAAGAGACATTACAAAATAACCATAGAATTATACCAAAAGCTCCAAATCAACTTAATATCACATATAAACACTCAAGAATTCATGCCGTGGGTTTAGAAATGTGAGACAACCGAAATTGCACTTAAACCCCTTTATTTTACAAACTATTTCTCTTCCAAACCAAAGTTAATGATTTCATTTTCAAAGGGAACTATCCCAACCTTCTAACTAACCCTCAAGGTACCCTCTCAACCCTCTAACTCATTCAAATGCCCACGATTACCCAGAAAGCCCCAAATTCCCTCTTATGGCTTTAAACTACACGTAGGGCTTCGAACAAGGGATATCAAGGCATCTATAGCACCTAGGTAGCCTAAGGATACTAGAATTGAAGCCCGAATCCACCCGGATTCGCATTAACCCCAAAAGTCCCAAGTTAAAGTCGGCTATTTTCCATTTTAACCGATTTAAGGGCAATGCAAGTGCACGGGGCTATTAAGTTATCTTCACTAACACCTAAGGCATCTATTAGAAGCATTGAATCAAGCTAATTCGAGCAATTACACAAAACCCTAGAAAAATGTCACTATTCACCCTAAAAATCAAACTAACGATTCTAACCGTTTAAATTGCGAAACGATGGCTCAAATATGTTCTCTAGCATTCATATACATGGTATAATAGCATAGATAACAATTACAATGGCATTTGATCACATTTTCAACAAATCAAGAAATTGACAACTATTTAGAAATGCAAAAACAAGCCGAGAAATCCCTCACCAAAGCGCGTAGGAGCACCTAGGAACCTTGCACACACCCAACACTAGTTGTTCAAGGCTTGGAGAGGCTTGGATTGGAGGCTTGGTGAGCAAAATCTTTTCCTTTCTCTCCCTTGGAGCTGTCGGGTTTCTGCTCTCTGTTTTCACCTTTTCTTTTTTTTTTCTTTTGCATTTTATGAGCTTAAGTGATATATAAAAGGGGCTAAGTTGAGGTGGGGTCATTTGGGTGCTTAAGTGATCTAATATAATGCGCTTATTGAGCTTAAAACGAGCTTAGATAGTAAAATATATGCTAGCTAATTAATTACCTAAGTTAGTTACGTAACACTATTCACTCAACTACAAAAATCATTTTCTAAACGAGCCCTCCTAACGCCTTTAGTTCAAATGCACATTTTTTCCACTACTTTTACAATTAATATGATTTAATAAAAATGCTAATTAACTAATAGAAGGCAGTTTAAAAACGGCGTGAATAGTAGTCACAAAAGTCAGTTAGTAAGGCACAGAAGTAAATGCGCAAACAAGGGATGCAACAGTAATTAAATGCATGGCTAAAACCCGGGCGTCACATCCTCTCCCCCTTAAACTAATTGCGTCCACGCAATTCTTACATGATTCGGCGAATAACTCTGGATACCGTTCCCGCATCTGATCCTCTCTTTCCCATGTCGCATCCTCTACTCCGTGATGATCCCACAGAACTTTAACCATCGGAATGCTTTTAGTCCTCAGCTCCTGAACTTTCTGATCAACAATTCGAAGAGGTTTCTCTGTGTAGGTCAAAGTTTCACTGATCTCTAGCGGTTCCGGCTCAAGTATGTGAGAGGGATCTGGCTGATACTTCCGAAGCATGGAAACATGGAATACGTCATGAATTCTGCCTATACTGGGAGGTAAAGCCAAACGGTAAGCCAAATCACCAACAGTTTCAGTTATCTCAAATGGTCCCACATATCGAGGACTGAGTTTACCTCCTTTACCATGCCGAATCAAACCCTTGCGAGGAGAAATTTTCAGAAATACCCGGTCGCCCACGACAAATTTCAGATCACGACGGCGTCTATCTGCATAACTCTTTTGCCGACTCTGAGCTGTAAGCATTCTTTTTCTGATAAGCTGCACATGATCAATCATTTTGTTCATTTCAGGTAAGAGAGTAGGGTCGATAGTCTTCATTTCACCAACATCATCCCAGTAGAGAGGAGACCGACATTTACGCCCATAAAGTGCCTCATAAGGTCCCATACCAATAGTAGCTTGGTAACTATTATTGTAGGCGAACTCTGCTAGCGGCAAATACTTTTCCCAACTCTTACCGAAGTCCAGAATGCAAGCCCGTAACATATCCTCAAGGATTAAGATAGTTCTCTCGGATTGACCATCTGTCTGAGGATGATAAGCTGTAGTGAAACTCAAATTCGTGCCCAAAGCTTTCTGCATCTTCTGCGAGCTCTGAGCTGTGAATCTGCGATCTCTATCTGACACGATACTCTTTGGAATTCCATGAAGTCGGACAACATTCTCAATATACAACTCTACCAGTTTATCAAGAGAATCAGACTTCTTTTTAGCAATAAAGTGAGAAGTCTTGGTCAGTCTATCCACAATAACCCAAACTGAGTTATTACCCTTCGAAGACCTCGGTAAATCCGAGACGAAATCCATGGTAATATGATCCCATTTCCAAACAGTAATAGCCAAAGGCTGCAATAACCCTGCAGGTCTCTGATGTTCTGCTTTAATTTTCTAACAAGTAAGACATCGGGCAACATAGTCAACAATTTCTCTCTTCATATTATTCCACCAGAAATTCTGCTTTAAATCTTTATACATTTTCGTACTGCCTGGATGGATAATATATCGAGAATTGTGTGCCTCAGCAAGAATATCCTTCTTTAGAGTTGGATCATTCGGAATACAGATTCTACCTTTGAATTTGAGAATACCATCGTCGTGCAGTTTGAAATCCGACTCTCCCCCTTTAGAATTCTCTAAGACTTTCAATAATTGAAGATCAGCCTGTTGAGCTTCTCGAATTCTAGATAATAACAGAGATTGAATCTACAAACTTGCGAATTGAATACCAGAATTTGAAGTACTGGGCTTCCATAAGCACAATTCTTCCATGAATTCCCAATTCTTGATAAGCAAGCTAGCGACAGTGGCCTTTCGGCTCAAAGCATCGGGAACAATATTGGACTTACCTGGAAGATAGTTAACAGTGCAGTTATAGGCCTCAAGTAATTCCAGCCAACGCCTCTGCCTCATGTTCAACTCTTTCTGTGAAAACAGATATTTCAAGCTCTTATGATCGGTGAAGATTTCAAACTTGTTGCCCCAGAGATAATGACGCCATTTCTTTAATGCAAGAATGATAGCTGCAAGCTCAAGATCATGAGTCGGATAGTTGAGTTCATAAGGCTTCAGTTTCCTGGAAGCATAAGCAATAACCCTGCCATTCTGCATCAATACACAACCCAGACCTTCCTTCGAAGCATCACTATAGATCACCAGATTATCATAACCCTCAGGTAAAGCAAGAATAGGAGCTGTAGTTAATCTCTTCTTCAATTCCTGGAAGCTGGCCTCGCATTTATCACTCCAGTCAAATACTGTTTTCTTATGAGTAAGTTGAGTTAAAGGCCCTGCAATCTTAGAGAAATCCTTGACAAACCTCCAATAATACCCAGCTAAACCAAGGAAGCTACGAATCTCCGTGACAGTTTCAGGTTGTTTCCAAGATAACACAACTTCAATCTTCGCTGGATCAACAGAAATTCCATCCTGCGAGATAATATGGCCAAGAAAAGCAACTTGCTTAAGCCAGAATTCACATTTGCTAAACTTTGCAAATAACTGATGCTCCTGAAGAGTCTGCAACACAATTCTGAGATGCTGTTGATGTTCCGCCTCAGATTTAGAATAGACAAGGATATCATCAATAAATATGACCAAAAATTGGTCCAGATAAGGACGGAATACCCTCTGCATTAAGTCCATGAATGCGGTGGGAGCATTAGTAAGACCAAACGGCAAGACAACAAACTCATAATGGCCATATCGAGTTTTGAAAGCAGTTTTAGGAACATCATATTTCTTAATCCTCAACTGATAATAACCTTGCCTCAGATCGAATTTAGAGAATACCCTGGCGCCTTGCAACTGATCAAATAACTCTTCAATTAAAGGCAAAGGATATTTATTTTTGATGGTTGCCTGATTAAGACCCCGATAATCAATGCACAGGCGAAGAGATCCGTCTTTCTTTTTAACGAATAGAACTGGCATACCCCACGGTGAAGAACTCGGCTGAATGAATCCTTTCTCAAGCAAGCCCTGCAATTGAACTTTCAATTCCTGCAACTCAGGTGGAGCCATTCTGTACGGAGTCCTAGAGATAGGTGAAGTCCCCGGCAATAAATCAATCATGAACTCTATCTCTCTATCAGGCGGTAACCCAGGTAATTCCTCAGGAAAGACCCCCGGAAACTCCCTCACGATAGGTACATCATTCAATTTCAATTGATCCCCAGGTTGATTAATCAAATATGCAAGATAAGCCTCACAACCCTTGTTCAATAATTTAGATGCCCTAATAGAAGAAATAATAGGAGTTCCCGTAGATTTTCTACTACCAACTATTTTAAGTATAGGCTGGTCAGGCATTTCTAGATACACAATCTTCTTTCTACAATCAAGCTGGGCATAATATTTACTTAACCAGTCCATCCACAATATAATTTCAAAGTCATTGAAGGGTAGGATAATCAAATCAGCAGGAAAAACACGACCCTCAATAAATATACTACATGCTCTGCAAATAGATCTAGTAACAAACTTCGGACCCATAGGAGTATAAACCACAATCTCATGCAACAGTTTATCATGTTTCAATTTAGCATTTTGTGCACAAGTAGGAGTAATAAAAGAATGCGAAGCCCCGGAATCAATTAAAACCTTAACTGATTGATCATTAAGAAGAAAAATACCTTCTACCACAGCGGTAGTATCCGGAAGCTCCTCAGCATCCAAAGCAAATACACGGGCCTGACCTCGTGGTGGTGGTACTGCAGCTAGTGCCCTGGTCTGAGAGTTCTGAGCTGATGTCTGACCCCTAGGGTTCTTAAATTTCTGACAGTCTTTAACCCTGTGCTGATCACTACCGCAACCTGTACACTTGTTATGTTTCTTCCAACAAACATCCTCAGTGTGACCCTGGCGCTGACAGAAGCTGCACTGCTAGTGACATCTTGCAACAGTGCCTCCCGAAGGAGCTTTATAAGTAGAGGTAGCTGAACTACCCTGCTGCGAACGGGAAACTGCTGGACGGAACTGACTCTGAGTCTGACTCTGGACTGGTCGTGCCTGAGTCTGAGTAGGCCCTGTGTAACTCTGAGTCTGCCTCAGCTGTGAACTCTGCCCAACTGATAAAGCCTGCCCCTGGTACCCTTGACTCTGAGACTGAAACCGTTTACTCGATTGACTGGTCTCGGCTAACACATCGGCCTTCCGTTTCTCATACCTCGAGGCGGCTCGGACTACTGCAGCATAGTTAGGAAAATCATTTGAAGACAAGTTCAGCATAATATCCCTCCTCAAACCCAGGATGAACCTCTGGATCTTCATGTCCTCCGGCTGAATCAAAGCTGGTGCATAACGGGAAAGCCGGGTAAAAGTAGCCTCGTATTGATCTACCGTCATACTTCCCTGCTTCAAGTTTATGAACTCTGTTTGTCGCCTCTCGCGGGCAACTACCGATATATACTTGTCTCGAAATTCTCGGACAAAGTCGGCCCACGAATGATGAACTCCCTCAGCTCCCCATTTCTCACTGATGGTATTCCACCAATCTTCAGCATCACCCTCGAGAAGGAAAGTAGCATAAGTAATCTTCCTGTCATCATGGCACTCGAGTATTGCTGCCACTCTCTCAAACTTCCTTAGCCACATCTCAGCTTTCATATCGTCCGGCTCCCCAAAGAAAGTATAGGCCCCATGATGTATAAACCGATCATACAGATTCCCTCCTGTAGGACCACTACCTCCGGCTCTTGCAGCCTGATTACCTCCAACGACCACTGGCTGACCCTGTTGTGTAACAAATTGGGCGATAGTGTTCATAGATGTGGCCATCGTGGCCAAGACCTGTGCAGTGCTCGGTTCTTGAACCTGCGGTGCATTTTCGGCCACCTCAGCTTCTTGCCCATGAACCCCCTCGGGTTCCCCACCAACATTCAGATTATCAGCACGACGGCGAGGTCCCATCTCGAATAGCTAGAATGCAAAGTGTTATGACAGGTATATATATGTATATATGCAATTTATAAGTAAACACATAAAGAAAAGTCCAATTAGATTCACATAACGTCAAGTACATAGAAGTTCAAATAAATATTCCACATTCTTGAAGTACACATAAATCACTAGATCATACTTGACATTCTAGACTCTTGATATTCTTTTTCCACGCTAGCATGTTCATTCCTAATTCAAATTTCACTTAGGTCAATCAACATCAAGGACTCATGCATTCACAAGTCACATAACAAATCTCTACCCATAGACCGAGAAATTTAAACCGGCTTCATGCAATCTATAGCTCTGATACCACTTAAATGTCACGTCCCGACCCAACCCCCAAGCTCAAGGTTAAGTCCGGACCCGACACACGGACAGAGTCTCCTCTGTACCGTGGACATTCCAAAAACCTGTAAACACTTAAACAAAGTCCCAACAATACAATACAAGCTTTTCTTAATTAAACAACAAAGCTATAAGGCCATCCGAGCCTTATGGTACACAATAGCTCCAAAACACACAAGCATGCGAGAACTTGTTGTCAGCATAGTTTTATAATCATGACATTCTAGGAAATCAATAAAACAACTTAAAGGATAATGCATTCTACATTAACCATCCACTCCGAAGCATGGAAGGATATAAAGGCAAGGATAAAAGTTATTACAAGACATGGCTTCCAATTTTACACCACAATCTACTATCCTTCAACTTGCGCAACAAACATATACATAGCCCTTAGGCCACAAAATAGTACATAAAACAATTAGTTGAACTTTCCACATAGCAGCAAATTCATTAACCACCTCAAGCTATCAGGCACAGCAACTAAGGTAAAGGCTCAATCTGAACTTCTTCTTCCTCAACTAACTCAACAAGCTGGGGATCACCCTCAGCGTCTCTTGAAACAGATATCGAGGTATGAGCAACCACTGTTGCCCAGTGAGGGATATAGTCCCGGGGCGTGCAATGCAACAAATAATACAATTATGCAATAATATCACTTAGACAATTTAAGAAACAATGATAACTTAAGTAACCACACATTTAAAAGGATACATTTCACATAATCCCCTATACACCAATCTTCACTGGTCTTCATTCACGATCCACGAACCACGAGCACGATCACGATAAGCCGGCATAACCCCAATCACTCCAGTGGGTGTACTCCGGATGTACCCCGAATCCTACGACCCAACATCCCTTGGTAATCTCCGGACCAGGCGAATGAGGGACTAGGGCACGGAGTTTGAATATCCACCGGCAAGCCCTCTGCCGCCCAGCCGATATTCAACATATCCGCCCCTGACACTATGGTTGCGCAACTACTATGCAATGCACTTAACGATGGCAAGTTAATAGCAATAATATAAGCATTAACACATATGAGGATCAACAAAGTAGGTTGACCTCGATGCAATTAGAATAGAACAATTATATAAGCAAATATGCAGTTTTGCAAAGAGACATTACAAAATAACCATAGAATTATACCAAAAGCTCCAAATCAACTTAATATCACATATAAACACTCAAGAAGTCATGCCGTGGGTTTAGAAATGTGAGACAACCGAAATTGCACTTAAACCCCTTTATTTTACAAACTATTTCTCTTCCAAACCAAAGTTAATGATTTCATTTTCAAAGGGAACTCTCCCAACCTTCTAACTAACCCTCAAGGTACCCTCTCAACCCTCTAACTCATTCAAATGCCCACGATTACCCCGAAAGCCCCAAATTCCCTCTTATGGCTTTAAACTACACGTACATTGTCCGGACTTCAAACAAGGGATATCAAGGCATCTATAGCACCTGGGTAGCCTAAGGATACTAGAATTGAAGCCCGAATCCACCCGGATTCGCATTAACCCCAAAAGCCCCAAGTTAAAGTCGGCTATTTTCCATTTTAAGCGATTTAAGGGCAATGCAAGTGCACGGGGCTATTAGGTTATCTTCACTAACACCTAAGGCATCTATTAGAAGCATTGAATCAAGCTAATTCGAGCAATTACGCAATACCCTAAAAAATGTCACTATTCACCCTAAAAATCAAACTAACGATTCTAACCGTTTAAATTGCGAAACGATGGCTTAAATATGTTCTCTAGCATTCATACACATGGTATAATAGCATAGATAACAATTATAATGGTATTTGATCACATTTTTAACAAATCAAGAAATTGACAACTATTTAGAAATGCAAAAACAAGCCGTGAAATCCCTCACCAAAGCGCATAGGAGCACCTAGGAACCTTGCACACACCCTACACTAGTTGTTCAAGGCTTGGAGAGGCTTGGATTGGAGGCTTGGTGAGCAAAATCTCTTCCTTTTTCTCCCTTGGAGCTGTCGGGTTTCTGCTCTCTGTTTTCAGCTTTTAATTTTTTTTCTTTTGCATTTTATGAGCTTAAGTGATATATAAAAGGGGCTAAGTTGAGGTGGGGTCATTTGGGTGCTTAAGTGATCTAATATAATGCGTGTATTGAGCTTAAAATGAGCTTAGATAGTAAAATATATGCTAGCTAATTAATTACCTAAGTTAGTTACGTAACACTATTCACTCAACTACAAAAATCATTTTCTAAACGAGCCCTCCTAATGCCTTTAGTTCAAATGCAATTTTTTCCCACTACTTTTACAATTAATATGATTTAATAAAAATGCTAATTAACTAATAGAAGGCAGTTTAAAAACTGCGTGAATAGTAGTCACAAAAGTCAGTAAGGCACAGAAGTAAATGCGCAAACAAGGGATGCAACAGTAATTAAATTCATGACTAAAACCCGGGCGTCACAATTATGCAAGCAAGTTTACGAAACAATTTATTCAACAAAGTCACTCAAGCACTGCAATCAAGTCAAGCACAACATAATCAATTCAAATCACGGCATAGCTAATTCAAGACATTTCAATACACACATTACAAGCAATACTTCAAGCAAATAACAATTCACGAGGTCGATTCGATAGGTCAATTCAATGCACAACTAGACACTTCACTTTACTTGAGAAACATTTAACACATAACACATAACTATATCACATAGGTGCATACTTTCAAGTCAAGACACACAATCTCACATACAAGCATACACTTTCAAGACACACTTAACAAGCACACATTCAAGGGTCACTACCCACCAAACCGAGGACCCTATCCCAGCTTATGAGCTAGACAAGCTCTGATACCACCTGTAACACCCCGATCCCTCTCGAGACCGGAGGTCCTATCAATCGATCTAATCACAACCCACACCACACCCTGGCATAATTTCCAGGGAAAACAGACCGCGTCTCCCCTGTTTCTAGGCGAAATATAAAACCTGCAACAGCATATAAGTGGACCAACACCGTGTCCAACCATACAAACTACCTCAAGGCCATCCGAGCCTCGGTTCTCAACAATTAAACTTAGCAAATATACATACATTTCCAATTTAAAAGCTAACCTATCTCTTTTCATTTTTGACAAGTACATTCAAACTAGACAATTAAACCATACTAAGCTACTGCATAAAATAAACTATCATGCCATTCTAATTCTTTTCCTTGGGATATTACAAACATGCATTGAAGTTAAGCTATGCTAACTGATTACATAACTAGCTTATCGATTTACCTCAACTATTTAGCTAATTTAGATTACATTTTTTTTAACAATAAATACATACAACATATGAAAGCATATATCTTTACAACTTCGACACTCAAGCCACATAGGCATGCAAGACAACTCTTCAGGCACGAACTTTCACGAAATCACGAACTTTCCAGCTAACATGACATTTCCTGAAATATGGTGGTGAGGAGTGAGTATACACAACACGTATACTCAGTGAGGGCGAGACAGATATCGAGGTGGAGAGAAAGAAAGTCATGCAATGCAAATAGACACAGCTAAGCAGTAAAGTGAATAAGGAAGCATTCAATACAAACGACAATATATTAAACATTCAAAAAAGCATTAACCCAACCATTCAAGACTATAGAACTCTCTGGAGGCTATGGTTCACTCTTACAAGCAATATACCATTTCACGAGCGATACATCAATCTCGAGCTTGATGTTGACAACGATGACAATAAGCGCACAACCACCTTATAACACCAGTTTGCAATACCCCCAAACTATCCATCAATCTACGACCCAAATCTCCCTAGGAGGCAACCCAAGCGAGAAGAGGGAATAGCTACAGAGCTAGAGCAACCAACACTAGCAACCCGAGGCTACCCAGCGAGGCCCATCACTCACGCGCTGACACTATGCAATGCAAGACTCAATACAAGATGATAAACGAGCGATAGTACAACAATACAGATAAAGGAGATAATCGAGATATCAAGCATTATTCAACAATTGTTAAACATTTCAATCAATAATCAACTCTAACAAGCAGAATAAGCATTAACAAGCATTTACAATCAAACAAGCAACAAGAACAACACCAACAAACATTATTAAGCAATAACAAGTATTCTATAGGCATTATAAGCATTCTATAGACAATATACTATGAAAACACACAAAATCCCAAAAATGACCCCAACTTTCAAACGCTACTACTTTCAAACGAGCCACGAGCTTTGGAAACTGACTTCACCAATCTTCCTAGGTCACCATAAGGCACGTCTAAAGACCCCGAAACCCTACTTTACCCTAGAATTCACGCAAAGTCCCGATTTCCCCCTTTGCTCGTTTGAACTACAACTATACTAACCAAACACCCAACCAATGCCATAATCATACCAAAAGTGCTTCCATGGCCTCCCAAAACAATGCTATCACGCAAAACGAGAAAATACTAAACTCGATCTAAACGACCCCGATTTTCACCAAGGCATTTTTCTCATTTTTTCCATTACGCAACCTAAACAAACCATACATTTAGACATTCTAGCTTACCTAGCACCTTTTCACATCAACAGAAAGCATAACAGCGCAACTTCATCGAAATGGGGGTTTACTATTCACTATTTACTATTCATTACACAATTTATATTTCAAATTCGATATTCAACCGCATAAAATGTTAAAAAGCTATAAATACACGTTCTACAATTACTAGAGAACATTCTTTAAGCAATGAAATAGACAAAATAACAACCTACAGTTAAATCACAAAAATTAAAGTTTATGTTCAACATTTTCAAATGTACAAATAACGATGAAACCCTCACCTTAGACGCTCCTAGACGCTAGGAAAACCACGCTGGATGCCTCGGAAACCACCTCGCACAAGCTCTCGCGAAGAAATTGAAGTTTGAAGTTGAAATGTTTTTTTTTTCTTTTTCCTCCATGGTTTCAGCCATGGCCTTCTTTATTTGCTGATGTTGCTATTTTGTTTCGTATTTCATACTTAAATAAAAAATGACAAATGGTCAAAGCTTCGGTCAACCCATTAAACCAAAACAGCTATGCGTGACCTTACGAAAACGGCCATAACTTCTTCTAGAAAACTCCAATTCACGAACAGTTTGAAGCCTCAGAAACTAGACTCATAGAGCTTTCCAACCATATATAATTTGGTACCTAACTCTTCCCCAATTGGTACAGATCTAATTCCAAAGTTGTCCCAAAATTTGACAAACTTAACATTGCATTTTTTTATTTCTAATTCCAAGTTTGCCCTTTATTAAACATTTCAAAACTTCTCATCTTGTCCTAGTTGGTCAATGTAGATAAAAAGTCAACTAGTTTGGTCAAAGAAGGTGAAAGGTCAATAAAATGCAATTTAAATGAACTTTAAATGCTATTAAATATATGCCAGGTTCGGGGTATCACACCAACTCTTTTGAGTGTCTCAAGTTAATTACAACAACTTTATATGTCCAACAAAAAGCAAAATGTCCTCATCAACACACAATGTGGATTCGGCCAAGGCAATGAAAAATGCAAGGCTTGATCTTTTCAACTTTTGACTTTCCCTTTTGAAACATATTAAGATAGTCTACTTATTCCAAGTCTAAAGTCAACATGCAAAGACCAGATCTCCATTTATCTTCACAAGTTTAGCACTTTAAATAAAAAGACAAATCATCCAAAGATAGATGTGATTTTCGGCCATCTCAACATATAGGTGTAGTATGCAAGTTCAAGTTAAGACATATACACACATAAATATATTCAAGATCTACATTATCAATAAAAGATCCGAACTAGATTTGAACATGCTTGTGTGTAGGCTAAAATCTTAACATAAAAAACTTGAAAAACTACTTTCAAATTTTTGGCCAAAGGGTTCAACAACACATGAACAACATTTGATAATCAGTGGATATATACACATGGCTCTGATACTACTTGAAAGTGCTAGGCCAACATAAGATATCATGTCATAACATAATCATAAGTTGGATTCAAGATCGAGAATGTCATGCATGGACACCTTGACATAACCGAAATCTACAAAGGCTATCTACAAAATTTTGCAAGTTTCGTAACAAGGATCAACATGCTAACATTTCATTATACCCATTGATTATCAACGCATATATATCAACTATATATATATAAACAAAAAGGAGGTGCATAGGTATACCTCACTAGTAGAACGCTTTGGAGATGATGAAGTTGAATGACAAGCTTTTGAATCCTTCTAACTTGAAGGCCCTAGTTGGTCCACCAAGCATCCAAAGTCCTACCCCACCTTGAAGATAGATTGTGCTACTATACCTTCACTGTACGAAGCTACGTAGATGTGGTTTTGGATCAAAAGGCAAAGGCTTTAAGGCCTACATGCCATGGCCGAAAGTTCTAGCTCAAAAATGAAGAAGATGAAGTTCTCTCTCTTCACCTAATGCCTTGGCCGAAAATCTATGTGCATGTATGTGTATGTATATCAAGTTGTCAACTAATGAGAGTATATATTATCATCTAATATAAGCTAATAATAAATTAAGTGACCAATCACCATTGTCACTTTTTCATGACAAGCCATGCAAGCCTTTAGATTTCAATCATTAGCATTAGATGATAAAAGATGATCATCTACACTCTCCTCTCTCCCTTGGCCGAAAATGTAAGTGGATGGAGAGAGAAGATTGTCATCTTTTATTATATATATAAAACATACTCATATAATTATATATATAATGTTACTTTATAAGATAGCCAATCTCAATGACTTCCTTCTAAAATAAAAGCCATGCAAGTCCTTGGATTGTAATTATTACAATTCAAAGGAACTTTATTCTCTCTCTTGACACTTGTCAAAAAGTCTTTATCAACAAAAACAATGGTCATGATTCTTTTGTCTTTATTCAAAAATGAATCATATCCATTCATTTCAAATTCAAATGACTAGGATTGATGACATGGACTATCCTAGTCATCAATCTCTACATGCACATGCCACATGTAATTATCTAGTCATTAATTTGCAATTCACCTTTTGATAACTAAGATGATGACGTGGCATTTCTCAAATTACATCATCATTACACATATACATATATAAACACCTTTATATCTATATATATATATATATAATATTTTCTTGCTCATTCTAATCTGCATTAGAATCAATATATTGAACCAACTTTTTGATAATTACAGTTTGGCCCCAAAAGTTTTGGTAATTATAATTTGACCTAAAAACTTTTCAAAATTATACTTTTGGCCCAAATACCAATATTGATGACTCTTAACACTTTAAAGCCACCAACCACATAATACAAGCTTCCGGTAAACTTATTCATGATACTTATTAGTGTGTGACCTTCTAGATTCATAATCGCGTACCGATAAGGCACTTGATAAACCTCCTTATCTATTTCGGAAATGTCTCCGTCATTTACCAAAATACCCTCATGCTCATGAGTGATGCACTAGTAATGAACGTACCACGAGAATGTACCCGTTAATGAAGACAGCGTCTTTTATGAATCCATTTAACTGCGAGAATTAGTGTGTAGTCCGATGTTTCTGTTACAAGTACCCTGATTGGGAAAGGACCATGAAATGGTTAAGCCCACATCCGATAGTATGTATAAATCTGAATTGATGAAACGGGAGATGACTACCATGGAAAAACCCCTTTTCCATCAGTTCATACTCGCCTTGGCCAAGGACTTGCTCGTTTACCAACCGATCTCAGATATCATAGGATATCGCCTCGCGTCGGAGGTTAACAGAACCTATCTTGACAATTACCTATCAGTTCATACCACAAGACTAAAACGCGAAATACCGTAACCCAACCTAGAAGACGGACATTGTCCAGACGCAGTATTTAACCCCTGATATAACCGACAGCCGTAATCTCTCAAGTCTGAGGATTAATTTGCACAATTCTTAACTAAATAGTAAACTATTAACCTAAAATTATGTAGTTCATTATTTATTGTCACATTCAATGATCCGTACACAGACGATCACTCATATGTTTATTAGTCCACATCACCATGCTATTCTGGCATTTCGCATACCATCATTTATCATTAACATCACTATGTTAATCAAATGTAATAACATATGATAACTCGTACTCGATTATTCTAGTCCCAATTGAATAATCTGAAGTACTATGAATTGTTTCTTAATGCTTATCATATCGAAGAGAAAGTGCAAAATATCCTAAACCCTTTTAGAACACTTATCTTCTCAGATAAACATTAAGGACATATTCATATCGAAGCGGAGAATGTGAATATCCTACAAATCATATAGTGTATAAAACACAAAAATATATTCTCATTAAACCCTAATAAGGTCATCTCAAACTTTAGCATTAGGGCATATCCCTAACACACTATGGCCTGTTAGAGACACGAAATGGAGAAAGCGGGAAGGAATGAAATCAGCCAGCAAGTCGGTCTAACCAGTAACAGTAGAGATTGTTAAAAGCGTGGATGAACCTTATATTCTTTATTCCCCAATCACTTGACTTGAGCTGAGAACAGAGCTAGCTCAATCGATCAGCGCAGGAGAATAACTCAGTGGAAATGGGAGTCTGGCTTCAGAGAGAGATGCTGAAAATATTCAATGAGATGCATCCCCCGAGACCAGATAGATATGGAGTTGTTGCAGCTGCTACTATCAGAAAACAAACAGCGAAGCCATCAAAGACCACTAAGAGAAGATACTTCATCACACACGCCCATGAGGGCACTCGCTACAGGAATAAGAAGGCGAGATCAGCACTTCTCAACTAAGTCAATCTGAAGAGTTAGTAAGTGCATAACTCTTTCTTCTCTCGTAAGTGAATTGAGGAAATCCTTTTCATAGAAGGGATCCTAGCTAAGAAAGTCAGTTCAGTAGTTGCCTCCACTATGAAGGAAGCTTTCGGAAGCACTATTTTGAAGCAAGAAGGTGCGAAGGGGCTTTCATGGGCTTATTCTGAGGTTTGTACTTCTCTCCTGTTAGGCGTTGAGGTATAATCACTTTTTGATTGAGGATGCCCAGGCATGAAACAGGGGAACTCTCTCTAGAATCAAGAGCTTTATAGACTAATGTAAGGAAAGTAGCCAAGAGGCCGGGAAAGCCAAGGGTTCTATCGATATAGAGCACCAACTAAAGTCGTAGTGTGCTAGGCTAAAGGCACAAAAAAAAGCCGATAATATAGCTTAAAAGGGCCTGATAAAAGGCCCCTGTCTGATCTCCAAGGCCAATTAGCTGCCCGAAAGAGAGGAGCGAAAATGAGCTTTTTCAAGGAGTCAAGCTTCCTGCTAAGCCAAGCACCAGTACAAGCAACTAGAGCACTACTTTGAACTTCTCTTATAGCGAAAGTTTCCTAGTTTGGGTCACTTATTTCCTTACCCCTTAGGCTAGGATAACTTATGATTCCTCGGGTGGACGTAATCGTCCCTTTCCCTACTCTCTACAGTGAATCAAGGTGGGTACTCTGAGTCTGAAAAAACCGTAATCTGCACCTTGAACAACAGGGGAATGATGAAGTTAGCCTAGCCTCGGTCTTTTTTCCCTTTCGTTTGCTATTCCTACGCCGCCCTGCTTGTTCTTTTATGCTTGCCTAGAATGAATGGGAAGACAACAAGTAATAAGGATTTATAATAAGAGAATAGAAGAAAGGCGCATCTCTAGCCAAAGACCGGAATTCCAGCTCTTCCCTGCTCACTCTTGTCAGAGAATACCGGGTTATTTAAATCTTCCTATCAATCTATTCCTTCAAAGTCCTCCCATTACTTAGAGTTCTTGCCATTGGTTATCTTATTTACTGTTCTATAAAGAAACCTTATTAATATCCTTGTTCAATCAAACAAGCTTGTAAACACCTTTTTTCACCACTGAGAAAGGTTAATCAACTCGATCAAGCACGACATTGGTGCAACTACTATATGATGAATAAGTTCACCACATCCTCAAATGTTCAGGACCCAGGGGCAAGACTGATGTAATGTGAAGCACTCTCCTTAAACCGCTTTCTAGAATCCTTGTTCTAAGGAACTTTCTTAGTGGGTATTGGCTCACTGAACCCTAACTTAATCCGAAAGGTCAAAGAGTGTGTTAGTAAAGACCCAGCCACGAACTAGCCTCTTCTCATTCCTCATTAAAAGCAAATTTAGCCTTACTAGCTATAGCTTCGTAGAAGACTAACTACAAGTTTCCATTGATGGGCCTCTAATTTCCATTAGGGCGGATGCATTCCCATTGTAATGGCGGCAGAGGCTGCATCCGGTCGAGTAGAGGTAAGGAAGCACATTCTATAAGATAATTGGCTAGGTTCTCTCTATAAAAGAGTCTTGTACTACTCGTCAACTGGTAAGGCTAATGAGTGGACCTTTAATACTTTAAAGAGAACCCACTAGTTGCAGCCTACAATTCACCGAATAAAGGGAGTCTGACAAGGTGGGATAGATCAAGGTATTGAAGGTTTCTATAGTTTATTTCATTGTACACTAAATCCACTGAAAGTTAAGTAGTGAGAAAGAAGGCAGTAACAGGCATTTTAGGGAAGAAGACGAGTAATGAAACTTTTCTCCCAGGGCAGTTGGGAGAGAGGAGATTCGATGAACACTAATAGGGTAGCAGTAGTAAGCACAGAAGATCCCCTCAAGATCGGGTTTTTTTGGAGATGAACTCCAAGACCACGAAAGGTGACTTTTCGGTGCACTTGAGACCAAGCCAATCAGAGTCAGGTGGAGGGAAGATAGGGAAGACTAAGATGGAAACCTCTTGACTGGCAAAAGTAGTGATAAAAGCCTCATTTCTTTCAAGACGTAAGAAATAGCCCATTCTATTCAGCACCAGCAGTCAAGACTAAAGAAGAACCCATAAACTGATTTTTAGTCCTGCCATCATAAGAGGAGATAGAATGGAGGAGTGGAGGTGGGAACTCCACAAAGTAAGAACTCATAATCGACCTCTATCCAATACGGCTACGGCATGGGCCTTTCACAAAAAAGCTGAGGACGTATTGAGCATAGTAGGGAGAGTGAGAAACCTTAGTCTCAAGATATCTGAGACGAGATGCTAACCCGTAGAAATGGAAAACCCCCCCTCCCCCCCCGCTTTCCACAAGGAGGAGGCCAAGCCACTCATCCAACTCCTAGTCTAAACCCGAACTGAAATTGTCATCACACTCTTCTTTCTATCCCTGACCCTTCCAACAAAGTTTCGGCCTCTCTTCTCAAGGGAAGATCCCAAGTTGTGAAACTATCTCATTCCTCAAGGCTAGCAGAGGGGGCTGATCTTCGAGTAGAAATCAGAATCGCCTATATATAAGAATAAGATAATTGGCTAGATTATCCATGCTAAAGGGAAAATGGCATTCCTCTTGACAGCCCGTACACTACTAAGGCTAAAGAATAGACCTTAGATAGTTCTCAAGGGTTCACTAGTAAGAAACTTCCCATGAGCCAGTAGAAAAGATGAATAAAGTCATAGTGAAAGAACCCGACATTCTCCGATTGGCGTAATCTCGTAATACATACATGACTATGATACTAGTACAATCAGTGCCTTGTCGTCAACCAATCAGTTCCTTCCCTTCCTAATTCTACTATGAAGCATGTCCTCTCTCTCTTAAAATCCTGAAAGTCCTCTCTCTTTAAGCTAAAAAGAGGAGTGAGTGACAGTGATAGAAGCGAACTGTTGAGGAAGTTGAATGTGCTAATTCCTTCTCATCCTAGATGTCAATGAAAAAGAAATTGACATTTCTAGAGGAAGATAAATGTGCAGCTGATTCTTCTTACTCCCGCTCGTGCCTCCCCGATCCCGTATGGGAAGTCCCTTCGCTCGCCTAAGGGTTAGTTAAGAGTTTTGGGCTAGAAGAGTTTAAGTCAGTGTGTTGTTTTGTAGGTCTCCCTCAATCAAAAAAACTGACTTTATCCATCTTCCTTTGATCCTTATCCTAAGACTAGGGATGTCAGTTTCGGTAAGAAAGAAGTTAGGAAGTCAATTCAAATCTCTCCCTTTATTGACACCAATCGCCTTAGAAGGAACATAATAGGCATCGGTAGAGGCTTGAAAACCAAGGCCCCAAAATCAAATACGGAAGAAACCCGAGCAGAGGTTCTATTCTGGAGTGAACCTACGATTCACTCATTCAGGGAATAGTGGCAAGGACGAAAGAAAGGGTCCCACCCAAGTGCAACCACATTAGCAGGAAATGAAATGAAAGCAGAAATAGATCTGTGTCACTTTGTCACTGTCTGTATGCTTGTCTTCAAGAATCAATCAACCAAAGAAGTAATCAACAAATCAAGTTGAGGTCTCAAAGTCTATCATGTCTTCTTTCGTTTCGACCCTGATGTATGAGATGAGGAATCCCTCATAGCTAGATTCATCAGTTGCTTAGAAACTAGGAACTGGATGAGGAGAAGAGATAAGAATAGGCCTCGTCCATTCTATTACGACATTATCTTCTTAATCACCGAATATTGATAGAAAAATAGTCACGCCAAAAGATAGACGAAGGGGGAGCCAACGGCAAGGTCAGATTGACCTTAGGCTTAATGCCCTAACGAGCACAGTTAGAAAGAAGAGAAGGCCTTTGGGCAACTCCATAGGAATCAGAGGATAAATCGATTGTTATTGTCGTTCTAACTACTGTTAGAAGACATGAAATGAGGGTGTGGTTCAAGTCACATCGTATGCTCGTCTTCATAAAGGTTTGACTTTGATTGTTTGTTGCCAAAGAAAGAGTCAATTTAGAGAGCAATAGTACAAAAAACTGAGGCGCAGGCCAAGAGATCATAAAGGGCAAAAGAAAAATAAAAATCGGGGTAGGGGCTACCTCTAAATAATAGAAGTTCCTGGACTATGAAGGTTAGCTTCAGGTCAAATAGATTCCCTATTTTCTTTTAATAAGATAATTCTGACCTCAAGTTCACTCAAGAGATAGAAAGGGGCGATGATCTCAGTGGAGGAGAAGCCGTCCTGATGAAATAGAAAGTCCTAGCTATAAGTGACTCAAATCTAGCCGTGATGCACGAGGGCCAATATTCAAATGAAAGTAAGGGGCTGATTGCCCTCAGCCAAATTCTCTGTTTGTCATTAATGTCATATTTATATTCCAAATCAGCCAAATTCTACAGTTCCAGGCTTCATTCTCCACAGTAATGGCTTTACTAAAAACCTTTCCCAAGTATCTGGTAATTCTGGCCACCTTTCCACTCTTCATTTTGGTTTCTACCAAGCCAATCAAATCTTCGTCTTGTGTTATTATATAATCTTTGGCCTCTCTCTGCTTCTTGACTTTACCGATCTTTCTGACATTCCATATAAGGACCTGAATGTGGAACTATTGTTGTTTTTACATTCCCTTCACACCTTAGCGCTGCCTCTGGTTTTTCATCTTGTGCAGCCCTTATTTTTCTTTTGTTCTTTGGCCTTGACTTTTCCCCTCCCCCATCTTTCTTAGAATTCAACATCTCTGATATGTTCTGCATTTTGTTCGCCCACTCTTCATTCAGGGTGATTCAAACTAGGGGAAGATCTTCTACCTTTAAGGTCATAACACCAGTACCTGAACACTTACTCTTATTGTTCTTCTCAGGTTAACCTCTTTTCTTAGGATTGGGTGCCCTGAGGTTCTTCTTTGAAGTCATTTGTTTATCACAGAACAAGTCCCCTTCAGTCATTGCCATAGTTGACCCAGTATCAACCCTCTCTTCTAGATCCTCGCTTCTATTGGCCAAATCACTCTCCTCGGGAGTTATCTCTTTGACTACACCTTCATCGGCTTTGTTACCCAGACACTTATCCTGAGCAATCTCTTCCGGTTCAGTAGTGTCTAGATCTGGCATCTTTGCCTCTTCTTGTTCAGGGTCTTCTAGAACCGTAAAACGGTTCGGGCTGACTAGGTCCAGTTGGGTCATTCCACTAGCACAACTAGTGTCCAGCTCTCCCCTTTTTGCCATTGTCACTACTGGAACCTGACCCTGTCGGCTCGACATTTTTGAAAACACCGACCCTTAGTCAATAGGGCAATTCAAAGAGCAGAACGAGGATGGCTGACTACCTCTAAAAGTCAGACTACGAGTACACATTGTCTGATTGAAAACTGCCGTTGCATACTACCCGATGCTTGCAGGTCTGATTGGTGCCTTCTTTCCAACAGTTGCTTCAATCTATGTTAAGTTTGACTACGAGCCTTCTTAGCCTGCAGCTAACTACTTATTGAAAGATCGAATAGGAAATGAAAAGTCGTACTACAACAATTGTAAACATTTCCTCTCCGCTCTGACTTTGATCAACTTGCCGGCACAGCGTCTTTTTTGAGAGAAGAGGTCAAGGGGCTAAGTGATTCTCGAAAGTCGTCTTTTGTATTGTATCGCGTCAAGAGAAATGACATAGAGAAGATCATTGATTAAAGAGTTTCATTGTTGAATTGATCTTGGAATTTGATCCCAATAGTAGTTGCTACCCAAAGGTGCTTTATGAAAGCCGGTCTACAGCAGTGAAAGTACGATGGATTCCATCGATCGAACGAAAACCACTTCATGCTTTTTTTTGCCTCTCCGGCTTTACTACTCTGCTTGCTTAACACAAGTCTTATTTCACCTTCATGGACCACTTCACAATCCAGCAAGCTCCGGTTCGAAAGCAAGAAGCAAGAGGTGCAAAAATTGTTGCGCTAACGCGCATTTGCTCTTTAGCGCTTTTTTTTTATTGTTGGGCCTTTAGGCTTTACAAATACTAATAAGATAGAAAGGGCTTTTCTCGTTTGTTTGAGACCATATAAGCCTTTCTTCAATCGACAAACAAGGGATGGATCGAAAATTTGATAGGGCTTTAAGAGATAGGGACTCCAGCGGTAAGAAGAAGTCACTCAGTGAGTCGGTGGATCACACACTTGGAGACAGGGCAGGGGGATGCCTGAGTCTTTAAAAAGTATACAAGTGTTCAAAGAGTGAAGTCTGAGGACAACGGTAAACGTGATGAATGGGACCTCCAAACAAACCGACCTACGAAAGAAGCTTGTAAGCAGGGGACATGCCGAACACCTATCTTTCCAACTAAGTCCAACGCAACTTTAATTGACGATGCGTTCCGTCGTCAGCAAGCGGTGGCCGACAAGGCCCTTTTCCCTAAATATCTTGGGAAGTGAAGAGGTCAGGTTTGAAACTCATTCGATAAAATTCTCCTAAAGGTAGGCATTTACCTAAGGCACTGATATTATGAGTCTCTCAATTTCACGTGTTTTAGGGAGTTGAACGTCTTATTCTTATGAGTGGCCTATGTGAATATAAGCCAGGAGCAAGGATTCCGAAAAGTCAAATCTAATTCAATATTGCAAATGCAAGTCGACATTCCTGATATGAAAGTGAAAGTGGAGTGAAAGTTGGCCCTAAGCAGGATCCAAAGACATTTCAGTCCAGTTCCAATCTGGATATAAAAGTCAAGTTCAATCGTCAAAGTGATTTCTCTTTTAGTCTGGTCTTCTTTTTTCTTTTGAGTCAGGTTCTTAAGACAGGAAATCAGGTTTTCTAAATATATCTCTTATGGCCTATTAATTAAGTTAGTTCGAGATCGAAATTGGACCTGAGAGAGACTAGTAAGACTAGATACGCCTTCAGTTGAGGAGAGCTATTCACAAGCAGTGGTTATGAGCTCTTTCTTGTTTCGGTTCAGAAGAGGTAATTCCTTCAGTTGCATTAGTGGATTGAATAACCTTTTTTTTAGTGCCAACAAAGTGCATGTATTGTTGGTTAATAAAAACAAGTTTCGATAGGCTGGAGGACTAATACTAGAAGTAGGACAAAGGTCTTAAGAGAGAAATGAAAGGCATTTTTTACCATTTTTCCACTTATCCAAGGTATGAAGTAACTCGACTAATAAGGAGAGGTAGGTAGACACTCGACCTATAGGGAGAGAGTGGAAGATGCTCGACCGATAGGGACATGAATGGTTTCTTGGCATTTGTATTTGAGAGAGAGCTATGCTTAGGTCAGTTCCTTCAGTAAACATTTTTGGTAAGCCAAAAGTGACTTTAGGAAAGTAAGTTGTCCCGTATGAAATTCATAAAAAAATTCATATCTGGCACTTGAGGAAGTCAATCTTAAGTGTTGGAGCTACTGGTAAGGGATTCCACCTCATCTATAAAGGATAGGCAATTGAGAGAGAATAGGGTGATAGCCCGGTTTTGATTGAATATCTTTTCCTGTGCTTGTCTTGTATTGAGGTATACCGAAGAAATGAGTAAAAGTAGGTAACAGAAGGGGAGGGATTGTTGTTTTTTATTAGTAAGGGTAATCAACTTTCATTTTATTAAATCTAATGGTAGGGCTTTAAAGAGTAGACAGTTCATATCTTGCTATGAACCCCAGAATAAGAAGTAGGAGGATAGGTAGAGCAAGAGCTCTGGAAGTCTACCCAGGCAAGCTTATTCATTCATCCATTTAGGCCCGACTAGGAACACATGGATCATCCAAGGAACCTAGCTCCGGAACAACTTCTTACTAGTAAGAGCTAATCACAGTAAGATAGTCCAATCTCTAAAATAGAGCTTAGCTCTCCATAGTAGTATACTAGTAGTTGGCTTAGGTTATGACTAGATCCAATACAATAGAGTGAGAATACCTTTCTATCTAAAAGAAATAGTACTCAATGAAATGATCCAGATTCCACACTATGCTGTGGGGTGGGAAGAAAGCTGCTCTGTGAAGCTGGACGTCCAGTATTCTTATATAGGAACCATACTAGAAAATAGAAAGGGCCTTCAAAAAAGAGCGAGGGAATGATAGGCAACCTTAGTCTATATGTTGCTCATGAGCTGCCAAGTACCAGTCTCGAAACATTATTGGCGCAAAAGGATGGGTCCTTCACTTGCTGATCATTCGTGAGTCGAACTCGCTCTCTTGCCACGCCTTTCACTCTCTCGCTTGAGTCGGACTCAATCACTCTTTTTGTTTAGGGGATCATTCCTTCTTCACTCTTTTGCTATTACCCGTAGGGAGCGCAGCAACCAAGGTGCATATTATCATATTGAAAGAGGCAAAGCGTAGCGATTCATACTACCAAAAATGTTTCGCTAATTGGCAAGTAATAGAATCAGCCGAAAGGCGCATGCAAGCGTAGTGAATCACATAAATAAGCCCCTACCTAGCAGTGCATGGATATATAGGGCTTTTCGAAGGGGATGGATGTCTGAACGATTGAAAGAGTCGATCTTGAAAACTGAAGTATTGATAGGAATACTGGGGGTTCGAATCATTCTCCATCCGCAAGGTCATAAGTTCTCTCTTGCGTTATCTATAGATAAGAATGAATCGGTTCGACTCAACTGATATGATAGATGGAATGTTAGTTTGTGTTATGATTTAGTTAGGACCTTGTCTCCCTTTCGTTATCTTCCGCTCTCCTTGTATAGGTTGGGAAAGGGCCAGGTAGATTACCTTTGGGAGCTAAGTCAAAGATCTCGGTGGTCTTGTGAGTGGGAGAGTGTGTTGTGCCAGAAGGCAAGTAGGTGATTCAAATTATTGCGTATAGAAAGAGAGAGTCAGAACTTTGGAGAGCTATCGACTTGTATCGCTTTTCTGTACTGACCTGTGACGTGAGTGCTCGGATACAACATGGGTTGTGCCCCGGGTTCCCCTACGGGAGTTAAGAAAAGGCCGACATCAAGAGCAACATATAATAACAAAGAACTTAATGTTCGGGTGAAGAAGATGCATTTCTGGAACTGGTAGTATTGGACAAGCTCTCAAGAAATAATCTTTTTCTTATTTTTGCCTTTCTTTCCCATGATGACTAGGAATAGGCAAATCCAAAGTTTCACTTCGAATTTCGGACCTCAACATCCTGCTGCTCATGGTGTTTCATGATCAGTATTGGAAATGAATGGAGAAGTGGTTGAACGCGCGGAACCACATATTGGACGACTCTAGTGCTGCACGAGGCCGCTGATGCCGAGTCGGCTCATATGCCCGCTAGCGATGCCCTGCGTGGTCCTCGGGCACAGTGGAGGTTCTGTAGCGCGTCATAAGCACTGGGCTAAGGGGTGGTTGAACACCTCAAGCGAACCGCCCGACCTTATTATAACATAGGGATGGAAGGGAGAAGGTTGTGAAGGTGGCATCGTTATCCACACCTCCGGGCGGATGAATGGATGACCGACCGACCCGTGTTTTCACGAGCATTGGCAGGTTCTGGAGTGCCTTTCAAGGGCACTAGCGTATACCCTGGGGTGATCATTACCACCTGTACCTCACATCTCAGCACGGTGGAACGTGTAACCCGCCTGCTGTTCCATTCAACTACATTTGTTCCTGTAATCCATAGCCTAATAGAATGTAGCAACGAGGGACAACCTGACCATATAGCCAGCGGGAAGGATGGCACTACTAGCAAAGACCGTCTAGCGAAAACGTCGCACACGCAAAGTGTGGTAGGCCTGTGCTGGGAGAGCATAGCATAGGGAGAAAATGAAGCCCGGACGGTGGAAGAGCCAGGGGAGGCTGGGTCATTTGACGGAAATGGAAGGCTTTTCCCTATTAGAGAAGGCCCTATGGAGTAAAGGGAAATGCATGATTTCTTAGGGAGCGAGCCTATATAAAAAAGAAATGCAAGAAAACAAATTCAATGAATATATAGAGTCAAAGGTATGAGAGACAGTGCTGACTACACGCAAATTAGCTTCCGAGGTTGAGCAGTCTCAATTTTACTATAGGATTTCCGAATGAATGCTGGGCTGGGCCACCTCGAATGACGTGAGCCGCATGTGGGGAGACCCGTACGTATGATTTTTAGGGGGATCTGGTCGAAAGACCGGCTGGTGCCCACCCGACTAGAGGGATTGAGAAATTAATAGAATACAAAACATATCTTCAAGCTTTACCTTATTCTGATCATTCAGAGGGTGATCGCGGGGTCACTGAACGAAGTCCTACGTTTCTTTCGGAGGTATTGACCCGCAACGAGGCAGAGATGACTAAGTGACATATGGAATATGGCGATAACAACAGCATGTCGTAGTAGGAGATAAGAGGTGGAGCCAACGATCCACTAAGACTAACCTATCTATAACTACATCCCCGAACAGTAGTCAAACTGGGGCCTGAAAGCAAGATGCCAGCGAAATGATCGGCCGGACAGAGGTTAGGCTGCTTCCTTTCCACCACATCCTTCCCTGTGTATCGGAGATAGAAAGCAAGTACACCAGAAAAGAACGGGAACTAGGTCGATCTATTCGGTGGAATCGGTGAACTACACTTGCTTTTGGATAGATGTGTGGGACAGAAGGCTCGTGGTACCTGCTGCCCACCCTTCATCCTCTACTTTGAGAACCGTGTGAACGGAGAGTGGGCAAAAGAGAAGGAGGTCCTCATACGGAGTCGCACACTTCCTTGAGCAATGTGGGAGACTAGGGAATGGGTAGAGTAAACTCCCCTAAGGCCGGAAAAATAATAGACGAAGCTTTATTTAGATAGGGCTTTGATTGGTATTTCTTTTTCTTAGTGATTGGAAAGGAGGGTGCTTGGATATGTTATAGAAAGGGAAGGCGGATGCATCGAATGGCGAAGAGAGGCGGCTCAGCAGGTAAGGAATGGGAAATCGTAAAGGATGACTTCTTTGTTGGCGAAACAAAGGTCGCGATAGCGCTAGTGATTCTCTGAGCCGGTCTAGATTTCCAAGGCCTTGGGAAACTGGTCGAGATAGATGACAACATCTGTGATGCCGGAGCTTTTTGCCTTACATTCATTTACTGTTGCATCCATTGTTTGCGCATTTCCTTCTGTGCTTTATTAACTGTTTTCTTTAGCCACTATTCACTCCATTTTCAAACTGCATTATATTAGTGAATTAGCATTTTTATTAAATCATATTAATTGTTAGAGGAGAGGAAAAAAAATGCAATTGAGCTAGAAGCGATAGGAGAGCTCGTTTAGAAAATATTTCTAGTAGTTAAATGAATAGTATTACGTAACAAAACTTAGAGATTTAATTAGCTAACATTACTTTTCACCTTAGGCTCGTTTTAAAGTTAACAACGCGCATTTTAGAAGTCCACTTAACCACCCAACCATGACCCTACCTCAACTTAGCCACCTTATATATCACCTAAGCTCATAAAACACAAAACAAAAGAAAAAAATTGTGCAGATTTCACTGTAGCAGGCTGACAGCCCTTCTCTTGCCATTTAGAGATTTTTGCTTCATCAAATCATCAATTCAAGCCAAGCCAAGCCTAGAACAAGTAGTTTAGGATGTGTGCAAGCTTCCTAGGTGCTCCTACACACATTGGTGAGGGATTTCACGACTTCTTTTCGTATTTTAAAATAGTTGCTATTTTCTTGATTTGTTGAAAATGTGACCAAATGTTATTGTATTGATTATCTATGCTATTATACCTTGTTTATAAGTGCTAGAGAACATATTTGAGCCATTGTTTCATTTTTTAAACGGTTAGAATTGTTATTTTGAATTATGAGGTGAATAGTGACATTTTTCTAGGGTTTTGTGTAATTGCACGTCTTAGCTCCATTCAACACTTCTAATAGATGCCTTAAGTGTTAATGAAGGTAGTCAAATAGCCCCGTACACTTAAATTGCTTTAATATCGCATATAACATGAATTAGCCGACTTTAACAAAGGGGTTTCGGGGTTAAGGAAAATCCGGATGGATTCGGGCTTCACTTTTAGTATTCTTAGGCTACCTAGGTGCTATAGAAGCTTTGCTAACCCCTATTTGAAGGGGGGATGAGGCATGTGTAGTTTAAAGCTAGAAGTGAGAAATTGGGTCTTTCGGGGTAATTGCGGGCATTTAAATGTGTTTGAGGGTTGAAAGGGTTCCTTGAGGGTTAGTTAGAAGGTTGGTATAGTTTTCCTTTGAAATTGAATCGTTAACTTTGGTTTGGAAGAAAAATAGCTTGGAAAACAAAGGGGTTTAGTTGCAATTTTGGTTGTCTCGCGCTTCTAAGACCTTGGCATGACTTCTTGAGTGTTTAAATGTGACTTCAAGTTGTTTTAGAGCTCTTGGCATGATTCTATGCTTGTCTTGTATATACTCCTTTGTAATACAGCTTTTGCTTGTATAAATTGCTTCTATTCTAACTACATCAGGGTCAACCTACCTTGTTGATCCTCCTACGTGTTATTGCTTATATTATTGATATTAACTTTCCATTGTAAGTGCATTGCATAGTGGTTATGCAATCATAGTGTCAGGGGCGGATGTGTTGAATATCGGTTGGGCGGCAGAGGGCTTGCCAGTGGATATTCAAACTCCATGCTCTATTCCCTCACTCGCCTGGTCCGGAGATTGCCAAGGGATATTGGGTCGTAGGATTATCGGGGTAAATCTAGAGTACACCCACTGGAGTGTTTGGGGCTATGCTATCACGCCCCAACCCGGCCTATAAGGTTAGACTAATGTGTGATCTAAACATTCAAGTCATGTCTCGTACATAATCGTTCATGAAATTTTAACACTTAACTTTTAGCCTAAACTCCATAATTTTCGAGAAAACCGGCAGCATAACGGCTGTAATTGGGCTCTTTGGTTTGACCTAATTCTCTAAATGCCTCAATTTTCCAACCTCAATTTCATTTCCAACTAAAATTACCATTTGCCATCAATTGAAATGCCTACTGGTTATCTCGAAGTCTCGTTTGATTAATAACCTAGCATGATACTATGTCTTGTTTGTTTGTTAATCTACGTTACAAAGAACCTGTTGATCTTAGCTTAACAATGGGTACCTGCTTAAGATTGGATAGGTTCATTTTACTTAGTCCTTACCTGATACTTCATAATCCTATGATAGATACTAACCAGTAACGATAGCAAAACGATCATAGTAGTGTCTGACTAGTTATTATCAGTACAAGACAAAATTAGACCCCAAATTACAACGGGGGTCTTTTATAATACAACAACAAACATCATAAGAACTGAAATAGTCTTCAAGTAACATAGTGTTCACAAATGGCCATAATCAAGCAAGGCACGTAGGACAAGCAATCATTCCAAGGAATCATCATTAGGCACGTCGTCCTCGGGGACCTGTTCTCGGTCTTCTTCACCTGAGAGGATAAAAGTGGGTGAGTCCTTATGAACTCAACAAGGGGGAACGAGAAATAAGTTTTGAAACTCATTTTCTGGTTCAACTTATGAAAACCCTTTTTACAAGCATGAATATATCACAAGTAAGTACATAACATAATATAAAAGTAAAGGAATACAATTACCCGTCTTTCCTCCACGAGGTCCTCTAGGAACCAAGCGAGAGTACTTATACACATAGTGAAAAGGATACGGTGAGCTTTCGCTCTCAGTTCATATCAGTATCAGTTGTTGCGGCCGACTTCAAATTATCCCCTTATCACGCCATATGGGTATACTCCAGATGTACCCCGAAATCCTACGACCCAACTCTCCGAGGAAGTCTAGCCCCCAAGCGAGAGAGAGAATTAGACAATGGTAGTCACGGTTGCACCGGCAAGCCCGATGCCGCCCGGTGTGCGTGAACGCTACCATACCAGAATGAAAGGTTGCAACCTTATATGCAATGCACATTTATGATATTTAATATATCACATTAGGAGGACAACAAAGTAGGTTGCCTCCGAGTAGTCATAAGATTGCACATTGACAGTTAAACACGCGAGGCACGATATGACAAGTAAATTCACTTGAAAAGCGCATGGAGTTATATGAATATTAAACGGGAAGCCATGTAATGCATGTAAATCAAGTCATATAACTCTCTTCGAAGTTCACGTAATCAAATAACAAGATTATTCAACATGCAACGACATTTACGTGGGTCCGTGTGCAAGAAAAGCCTACTTATAAACATGTAATCATTGAAAGCATGTTTAGGGCTACAAGGGTAACTATGGGAAGCATAATAAACACATAATCAAACACAATATCCAAAGGATCAACACTTAGCAAGTTTACCTAGTTACTAGGGTTCCAATTCGTGCTTAATCGTGCGATTAAGCCCCAAGTCATCTCGTAATTAAACTCAAGCCATGCATTGATTAGTTCATACACCCTCAAGCATTTAAAACAGTCCACACAACATCCAAATGACACAATCTCAAGCTTTAATACAACGAGAGAAGCTACAATAATTTTTCTAAGCATTTCACTAAGTGACACCCTCACTGCAATGGACTGTTCTCAGAATCATTAAGACAAGCAACCAATCTCCAATTCTAGTGAATAAGATGTCAAATTAAATATTAAGGGGTGAACTAAATTCAGAAACAAACCTCGCATCATTTGGAGTTCGGGTTCAATAGTTATAGCCAAAACAGTGAGACTGCACAAAACTGTCCAAAATTGCACACATTTCAATACTTGTCGTTTTTGAGGGCCTTAGGGTCATATTTAGCCTTAGTCCATTTCTGACAAAAATGTCCACAACTGAAAAATATAGCTTCACACTAAATTTTATGAATTTTGGATATCATTTACTAAGTCAAAACTGGTTCGTTCTACAGAGTCAGTGAATCTGCCAAAACCTGCTTCATTTTTCCAGACTTTCCAGATTTGGACACATTTTGATAATTAGCCATTTTGAGGACCTTAGAGTCAAAATCAGCTTTGGTCAATTTCTGTGAAAAGTGTTTAGAACTGGCAAAACCAGTTGTTGACCAATTTTCACGCATTTTAAAAATCATTTACCTAGCCAAAACTGCCTCATACCAACAAGACAGAGAGCTATCACATACACGATTTCATCTATCATCACATTCTAGACAAAATCTTGCCATGCATGTTTACAAAACCTCATGAGCACACATATATCTCAAGTACATAAGTAAAGATAGACATTTAAGGGAATGCATGTGGTTTTTTGAAAGATTTTCAAGAAGTTTTAGCCCTCACCTTAGCAAAACAACAAGAAGATGCACAAGACTCTTGATGGTTGCACAAGATTGATTCTTTTCCTTGCTTAGCCGAGACACCACTCGATTTTTGTCAAATTTCCTAGCTTAGTAACCAAGTTCTTAGTAGGTGCATATGGTTAGAACAAGAAGAAAAGAAATGGAAGCTAGCAAACTCACCTAAGCCGAAATGGATGTTCAATAAGCTTGCATGTGAGTTTCTTGCAACCTAGCTTGCTTAGTCGAGCTCCCTAGCTTCTTGCATGCCTTGATGAACCATGGAGTGATGAAGATAAGCTATGGAGTGTAGAAACTCAGCCAAGGCCGAGAGAGAGAGAGAAGAATGAGAGGGAGAGAGAGAAGAATGAGAGGAAATGAGAGAAAATGAAAGAAAATAAAAGCTTTGTTGGGCAAAGGAGCTTGTGTCGGCCTTGGGCATATAAATTTCAGACTTTTGTGTCTTCAAGAAGCATTTTGAATTATCTAGCATGGGCAAGGATCTTGTGTCAAAATGGTGGAGCTTTGGATAGAGCTTTGAGCCAATTTTTTTTATGCATTGTGTCATTAAATTGTCATAGAATGTTTGGGGAATAAATTTTGAAAATGGATTGCATGGACAAAGCTCCTAGTGGTCGGCCAAAGAGGTGTTCAAATCTGAATTTTTTTATCTTGCTCAAGGCTTATTTTATTGTGTGTTTGGGATATGCAAAGAATAAAGAATAAAGAATAAATAATGTCTAGCTTTTTATGGGATTTTGTCTTCTAGTGGGTTGTATTAGTAATTTTAATATTAGTTAGTGGGATTTGTACGATTAATTAATGACCTAGTGCTTCGTGTAAGATGCTTTCTTGATTAGCTTGAGGGCACGCTTTCCTAGGTTTAGGGCACACACTACGAGGCAAGGCACGAACTATGAGACGAATGCACGTTTCCCAAGTAAATGCACACAACCCTAAATTAATGCACGTAATTCAATGCAAGACACACAAAACGAAATTCTTAAATCTAGGTCAAGGCACGCAAATCTAGGTTAGGGAACACGAAACGAGGTACGCACGCAAATCGAGGTCGGGCCTCACATCCTCCCCTCCTTAAAAGAATTTAGTCCCGAAATTCTATACTACCTTTGAAATAAAGCTGGATATTGCTGCTCCATCTGATCTCGCCTTTCCCACGTTGCTTCTTCAACTTCATGATGATCCCACAACACTTTCACCATTGGTATAGTTTTGTTGCGCAACTCCCAATCTTACTGGTCTAGGATCCGAATGGTCTTCTCCTCATAAGACAAGTTCTCCCAAAGCTGAAACGGCTCTGGCTTCAAGATATGCGATGGATCAGGATGATACTTCCGTAGCATAGAAACATGAAAGACGTCGTGAATATTGGAGAGGTTTTGGGGTAGTTCCAGGCAATACGCCAACTTGCCAACCTTCTCAATTATCTCAAATGGTTCTACAAACCTTGGGCTTAACTTTCCACCCTTGCCGTGATTAATCAGTCCCCTCCGGGGTGATATCTTCAAGAACACCTTGTCTCTGACCTCAAACTCTAGGCTCCGTCTCCGTCGGTCTGCATAACTTTTCTGCCTGCTTTGGGCGGTAAGCATCCGTTTCCGGATGAGGTGGATGTTATCAACAGTCTTCATAAGTTCAGGTAGAAGGGTCGGGTCAAAAGTCTTCGTCTTACCTACTTCATCCCAATAAATTGGGGATCGACACTTACGTCCATACAATACCTCAAATGGGGCTATCCTGATAGTGGCTTGATAACTATTATTATAAGCTAACTCCGCTAGAGACATATATTTCTCCCAACCTTTCCCGAAGTCTAAAATACACGCCCTCAACATATCCTCCAGAATCTGAATAGTTCACTCCGATTGTCCATCAGTCTAAGGGTGATAAGCCGTGCTGAAACTCAACTTCGTTCCCAAAGCTTCTTGCAATATCTTCCAAAATCGGGAAGTAAAACGAGGATCCATATCCGATACAATACTCATAGGCATCCCGTGCAATCTGACAATCTCCGCCACATACATATCTCCCAATTTCTCAGGGCTATCCTCCTTGTTCATCGGTAAGAAGTGCACTGAATTAGTCAATCTATCCACTATGACCCTTTTGTGACCAGGGTAGGTCCATAACAATGTCCATAGTTATATGTTCCCATTTCCATTGAGGAATCTCCAACGGCTGTAGTAAACCTGTAGGTCGTTGATGTTCCGCTTTGACTCTCTGGCAAGTCAAACACTATGCCACAAACTCCGCAATCTCTCTCTTCATGTTATTTCACCAATAGTGTTGCTTCAAATCCCGGTGCATCTTTGTTCCACTGGGGTGAATAGTGTATCTTGAATTATGGGCTTCTTCAAGAATCTTCTTTTTCAGCTCTGGCTCATTGGGAACACAAATCCGATTCCTAAACCTCCGAACACCATCATCATGAAACTTGAAATCTGTGTTGCTTTCTTTTATCTTCTGAAACTATTGATCCTTCTGTTGAGCTTCTCGTAATTCAGACAACAAGGTCGATTGAACCTGTGTAGTGGCAAATAGTAACCTTTTTCGAGTCAATTGTGGTTTCCACAAAAATTCTTCCTCTAACAACTCTTGCACCTTGACTTCCAGTTTTGCCATGCTCGCTTTCCTACTTAAGGCATCTACAACTACATTTGCTTTACCGGGCACATAATTGATTGTGCAGTTATAATCTTGCAAAAGCTCCATCCACCGCCTTTGCCTCATATTCAACTCTTTTTGTGAGAACAAGTATTTCAAGCTCTTGTGATCAGTAAACACCTCGAACTTGTTACCCCACAGATAGTGCCTCCATTTCTTGAGCGCA
This sequence comes from Ehretia macrophylla, assembly GCA_037974665.1. Lineage (NCBI taxonomy): Eukaryota > Viridiplantae > Streptophyta > Magnoliopsida > Boraginales > Ehretiaceae > Ehretia > Ehretia macrophylla. The sequence goes on from CM075766.1 coordinate 31,161,849, forward strand.
AACACAATTGCTGCTAACTCCAAATTATGCGTCGGGTAGTTCAATTCATAAGGATTCGGTTTCCTAGAGGCATACACAATCACTCTACCATTTTGCATCAACACACAACCCAATCCTTCATTCAAAGCATCGCTATAGATTACAAAACCTTGACTCCCTTCAGGCAATGCAAGAACAGGTGCGGTAGTCAATCTTTTCTTCAATTCTTGGAAGCTGTTCTCACACTTATCATCCCACACGAACTTTGTTTTCTTTTGAGTGAGCTTTGTAAGTGTTCCTGCAATCTTTGAGAAATCCTTCATGAACCTCCGATAATAGCCGGCTAGACCAAGAAAACTCCGAACCTCCGTAACATTTTCCGGCTTCTTCCAAGACATCACCGTTTCTATCTTTGCTGGATCTACTACTATTCCCTCTTGGGATATGATATGCCCCAAAAATGCAATCTGCTGCAACCAAAATTCGCACTTGCTAAACTTTGCATACAATTGATGCTCTCGAAGTTTCTGCAATACCAATCGCAGATATTGTTCATGCTCAGCCTCGGATTTCGAGTATACCAAAATATCATCAATGAAGATCACCACAAATTGGTCCAAGTAGGGTCAAAATACCCTGTGCATCAAGTCCATAAAAGCTGCAGGGGTATTAGTTAGTCCAAATGGCATCACCATATATTTATAATGCCCATATCTTGTCCTGAAAGCCGTTTTAGGCACATCCTCCTTTTTGATCTGCAAATGATAGTACCCTTGCCTCCAGTCAAGCTTCGAATACACTTTGGCTCCTTGAAGTTGATCAAATAACTCGTCAATCAGTGGAAGTGGGTATTTATTCTTGACAGTCACTTGGTTCAATCCTTGGTAATCGATGCATAGCCTCAACGTTTCGTTTTTCTTCTTTACAAATAGGACTGGCGCACCCCATGGAGAAGAACTCGGTGGAACAAACCCCTTTTTCAAAAATCCTTGCAATTGGTCCTTCAATTCTTGTAGCTCGGCTGGTGCCATACGATAGGGAGCTTTAGATATCGGCTGGGTGCCAGGCTATAACTCTATAATGAACTTGATCTCCCGATTTGGGGGTGAACCGGGCGATTCTTCTGGAAACACATCCGCATAGTCTTTGATCACTGGCATCTCCTCCAACTTAGCTTTGTTTGACGGGTTGTTGATGAGGTAAGCTAAGTATCCACTACACCCTTTTCTCAAGGACTTCACTGCTTTCGTAGATGAAATGATGGAACTCCTGGTGAAATCTCTTCGACCCATTACCTCTAGTATTGGTTGACTAGGTACCTGGAACGTTACAATCTTCGTCCGGCAATCTAGTTGGGCATGATGCTTTGCCAACCAGTCCATCCCTAAGATGACCTCATAGTCTCGAAAAGGTAATACAATAAGATTGGCCAAGAATTCCCTATCCTTAATTTGGATTTTACATGCTTTACAAGCTGAGCTAGTAACAAGGTTAGGACCCATCGGAATACCAATTTCTACTTCATAAGGCAAACATACAACTCGTAGTTTCACACGTTGCACACATAGGGGAGTAATAAATGAATGAGTAGCACCCGGATCAATTAGCACCCTAACAGGTTGATTCAGTATGAAGAATGTACCTTCAACAATAGCGGTTTCCTCTGGAAGCTCCTCGCATTCAATAGCATAAGCTCGAGCCTGAACTCTAGGAACTGGAGTCTTACTTCTACTAGCTGGTTTAACCTAATTTTGTCATGCTTGCCATTTAGGGCAATCCTTGATCTGATGCTGATCACTGCCACACCGCACACATCGTCCTGACTTCTTCCAGCACTAGGCCTTGGTATGCCCCTTCTTGTCACAGTAAGAACAGTTGACAGACTGAGTAGCAGGTGAACTACCTGTGGATCCGCGGGTGGAAGAGGCTGATGACGCTTTTGTCGGGCCACGGTTATTCACTGGTCTGTTCTGGCTCTGGCCCTGACTATGACTCTAGATCTGGAATTTTCTCTGTTGACCTGGAGGCTGGTATGGTGTCTTGTTCGGCTGACTCGAACCGACTCTGTCAAGTTTTCTCTTCTCAACTCGGGAAGCAGCAGCAAAGAGAGCAGAATAGGTATCGAAGTTATGCGAAGCCAACTGGTCCTGAATCTCTGGTCTCAATCCAGTCGTAAATTTCCACATCTTCGCCTCCGGAGTACTGACCATGTATTGATCATAGCGGGATAGTCGGTCAAAACGAGCCTCGTACTGGGCCACCGTCATGTTACCCTGGTTCAAGTGCATGAATTCCTCAATCCGCCTCTGCCTGGAAATTGTAGGTACATATTTCTCCTTGAATACCTTAACGAAATTACCCCACAAGTGAGGTGTATGATCAGTTTCCACAATACATCCACAGTGTGCCACCAATGCTCGGCATTCCCGTGCAATAGAAACACAGCAAACTCCACCTTTTTTTTCATCAGTATAGTCAAGTGGCCTGAAAATCCTCTCGATCTCAAACAGCCAAGCCTCTGCTTTTTCATCTTCAGCTTCCCTGTGGAATTTGGACAGGCGAAAGTCAAGGAACTCCCTCATTCTGCTATGTCTCCCATGGTTACTATCATTCCTGTTGTTGTTGTTGTTTGCTTCACGTGCACCTTGACGTTCCATCACTCGCAACATACGATCCATGGCATTCGCCATCATGTTAAACATAGACATGCAGGGATTAATTTGATAGGCATCTCCGGTCTCTTGGGGCTCACCGCTTTTATTAGTAGTACGGGTACTAGGGCTAGCCATCTATAGGCACAGATTACGATGTACAGTTTATTGAAATACGATGACAAAAATTTAATGCATAAGATACGCAACATAATATAGATACACAATTCTAGAAACAATTAAGACATGCTAATCACGTAAGCACATAGAACATAGAAGGCACAATTAACATTATCACACAACAACATATAAACAAGTTATCCTAATTACCTTAGGGCTCTACCCATGGTCCGAGAGTTAAACCCGGCTTAAGCAATCTAAGCTCTAATACCATTTCTTTCTATGAGGTGTCATGCCCCAACCTGGCCTATAAAGGTTAGACTAGGGTGTGATCTAAACATTCAAGTCATGTCTCGTTCATAATTGTTCATGAAAGTTTAACACTTACGTTTTAGCCTAAACTCCATAATTTTTCAGAAAACCGGTAGCATAACGGTTGTAATTGGGCTCTTTGGTTTGACCTAATTCTCTAAACGCCTCAATTTTCCAACCTCAATTTCATTTCCTACTAAAATTACTATTTACCATCAATTGAAATGCCTATTGGTTATCTCGAAGTCTCGTTTGATTAATAACTTAGCATGATACTATGTCTCGTTTGTTTGTTAATTCTCGTTACAAAGAACCTGTTGACCTTAGCTTAAGAATGAGTACCTACTTAAGATTGGATAGGTTCATTTTACTTAGTCCTTACCTGATACTTCATAATCCTATGATAGATACTAGCCAATGACGATAGCAAAACGACCATAGTAGTGTCTATTTAGTTATTATCAGTACAAGCCAAAATTAGACCCCAAATTAAAACGGGGGTCTTTTACAATACAACAACAAATATCATAAGAAATGAAATAGTCTTCAAGCAACATAGTGTTCACAAATGGCCATAGTCAAGCAAGGCACGTAGGACAAGCAATCATTCCAAGGAATCATCATTAGGCACATCGTCCTCGTGTACCTGTTCTTGGTCTTTTTCACCTGAGATGATAAAAGAGGGTAAGTCCTTATGAACTCAGCGAGGGGGAACGAGAAATAAGTTTTGAAACTCATTTTCTGATTCAACTTATGAAAACCCTTTTGCAAGCATGAATATATCACAAGTAAGTACATAACATAACATAAAAGTAAAGGAACACAATTACCCGTCTTTCCTCCCCGAGATCCTCTAGGAACCAAGCAAGAGTACTTATACACATAGTGAAAAGGATACGGTGGGCTTTCGCTATCAGTTCATATCAGTATTAGTTGTTGCGGCCGACTTCAAATCATCCCTTATCACGCCAAATGGGTTTTCTCCAGATGTATCCCTAAATCCTATGACCCAACTCTCCGAGGATGTCGGCCCAAGCGAGAGAGGGAATTGGACAATGGTAGTCACGGTTGCACCGGCAAGCCTGATGCCGCCCGGTGTACGTGAACGCTACCACGCCAGAATGAAAGGTTGCAACCTCATATGCAATGCACATTTATGAAATTTAATATATCACATTAGGAGGACAACAAAGGAGGTTTCTTCAGAGCAGTCATAAGATTGCACATTGACAGTTAAACACGCGAGGCACGATATGACAAGTAATTTCACTTGAAAAGCACATGGATTTATATGAATATTAAACGGGCAGCCATGTAATGCATGTAAATCAAGTCATATAACTCACTTCGAAGTTCACGTAATCAAATAACAAGATTATTCAACATGCAACGACATTTACGTGGGTCCGGGTGCAAAAAAAGCCTACTTATCAACATGTAATCATCGAAATCATATTTAGGGCTACAAGGGCAACTACGAGCAGCCTACTAAACACATAATCAAACAAAATATCCAAAGGATCAACACTTAGCAAGTTTACCTAGTTACTAGGGTTCCAATACGTGCTTACCCGTGCGATTAAGCCCCAAGTCATCTCGTAATTAAACTCAAGCCATGCATTGATTAGTCCATACACCCTCAAGCATTCAAAACAGTCCACACAACATCCAAATGCCACAATCTCAAGCATTTAATATGACAAGAGAAGCTACAATAATTTTTCTAAGCATTTCACTAAGTGACACCCTCACTGCAATGGACTGTTTTCTTACAATCATTTAGACAACCAAACAATCTCCAATTCTAGTGAATAAGATGTCAAATTAAAGCTCAAGGGGTGAAATAAATTCAGAGACAAACCTCGCATCATTTGGAGTTCAGGTTCAATACTTATAGCCAAAATAGTGAGACTACACAAAACTCTCCAGATTTGCACACATTTCAATACTTGTCGTTTTTGAGGTCCTTAGGGTCAGATTTAGCCTTAGTCCATTTCTAACAAAAATGTCCCGAACTGAAAAATATAGCAGCATACCAAATTTCATGCATTTTGGATATCATTTACTAAGTCAAAACTGGTTCGTTCTACAGAGTCAGTGAATCTGCCAAAACCTGCTTCATTTTTCCCGACTTTCCAGATTTGGACACATTTTGATAATTAGCCATTTTGAGGACCTTAGAGTCAAAATTAGCTTTGGTCTATTTCTGTAAAAAGTGTTTAGAACTGGCAACACTAGTTACCGACCAATTTGCACACATTGTAAACATCATTTACCTAGCCAAAACTTCCTCGTACCAACAAGACAGAAGGCTGTCACATACACGATTTCATCTATCATCACATTCTAGCCAAAAATCTTGCCATGCATGTTTACAAAACCTCATGAACATACATATATCTCAATTACAGAAGTAAAGATAGACATTTCAGGACATGCATGTGGTTTTTTGAAAGATTTTCAAGAAGTTTTAGCCCTCACCTTAGCAAAACAACAAGAAGATGCACAAGACTCTTGATGGTTGCATAAGATTGATTCTTTTCCTTGCTTAGCCAAGACACCACTCAATTTTTCTCAAATTACCTAGCTTAGTAACCAAGTTCTTAGTAGGTGCATGTGGTTAGAACAAGAAGAAAAGAAATGGAAGCTAGCAAACTCACCTAAGCCGAAATGGATGTGCTAAAGGCTTGCATGTGAATTTCTTGCAACCTAGCTTGCTTAGTCGAGCTCCCTAGCTTCTTGCATGCATTGATGAACTATGGAGTGATGAAGATAAGCTATGGAGTGTAGAAACTCAGCCAATGCCGAGAGAGAGAGAGAAGAATGAGAGGGAGAGAGAGAAGAATGAGAGGAAATGAGAGAAAATGAAAGGAAATAAAAGCTTTGTTGGGAAAAGGAGCGAGAGTCGGCCTTGGGCATATAAATTTCAAGCTCTTGTGTCTTCAAGAAGCATTTTGAATTAACTAGCATGGGCAAGGAGCTTGTGTCGAAATGGTGGATCTTTGGATAAAGCTTTGAGCCAATTTTTTTTTATGCATTGTGTCATTAAATTGTCATAGAATGTTTGAGGAATAAATTTTGAAATTGGATTGCATGCACAAAGCTCCTAGTGGTCGGCCAAAGAGGTGTTCAAATCTGAATTTTTTGTCTTGTTCAAGCCTTATTTTATTGTGGGTTTGGGATATGCAAAGAATAAAGAATAAAGAATGAAGAATGTCTAGTTTTTTGTGAGATTTTGTCTTCTAGTGGGTTGAATTAGTAATTTTAATATTAGTTAGTGGGATTTGTAGGATTAATTAATGACCTAGTGCTTCGTGTAAGATGCTTTCTTGATTAACGTGTGGGCACGCTTTTCTAAGTTTAGGGCACGCACTATGAGGCAAGGCATGAACTACGAGACGAATGCGCATTTCCCAAGGAAATGCATGCAACCCCAAATGAATGCACCTAATTCAATGCAAGACACACAAAATGAAACACAATTCTTAAATCTAGGTCAAGGCACGCAAATCTAGGTTAAGGCACATGAAACGAGGTATCGCACGCAAATTGAGGTCGGGCCTTACATATGCCAGCTTATCGTGACCGTGGTTCGTGGATCGTGAATGAAGACCAAGTGAAAATTGGAGTATAGGAGTTATGTGAAATGTATCCTTTTAAATGTGTGGTTATTTAAGCTATCATTGTTTCTTTAATTGTTTAATTGTTAATGTTGTTTAACTGTATTACATGTTGCATTGCACGCCCCGGGACCTTATCCCTCACTAGGCAACAGTGGTTGCTCATACCTTGATATATGTTTCAGGAGACACTGAGGGTGATCCCCAGCTAGTTGAGTTGGTAGTGGAAGAGGAAGAGGTACAGACAGAGCCTTTGCCCTAGTTGTTGTGTGTGTGTTGTTCTGAGGTGGATGTGATTTCTTGTTACTACATGATGTTCAAGTACTACTATGTTATGATCTATTTTGTGGCCTTAGGGCTATGTATATATTGCAACTGCAAGTAAAAAGTTAGTTGGTTGTAATGTTAGCTTTGAGGTATTATGGCTTGTAATAACTTTTGTTTCTGCTTTTAATCAACTTGCATGCTTGGGAGTGAATGACCTAATGTAGGATGTTTTATCTTTTAAGAATGTTTTAATGTTACCTTAGAATGGCATGGCTATCAGATTATGTTGAAATCAAGTTACCTTCATGCTTGTGTGGTTTTGGAATTGTTGTATGCTTCAAGGCTCGGATGGCCTTGAACCTTTAAATATTTAGTTATGAAAGCTTGTTTATCTTGTTGAGGCTTTATTTGAGAGTTTACAGGTTTCTTGAATGTCCACGGTAAAGAGGAGACACTGTCCGTGTGTCGGGTCCGGACTTAACCATTAGCGCGGGGTTAGGTCGGGGCGTTACAACAACTTTTTCCCCTCTTCAAAAGTGGGAGTGAAATCTTCTCTTATGGCCTTCATCTTCTGCCCGGCCCAGAAATAGAGAACCAAACCCCCTTCTGATCCGTTCATTTATGAAAGTATGAAGGATCAAGAGCTAAGCGCCCTCCTATTCGAGGCCGGGTGGCCTCTCTCCACAAGCACCCAACCTTCCTTTTGCTCTTCCTTCGGGTTGCCTCCACGAACACGCCACCTAGGAGCCCTACTCTCCAACTAAAGGCGCTACTTCAATTCAAGCACAAGCCCCCCTTCTATTGCATAACCTAATAAACAAAGTACCAAAGTGGTTGCGGGAACGATACGCTTTGGTTACCGGCGAACGCTTCCAAAGGTGACCAGCTTTCAATACTAGTAGTTACCTTATGCTGCCATTTTTTCAATATTATTGAATTACATAGCATGGCCTAGAGCTAAGATAACTCAAGTGGGAGAGATGTGTTATAGGTGACCTTATTGCACGGTTCAGAGAGCACTTGTGTATGTGATGCAAGTGAACGTGTACGAAAAAACTATCATAAATTTTTGTTATTCGTTTTGTTGTTGACCCTATTTATGTTTTTAAGATGGCCCAAGAACACGCTCATTCTTGAGCCGTAGAGAGACTTTTGAATTGCAAGTTACTATTACGAACTCAATATATACGAGTGTAATTCCGTGAAATAACTCGAATTTCAAATCATTCATTTGCTTTAACTACTCATGCTATGGATGTGGGAGCATCAACTGTCACGCCCCGACCCGACCCCGCAAAAGGCCAAGCCCGGACCCGACACACGGACGGAGTCTCCTCTATACCGCAGACGATCCGAAAACCCTAAAATCAATATAATACTTGCGAAAGCCATAAAATAATTAAAACAAGCCATCTTTCTTTTAAAAACATACATCCTCTTATTAACCAACTTCCAAACCAAAATGCCATGCATAATACACAAGTATTTATGCCACTAAACAGTTAGCTACTAGCATGCATTTCTTTACTAGTCACAAGGGTATAAGTTTACAACTTTACATTCTTCCAACTTATACAACATAAGACCGTGGAGGCCTCAACTAGAAAATACATACAAGGCTACAAGCCTCAAAATTAAGCGACATCCAAGCAATAAACATAACAAGCATGGCTCGCACAAAATCTGGTAACCAACCACTAACAAAGCAGACAAGTCCTATCACGGAAACACCTCCACCTGCTCCTCCTCCTCTATTACCTCGATAGGTTCTGCTTCAACTACTCCTGTAAAAAATATAGTATAGAGAGGAATGAGCAAAAACTATTGCTCAGCAAGGACAATTGGTCTCAAGGACGGAGATGAGAGGAGTATGCAATGCAATTAATCAAGCAATACATACAAATCATATAGAGATACAACAAAGCCAACAAAAAAGCAAGGCAAGTATTAAAGCTGCAAACACTCATTCAAAGGATACAATACTCTTTTCACAAGCAACTTTCAAACACAAATTCGATGACGACGCGCCGGCCCAAACCACCTTATAACACCAGTTTGGAATACCCTGGAAGTATCCATCAACCTACGACCTAAAACTCCCTGGGAGGCAACCCAAGCGAGAAAAGGGAATAGCAGCGGAGCTAGAGCAACCAACACTGGCAACCCGAGGCCAGCCAGAGAGGCCCATCACTCACGCGCGAGACACTATGCAATGCAAGACTCGATACAAGGCAATAAACAAGCGATAAAGCCACACGTGGGAGAATAACAAAGTAGGTTACTCTCACACGCAATAGTAACAATTGATATGCATTTCAATCAAAAACAACTCAAACAAGTATATCAAGCACCCTAAGTATTCCATAGGCATAAAGTCAAGAAAACACACAGAAACACAAACCGGCCCCAACTATCAAAACGCTACCATTTCCAAACGAGCCATGAGTTCTAGAAACCGACTTCACCAAACCTCCTAGGTCACCATAAGGCACGTCTAAAGACCCTAAAACCTTACTTTACCCTTGAACTCGTGCAAAGCCCCGATTTCCCCCTTTCTCGTTTGAACTACAACTATAACAACCAAACACCCAACCAACGCCATAATCGCACCAAAGGTACTTCCATGGCCTCCCGAAACAATGCCAATACGCAAAACGAGAAAACGCTAAAGCCGACCTAAACGACCCCGACATTCACCAAGGCTTAATTCCTATTTTTTCCATTACGCAACCCAAACAAACCATGCATTTAGGCATTCTAGCACACCTAGCACAATTCTACATCAACGGACAGCATAACGGAACAACTTCATCGTTCCAAGGGTTTACTATTCACAAAACACTATTCAACATCTAAATTTAATTGCAATCTCAACATTTAACCACAGAAAATGTTAAAAAGCTATAAATACACGTTCTACAATAGCCAAGGAACATTCTAGAAGCATCAAAACAATTTAAACGACAATCTACTGATAAAATCTAAAAATTGCAAAGTTGATACACTTAACATTTAAATGCGCAAATAACATGATTCCCTCACCTTAGGCACTCCTAGGCGCTAGGAAAACAACGCTGGATGGCTCGGTAGCAACCCCGCACAAGCTCACGCAAAGATTGGAAGTTTTGAAAGTTGAAAATGATTTTTTTTCTATTCAATATTTTCGGCCAGCATAGGTTCTGTTCAGCTGCTGTTTTTTTTTATTTTGCTTTGTTTTAGGTTATTAAAAGGTTGGCTAAGTCAAAAAGTCAAAGTCCTAGGTCAAACCACTTAAAACTTGGTCAAAGGGCCATATTTTGTGCATTTTAAAGCCATTTTAACTAAGGAAAGATTAAATATAGCTAGCAACAATTAAAATATAAAATTTAAGTCATCTAAATACTAGTTTCACTATTTGTTGAGGACTAGAAACCGTTCTCTAGCTATCGCTCCCTAAATGCAATGCACGTTGCGACAGCGAGAAAGTAACAATTAATTCACAAAGAATTTAAGGAAATATAATTTTCAAAATAATAAACAAGAAATTTCACATTCCGGGCTCGGGTATTACATCAACTCCCTTTCCTGTGGGCTTTTGAGGAGCAGGAGAAATTGTTAGAATTCTATGAAAGAGTCTCGGGAGCCAGGATGCATGCCAGTTTCATACGACTAGGTGGAGTGGCACAAGATCTGCCTCTTGGCTTATGTCGAGATATTGATTCTTCCACACAACAATTTGCTTCTCGTATCAATGAATTAGAAGAGATGTCAACCAACAACCGTATCTGGAAACAACGATTAGTGGATATTAGTACTGTCATTGCACAACAAGCAAAGGATTGGGGATTCAGTGGTGTAAAGTTAAGAGGTCCTGGGGTATGCTGGGATTTATGAAGAGTAGTACCTTACGATGTTCATGACCAATTAGATCCTGATGTACTATTCGTATCGAAGAGATGCGACAAAGTGTTCAGATCATTGTGCAATGTCTTAATCAAATGCCTAGTGGCATAATCAAAGCCGATGATCGTAAGCTATGTCCTCCATCACGAGATCGAATGAAACTATCCATGGAATCGTACACCGTGTGAAATGTAGATCATCGCCGTTCTTAACCGAGACTTAGGTTAAGCTCCGTCTCAGAACCTTGTAGGGTTAAGAGTAAAACATCCCGAGGTTGACGCATCTCGTTGAGCATAGAGAAGAGTTGGGAACCCCAATTTCTTTCTTCGGAGCCGTTTCTTTTCCCGTCCCCCCACCCCGGCATAGCGCTTCACTTCCGGTTCTTCGAAAGAATCAACTTACGTCTCCCTTCTTCATTGATCTAGGGGAAAATGAGCCGTCTACCAATTGGGAAGCTAGACATCAAGTAAGTGCCTTGATGAGGATAACTAAGGTGACACACCAGAGTTGGTAGTTGGTACAACAGGGTGGTGCCTTACCGCACCGCAGGCGAGCGCGCGGCAACGTTCTTGGTAGTGCATCAAGATTCCAATGTACTGCATCCAAGATCAGAACGAGCTTGCCGGCGGACCACTGCCGTCCCATTCTTGAGTGAGCTGGAGCGCATCCATCTTATCCACTAAACTAGCTTGAAGCTATCACTTTGGGTCGAATCACTAAAAGAAAAGGACCGGGAAACGCGGCGGCGTAAGAACCACGGGACCCCTACAAGTAAAAAGATAATGGAACTGCGCTCCTGTGCACCAGCTGAAAAAGCCAAGTGCCTTTATAATAATAATAGGGTAAGCTTCATAGCTCCAACCTAGTAAAAGGGCTTTGATGCCCTTTGTATAGGTTGGGTTGTTGAATACGGGATCCTTGTAGTAGGCTGGACCAACATCCAGCCAAGAGAGGGCAGTCTTTAGAAACAACAAGTTGGGAAAGCAAGAGAATGCTTTTCCTTTTCTTATCTTCTTCCTGCCCTAGGAGTAGGAGTAGCAAGAGCCCTGAGAAAGCGAGAATTTCCAAGGACTAACGGTAACTAAGCGTAGTATAAGACAGAACAACGTATGAGTATAAGCTATAGAAGGGCAGCGAAGGGAAATCGGCCACTACTTACAAAGCTCTAATAATGTATCGATAGGGCTATCACAGTCAGGTGCGAAGCAATTGCGCCTATTCCTATTTAGGGAGTTGAGGCAAAAAATGGCTTGATGAACCATTCCGTCTATTCTTCTCCCTATCGGTCGAGCATCTTCAAACTTACGTCTCGTAGATGCTGTAAGTACACTATGCCGCACAACTATGAATAGTATAGTGGGGTTGAAAGACAAAAGTGTGGGCCACTTTTTCTGGAATGCAGTTCGAGATAACTGTAACTGTGTATATATAGAAATATATCTTCGATGCTATCATTTTGAAATGTCTGCATCAACCGCTGTTTCACCTCCCAAAGAGCAAAGTTGGCTTGATGAGCGAAGATGAGGAAGCCGGAGCAAGAAAACCAATAATATCTTTCTTGTCCTTCTACTTAAGGGAAAAAAGAAGCAATTTTGCTACGGAGAAAGCGAACGGTTAGCACGAAGGTTTCAAGACTTAGCCGAGTGTTAGCAAAGCTAGATTCTCATAGCGAGGCGCTTCAAGTTAGCGAAGCGCTGTAGTAGCGCCGAAGCCCTATGTGCTATACTGTTGAGCCAAGGATGATCCACCTTATCTATAGAAGCAGTCAACTGAGTTCTGAATGAATTAGCTCCTTGGTAATAGCTCAATCTATAGATAGAAAGCCCTATGATAGGAAACTACCACGTTAGGTTTTGAGAGAGATGGGACCAGTTATATAATAGGAGAAGCAGATGCAAGCTTTTTCTTTCAATAGCAGGCCAAATGACTACAAGATCATCGGTCTACTCTAAATCAATTTACCATTTTGAACCTTATACATAAGGGTTTTCCGTACCAGCTCCTTCGACCTATACCGCAGTTGAAGCACCTAATGGAGAATTTGGTGTCTTTCTGGTCAGTAATGGAAACAATCATCCCTATCATCGTAAAATAAGAGCACCTGGCTTTGCCCATATACAAGGACTCGATTCTATGTCCAAACATCACATTCCAGCAGATGTGGTCAGCATCAAAGGTACTCAAGATATTGTGTCTAGAGAGGTGGATAGATAGGACTACTAGTTGCTCGATCAGTACCCTAGTTTTATTGCGAGCCAAAAACCTTGATAGATTCCCCTTCCCCTTTGATCTTCAATACTAGAGATGAACGAATTCCATACGCCCGAAACTTAGATCGAAGAATTTGATTTCTGTTGTTGGTCTTCGAATTTCATGAACACAGAACCAACGAGTTCAGTCGAACAACCTATATAGTAAATAGAAGTAGAAGAGCCTTTCGTTTCATTTAGAGTTGTTTAAAACGAAAGTAGCCACCACAATTGTATGCACAATGATTGGATTTTGGTGCATACAGCTGCGAATCGAAGTGCGTAAGCCCCTTTAGAGTAGAGATAGGGGCAGGCCATTGAATAAATCGAATCAAAGAATCCACAAAAAAGCATAACAAAAGAAGCCCATGGAGAAGGACACAACCCACAATAAGCCGCAATGGACTATCAAAAAAAGGTAAATTTTATTTAAAAAGACCTTTTGATAATAAAAAAAAAAGTCCACCGCTCAGTTACGCACTTCGCTCCCTATAGAAAAGAAAACAAAATTGCAACTGAAAGCAACGAAGATACAGCTCTGAAGGTGCCAGGTTCCTTGTAGAATGTTTTGAACTAAGCCGAGGCTTGAAATCACCATGGTTTTCAACTTTAGCCAAGCAGATACCTCAATACAATTTCAACATTCTGTAGGGAAGCTGTGAATTTGGGCTAAGTAGTTGAAGATTCTGGAATTCAAGTCGAATAGGGATTGGAAAGATATCCATTTGTGGGCCTCTATCATATCCTCTTTTCTCATAAGCATTTAGGTAGCTAAAGAATGGAAATAATACCGTGACTCCAATTCGAACAAACATGGTCTTGGTCCGCGCATATGAAAGGATGGGAACGAGATTGAAACTCCAGTTCAGTATCTCGGGGGTCTTGGTTGGTCAAGTAGTCCTCCCTCCGACTGAGACGTTGGTCCGGCATTAAAAAAAGGTTGCAGTCAACTTAGTCCCGTGGATTCTAACACAAGTCCGAGTTCCGGATTCAGTCGAGAGGTTTCCCTATCCCTATCCCTATCAGTCGAGCTGAGCTACTACTCTCCTTTGACCGCCACATGGGTCCAATAACAGTCAGGATAATGCAACTAGCAAGGAGTCATCATCTTATATTGTCACACTTTGTCTATTCGAACCATACAATCATGGAGGGAGCCAATCAATAAAATCGAAACCGAATTATGAATGGAGAACAATATGATCAAGAGTCTTGCGATGATACATCGTTTTGTCGGGCATGCACAGAAAGAAAGCTACCATAAGTCCTTCAAGCGTCTAATTGGCAAAGAAAGTCAATAGTTGGGTCAAAAAGAGCGTCCTTCTCAGTCTCTCTCTCTCTCGGAATCCTTGGTCAGTGGGCTAATTGGACGAGACTCACATTTTATTCTACTTCACCAGAAGAAGGGTTTTTAGGGAGCAACATTACCAAGACCATCAGGACAGCAGCTCACTAACATACGAGAAAGAAAGCCCTACATCAAGTTTCATTCAAGATAAAAAAAAAAGTATGTCATCAACATCGTTAGAGTAAAACACATCGAAATCTGCGAGTTAAGGTTTGCGTGTCGAGTTATGCTTCCGTCATCGTCTTTCCCATCTATACCAGATTTGATTTAGAAAAATGATTTGAAGTGAAAAGGACTATGGAAGGAATGAGTACTTCTTAGCCTGAAGTCAACATAACGTCAACTTTCATTCATGCCATTTAGGAAGAGTGCTTCAGTCCCTTTTAGTCAAGCTTACTCTCTCCGAGGGTGAGGATCAAGAGTTTTTGGCGAAAGGCGCCGCAAAAGGTCTTTCAATTCAAAGTAGTTGATTGAAGTGGTAAACGAAGGCTAGGAAGGATTAGAACTGCTTGATGGCATATCGCTACTAAGAGCAATGAAGTATGAGCCTATAATAGAGCACATGATCTTTAAACAAAACAAACCCCGGAGGTTTGGGAGACGTCGAGGTGAATAAAAGGGGAATGAAAATGGTCTAGAATCAATTCTTTTCGTAGCCTCTAAGCCAATTAGTTGATGCGCTAAGGCAGCAAGAGAACTAGGAGCAAGCGCTGCTATCGGCTTAGGCAAGAGTCTTTCTGCGGTTGTAGTGAGGAACGAGAAATGTTAAATAAAATGCCCTAAGGGATGGATGTGATGTACCGGTACTTTAACTATATATGGGCTACCTCGCGTATCGATAAAGCATTGAGTATTGAGGGATCCTCAGGTGAAAGCAAGGTTTAAGCATTCCATTCCCCCGATCCCCCGATATAAGGGGAAGGGTAGAAGAATTCTAATCTATGACGCCTCGGATACGCCAAGACCAGCCCCAGGTGTGACCCGAGACTCTGTCAATAAAGAAGAAGCCGTTAATGAATTGCCTGAAGTAAAGCAAGGAGTGACTCCTTCAAGTCGGAAAAAGGCACATTTGATCACGAAATACCATATTTTTCGATTGTTTTTGTTGGATAATCCTTTGTTTCCAGATTATTATATAATTAGTAGTTTCTCATCAGTGACGCTACGTACCTTCCATTGTAAGGCAAATGTGTTATCTTCTAGGCGGCTTCCCTGCCAACTATTGGAAGTTCTCTTGAGAGTTTCCCTGTAGATAGTTGACTTGTCTTCTATCCCATTGCCCTCTATGCATTTAGTCCTAAGAAAAATAGAATCTAGGGCTTGATTCTAGATTTCCTATGGGGAGTCAGAATCTTTCTTTCATTTCGAGGGCGGGGCTATATTTCCCTGAGAGTTATGTTCCATTGCTATCGGTTTTAGATCAAGTGCCATCAATCTGTTTTGGGCAAGAAGGGAAAGGTCCGTAGACGCTCAACTGTTTTATCTTTCTTAGTATTACTGAGTATTACTTAACTAGTTAGTATTCTATTATTAGGGTATTAATATCATCTTAAGATTCTGATAAGATATATACATATTTTGTATTTTAAGTTAAGAGAATATCAAAGTAAAATGGTCCTAAAGTAGCTCGACTAAAAAGAGAGGGAAAACTAGTGGAATGGAAGTACCTTATCTCTTCCGCGGGTATCTTTATCTTCCAGTTAAGGTTATATTACAAGTTCATATGGAAGGGCTAAAAGGCATTCCCTTGTTAGTGATATAAAGAAAAGAAAGGTTATTCTCCTATGAGGAATGCTATGTCTATCTGCTGAGATGGCTGTTGTTACTTATGTCCGAGGATTTTCCCCTCATTTTTGCTCTGGCCTTTGTCATCGCAGGATAAGTATGTGGGTTATGTGCGGTATCATCCCGATATATATGGGTTATGACAGTTATCCCCTTTCTCGTCAATGTTTAGAGCCGAGCTTGTTGGAAGTCACGAATTTCTTCTTGTTGTCTGTTGTAGGATTCTCCCAAGCCAAGTTGGAGTCATAAGATACTCCCCTGCATTTCGAGTAATATGGGCATCAAGAATTTCTGCCTTCAATTTTGTTGGAGTATGAGCTCCCATGAATATATTTGCAATTCCTTTTGATGGGGATTGAGTTGGAGTCCTTGTCTCCGTATTGTACGTAACAGTAGTCCTAGTATCAATAGGTGAAGTCCCCGTATCGCTATTCAGCTTTTTACCAGTCTTCATACCAGTCCCCGGTTAATTCTTATAGTAGTAGTCTTTGGGATAACAGATTCTCTTCTCGGGTAAGCAAGTAGGCAAGACAGTGTAAGATAGATTGAGAATATATAGCATATGTACAGTTGAGTTCTGTTCCAGCCATTGGGATAGATGCAGTGGAGTGGTCCTTTTATATAGGGTTTTTTCTCTAGTAGCAGTCCCCAATCCAGCTGTCTCTTTTTCCTGTGAGTAAGAGTTCCCTTTGGAGTTCCCGGCCAGAAGGTGTAGAAGTAGTTTCGTTGGCCTTTTTTGCTAATTGCGTTGTCCCAGGAGGGGAATAGCTCATAGCTCAAATATCCACTTACAAGAAAGTTGAGCTCTTATATACAGTAAGGGGTTGTTACACTAGAGAATTGGATGGTTTTCCCTTGGCTTTCCAGGATTTCTTTTGATTAGGACTGTTAGGCTTCCCCATTTGTTAGCCAGTGACATTCCTGTTCTTTCTTTGCGAGCTAGTTCTATTGTGAGTTTCGATCAATCTACTTGAAGTTTTTTCCTCGTGTTCCCCGAAAGGCGTATGAGTGTAAGGCCAAGCGCACTCACCAGGCAACGCATGTCCCAACGACTGCCTAGTTTTTCCAGCGTCTCGTCCTTTAGCATCATGTCACCCTGGATGTACCACTGAGGTGTTTGACGTTAGCTTGCCAGGCCTAGTGCATCCTGTTCATTTCTGTTTCTCATATGGGCTAGGGGAGGGGGGGGTATCCAGATCACCCTTCGGTCTCAGTCCCTCCACTGCGGTCAATCCTCTCTTCTGGCCAGGTTATCTTGTTCTCTTGTGCTCTAGTCTTCGTATCTAGCGTAGGTTTGTTGGGTGACCAATCGGGAGGTTCCATAGCTTCTTAAAGAGGAGTATGTCATCCTTATGTCGTCAGCTAACTACAACTAACCATATCTCATTGGGCCCAAGGAGGGACCTCAGCGAACATATGACACCACTACTAGTCTGTACCCGATCTATACATCTTAAGATCTATAGATCTTATCCCCTTTCCTTATTGATGTCGTAGATACGCTGTTAACACTGTAATATAGGAGGTCAAGGCCTACTCTATTCCTTAGCAAGAATAGTGGCCTTGGTAAGAGCTATTACAGGACTGTACCTGTAAAAGATCTGTATTATAATGCTAGTTTCGCTCCTAGAGGAGTAGTAGCAGGTAACACAGGACAGTTATAGATAAAAAGAGGTAAGAGAGGTATTAGAAAGGGCTCGAAGTAGAAGCTTTGGCAATTTACCATGGCAAAAGTACACCACTATATTTGTCCCTGCTCTGCTCTTAGAAAGAGAGTCAACCGATGCAAGAAAGGGAACTGAATCCGTAGCAGCTTTGACTCTTGCCGCTCTTTCATTACTGACCAGTAGTGGAGGAAGTGAATTAGATTACGCTTTTGGGATCTTATCCATTTATCATAGAGAGTAGGTAAGTGTTTAATTAACCGATCTTCTTCATTGGTGAACACCGATGACTTTCCCTCTAAGACATGGTAATTGATTTCAAAGGATAGAAGGGCTAATAGGGCCTTAAGGGCTAGAGCTTTCAAGCAAAAAGGGCGGTTTGACATTAGAAAGAAGAAAAAAGGCAAGGTTTAGAATCCTTCATTCCCGACGGGGGGACCAAAGGAGACTAGTTAATTGAATACCCTGTTAGAATTGAATCATAAGCATCAGAAGAATAATTCTCTTAGCAGACAAGAATGAAATTCAATTAGTCCCCTCGTGAAATAGCAATATAGATCCACTTCTCATTTGCAAGATCCGGTGTTCACGGAATCGAGTTCAGATATAGTTGCATCTTCTTTTATACAAAATTCTCTCTATTACCGAATCAAAGATAGATTCAACAAGGAAAGATAAGATTAAGCATTCACTTCAGGAAGCCAAGAAGTCAGTCAGCATGAAGCTGTGGAATTGAGCTTCAACTCTGAGTTGAAGGCAGGAAAGAAAGAAGGAATTGTTTTTGAGAGAGTGTTTTAGAGCCTACGTCTAGTTGTAGTCCTTTCTTGGTCGGTGTGTGCCAAGCTTCCTCACACCATGGGCACGGTGCTTTAGAGAAAAATATTCAATTCACTATTCCCCTATTTTTTAAAGTAATCCAAGGCTCGGAGAAGTTCATTTTCCAAGTCTTATTGCAGCGGATGAAGTAAGGCTAACATCTATTTGACATATGAAGTACAATAAAGCATTTCTAAAAAGTCTATATAGAATAGAAAGCAGACCTTTGGGCGGAAGAAAGAAAGAAGTGACTGAGTCTGCTCCTCATTCTAGCAAAAGTTCCTCAAGGATAGGAGAACTTCCCCTGTATGAAGGAAGATGGGAAGGTTAGCCTACGAAAGGGAAAGGAAGACTAGGCATCGAATGAACTGCGCTAACTTCCTCGGCCGGGCAAGCGACGTGGAACTGGTGCTTTGATTCTAATCCATGAAAGGAAGTATGCGATCGCTTAATCCTTTCGATTGATTCTAGTGAAAGTACCACTCTCAGTCGAGCCAGTAAACTCCATTCTTCTTCTAAGAAGTGAGTGATTACCTTTTTTTATTAAGCGGAATATGAAGTTAGTGGCATGTGCTTTTTTCATTTAAAGCACCTTTAGTCCGAGGTTTCTTGACAAATGAATGATGATTGAAACTGTCTGCCTGTTCCATTTCTTCCAACTAAACAAGGAGTAAGGAAAGGTCAGTAAGGAAAACCTAGTCTTTCAAGGAAAGACAAGACAAAGTGTAGTTGCATCGATTAACCTCTTTCGGTTAGGGAATGGTACGATCTTCCTAGTCTGATAGAGTCTTTAGCGCGTGTGAAAGCTTTTTATGCTTAGCGCTAAGAGTGGCATTTGCCTTCGTTAGGAGAGGGGTGAACGGAGTAAGGTGTAGAACTGGGAAGCTTGGTTTCAGGAATCCCTCTTTTTCAGGCCTTTGCACCTTCCCACGGGTGACCCCATTAGTGTTGTTATTTTGCTGCCCTCAGGGTGGAAGATAGGGATCTGCTTTTGCGTCTTCCTTTAAAGATATATTAAAATGCTAAAACCCTTGGTAAGAGGTTCCAAGCTGCTAAAGTCATTCCTCATTTCCTAATCATTAAGTAAGGGATACTCTCTGACAAACACTCTTTCTCCCTGCTATCCTCTCAACTGGTCAGTCAGTAGTAGAATAATAGCCCAAGCTTTGTTGGGCACCGGGCGGAATGAGGCTCAGTCAACACAACCCTAGCACATTCAACTCAAGCAGCGAAGGAAGAGGGGAATTCTTTAACTTCCACATCCCACTACCATAGTTTTTAGTGCTTCTAGAAAGAATTCAACCGACCAGATCTACTGAATCAACAGAGTCGACTAGATCGTGATCATAATATGAATCATCGAGATCTTCATCCTTCAAGAACACATCATAGCGCCTAGAGATAGAGGTACGGTTCATCCCCTTACTTATCCAAGCATGTTGCCGAATAGTCGGATATGTCGTACTCTGATTTTGTTGAGGTTAGGAAACATTTGCTGTTATCAGCATTGCTCATTATCACATTGTTAGGTAACGCATTCTCGTTTATCAATTTGTGTTAGTTAGGGCGACATGTTGTCGCTTTCGCTTTAATAATGAATGATATGGAGTTGTTAGGTTTGGTA
Source organism: Ehretia macrophylla (assembly GCA_037974665.1). NCBI lineage: Eukaryota > Viridiplantae > Streptophyta > Magnoliopsida > Boraginales > Ehretiaceae > Ehretia > Ehretia macrophylla. The sequence goes on from CM075766.1 coordinate 31,182,166, forward strand.
GCGGGGTTGATCAGGGGGTAGGGGAATAGCATAATCAATTTCAATTCTTTTGAATAATAAGATCTTATCTTTACGAAATTAAATTCTATCACTAGAATGAAGCCTTTAGTGAGTTGTAGATCAACTATGGGTTACTCGCTGTAGTCTTTGCTTTTCATGTTGCCGAATCGACAGCAAACTCAGGATTAGCTTAGTCAATTCACTTTTTTTTCAGAAGTTAGGATTGGACCCTTCTTAACCAGGCTCAGGGGAAGTTAGGAGTGAAATGAAATAAGCCTTGGTGCCTAGCGAGTTCTTTCTTTTCCTTTAATAAGATAAGGCAATTGCCCGTGTGAAGGGAAACAAACTCTCTTTAGATTGATGCCCGAGATCGTTCCTTTTAAAGGTAACTGCAACTGTAGGGGATGCTTATTCTGGAATTGAGGAATTCTTGTATAGTCGACAATTCCTTCTACCCCTTATTTCATAATAGCAATAATTAGAAGTTCTTTCTCTAACTTTAAGGTGACCCGCGGCACACTTTGTATATGTATGATTGAATGCCGACATCATTCGTTTATAGTCACGAAGAAGAAGAAGATCAGAGCCTGGCCACTCCACTTAAAGTAAAGCTTTCTAGGCAATGGCTATTGAATAAAAGCTATTCTTTCTCATATCTCGATTTCTCTCTCAATGATCAATGGAAGCTATCTTGTTCCTTTTTTCTTTTTAGGGCATAGGAGGGAAGAGACTTTGCTGCTCTCCTATCTTCAACTTCAACTAAGTCAAGCAGAATCCGAATCAGCCTTTCGGCTAGCGCGTGGAATCACTCCTAAATCCATTTTATTTAAGCAGTGAGGAAAAAAAAAACAACTTATCTAGGGCATGTGATCGATTTGTGATAAATAAGGCTAGGTGGTTTGCTTGTCCTTAACGCACTATAGTAACTGACTCCATCATCCTTAGTAGCCTATCAGCCAAGGACCCTCACTAGATCTGGCATGGTTCTTCCCAACCTAGAGCATACTGCCCAACACAATAACAGGAGAGGATTGCCAGGCAGCCCCATCGGCCCATCCAATATGATCTTCTGTACCAATTCAATAGGACCCCAGCTTCCCATGCCTTCGGTTATTCACCACCACCTGGTCTCAAAATACTTGTACCACTTAGGTTTACCAAGCAGTCCTTGACTACCTATGTTCCTATTGCAGGTAGATCATGACTAATCATTTCTACCACTACTCCATAATAATGCTAATCATTGTTAAAGGGTCGATTATGGGGAAATTACCCGGGTTTACGCGTTCCTCCCAGTCTAGCCCACCCCTAAAAGGCTCCCGACAGGAGTTGGGGATTTGATATGATGAGGTGAATGATGGAAGAATCAATCCCCGCCAATAAGGCCTTATTTTGAATGCCCTACCTCTATCTCTCCTTGGCCTTGGCACTCTTAATCAATGGAAGCAGGGAAGGAAGAAGGGAAGAAATGAATGATTGAACCTGGGCACTTTTGAAAAAAATGATTTAAGGTGAGTGTAACAAAGAGCAAGCGTAGGCTTTAATTGTTTGAAAAATGAAATAAATAAGTAGCTAGTAGTTTTTAAGCAACCTTGCAGTAGCAATAGCTTTAAGCGAAGGTACCCTATTTATAGATGAATGAAGGGGGCCCTTAGCTTAGAATAACAAGAACTTAAAGGGAATGAAGGAAGCTAAGGCTGGATGGTTTGAAGCTCGACTGAAAGGTGTGGGTGAAAATGTCTCAGTCCTAGATGATAAAGGCGATGTTCGCTAACCACCTAACCATCAGCAGATCCGTTGTTTTGGAGATTGCCTAAAGACTCAAACTACAACTGCAAGCTCGTTGGCAAGTTAGCTCATTGGCCCTAACCTTTTTCACCTGGCTACCCTTTTTTTTTTCATTAAAATTGGGATCTGGGGAGACTTTTGAACCAGTTTCCCTTTGAGGAAAGCTATTTATGGATGGCTGGGAATTCTCACTCGAACTAGAGGGCCTGGAACTATATGCCCGGGACTAACACACTTTCAAGTCGAGTCACTCTATTTGCCTTTCGCTTACTTTTACTTTATTGATGACTTTAACTTACCAGAAACTCCTTCTCTCTCCTTTACAGTCGAATATTCTTCCATCGTGCTCTGCTTGCTTAGTTATCAAATTTTTGATTGCATGTAAATATCCTTGTGCGCTTATAAAGTGCAAGAACGGATCTTAGCCAGACGTGGACTGTAACACCCTGATCCCTGTCGAGACCGAGAGTTCTCTTAATCAATCTAATCACAACCCAATTCCAAACCCGGGCATAAAATTTAGAGAAAACTGATAGAGTCTCCCCTGTTTCTAGGCAAAATACAAAAACCTGTGACAACATATAAGTGGACCAGTACCGTGTCCAACCATACAAACACCTCAAGGCCATCCGAGCCTTGGTTCTCAACAATTAAACACAGCAAATATACATATTTCCAAGTACCCAGACTATTCTAACTCTTCCTTTAAGCCATACAACATGCATTAAAGTTAAGCCATACTAACTAGATACATAAACTATCTTATCATTCTACCTTAATCACCTGGTTAAATTTAAATTACATTCCTTATTAACATTAAATACAACAGCACATGAAACATACATCTTTGCATCTTTGACAACTCAAGCCACATAGCACGCAAGACAACTCTTCAAGCACGAACTTTCACGTAACCACGAACTTTCCAGCTAACAAGGCATTTCCTAAAATATGGTGGTGAGGAATGAGTATACTCAACACGTATACTCAGTGAGGGCGAGACAGATATTGAGATGGAGAGAAAGAAGATCGTGCAATGCAAAGAAGGCAGTTAAGCAATATATATCTGACAAGTAGGCATTCAATCTAACAATCAATATAATAAACAATTGATAAAGCATTAACACAACCATTCAAAGCTATACCACACTTTGAAGGCTATGGTTCACTCAAACGAGGAATGTACCGATCATGTTTTCGATGACTTTAACGATGATGCGCCGGCTCACCCACCTTATAACTTCCGTTTAGAGTACTCCAGACATACTCTAACAATTTTACGACCCAAAACTCCCTGGGCGGCAACCCAAGCGAGAAAGGGAATAGGACACGGAGCTAGAGCAACCAACACTGGCAACCCGAGGCTACCCAGAGAGGCCCATCACTCACGCGCCTGACACTTATGCAATGCAATACAAGATATTTAACGATAATCGAGCAAGGCACTGAAGTGCAAGTTAGTAACATCATGCGATACAATAAGCACACAATAAGCAATTACAATCAATAAAGTAACAAGAACAACACTAACAAGCATTATTAACAATTGATATACAAATATAATCATAATCAACTTTAACAAGCATAATAAGCCTTATTAAGCATTCTATAGGCATTATACTATGAAAACACAAAAAATCACAAAATGACCCTAACTTTCAAAACGCTACTACTTTCAAACGAGCCACGAGTTTTGGAAACCGACTTCACCAATCATCCTAGGTCACCATAAAGCACGTCTAAAGACCCCGAAACCCTACTTAACCCTAAAATTTCTGCAAAGCCCCGATTTCTCCCTTTGCTCGTTTGAACTACAGTTACCTCAACCGATCACCCAACCAATGTCATATCTGCACCAAAAGTGCTTCCATGACGTACCTCGATAATTCTTTCACGCAAATCGAGAAATTTCCAAAGTCGACTGAAATGACCCCAACCTGTACCAAGCCATTTTTCTCCATTTTTCCATTACACAATCCAATTAAACCATACATTTAGACATTGTAGCATATCTAGCATCTTTTCACATCAACAGAACGCACAACGGAGCAACTTCATCGAAACGGGGATTTACTATTCATAATTTACTATTCAATTGTCAATTTAAATTTCAATTTCGATATTCAACCGTAGAAAATGCTAAAAATCTGTAAATACATGTTCTATGATTGCTAGGGAACATTCTTTAAGCAACGAAATGGATAAAATAACAACCTACAATTAAATCACAAAAATTAAAGTTTAGATACAATAATTTCAAATGCGCAAATAATGATGAAACCCTCACCTTAGACGCTCCTAGACACAAAGAAAACTACACTGGATTCCTCAGAAACAACCCCGTGCAAGCTCTCATGAAGAAATTGAAGTTTGATGTTGAAATGTTTTTTTTTTCTTTTTCCCTTGATGTTTCGGCCATGGCCCTTTTTTCTGATTTTTGGCTCTTTGTTTCCTATTTTATGCTTAGATAAAAGATGACACAAGTCCTCAATTCAAAGCCTTGGTCAAACTACTTAAAAATTGGTCAAATAGGCTTATTTTAGGCATTTAAAAGCTTAAACAACTAACACAATTTTAACTCTAGCTAACAACTAAAACACTAAAATTAAAACACTAAATACTAGTTTTCACTATTTGCTAAGGACTAGAAGTCATTTCCTAACTATCGCTCTCGATATGCTATGCACTTTTTGACAATAAAAGAATAACAATTAAATCTCAAAGAATTTAAGAAAATATAATTTTTGAAAAGTAACATAGTTCAAAATTTACTCCGGTTTGGAGCTACTTTTCATTTAATTGAGAACCGAGTATTAAGGTGCAAGAAAAATAAAACCGATTAACATAAATATGAAAGTAGTTGATATTCTGTTAAAATAATTAACCCAAGTATTATTTAATTACTTCTAAAAGAAATATGAAAATAATGCTAGAAATGAATGTTTAACTTAAAAATAAACACGAATTCAATGCTAACATTTAAGATGTCACTTAATTAATTGCAATTAAATGCCATTAAATGCATGCCGGGTTCGGGTTATCACATGGACCTCCTTTCCTTTTCCTTGCCACTCCTTGCGGAGAGTTCGCTCGTTAACCCCATTACTTCGGAAGTCTTGAAAGTGACTCAAGACCTCCTGAAAATAATGGCTCTGACGCCTTCCGTTTTGAGACTATGGAAGATCTCAGTCATTTTGTCGGTACCATGTCTATCCTCAAACATTTCTGTTAGAGGCTTCGCTTGGAAGCCGCCTGGAACCCTAGTGTGTAGCTCTCTGCATAGATCCTGGATTCGATCCGCGATCCTTCAGTGAGCAGTGAGAAGCTTTAAAAAGAGTTCAAGGATTCCTGGTCAACAGGAGGCAGTTCCCGATTAGCATGGGATGGAGACGGTTCAAACTCCGAAGCCACTTTTCTTCGTACTGAATAAGGGCCTTCTCTATCCCCCGGATTCACTTTTCTTTTTTCTCAAAGCTTCTGGGCTGTCGTTATTGATAGTTGGTGGACCACAGTCTTCTTGAGGGCGAGCCCCAGTGGATAAGGTTGATTGGACGGGGGCCCTGTTGGCGGGGGCGCGCTTTGTTGATGGTTAGGAGGTGGCATTTCCCTTCCTACTTGAGGAAAAGTTGAGGTACTTTCGCCAACTCTCTGAGTTCGATTCCTAATTTTCTATTGAAGAGGGGCCGGTATCACCCCTGTGTGGCCCTTACTTAACTATATGATTTCCTCATGTCATATTCAGTACCATTGCGTCACAGATCCCCAAAGCGGCTAGAATCAAAAACAAAATGAGCCATCCTACTCAACAGGACTCGACTTCTAAGAGAGAACCCCATTTTCTAAAAAAGGGAGTTAAATAATTCCATTGAGCCGAGTTTCAGGCAAAGAAGTATGAAAAGACTGGACACTGTATCTACAAATAGGAAAGACATAGATTTCTTAAAAAAAAGAGTACCATGTTTGCCCAATAAGAATTTCCTCAATATTCGTAGTACTAGGTAATACATCTGAGAGTATTCAAAAACTCTCTGCCATTTGAATTTTAGAGACACTAATCCTAGTAGAGTCGAGAATAGGGTGGAACTATTTTTCACAATAAGAATTATGTATTCCAGCTGTATTGATTATATGTCAGATAGGCACCTACCCTCAAGCCAGTGTCCATCTTCATGAAATGATATTAGTAGACGGGTTGGGACCAGACTTCTATCCCAGTGAATAATGTTCCACTGATTAGGTGGGGACAGGATTTGATTCGAGGCTTGACCACGACTGGACCTAGGTCGATTGACACTCATGATTGCCATTCATTCATGAACTAGCTTGACATGACACAGAACAGCTAACAACCATATGGAAAGGGAATAAATCAATCTCCTTCTTCTTGATCTTATTGGCCTTACAGTGGGCCTAAGAATAAGGAAGTCTCAACTCCTAAATCTCCCCTTTGAAGGGTGAGGGGTGAACCTTCTGTCTAATTCAATCTCATCTATTACTACTTTTGAATCGGCTGAAAGAGGATTTTGATGTCACTTAGGAGAAGTATAGGGAAGTGTGCCTGAGTCTTCTATAATATAATAAGTAGTTGTGACTCAGTCTAGCTAGGACAAAGCCATCCTAAAGAGACTTTCTTATGTTCTAGGTTTTCACAAAGCGGTATCAGGGTATGAGAATGCCTTTCTCCTATAATAAAGTCTTTGGTTTAGGTCAATCAATCCTCAATCCGGGCTCAATGACTGAAATGAATGGCTTTCTCTTGTCTTCTCGTGGATCCAACTATTAGGTTCGTGGGTTTGTGGTCCATGCATAAAGTAACTCTTTTCTATTCGCGAACGTTTAAGAAGTCATCTCCTGATTCGTTGATCTATTGAGCTAAAGTAGCTCTACATATAGTGTTTTAGAATTATACTTCATCGCCGCTTGGTCCTTTCGAACCATAATTTTAAGAAATTCCTGAACGAGAAAGCGGTATGTATGGTTGGCGTATGCCTGGAAACTAGTCCAAAATGATATCATCAATTACACGATAGACCATGAGTAAACACTTTTGATAGCAAGAGAAGAGTCATCCTCCTCACAAGGACCGATTCATTTAGGTGCGAGGTTCGATCAATGGTGAAAAGTCAGTAAAAAAGAATATGCTCTCTGGTAAGCGAAGGAAAGCATGTCAAAGCTTGCCAAGACATCAAGGTAGTTCGACAAAGGCAGAAAGAGTCTCCGTCTTGAACATAGAAGGAAGGCGGGTTTGTCAATGCTTGAACTGATTGATCTAAGTGAGCTACGAGGTTAGTCTTCTAGGATCAACTTGCTTTAAAGTGCCCATTAATTGATTTGTGAATTTCTGGAATAATCCTATTAGTGATTATATACTAGGCTTATCTAATGAATTGAGTCTTCCAAGAAAGGTTTCTAATGAATCTGTTAATTGAGGTTCTAGATTCGTTCAAAAGGTAGAAATGAATAGGCTAAGGGTCGTACCTTTTTTGTCCCTAACCATATTGATGTTCCTGAGTTCTAGTCTTTCTGGTAACCAATGATCTAAGGGAGCTAGGAGTGTAAAGATGGACGAAAGTGGTACGCGTACATATATAAGCTGTTGGACGGTGTCTTTCTCGAGGTTATCTTTCTTCCCTCCGGGGTTCCCCTATCTTAATGTTCCTAGCCTAGGGGAATCTCAATGGCAAGAGTTTGCTCTATTGCTGCGTATTCTCAAGCATTCATAGAGTCCTTGGCAGAGAGATCCTATTGTGTGCTCATATAAAGGAGTTTGTGCTATTATAAAGTGCTTAATCACAATCAGTGTAGCTGTTCGGTATCTATCTATGTTTTGTTCCTTCCTCGACAAGCTTGGGAGTTTCCTTATGTAAATTCTCTGGGTATGGCTTCAAAGTTTATGTAAATACCTTATCTTCAAAGGAAGTTGCTGACTTAAGATATCCCCAGATCTGAGGGTGAGCCAAAATTTCTTATGGTGAAGAGGAAATGAATACGGCATTTCCTGAAATATATGTTCCTGGCCTCGCCAACATAAGTGAAAGCAGTTTTCTTACCGTACATATACCAAGAGGCCAATTGACCATCTTCTTAACCTTCTTTTTGGGGACGATAGCACTTCTTCTCGAACTAGGGCTGAAGGAACGTCTTTTTGTCCTATTGAAAAAGCTTACTAAGCCGGTTTTTTAGAAGATCCAACTATAGAATCGAAAAGGACTAAAAGGTTTCGCTATCACTCTTCGCCTAAGTGGCAGAGCAGCCTTTAAAGTTTATAGTAGAGCTCACTTCCCCACTCGGTTCCTAATCTGTGGATTACTAAAATACTGCCAATACCGGAAATTACACATTGGATTGATTGGACCACTTAATAAGACCCCTTTCGCTTGGCTATTCTGGGCCTTGTTCTATTCGTAACAGCTGATTTGCGACTGAGACTACTAAAAGTGGATATGCGAATGAATCCTTTTTAGGGAAAGAAGACTAGCTGTACTAGTTCCTTCTTAGTAGTAATAGTATTCCTATAACTTATATGCGATAGTCTACCTTATATCCCAATGGCCTATTTAGCAGAATCACCTAAGGGCAATCCCTCATTTCCTAACTACTTCTTTTGAGATGACTTCTTCACTGGCCAGGGAAGGGATATAGTATTCCTTCTCGAGTATATCTCATTAATGGTAAGGTCAACTGAACACTCAATTTATTTGAAGAAAGCTTCACATGTGTGATGTTTCGCTCATGATTAAGTATCGAGAGCTCCTTTCTTCGATGTAGCACTGAAGGAGTGGTTAAGCTGGGTTAAGCTAGGCTCCTCGGGCAAGTAGTCCCTTGATCTGGTGGTGGGGTTTGAAGCGGATTAGAACTCCTTTATGAATTGCGAAAGAGTAACCTTTCCACCATCCCCTATTGTAGCCTCCGCATTTGATTTAGCTTATTCTCTTGTTGATTATGTCTGAAATTCTACGGATATGTTTTTTGATGCCCTATCTCTTCCTACTCCAAGGATAAAGAGGATTTTGTTCACTCTGTAGTAATGAACTGATCAAGTTGTGGTGTTCAGTCCACATTGGTACACGATTCGCGATGCCATCTGTATGGTCTTGTGTTCTTTCCTCACATTGGGAATGCTGCCTTGGCACGGCAAACCTGACGATCTATCTCAGTACGTTGCTCACATTGCATTGTCAAGGAAGCCAAGATCGATGTCGGATGATAAAAGCGAGGGCTAAAGGTGGATGTAGTAAGGGAGAAGCAAAACCAGGCATCATAGTAGCACTTCTTCCTGTAGATCATGTCAAATTCCCTCTTTAAACTTCTGCCTAGATGCTTTAGATGCTTATCGGGATACTGATATTGAGCTTGTGGCTGCGGTTTCAGAGTCTGTATTGTCCATTGGACACAAAAATGATATATAGTTATTTCCACACTCAAATGCAAAAGAAGGATTTTTTTTATAGGGCAGGGCTGAAAAAGAGTCAAAAGATGAGATACTCTTATTATTGATATATTTTTTTAGATCTTGTAAATCATTCCCAATGAGGAAAAGCATGAACGAGGACTTATTTTTTGCAGAATAGAATGAATGAGGGAATGGATGTGACAATGAATGCAGTCGATCCAAGTAGGGTAGCGCATCATCTTTTCCAGCGCTGTTAAGAAAGGGGTACAAGGAGCTGTAAGAAAGGTACAGGGAACCATTGGGCGGTGTGCTATTCTGATTAGATGAATTTTTCCGATGGCTATCGGAGTGAAGACAGACAGCCTCTGGGTTCGGTTCCTTCATAAAGGAAGATAGTGCGCCCTATAAAGAAAGGCAGGCATACAACGAAGCGAGCGACTTATCATGCCCTGAGAGTGGCAATAGGATAGAGTAGAATCAACGATGTTGCTCCGGACCCGGACATACTAGGTAATGTTAAGTTGTCTGGCCTTACTCCGTTCACTGAGCTCGACGCTTTACTCCTGGTGGTGTGCTTGGTTATGTGTGTTGTCTACTCTTGGGTAGAAGAAAGAGTACAGGAAGCCGCCCCTGCTTTCCAAAACTTTCATTCATTACTAGACTATCCCATTCATTACTGACTGGACTGATACATGTACTGACATAGACCTACCCTATTGATCTATGAAATTTTCGGTGATTTAAGATAGTCAAGGTTCATACTTCAATGGAGAAAGCAATTGAGAATCGGATTTGTTCTTCTTTCTCAGAAATTCAACGGCCCTTAAGAATAGAAAGAGTGAACAGGGATACTTATGATCCTTACAGAGGCTGCTCCTTAATATGAATGAAAGAAGGCTCTCCATAATAACTAACAAGATTCGGTGGGCTGCCTATGAAATATATAGAGCTCTATGACTCAACTCAAATCAATAAGGATGCAGAAATTTTTGACTCGCCTCATCATTCTCGTCTTTCAGTTCATATTCTCCAGTGCTAGGCCGGAAGCCACCCAATCACTTAAGTCAAAGAAAACGTTCGATAGAAGCCCCTAAGGTATTATGAGCCAAAGAGTAAATCATTCCTCAATCCACTCAGGCGGAACTGTCGCATTCTCTTTGAGAGACTCTATCATGAAAGAAAGGGAAGCCAACTAACTCATAGCTGCCCATTCTCTCATATGACCGGCAGGTTGGAATTAGCCCTGATTATTTCTGATTCTTTTTTTTAGTACGGTCTGACTTTCTTTCTTTATCCTAGTCTGAAACTAGAACAACCTTCTGATTTCTTCTTTGCTTTCCTTTCATCCCTGCTCATCTCAACCTGACTGTTGACTGGCTGCCTTACAGACCGGAATGATTGAAGAATTAAATTGAATAAGGGGGTGCCAATGACTCCCTTCTTCACGTGCCTTACATCCCTGACTACGACACTGACTTAGTTGATTGATTTTTTATTGTATTTATCTTGGGCTGACTAAATGACTAACTGAACCGCTTGGTCAAAGGATAAAACTCTGACTGCCGAGAAGAGACCCACCCGAAGAGGTGGGGAGGCTTTTTCCTATTTGAATGCTTTCTTTTTTATCTCGCCAACAACTAATTGGTTTTCTTTTTTTTTTTACAGGTAGATACCAAAGAAAGAAGACGTCTTTTACTAACGCTTACTGGTCTGATTAATATATCAATTCGCTTGATTCGAAATTGAGCATCGTGGAAGGGAATAATAACTCAAGCAGCTACTAGGCCCCTTTCATTTTGCGCTATGTTTGATAAAGAAAAGGGTGATTTTCTGTAGTTAGAAAGAGTTGCATCCCTTATTCCAAAAAGAAATGACGCCTAACATTATACTTGTTTTCTTCCACTGGTTCCAAAATACCTTGAAATAAGCTCTATTCCCTGAATTTCAAACTCCTCTGGGAGCCTTATTCACTATTGAGAGGCTCTCATCATTCATATTGATCAAAGTCTTGGGGTTCTCAATTCAGAAGATAGAAACCTACGGGATACTAATGAATAAAATAAATCATTTCTTTCGCCATGTTGAAACTTCTTAAAGAGACTAATTCGGGGGATCAACAATCTAATGAGGAAGAAAGAATTGCGGTAGTTGATATATGAACTGAAAGGGCTTGAATGAATTCGTCGAAGAATAGCCGTCAACGAAAAAGAACACGAGCCTCTCCTTATCGGTCGAGCATCTTCAAACCTCTTTCTTTTTATGTTCTTAGAACCATTCTTTTCAATCTTACATGACATGGCCCCCCTTCCATCTTCCTTCCATAAAAAGTCCTTGCTCTGCCCTTCCAGTAGCTTACCTTTCCGCACTTCTTTCTTAAGCTAGATGTTAGGCTAACTTAGCCAACCAAGGTCTTCACCTGATGTGGTGCCCGTTGGTATCCATGATCTTGTTTTGAGCCTTAGACCTCTCGGGCCGAACAGAGCCTTTCGCTTGAGGCGCTCTAGCTTATCTCTTAACATGTATTCTCTGGTAACAACAGTAAGATAAGCATAGCAAGAATTCCCTCCTGACTCTCAAAGAGAAAGTTTAGCTTTCTAGAGGTTCTAGGGAAACTTTACTAAGATATGAATGTATAGGTAGTCTTAAGAAAGGAAAAAGAAGGCCTTAATTGTCTATCCAAAGGTCCACCTACCGAATGGGTGTCTTTAGGAGAATCAAGTAGGTGGGAATGCTCCTCCTATGTCAATTTTTGTAAGGTAACTAAGGACTGAGGGTTTACAATAAATAGCTTGATTTCAGTAGGGCCTTACCTTGCAGCTCTATCTATCGTCTATGCTTTTGATATATAAATGATTTTTAGTGCTTTCCTGCTTGCTTTCTCCATGCCACGATGCGATATTGATGATCTGTTAATCATGCGATATGGACTTAGCCGTTAACGACTTTATCATGCTTTCTATATGTGTTGATACGTTAAATCATACACCCCCCGCTTCTGCAGCAGCATATAATCTCGGGCCCTTGATGCCAACAACTCACTCTGTTTTGTTGTACGGACGGCACAAGAACAAGAATCCGCAGATTTGATGTTGTTACAGCAGTGGCAGTGCTGCTGCTTCTACTTTTCTCACCCTCCTGACTGCTCTCTCGGGGCTAGGGCATCCTTCTACTCTAAGCCCGACTAATGGCCAACAAAAAGGTACTCCTAACTTTGCTCTTTTAGGTAAAAGAAGACTTGCTCTGCCTTCTACGCCAAGTCAGAGACATAATCTGAACAGTGCTCCTTTGATTTTATGAGTAAAAAAAGGCTTGTTTTGTCTGGCCCGAATCTGCTCCATAACTAGTAGTGCAGTGAAGTCCTTGTGAAGGATCTTCGATCAGGGCGTCTACTCGCTATGGGAAAGGCAATCTCTACTTCCTCTCTGCTTCAGTTGGTCAAGCTCATCACACTCGACTGTCTTCTTCTTCCTAAGCTTCTCTGCATACCTGGCATTTTCGCCTTGCTCATGCAACCTTTACAAGCATTAGGAGTCTAGTGCCTATAGGGTGCTTGAAAGTCAATTGTAATAATGCTTCACCTAGTCATATTTGTCCCGGTTGTGAAATGGGGAAGCACACCAAACTACCATTTTCTCCACGCAACAAAAGACCATTTTTTTGAATTTCTCTATGTTGATGTATGGGGTCCTGCACCTTCTTCATCTTTATCTGGTTCACGTTATGTTTTTATTTTGATTGTTACAGGTTCTTTTTTCTTTGTGACAAATCTGAAGTTCTTCATCTTTAGTAGGAGTTTTCCAAAGAAATAGCTTAGTAGCCACACTAGCAGCGCTTGGGATGATTTTAGGTATGGCCTATTCCCTTTGGTTATATAATCGTACGGTTTCTAGGAATTTAAAACCCAATTTCCTCAAATTCTCTAATCCAAATGGCAGAGAAGTTTCCATATTTATACCTTTTCTTGTTGGAAGGGCGACCATCTGTTAAACTACCAAAGAAAAAAAAGGATAAACCAATGGGATCATGACATTGTAGGTGCATGCAATGGGACAAATACGACTTCCCTCAGTTGGTTTGGGTGGGATAGCCCGTTGCAGAAGTCCTCCATTTTTTTTTATCCAGGGAGCCAAAGCTTGACTTCACTAAACTAATAAAATAAGGCTCGCGCTAGAGAAAGGACAGGGGGCAACAATGCATGGTACTTCTCAACCCTATTTCCGAGGGATAGTTGAACGAGCGACTCATGAATGCTGCCAGGTCGGACGAGCCAATAACTCGAATGCGTTCGGTCTGTTTTTTGAGCCAGAATCACAGCCTTACCTTATCTGCACCATGATATGGACTCCAAGTTCTTATGGCAGAGCATGAGGAGATTTATCATCAATATGATGATGGGAATGGAAACCAGAAGCACGACTGGGGTCTTCGTGGTCCAAGATAATCAAACCATCAGTAAGAGTAACGTAAGCACAAGACTTTTTGGTAGTATCGGTGAACCAGATGGTCGCGGCGATGGAATTTAGGATGGAGGACTTGTAGTATTTCTCTAGATCTGGCAAATGCGAAAGAACGCCTAACATAATTTGAATGGAGGCTGACCGTTGAGCCCACTCTGGCCTCGCATGGCGGGCCCCTGTGCAAGCTAGAGCTGCCATAGCTTATGCATCAAGAATGAGAGGGCCTCAACAGAGAGAAATGTCAGGATAACGAGCGCTACGCCCGCCAAGCGGCCACAGGAGCAGTGGGCAAGTGCTTAGTAGGCCAACAGCCCAGTGAACCGAGTGGGGCACTCGAAGAAAGGGGGCACACTGAGCAAGTACGAGAAATTGGCCCTGCTCCGCTTTCTTAAAAGCAAGGCCACTATGGGAAGGTAAACCAAGGACCTATGGAAGTTGGGGCTCATCTACGGTCATTATTGGATCAAACAATAATGGGTCGTAGCACTAACCTCATTTTTTATTGATTCAATACAATAGGGGAAAAGATCGCACAATTCTCTACCGAGACAAACTCTCAACAGATCCTCCGTGCGCTGGGCATACCTCTTCCGTGCATCTTTCTCGTGGCAGGAACAGGACAATAGGGAAAGACCTGACCGATCGGCCTAGGGCTCGAGGGTGAGCTTTATTTATTTAGGACAGAATGAGGAGTGAATCGAAGGGCTTCCATTTTCGTTCTTGGTTTGGTTCGGGCCCTCTCGATCTGTTTCGTAGTTGAGAAGGGGGAAGAAGTCTAAATCAATGGACATTAATGAACCATCATTGATGGACGTTGCACATGACACGATCAATTTGACTCAAGGTCCAATGCTAATAGAAGTTGTTTACTTAGTAGTGAAGGAAAAGGGCAGGGCTTTTTTCATAGGTTTAGTGGGCGAGTCTCATGAGATATATGCCGGCTGTCGGAATCAAATGAAGGTCAAAGGACCATTCGATTCATTAAGGCACAAAGCGGCATCCTCGCCTGGCGCCATTCACAGACATAGCAACAGACGGGCGGGCTGTGCCTGAATTCAGACAAGACCAGACTCTTCTTTGTTTGAGCTGTTCCCATGCACGACCGGACGTAGAGCCACTAAGAGTTGGCAGACCGGGCCAGGCGCAGGTTCTAGATCCGAAAAGTCGAGTCTCGATCAGCCTAGCGTGGTACGACGGGTACTCAAAGACCTGGCGGATGATGGCCCATGTCACGCCCAGACCCAACCCCACGCTAAAGGTTAAGTCCGGACCCGACAAACGGATAGAGTCTCCTTTGTATCGTGGACATTCTGAAAACCTATAAACATACAATTTAAGCCACGCCACAATAGGAATACTATTTATAACTAGAACTTAGCTTTAGGGCTATCCAAACCCTAAGCAATACAACCAGTTGAACACATACAAGCATGCATTCACAAGACAACTTCTTTACAAAACTACTTATCATGCCACTCCATGATAGCATGTGAACATTCTTAGAGATTAAAAACAACCATTCAACCAGTCATTCACCCCCAAGCCAGCAAAGAAGCTAAGAGCAGAAATTTAAGTTATTAAATGCCATAGTTCTATATCTCCTACTACAATCATCTAGCATTCAACTTACAACCACACAAACATGTACATAAGCACTTAGGCTATAAAATAGAACATAAGATAGAACAAACAAGATCTCCACATGACAACAGGAACCATAAATCCACCTCAAGCAATTAGACACTACAACTAAGGTAATAGATCAGTCTGGACCTCCTGTTCTTCACCTTCAACCAAATCAAGCTGAGGTTCAACCATAGCGTCTCATGGAACATTTTAGCGAGGTATGAGCAACCACTATTGCCTAGTGAGGGATAAGTCTAGTCAGGGCATGCAATGCAACAATTATAGCAGTTAAGCAAAAAAAACCAAGTAAAGTACATTTAAAACAGTAAATAACCATACATATCAAAGGATACCATACACTTAACCCCAACACTCCAGAATTCTCTTATCTTCGATCACGCACTACGAGCCACAAACCACGAACAATGTGCTGGCATAACCCCAATCACTCTAGTAGGTGTACTCCACATGTACTCCGAGAATCCTACGACCCAACACCTCCTGGCAATCTTCGGACCAGGCGAGTGAGAGAATAGGGCACGGAGATCGAATATCCACCGGCAAGCCCGCTACTGCCCAACCGATATTCAATACAACCGCCCCTGACACTATGGTTGCACAACCACTATGCAATGCACTTATCAATGACAATATAACAATAACAATTGAAGCAATAAGACATGGGAGGAACAATAAAGTAGGTTGTCCTCAATACAATTAGAAAAGAAGCAATTTCATATGAGCAATTAAACAAATTACAAAGGCATTTACAACATTCACATGAAACTATACCAAAAGCTGAACATCTTGAAAACACATTTAAACACTTAAGGAGTCATGACAAGGCCTTAGAAGCGTGAGACAAATGAATTTGCACTTAAACTCCTTTGTAAATCAACCCGTTTTTCTTCCAAACTCACGCTATTGTTCTAGATTAGTAAGCGGTCTATTCCACGCTTCTAGTTAACCCCTTAGGCACCTTTAGGTCTCTCAAAGTCACCCAATTACCCACATTTAGCCCGGAAGCTCTAATTTTCCCCTTATGACTTTGTACTACATGTACCTCAATCGGGACACATATGGAAGCTAGCAAGGCTTATTTAGAACCTATATAGCCTACGAATACTAAATATGGAGGCCAATTCAGCCCGGATTCGCGATAACCCCAAAACCCCTTTGTAAAAGTTGACTATTTCAAGCTTTTATTAGGTTACGAGCAATTAAACCCTAAACGGCCTTTATACTACCTTCATTAGCACCTAAAGCATCTATTAGAGCCATTAATTCAAGCTATAAGGTCCGTTTTCACAAAACTCTAGTTTTTTCGTCACTATTCATGCCATATATTCAACGAGCAATTTCAACCATTTAAACTATGAAACAATAGCATAAATAATGTCTCTACTACTTATATACAACATACATAAGCATATTTAAGCATTTCATAAGCATTTGATAGCAAATCTAAGAATTCAAGAAATGACCAACATTTTTCAAATGCAAAAATAGGTATGAAATCCCTCACCAAAGTGCGTAAGGACTCATAGGAGGCTAGTAGACACCCTAAAACACTTGTACCTAGCTTGGCTTGGCTTGGAATGGTGATTTGAAGAAACAAAATCTCTCCTCTTGGCTGCTAAGGGCTGTCGGCCCTACTACAACGTTTCCAGATTTTAATTTTTTTTGTTTTTGCTAAGTTATGTCATGAGTTGAGTGTTGTGTGAGTATATATTAGGGTGGGATTAAGTTGAGTGCATACATGGTCTATTAAAATGAGCCTACTTAGCTTAAAACGAGTCTATTGCGCATAATTTAAGTTAGCTAACTAAAACATAATGTTTCATACGTAATACTATTCACTAATTGGTAAAGCGTTTTCTAAATAGGCGCTCCTAACACACTTAGCTCAATTGCATTTTTTTTTCATTCCTAAAACAATTAATATGATTTAAGAAAAATGCTAATTCATGGTAATTATGCGGTTGAAAAACGGAATGAATAATAACCAAAGAAGACAACAAGTAAAGCACAGAAGAAATGCACAAATAGTGGATGCAATAGTAGAAAAATGTACGGCTAAAAACTTGGGCGTCATGTCACGCCCCGACCCAACCCCCAAGCTAAAGGTTAAGTCCGGACCCGACACACGGACAGAGTCTCCCCTGTACCGTGGACATTCTAAAAACCTGTAAACGCTTAAACATGGTCCCAATAACACATACAAGCTTTTCTTAATTAAACAATAAAGCTATAAGGCCATCCGAGCCTTATAGTACACAATATCTCCAAAACACACAAGCATGCGAGAACTGGTTGTCAGCATAGTCTTATAATCATAACATTCTAGGAAATCAATAAAACAACTTAAGGGATAAAGCATTCTACATCAACCATCCACTCCCAAGCATGCAAGGAAATAAGGCAAGAAATAAAAGTTATTACAGTTCATAGACTTTCAAAGCCACAACCCAACCAACTAATCTTCGACTTATACAACAAGCATATACATAGCCCTTGGGCTACAAAATAGTACATAAAGTAATCAGATGAGTCTTCCACATAATAGCAAAATCATTAACCACCTCAAGTTATCAGACACAGCAACTAAGGTAAAGGCTCGATCTGAACTTCTTCTTCCTCAACTAAATCAACAAGCTGGGGATCACCCTCAGCGTCTCCTGAAACAGATATCGAGGTATGAGCAACCACTGTTGCCCAGTGAGGGATATAGTCCCGGGGCGTGCAATGCAACATATAATACAATTATACAACAATAACACTTAGACAATTAAAGAAACAACGATAACTTAAATAACCACACATTTAAAAGGATACGTTTCAACAATCCCCTATACACCAATCTTCACTGGTCTTCAATCACGATCCACGAACCACGAGCACGATCACGATAAGCCGGCATAACCCCAATCACTCCAGTGGGTGTACTCCGGATGTACCCCGAATCCTACGACCCAACATCCCCTGGCAATCTCCGGACCAGAATGAGGGAATAGGGTACGGAGTTTGAATATCCACCGGCAAGCCCTCTGCCGCCCAGCCGATATTCAACACATCCGCCCCTGACACTATGGTTGCGCAACCACTATGCAATGCACTTAACGATGGCAAGTTAATAGCAATAATATAAGCATTAACACATATGAGGATCAACAAAGTAGGTTGACCTCGTTGCAATTAGGATAGAAGCAAAGATAGAAGCTAATAAGCAGTTTACAAATGAACTTATACCAAATAAGCATAGAATCATTCCAAAAGCTCCAAATCAATTTAAAATCACATATAAACACTCAAGAAGTCCTGACATGGGTTTAGAAGTGTGAGACAAACGAAATTGCACTTAAACCCCTTTATTTTACCTACTATTTTTCTTCCAAACCAAAGTTAATGATTTCATTTTCAAAGGAAACTCTCCCAACCTTCTAACTAACCCTCGAGGTACCCTCTCAACCCTCTAACTCATTCAAATGCACGCGTTTACCCTGAAAGCCCCAATTCCCCTCTTTTGGCTTTAAACTACGCGTACATTGTCCGGGCTTCAAACAAGGGATATCAAGGCATCTATAGCACCTAGGTAGCCTAAGGATACTAGAATTGAAGCCCGAATCCACCCAGATTCGCATTAACCCCGAAAGCCCCAAGTTAGAGTCGGCTATTTTCTATTTTTAGGCGATTTAAGGGCAATGCAAGTGTACGGGGCTATTTGATTATCTTCACTAGTACCTAAGGCATCAATTAGAAGCATTAATTCAAGCCAATTCGAGCAATTAGACAAAACCCTAGAAAACGTCACTATTCACCATAAAAATCAAACTAACGATTCTAACCGTTTAAATTGCGAAACGACGGTTCAAAAGTGTTCTCTAGCATTCATATAGATAGTATATTAGCATAGATAACAATTACAATGGCATATAATCATATTTTCAACAAATCAATAAATGAGCAACTATTTAAAAATGCAAAAACAAGTAGTGAAATCCCTCACCACTACGCGTAGGAGCACCTAGGAACCTTGCAAACACCCTACACTAGTTGCTCAAGGCTTGGCTTGGCTTGAATTGAAGAGTTGAAGATGAAAAAATTCTCCCAAGTGCAAAGAGGGGCTGTCGGGTTTGGGCTGCTGTTTTTAGCTTTCTATTTTTTTTTTCTTTTGCATTTTATGAGTTTACGTGATATATAAAAGGGTTAAGTTATGGTGGGGTCAATTGGGTGCTTAATTGATCTAATAAAATGTGCGTAGTAAGCTTTAAAACGAGCTTAGATGGTAAAATATATGCTAGCTAATTAATTACCTAAGTTAGTTACGTAACACTATTCACTTGACTTCTAAAATTATTTTCTAAACGAGCCCTCCTAACGCTTTTAGCTCAAATGCACATTTTTCCCACTACTTTTACAATTAATATGATTTAATAAAAATGCTAATTAATTAATAGAAGACAGTTTAGAAATGGAATAAATAGTAACCCAAGAAGGCAGTCAATAATGCACAGAAGGAAATGCGTAAACAAAGATGCAACAGTAATTAAATGCATGGCTAAATCTCGGGCGTCACATCCTCTCCCCCTTAAACTAATTGTGTCCACGCAATTCTTACATGATTCGGCGAATAACTCTGGATACCGATCCCGCATCTGATCCTCTCTTTCCCACCTCTCATCCTCTACTCCGTGATGATCCCACAGAACTTTAACCATCGGAATGCTTTTAGTCCTCAGCTCCTGAACTTTCCGATCTACAATTCGAAGAGGTTTCTCTGTGTAGGTCAAAGTTTCACTGATCTCTAGCGGTTCCGGCTCAAGTATGTGAGAGGGATCTGGCTGATACTTCCGAAGCATAGAAACATGGAATACGTCATGAATTCTGCCCAGACTGGGAGGTAAAGCTAGACGGTAAGCCAAATCACCAACAGTTTCAGTTATCTCAAATGGTCCCACATATCGAGGACTGAGTTTACCTCCTTTACCATGCCGAATCAAACCCTTGCGAGGAGAAATTTTCAGAAATACCCGGTCCCCTACAGTAAATTTCAGATCACGACGGCGTCTATCTGCATAACTCTTTTGCCGGCTCTGTGCTGTAAGCATTCTTTTTCTGATAAGCTGCACCTGATCAATCATCTTGTTCATTTCAGGTAAGAGATTCGGGTCGATAGTCTTCATCTCACCAACATCATCACAGTAGAGAGGAGACCGACATTTACGCCCATCCAGTGCCTCATAAGGTGCCATACCAATAGTAGCTTGATAACTATTGTTGTAGGCGAACTCTGCTAGTGGCAAATACTTCTCCCAACTCTTACCGAAGTCCAGAATACAAGCCCGCAACATATCCTCGAGGACTAAGATAGTTCTCTCGGATTGACCATCTGTCTGAGGATGATAAGCTGTACTGAAACTCAAAGTCGTGCCCAAAGCTTTCTGAATCTTCTGCCAGAACTGAGATGTGAATCTGGGATCTCTATCAGACACGATACTCTTTGGAATTCCATGTAGTCAGACAACATTCTCAATATACAACTCTACCAGTTTATCAAGAGAATCAGACTTCTTTTTAGCAATAAAATGAGAAGTCTTGGTCAGTCTATCCATAATAACCCAGACTGAGTCATTACCCCTCGAAGACCTCGGTAAATCAGAGACGAAATCCATAGTAATATGATCCCATTTCCAAACAGGAATAGCCAAAGGCTGCAACAACCCTGCAGGTCTCTGATGTTCTGCTTTAACTTTCTGACAAGTAAGACATCGGGCAACATAGTCAGCGATTTCTCTCTTCATATTATTCCACCAGAAGTTCTGCTTCAAATCTTTATACATTTTCGTACTGCCTGGATGGATAGTATATCTGGAACTGTGTGCCTCAGCAAGAATATCCTTCTTCAGAGTTGGATCATTCGGAATACAGATTCTACCTTTGAATTTGAGAATACCATCGTCGTGCAGTTTGAAATCCGACTCTCCCCCTTTAGAATTCTCTAAGACTTTCAACAATTGAAGATCAGTCTGTTGAGCTTCTCGAATCCTGGATAACAACAGAGATTGAATTTGCAAACTTGCAAATTGAATACCAGAATTTGAAGTACTAGCCTTCCATAACCACAATCCTTCCATGAATTCCCAATTCTTGATAATCAAGCTAGCAACAGTAGCATTTCGACTCAAAGCATCAGCAACAATATTGGCCTTACCTGGAAGATAGTTAATGGTGCAGTTATAGTCCTCAAGTAATTCCAGCCATCGCCTCTGCCTCATGTTCAACTCTTTCTGGGAAAATAGATATTTCAAGCTCTTATGATCTGTGAAGATTTCAAACTTGTTGCCCCAGAGATAATGACGCCACTTCTTTAATGCAAGAATGATAGCTGCAAGCTCAAGATCATGAGTTGGATAGTTGAGTTCATAAGGCTTCAGTTTCCTAGAAGCATAGGCAATAACCCGGCCATTCTGCATCAATACACAACCCAGACCTTCCTTCGAAGCATCACTATAGATCATCAGATTATCATAACCCTCAGGTAAAGCAAGAATAGGAGCTGTAGTCAATCTCTTCTTCAATTCCTGGAAGCTGGCCTCACATTTATCATTCCAGTCAAATACGGTTTTCTTCTGAGTAAGTTGAGTTAAAGGCCCTGCAATCTTAGAGAAATCCTTTACAAACCTCCGATAATACCCAGCTAAACCAAGGAAGCTACGAATTTCTGTAACAGTTTCAGGTCGTTTCCAAGATAACACCACTTCAATCTTCGCTGGATCAACATAAATACCATCCTGTGAGATAATATGGCCAAGAAAAGCAACTTGCTTAAGCCAGAATTCACATTTGCTAAACTTTGCAAATAACTGATGCTCCTGAAGAGTCTGCAACACAATTCTGAGATGCTGGTCATGTTCCGCCTCAGATTTAGAATAGACAAGCATATCATCAATAAATATGACCACAAACTGGTCCAGATAAGGGCGGAATACTCTCTGCATTAAGTCCATGAATGCGGCGGGAGCATTAGTAAGACCAAACGGCAAGACAACAAACTCATAATGGCCATATCGAGTTCTGAAAGCAGTTTTAGGAACATCATCTTTCTTAATCCTTAGTTGATAATATCCCTGCCTCAGATCAAATTTAGAGAATACCCTGGCGCCTTGCAACTGATCAAACAACTCTTCGATTAAAGGCAAAGGATATTTATTTTTGATGGTTACCTGATTAAGACCTCGATAATCAATGCATAGGCGAAGAGATCTGTCTTTCTTTTTAACGAAGAGAACTGGCGCACCCCACGGTGAAGAACTCGGCTGAATGAATCCCTTCTCAAGCAAGCCCTGCAATTGAACTTTCAATTCCTGCAACTCAGGTGGAGCCATTCTGTACGGAGTCCTAGAGATAGGTGAAGTTCCCGGCAATAAATCAATCATGAACTCTATCTCTCTATCAGGCGGTAACCCAGGTAATTCCTCAGGAAAGACCCCCGGAAACTCTCTCACGATAGGTACATCATTCAATTTCAATTGATCCCCAGGTTGATTAATCAAATAAGCAAGATAAGCCTCACAACCCTTGCTCAATAATTTAGATGCCCTAATAGAAGAAATAATAGGAGTTCCCATAGATTTTCTACTACCAACTATTTTAAGTACAGGCTGGTCAGGCATTTCTAGATACACAATCTTCTTTCTACAATCAAGCTGGGCATAATATTTACTTAACCAGTCCATCCCCAATATAATTTCAAAGTCATTGAAGGGTAGGATAATCAAATCAGCAGGAAAAACACGACCTTCAATAAATATACTACATGCTCTGCAAATAGACCTAGTAACAAACTTCGGACCCATAGGAGTATAGACCACAATCTCATGCAACAGTTTATCATGTTTCAATTTAGCATTTTGTGCACAAGTAGGAGTAATAAAAGAATGCGAAGCCCCGGAATCAATTAAAACCTTAACTGACTGATCATTAAGAAGAAAAATACCTTCTACCACAGCGGTAGTATCCGGAAGCTCCTCAGCATCCAAAGCAAATACACGGGCCTGGCCTCGTGGTGGTGGTGCTACAGCTGGGGCCCTGGTCTGAGAGTTCTGAGCTGATGTCTGACCCCTAGGGTTCTTAAATTTCTGACAGTCTTTAACCATGTGCTGATCACTGCCGCAACCTGTACACTTGTTATGTTTCTTCCAACAAACATCCTCAGTGTGGCCCTGGCGCTGACAGAAGCTGCACTGCTGGTGACGTCTTGCAACAGTGCCTCCCGAAGGAGCTCTGTAAGTAGAGGTAGCTGAACTACCCTGCTGCGAACGGGAAACTGCTGGACGGAACTGACTCTGAGTCTGACTCTGAACTGGTCGTGCCTGAGTCTGAGTAGGCCCTGTGTAACTCTGAGTCTGTCTCGACTGCGAACTCTGCCCAACTGATACAGCCTGCCCCTGGTACCCTTGACTCTGAGACTGAAACCGTTTACTCGATTGACTGGTCTCAGCTAACACATCGGCCTTGCGTTTCTCATATCTCGAGGCAGCTCGGACTACTGCAGCATAGTTAGGAAAATCATTTGAAGACAAGTTCAGCATAATATCTCTCCTCAAACCCATGATGAACCTCTGAATCTTCATGTCCTCCGGCTGAATTAAAGCTGGTGCATAACGGGAAAGCCGGGTAAAAGTAGCCTCGTATTGATCTACGGTCATATCTCCCTGCTTCAAGTTTATGAACTCAGTTTGTCGCCTCTCGCGGGCAACTACCGATATATCCTTGTGTGGAAACTCTCGGACAAAATCGGCCCACGAATGATGACCTCCCTCAGCTCCCCATTTCTCACTGATGGTATTCCACCAATCTTCAGCATCACCCTCGAGAAGGAAAGTAGCATAAGTAATCTTACTGTCATCATGGCACTCCAGTATCGCTGCCACTCTCTCGAACTTCCTTAGCCACGTCTCAGCTTTCATATCGTCCGGCTCCCCAAAGAAAGTATAGGCCCCATGATGTATAAACCGATCATATAGATTCCCTCCGGTAGGACCACTACCTCCGGCTCTCGCAGCCTGATTACCTGCAACGACCCCTGGTTGACCCTGTTGTGTAACAAACTGGGCGATAGTGTTCATAGCTGTGGCCATCGTGGCCAAGATCTGTGTAGTGCTCGGTTCTTGAAGCTCACCTCAGCTTCTTGCCCATGAACCCCCTCGGGTTCTCCACCAACATTCGGCTTATCGGCACGACGGCGAGGCCCCATCTCGAATAGCTAGAATGCAAAGTATTATGACAGGTATATAGATATGTATATATGCAGTTTATAAGTAAACACATAAAGAAAAGTCCAATTAGATTCACATAAAGTCAAGTACATAGAAGTTCAAATAAATATTCCACATTCTTGAAGTAAACATAAATCACTAGATCATACTTGACATTCTAGACTCTTGATATTCTATTTCCATGCTAGCATGTTCATTCCTTATTCAAATTTCACTTAGGTCAATCAAAATCAAGGACTCATGTACTCACAAAGTCACATAACAAATCTCTACCCACAGACCGAGAAATTTAACCCGGCTTCATGCAATCTATAGCTCTGATACCACTTAAATGTCACGCCCCGACCCAACCCCCAAGCTAAAGGTTAAGTCCGGACCCGACACACGGACAAGTCTCCCCTGTACCGTGTGTGACGCCCGAGAACTTCAATGTACATTTAATTACTGTTGCATATACTATTTGCGCATATCTTCTATGCTTTACTTGTTACTTTAAGTGCCTCCTATTCATTCTATTTTTCACCTATTTAATTATTTTGAATTAGCATTTTTCTTAAATCATATTAATTGTTTTAGGAATGAAAAAAATATGCTTTTGAGCTAAGAACGATAGGAGCACTCGTTTAGAAAATGTTTTGTCAATCTAATGAATAGTATTACGTAACTTAACTTAGTGTTTTAATTAGCTAGCACTCATCTTGCACCTTAGACTCGTTTTAAAGCTTATTAGACTCATTTTAGAAGACCATATATGCCCCAACTTAATATATATCCAACCAAACACAATATAAGCTCATAACTTAGCAAAAACAAAAAAACAAAAAAAGTGCAGGAATTACTGTTCAAAATCCGAACAGCCCTTAGCAGCCAAGAAGGAGATCTTTTGCTCATCAAATCTCCAATCCAAGCCTCTCCAAGCCTTGGACAAGTAGTTTAGGGTGTGTGCAAGCCTTCTAGGTGCTCCTACGCGCTTTAGGTGAGGGTTTTCATGCTTATTTGTGCATTCTACAAATGTTGCTATTTTCTTGATTTATTGGAAATGTTGTCTAATGCTATTGCAATGCTCAAATAAGCTTATATATGTTGTATACATGTAGTAGAGACCACATTTATGCTATTGTTTTATGTATTAAACGGTAGAAATCGATAGTTGATTCGTAGGGGTGAATAGTGACGGGATTTCTAGGGTTTGGTGTAATTGTGCGTTTTAACTTGATTCAATGCTACTAATAGATGCCGTAGGGGTTAATGAAGGTAGTCTAATAGCCCCGTAGACTGGAAGTGTTCAAGACGTGCATAAAACGTGAAATTGCCGACTTTAACAAAGGGGTTTCGGGATTAATACGAATCCGGGTGGACTCGGGCTTCACTTTCAGTATTCTTAGGCTACCTAGGTGCTATAGAAGCATTGCTATCCCCTATTTGAAGTCCGGATGAGACATGTGTAGTTTAAAGCTAGAAGAGGGAATTTGGGGCTTTCGGGGTAATTGCGGGCTTTTGAATGTGTTTGAGGGTTGAAAGGGTTCCTTGAGGGTTAGTTAGAAGGTTGGTATAGTTTTCATTTGAAATTGAAATCATTAACTTTGGTTTGGAAGAGAAATAGTTTGTAAAATAAAGGGGTTTAAGTGCAATTTCGGTTGTCTCACATTTCTAAACCCACGGCATGACTTCTTGAGTGTTTATATGTGATATTAAGTTGATTTGGAGCTTTTGGCATAATTCTATGGTTATTTTGTAAATGTCCCTTTGTAAAACTGCTTATTAGCTTATATAATTGCTTCTATGCTAATTGCCTCGAGGTCAACCTACTTTGTTGATCCTCATATGTGTTAACGCTTATATTATTGCTATTAACTTGCCATCGTTAAGTGCATTGCATAGTGGTTGCGCAACCATAGTGTCAGGGGCGGATGTGTTGAATATCGGCTGGGCGGCAGAGGGCTTGCCGGTGGATATTCAAACTCCGTGCCCTATTCCCTCATTCGCCTGGTCCGGAGATTGCCAGGGGATGTTGGGTCGTAGGATTCGGGGTACATCCGGAGTACACCCACTGGAGTGTTTGGGGATTATGCCGGCTTATCGTGATCGTGCTCGTGGTTCGTGGATCGTGATTGAAGACCTGTGAAGATTGGTGTATAGGGGATTGTGTGAACCGTATCCTTTTAAATGTGTGATTTTTTTAAGTTATCATTGTTTCTTTAATTGTCTAATTGTTATTGTGGTTTACTATATTACCTGTTGCATTGCACGCCCCGGGATTATATCCCTCACTGGGCAACAGTGGTTGCTCATACCTCGATATATGTTTTAGGAGACGCTGAGGGTGATCCCTAACTCGTTGAGGTAGTAGTGGAAGAGGAAGAGGTGCAGATAGAGCCTTTACCCTAGTTGCTGTGTGTTGGTTTGAGGTGGCTTATATTCTTGCTCTTATGTGGATGACTCAATTGTTTATCTTATGTTCCATTTTGTGGCCTAAGGGCTATGTATATGCTTGTTGTTACAAAGTGAAAAGATAGTTGGTTGTTGTGTAGATTTGGGAACCTATATCTTGTAATAACTTATGTTTCTGCTCTCAATTACCTTGCATGCTTGGTAGTGAATGTTCTAACTCTAGCCACTAGCATGCTTGTGTGTTTTTGGAACTATAGTATGCTTCAAGGCTCGGATGGCCTTAATCCTTTGATCTTTAGTTATGAAAAGTTTGTCTTATCTTGTTGTGGCTTTATTGAGTGTTTACAGGTTGTTCAGAATGTCCACAATACAGGGGAAACTCTGTCCGTTTTTCCTAAAATTTTGAGACTGGGTTTGGTATTGGGTTGAGAATAGCATGGTTATTAGAGCCTCCGGTCTCGTGAGGGATCGGGGCGTTACACCGTGGACATTCTAAAAACCTGTAAACGCTTAAACAAGGTCCCAATAACACATACAAGCTTTTCTTAATTAAACAATAAAGCTATAAGGCCATCCGAGCCTTATAGTACACAATATCTCCAAAACACACAAGCATGCGAGAACTGGTTGTCAGCATAGTCTTATAATCATAACATTCTAGGAAATCAATAAAACAACTTAAGGGATAAAGCATTCTACATCAACCATCCACTCCCAAGCATGCAAGGAAATAAGGCAAGAAATAAAAGTTATTACAGTTCATAGACTTTCAAAGCCACAACCCAACCAACTAATCTTCGACTTATACAACAAGCATATACATAGCCCTTGGGCTACAAAATAGTACATAAAGTAATCAGATGAGTCTTCCACATAGCAGCAAAATCATTAACCACCTCAAGTTATCAGACACAGCAACTAAGGTAAAGGCTTGATCTGAACTTCTTCTTCCTCAACTAAATCAACAAGCTGGGGATCACCCTCAGCGTCTCCTGAAACAGATATCGAGGTATGAGCAACCACTGTTGCCCAGTGAGGGATATAGTCCCGGGGCGTGCAATGCAACATATAATACAATTATACAACAATAACACTTAGACAATTAAAGAAACAACGATAACTTAAATAACCACACATTTAAAAGGATACGTTTCAACAATCCCCTATACACCAATCTTCACTGGTCTTCAATCACGATCCACGAACCACGAGCACGATCACGATAAGCCGGCATAACCCCAATCACTCCAGTGGGTGTACTCCGGATGTACCCCGAATCCTACGACCCAACATCCCCTGGCAATCTCCGGACCAGGTGAATGAGGGAATAGGGTACGGAGTTTGAATATCCACCGGCAAGCCCTCTGCCGCCCAGCCGATATTCAACACATCCGCCCCTGACACTATGGTTGCGCAACCACTATGCAATGCACTTAACGATGGCAAGTTAATAGCAATAATATAAGCATTAACACATATGAGGATCAACAAAGTAGGTTGACATCGTTGCAATTAGGATAGAAGCAAATATAGAAGCTAATAAGTAGTTTACAAATGAACTTATACCAAATAAGCATAGAATCATTCCAAAAGCTCCAAATCAATTTAAAATCACATTTAAACACTCAAGAAGTCCTGACATGGGTTTAGAAGTGTGAGACAAACGAAATTGCACTTAAACCCCTTTATTTTACATACTATTTTTCTTCCAAACCAAAGTTAATGATTTCATTTTCAAAGGAAACTCTCCCAACCTTCTAACTAACCCTCGAGGTACCCTCTCAACCCTCTAACTCGTTCAAATGCACGCGTTTACCCCAAACGCCCCAATTTCCCTCTTTTGGCTTTAAACTACACATACATTGTCCGGGCTTCAAACAAGGAATATCAAGGCATCTATAGCACCTAGGTAGCCTAAGGATACTAGAATTGAAGCCCGAATCTACCCGGATTCGCATTAACCCCAAAAGCCCCAAGTTAAAGTCGGCTATTTTTCATTTTTAGGCGATTTAAGGGCAATGCAAGTGTACGGGGCTATTTGATTATCTTCACTAGTACCTAAGGCATCAATTAGAAGCATTAATTCAAGCCAATTCGAGCAATTACACAAAACCCTAGAAAAACGTCACTATTCACCCTAAAAATCAAACTAACGATTCTAACCGTTTAAATTGCGAAACGACGGTTCAAAAGTGTTCTCTAGCATTCATATAGATAGTATATTAGCATAGATAACAATTACAATGACATATAATCATATTTTCAACAAATCAATAAATGAGCAACTATTTAAAAATGCAAAAACAAGTCGTGAAATCCCTCACCAATACGCGTAGGAGCACCTAGGAACCTTGCAAACACCCTACACTAGTTGCTCAAGGCTTGGCTTGGCTTGAATTGAAGAGTTGAAGATGAAAAAATTCTCCCAAGTGCAAGGAGGGGCTGTCGGGTTTGGGCTGCTGTTTTCAGCTTTCTGTTTTTTTTTTTTTTTTTTGCATTTTATGAGTTTAGGTGATATATAAAAGGGTTAAGTTATGGTGGGGTCAATTGGGTGCTTAACTGATCTAATAAAATGTGCGTAGTAAGCTTTAAAACGAGCTTAGATGGTAAAATATATGCTAGCTAATTAATTACCTAAGTTAGTTACGTAACACTATTCACTTGACTTCTAAAATTATTTTCTAAACGAGCCCTCCTAACGCCTTTAGCTCAAATGCACATTTTTCCCACTACTTTTACAATTAATATGATTTAATAAAAATGCTAATTAATTAATAGAAGACAGTTTAGAAATGGAATGAATAGTAACCCAAGAAGGCAGTCAATAATGCACAGAAGGAAATGCGTAAACAAAGATGCAACAGTAATTAAATGCATGGCTAAATCTCGGGCGTCACACGTCACACCCTCTCCCCCCTTAAACTAATTGCGCCCATGCAATTCTTACATGATTCAACGAATAACTCTGGATATCTCTCTCGCATCTCCCCCTCTCTCTCCCAAGTAATATCCTTTATCCCGTGATGATCCCATAGAACCTAAACTATCGAAATGCTTTTAGTTCTCAGCTCCTGAACTTTCTGATCTACAATCCGAAGAGGTTTCTCTGTACAGGTCAAGGTCTCACTGATCTCTAACGGCTCTGGCTCAAGAATATGAGAAGGATCTGGCTGATACTTCCGAAGCATAGATACATGGAAGACATCATGAATTCTGCCCAAACTAGGAGTTAATGCTAGTCTGTATGCTAATGCACCAACTCTCTCAGTGATTTCAAATGGTCCAACATACCTCGGACTGAGTTTACCTCCTTAACCATGCCGAATCAAAACTTTTCGAGGAGAGATTTTCATAAATACCCAATCACCCACGACAAACTCCAAATCTCGGCGGCGCCTATCAGCATAACTCTTTTTCCGACTTTGAGCTTAAGCATCCTCTTTTTGATAAGCTGCACATGATCAATCATTTTGTTCATCTCAGGCAAAACAGTAGGGTCAATAGTCTTCATCTTACCAACCTCATCCCAATAGAGATGGGATCTGCATTTGTGCCCATAAAGTGCCTCATACGGTGCCATCCCAATAATAGCTTGGTAACTATTGTTATAGGCAAATTCTGCGGGTGGCAAATATTTCTCCCAAGTCTTATCGAAGTCCAGAATACAAGCCCGTAACATATCCTCGAGGATTAAAATAGTTCTCTCAGATTGACCATCCGTCTGAGGGTGATAAGCAGTACTGAAGCTCAAAATCGTGCCCAAAGCCTTCTGAATCTTCTGCCAGAACATATATGAACATGGGATCTCTATCTGACATAATACTCTTTGGAATCCCGTGAAGTCTGATAATATTCTCAACATATAACTCCGCTAACTTATCAAGAGAATCAATCTTCTCTTTAGCAATAAAGTGAGAAGTCTTGGTCAATCTATCAACGACAACCCAAACAGAGTCATTACCCTTCAAAGACCTCGGCAAATCTGAGACGAAATCCATAGTAATATGATCCCACTTCCATTTAGGAATAGCCAAAGGCTGTAACAACCCTGCAGGTCTCTAATGCTCCGCTTTGACTTTCTAACATGTAAGACATCTAGCAACATAGTCAGCAATCTCTCTCTTCATGTTGTTTTACCAGCAGTTCCATTTCAAATCTTTATACATCTTTGTACTACCTGGATGGATAGTATATTTAGAGTTTTGCACCTTAGCAATAATATCTTTCTTCAGAGTAGGCTTACTCGGAATACAGATTCTACCTTTAAACTTAAGAATGCCATCATCATGCAGTTTGAAATCTGACTCTCCCCCTTTCGACTTCTCTAAGATTTCCAACAAATGAGGATCAGTCTGCTGAGCTTCTTGAATCTTGAATAACAATAAAGATTGAATCTGCAAACATGCAAATTGAATACCAGAATCTGCAGTTTTAGGCTTCCATAAGCATAATTCTTCCATGAATACCCAATTTTTGATAATCAAGCTAGCAACAGTAGCCTTTCGGCTCAAAGCATCAGCAACAACATTGACCTTGCTGGGAAGATAATTAATAGCACAGTTGTAGTCCTCAAGTAACTCTAGCCAACACCTTTGCCTCATATTCAACTCTTTCTGTGAAAACAGATATTTCAGACTCTTATGATCTGTAAAGATTTCAAACTTGTTTCCCCAGAGATAATGATGCCATTTCTTCAATGCAAGAATAATAGCTGCGAGCTCAAGGTCATGCGTCGGATAGTTGAGTTCATAAGGTTTCAGTTTCCTGGAAGCATAAGCAATAACCTTTACATTCTGCATTAATACACAGCCCAGACCTTCCTTAGAAGCATCACTATAGATCACTAGATTGTCATAACCCTTAGGCAAAGCAAGAATAAGAGCTGTGGTTAATCTCTTCTTCAATTCCTGGAAGCTAGCCTCGCACTTATCATTCCAGTCAAACACCATCTTTTTCTGAGTAAGTTGAGTCAAAAGCCCTGCAATTTTAGAGAAATCCTTGACAAATCTCTGATAATATCCAGCTAAGCCAAGAAAACTATAGATCTCAATAACAGATTCAGGTCATTTCCAAGCTAATACAACCTCAATCTTTGCCGGATCAACAGAAATATCATCCCATGAGATAATATGACCAAGAAAAACAACATGCTTTAACCAGAATTTGCATTTGCTGAACTTTACAAATAATTGATGCTTTTGAAGAGTCTGCAATACAATCCTGAGATGTTGTTCATGCTCTGCCTCAGATTTAGAATATACAAGAATATCATCAATAAAGATAACCACAAATTGGTCCAGATAAGGACGGAATACCCTCTGCATTAAATCCATGAATGTGGCTGGAGTATTAGTCAAACCAAATGGAAGAACAACAAACTCATAATGACCATAGTGAGTTCTGAAAGTAGTTTTAGGTACATTATCCTTCTTAATCCTTAACTGATAATAATCCTACCTCATATCGAATTTAGAAAATACCCTGTCGCCTTGCAACTGATCAAATAACTCATCAATTAAAGGCAAAGGATATGTGTTCTTAACAGTCACCTAATTGAGACCCTGATAATCGATAGATAAACGAAGAGATCTATCTTTCTTCTTAACAAATAGAACTGGTGCATCCCAAGGTGAAGAGCTCGACTGAATGAATCCCTTCTCAAGCAAACCCTACAACTGAACTTTCAATTCTTGCAATTCGGGTGGAGCCATTCTATACGGAGTTCAAGATATAGGTGTTGTCCCGGGTAACTAGTCAATCATGAACTCTATCTCTCTATCGGGCGGTAAACTAGGAAATTCCTTAGGAAAAACCCTTAGAAACTCTCTCACAATAGGCACATCATTTAGTTTTAGCTTATCCGTAGGTTGATTAATCAAATAGGCCAAATAAGCATCACAACCTTTACTCAGCATTTTGGTTGCCTTAATAGAAGAAATTATACGAGTACCCGTAGACTTACGACTACCGACAATCTCAATTATGGGTTGATTAGGCATTTCTAGCTTCACACTTTTTCTTCTACAATCTAGATAAGCATAATATTTACTCAACCAGTCCATAACCATAATTATTTCAAAGTCCTTAAAAGACAAGATAATCAAATCAACAAGAAAGACTCGACCCCCAATGCACAATTCGCAAGCTTTACACATAGATTCAATGAAAATTTTAATGCCCACTGGTGAACCTACCTCAATCTTATAAGCCAACTTTTCAATTTTCAATGCAAAAGATTGAGCGCACATAAGTGTGATAAATGAGTGCGTAACCCCGGTATCAATTGAAATAGTAACTGATTTATTATTGAGAAGAAAAGTACCTTCAACAACTGCTTTTGTATCAGGAAGCTCCTCTGCATCTAAAGCAAATACCCGAGCTTTCCCTTGCGGTACTGGTGCTGTAGTTGGTGCCCTGCTTTGAGAATTCTGAGCCAATGTTTGTCCTATGGTGTTCTTGAATTTCAAGCAGTCTTTAACCCTATGCTGGTCACTCCTGCAACCTATACACCTGTTCAATTTCCACCAGTAGATCTCCTTTTTATGGCCCTGACGTTGACATAAACTGCACTGCTAGTGACATCTTGCAACACTGCCTCCCGAAGAAGCACTATAAGAAGAGGTAACTGAACTACCCTACTAAGATCGAGCTGCAACTGGATGAGGCTGCCAGTGAAACCCCACTTTTCTATCTTAACTCGTTTTGCGTGCTTTATCTCGTTTTGTGTGAATTAACCTGTCTATGTGCTATGTGACTTAGAATATGGTAATTTTGATATCAATACTCCTAGAACATGCTAAATGTGCATTCATGAAATTTTCATAAAAAACGGAGTCAGAAATTTTATCGTCGATTTTTAGTGAATAGTGTTTTCGAAACACGTCCGCTAAAATTTTGATACTGGTCTTTTTAACCCTTCTAAACCTAGTCCACGGACTTTAATAGACCTGTGTTTAATGAAAACGTTTTTAAAATCGGCTTAAGAATTTATTAGGGTTTTTACACCGACTTTTGTAAAAATCGAGTTTTAAGCCGACTCGGGTGAAATTGTTTGATCGTAAAACTTCTTGTCACCTAAAAATAATTTACTTGAGCTAGCTTGGGTGTTGAATAATTTTTTTGAACTTTGGTGATCAAGAAAATGCAATTAAAGTCAAGAAAACACAAAAAAATGCTAAGTTTCAACTTTGACTTTCATTTAAATGGTTGACCAACAAGCTTATATCACCAACACACACTCACAAGGCACAAAAATACCTTCAAAATCACACACCTTGCCGTGAGGAAGAGGAGAGAAAAAGAGAAAGAGTTTTCAAGGTTTTCCAAGCAAAAATTCAAAGAAAAACCTAGTTTTTGTCCGTAGAACTTCGTGCTGACTTGGATTCTGCTTGTTGGACACGCATTGCACGAATTCCTAGGCTTATATCACATTAAAGGTGAGAGAAAAATTATAGATCTCAAAAGTTGTCTTTTGTATTTTTGCGTATAAATGAAAATCGAACCGTTAGAATCCTAATCTGATATTAGATTATTGCTCCTTGCATGCTAGGGATCATTTAGCTGTAATACTACAAGTTTTTATCGGTTGTAGCATAATTTTTATTTTTCGGATATTTAAATTTGATTAATTTGTTCAATGTTGATTAAATTGTGTTGTGTTGATCGGAATCGATTGCCGTCGATTTCTAAATGTTTGATAATTACGTGGTAGCGCCGTTGTAATGCCGACTTTTCGATTATGATGTTTGAGTGAAAATCCAGAAATTTCAGCCGTGACACACTAGAGTTTTAGGGTTGTTGAGCATGATTTGGATGTATTTTGGTTGGTTTCCGAGGGGGTTAATGTAGTTGGTTGAATGGGTGAGTGATAGAAACTGATTTGGAGTTGTTTGGATTAGTAGAATGTAAGATATGATTATTTGAAGTTAGGTTGTCTTTCTTTAAAATGTTAGATTGAGCATTAGTTGATTGGGTGTGGGTTGAGTGGTTGAATTGTGAGTTGTTGATGGGTAAATTAGGGTTTGATTGTGTGTTTAATGCATGTTCGGTTAGATGGCCTACTTTGTCATCTAACTTAGTTATATGTTGTTAAATTGGTTATTGATGTTATTATGATGATAATATGATTATTGATGATTATTGATAATTATTGATTGATGATTGATGCCGGGAGATAAACAATTCTGCTAGACTGTCCTCCTGTGAATGATTGATGTTTATTATTATTGCTGGGTCTCTGGTATGTATGTGCCACCTCTCGGGCAGCATTGGGCTATCGGGTTGATAATAGCATGACTATCAGAGATTGCCTCCAGCTCGCATGACGGAGGTATCATGGAGGGCGAGGTTATTGGGGGTACCCCGGGTGCGTGAGTTTATGGGAGTCACAAGAAGGCTGTTATGATCGTGATGGTGTTTGGAGCTACACCAACTAGAGTATCCTTTATTGAATGGTCATATAGTTATGTGATGATATTATTATTGTTGTTATTGTGTGTTTACTAACTCAAAGGATTATTCCAAGGAGTTTAGTAGACCTTGCTCGAGATCTATCGGATCCTCTCTGGGCTTATTTTATATAAGCTCACTCTCTATTATTGCATGCTACAGGTGTACTTTCACAAGATTACGGGTACGTGCCTCCTGAAGAGGAGAATGTGGAAAACGTGCCTTACGTGGATGAGTCCTATGTTCCAGAGTCTTATCCGTGATGTCGTATATGTTTTATTATCTTGTAAATTAACTTAGTAGACTTTTATCTTGTTTTTAGTTTATTATGTTTAAGATGTTGATAAGTTAATGAATTATTTGATGTTGTCTTATTATCCTTTCTTTTGTTTATGATTAGGTTGCTAGATTGGCTCAATATGTTTTTGTATTGTATATTAAGGTTTATGTATTATGTTGGAACGGAGGCGTATAACGAGGAATGGTTATTGTATAATAGAGTTATGATGTATGTTGTATTTATTGATGAGTCATTTGTTGTATGGTTGTGGAGTTGATGTATGTTCTTCTATTGAGGTTGGTTTAGGACCTTGGTATCCTATTTTCTATCGTTATACTGCCGAAATTCCATTGCGTCCTGACTGATTATAGGAGGGGTCGAGTTGGGGCGTGACATTTAAGTGGTATCAGAGCACATGTTAATTGTCAGCTAGAGTATTCTTGGAATGTAGGTAATGGTCTTAGCATGAAAGTATGTATGAAAAGAAAGAAAAGTGAACTATGTATTAAATGGTTAAATGATTAATTGATTATGTGATTTAGTGCTTATGTGATTATGTGATCAATTTGTTTATGTGTTTTATATGAGTTTGTTGTTTAGGTGTTAATAATTGTATATAATATGTTTACATGCTATAACTGTGCTAACTCTTTGATTAATAGAATGGTCGGTCGACCAAGAACCAGAGGTAGGCCTGAGATGACTGATGAGACTTCGGGTAACGCAGCACCGGGCCGTGACAGGGATGATGACTGATTGGGGGCAGCTATGGAGAGGATTGCAGAGTTAGCGGCTAGTCAGGCACAGTTATTAGCAAGGCAGGCTGCCCAGAATCAGGCTATGCAGGCTCAGCTACGGAATATTCAGGGTGGTAACCATGGGCGTAGTTCCCTGAAGGAGTTCTTAGGATATCATCCACCTAGATTTCAGGGGGAGCCAGATGATAGGAAGGCGGAGGCATGGATTAGCAGGTTGGAGAAGATTTATGATCCACTTGGCTATACTGATGAGCAGAAAGTCTATTTTGTCGTGTACTTGTTAGATGATGAGGCAGAGGAGTGGTGGCACATGGTAAGGACTAGCTGGGAGGCACAGGGTATTCCTTATGTTTGGGGTACCTTTCTGATGGCTTTCCGGGCAAAGTATGTCCCGAGGATTGCGAGGGAACGGAGAGAGGCAGAGTTTCTAGCCTTGGTACAGGGAGATGCTACAGTGGATCAATATGAGGCCACATTTACTCGATTGTCCCGGTATGCACCGGAGTATGTGGCAAACGAGGAACGGAGGACTCGTAGGTTCATGTTGGGGTTGAGGCCCGAGATTCAGGATGTGATGGCTCTGAATCGGTATGATATTTTCACTGAGGCTTTTGAGGCAGCTTCTAGACTAGAGAAGAGAAAGGGGGACCAGCTTGTGTCTAGTCAGCCTAGTAAGAGGCCGTATCAGCTGCAGGGCCAGCAGCTTATTTATAGGCCTCCAGTACAGCAGGTTGGGCTCAGGCCCCCAGCACAGCAGGGTTCTTTTAGGCCACAGGGGCAGCAGAGTTATTATTGGCCTCAGTTTCAGCAGGGGTCATATCAGGTTCAGTCCCAGTTTAGGCCAGCCCAGTCTCAGGGTCAGTACAGGCCTAGTTTGGTAAGGCCTCAGCAACAGCAGGCTAGATCAGTTGTTTCTTCAGCTCCTGGTTCTTCTAGGGGCAGTGTTAGTGCATCATCATCGCAGTGTACACACTACAACCGCACGAGGCATGTGGAGGCCGATTGCAGGGTGAAAGCAGGGACGTGTTTGGGTTGCGGCAGCAATCAGCATAGGGCGAGGGATTGCCCTAGGTATGTGAGGACTGAGGGTCGGACAGCGACTCAGGGTTATCAGGGCTAACCTGCGGCCAGTGCACCTCAGCAGTTGCGAGTCCAGGCTCGGGCCTACGCATTTGATTTAGAGGAGATGCCTGAGGAGACTGTAGTTGTGGAAGGTAACTTCCTTATACTTGATCAACTTGTTAAAGTGTTGATTGATTCTGGTGCTACGCATTCTTTCATTACTCCTGCTTGTGTGCAACGTGTTAATTTGCAACCTGAAACATTGCCTTATGTGGTTGAGATTAATACCTCTTTGACTGATAAGTATGTTACTAGCTTAGTATGTAAGGATTGTATAATTCATGTTAAGGGGTATAATTTTCCTTCGAACCTTATCTTATTTCCTATCCAGGGGTATGATGTTATCTTGGGTATGGATTGGCTTTCTAAGTATGATGCCCAGTTAAACTGTAGAACCAAGGTAGTACAGTTTCGTTTTCCAGATCAGCCAGTAGTTGAGGTAGTAGGGAACCGGGGTGCAAAGACGAGTTTTGTTATCTCAGCAACTAAAGCTGTTAAGTTGGTGAGTAAGGGGTGTTCGGGTTATCTGGCTTATCTGATCAACAAGCCATCTGATAAGTTGCAGCTTGAGGAAGTCCCTATTATTCGGGAATATCCCAACGTATTTCCCGAGGAGTTTCCAGGGTTACCGCCAGAGAGAGATGTGGAGTTTGTGATCAATCTTATTCCCGGTACTCAACCAATTTCTAAATCAGCGTACCGGATGGCACCAGCTGAGTTGAAGGTGTTGAAGACTCAGTTGCAGGAGTTATTGGAGAAGGGATTCATTCAGCAGAGTTCGTCACCTTAGGGAGCTCCTGTTTTATTTGTGAAGAAGAAGGATAGTACCTTGAGATTGTGTATTGATTACCGTGGTTTGGATCAGGTGACCATCAAGAACAAGTATCCTTTGCCACTGATTGACGAGTTGTTCGATCAACTTCAGGGAGCCAAAGTCTATTCTAAATTTGATTTGAGGCAGGGGTATTTTCAGCTTCGGATTCGCACGGAGGATGTTCCGAAGTCTGCCTTTAGGACTCGGTACGGGCATTATGAGTTTGTTGTTATGCCCTTTGGATTAACTAATGCACCGGTAGCATTCATGGATCTTATGCATCGGGTTTTTCAGCCTTATTTAGACCAGTTCGTGGTAATCTTTATTGATGATATCTTGGTCTATTCTAAGTCTGAATCGGAGCACGAGCAACATCTACAGCTTGTATTAGAGAAGCTGCAGGAGCATTAGTTGTTTGCCAAGTTCAGCAAATGTGAATTTTGGCTGCAACGCATATCTTTTCTTGGCCATGTTATTACAAAGAGCTGTATTTCTGTAGATCCCACTAAGATTTAATCGGTGATGTCTTGGAAACGGCCAGAGAGTGTTTCAGAGGTCCGTAACTTTGTTGGCTTGGAGGGTTATTACCGTAGGTTTGTCAAGGACTTCTCGAAGATTGCTGGGCCACTTTCTAAGTTGACTCAGAAACGGACTATCTTTAATTGAGATGGGAAGTGTGAGAGTGTGTTTCAAGAGTTCAAAAAGAGGTTGACTACTGCCCCAGTACTTGATCTACCAGAAGAGACCGATAATATGGTTATTTACAGCGATGCATCCAAGGAGGGCTTGGGATGTGTTCTTATGCAGGATGGCCAAGTTGTTGCCTATGCTTCACAGAAGTTGAAGCCTTATGAGGTGAATTATCCGACTCATGATCTTGAGTTGGCAG
Organism: Ehretia macrophylla; assembly: GCA_037974665.1. NCBI lineage: Eukaryota > Viridiplantae > Streptophyta > Magnoliopsida > Boraginales > Ehretiaceae > Ehretia > Ehretia macrophylla. The sequence goes on from CM075766.1 coordinate 31,221,410, forward strand.
CAGTTGTCTTCGCACTGAAGAAGTGGCGTCATTATCTGTGGGGCAGTAAGTTCGAGATTTTCACTGATCATAAGAGTTTGAAGTACTTGGTCTCAAAGAAGGAGTTGAATATGTGCCAGCGGAGGTGGATGGAGGTTCTTGGAGATTATAATTGTTCTATTAATTATTTGCCTGGTAAGGCAAATGTTGTGGCAGATGCTCTCAGCCGGAAGGCGAGTATCTCTTGTTTGGCTGTCAAAAAGTGTGAAATTCTTGAGGAATTCACTTATTGGAGACCGGAGTTGACTCAGGTTGGGGTGATGTGTTCACATCTCCGTATTCAGCCTTTATTGTTGTGTCAGATCAGAGAAGCTCAGCAACTTGATGTTAAACTTCAGAAGATCAAGGATCAGATTACGGATGATCAGTCTGATTTTAAAGTGCATGAGGATGGTATTCTTCGGTTTTGGAGCAGGGTTTGTGTTCCCGATGAACCGGGCTTGAGGCGAGGTATTCGGGAGGAAGCTCGTAATTCTAAGTACACTATTCATCCAGGTGGAACCAAGATGTATCGAGATTTGAAGCAACATTACTGGTGGAATAATATGAAGAGGGAGGTTGCTCAATTTGTTTCTAGATGTTTGACTTGTCAGAGGGTAAAAGCCGAGCATCAACGACCAGCAAGTTTGCTTCAGCCGTTGGCTATACCAGAGTAGAAATGGGAGCATATTATGATGGATTTCGTCACTGGTTTGCCTAGAACTCCGAGGGGTAACGATGCAGTTTGGGTTGTCGTGGATGGTTTGACGAAGACAGCTCATTTTATCTCGATGAGGATGGGAGATGAGGTTGCAAAGTTAACGGATCTTTATTTGGATTAGATTGTTAGACTTCACGGTATTCCATCTAGTATTGTCTTATATCGAGATCCTCGATTTAATTCTCATTTATGGGAGAAACTTCAGGAAACCTTGGGTACTCAGTTGAACTTCAGTACCGCGTATCATCCACAGACCGACTGTCAGTCTGAGCGGACTATTCAGATTCTGGAAGATATGCTTAGGGCTTGTGTTCTAGACTTCGGGAAGAACTGGGAGAAACATCTACCACTTGCCGAGTTTGCCTATAACAATAGTTATCAAGCTACTATTAGGATGGCACCTTTCGCAGCTCTTTACAGTCGTAAGTGCCGTTCACCTTTATATTAGGACGTGGTAGGGGAGATGAAGACTATTGATCCGACTATCATGCCAGAGCTTCTTAAAAAGATCGAGAATGTTCAATTGATCAAGTAGAGAATGCTTACGGCGCAGAGTAGATTCAAGAGTTATGCTGATAATCGTCGTCGGGATTTGGAGTTTGCAGTCGGAGATCGAGTTTTCTTGAGATTGTCTCCTCGTAAGGGGTTTGTTCCTTATGGTAAAGGTGGAAAGCTGAGTCCGAGATTTGTTGGGCCGTTTGAGATTACCGGCAGAGTTGGTAAGTTGGCATATCGGTTGGCTTTACCGGAGAACTTCTCTAATGTCCACGATGTATTTCACGAGTCTAATTTGCGAAAATATAATCCAGATCCTTCTCATATTCTTGAGCCAGAGCCGTTACAGCTTCGTGAGAATCTGACTTATGACGAGCGTCCGATTCGTATTCTTGATCAAATGGAACGAGAGTTGAGGTCGAAGAAGATTCTGATGGTTAAGGTGTTGTGGAAGCATCATGGTATCGAGGAAGCTACTTGGGAGAGACAGGATCAGATGCAGCAGCAGTACCCAGATCTGTTCAGTACATCAAGTAAGAATTTTGAGGGCAAAATTTCTTTAAGGGGGGGAGAATGTGAAACCCCACTTTTTCTATCTTATCTCGTTTTGCATGCTTTATCTCGTTTTGTGTGAATTAGCCTATCTATGTGCTATGTGACTTAGAATGTGGTAATTTTGATATCAATACTCCTAGAACATGCTAAATGTGCATTCATGAAATTTTCATAAAAAACGGAGTCAGAAATTTTATCGTCAATTTTTAGTGAATAGTGTTTTCAAAACATGTTCGCTAAAATTTTGAAACTGGTCTTTTTAACCCTTCTAGACCTAGTCCACGGACTTTAATAGACCTATGTTTGATTAAAACGGTTTTTAAATCGGCTTAGGAATTTATTAGAGTTTTTACACCGACTTTTGCGAAAATCGAGTTTTAAGCCGACTCGGGTGAAATTGTTTGATTGTAAAACTTCTTGAAACCTAAAAATAATTTACTTGAGCTAGCTTGGGTGTTGAATAATTGTTTTGAACTTTGGTGATCAAGAAAATGCATTTAAAGTCAAGAAAACACAAAAAAAATGCTAAGTTTCAACTTTGACTTTCATTTAAATGGTTGACCAACAAGCTTATATCACCAACACACACTCATAAAGCAAAAAAACACCTTCAAAATCACACACCTTGCCGTGAGGAAGAGGAGAGAAAAAGAGAAAGAGTTTTCAAGGTTTTCCAAGCAAAAATTCAAAGAAAAACATAGTTTTTGTCCGTAGAACTTCATGCCAACTTGGATTCCGCTTGTTGGGAACACTTTGCACGCATTCCTAGGCTTATATCACATCAAAGTTGAGAGAAAAATTCTAGATCTCAAAAGTTGTCTTTTACATTTTTACGTAAAAATGAAAATCGAACCGTTAGAATTCTAATCAGATGTTAGATTATTGTTCCTTGCATGCTAGGGATCATTTAGTTGTATTACTACAAGTTTTTATCTGTTGTAGCATAATTTTTATTTTTCGGGTATTTAAGTTTGATTAATTTGTTCAATATTGATTAAATTGAGTTGTGTTGATCGGAATCGATTGCCATCGATTTTTAAATATTTGATAATTACGTGGTAGCACTGTTGTAATACCGAATTTTCGATTATGATGTTTGGGTGAAAATCCAGAAATTTCAGCCATGACACACTAGAGTTTTAGAGTTGTTGAGCATGATTTGGATGTGTTTTGGTTGGTTTCCGAGGGGGTTAATGTAGTTGGTTGAATGGGTGAGTGATAGAAACTGATTTGGAGTTGTTTGGATTAGTAGAATGTAAGATATGATTATTTGAAGTTAGGTTGTCTTTCTTTAAAATGTTAAATTGAGCATTAGTTGATTGGGTGTGGGTTGAGTGATTGAATTGTGAGTTTTTGACGGGTAAATTAGTGTTTGATTGTGTGTTTAATGCATGTTCGGTTAGATGGCCTGCTTTGTCATCTAACTTAGTTATATGTTAAATTAGTTATTGATGTTATTATGATGATAATATGATTATTGATGATTATTGATTGATGATTGATGCCGGGAGATAAACAGTTCTGCTAGACTGTCCTCTTGTGAATGATTGATTTTTATTATTCTTGTTGGGTCTCTGGTATGTGTGTGCCACCTCTCGGGCAGCATTGGGCTGTCGGTTGATAACGGCATGACTATCAGAGATTGCCTCCAGCTCGCATGACGGAGGTGTCATGGAGGGCGAGGTTATTGGGGGTACCCGAGTGCGTGAGTTTATGGGAGTCACAAGAAGGCTGTTATGATCGGGATGGTATTTGGAGCTGCACCAACTAGAATATCCTTTATTGAATGGTCATATAGTTATGTGATGATATTATTATTGTTGTTATTGTGTGTTTACTAACTCAAAGGATTATTCCAAGGAGTTTAGTAGACCTTGCTCGAGATCTATCGGATCCTCGCTGGGCTTATTTTATATAAGCTCATTCTCTATTATTGCATGCTACAGGTGTACTTTCGCAGGATTACAGGTACGTGCCTCCTGAAGAGGAGAATGTGAAAAGCGTGCCTTACGTAGATGAGTCCTATGTTCCAGAGTCTTATGCATGATGTCGTACATGTTTTATTATCTTGTAAATTAACTTAGTAGACTTTTATCTGCTTTGTAGTTTATAATGTATAAGATGTTGATAAGTTAATGAATTAGATGATGTTGTCTTAGTAGCCTTTCTTTTGTTTATGATTAGGTTGCTAGATTGGCTCAATATGTTTTTGTATTGTATATTAAGGTTTATGTATTATATTGGAATAGAAGCGTATAACGAGGAATGGTTATTGTATAATGTAGTTATGATGTATGTTGTATTTATTGATGAGTTATTTGTTATATGGTTGTGGAGTTGATGTATGTTGTTCTATTGAGGTTGGTTTAGGACCTCGGTATCCTATTTACTGTCGTTATACTGCCGAAATTCCGTTGCGTCCTGATTGATTATAGGAGAGGTTGAGTTAGGGCGTGACATTTACATGGTATCAGAGCACATGTTAGTTGTCAGCCGGGGTATTCTCGGAATGTGGGTCATAGTCTTAGCATGAAAGTATGTATGAAAAGAAAGAAAAATGAACTATGTATTAAATGGTTAAATGATTAAGTGATTATGTGATTTAGTTCTTATGTGATTATGTGATCAATTTGTTTATGTGTTTTATATGAGTTTGTTGTTTAGGTGTTAATAATTGTTTATAATCTGTTTACGTGCTATAACTGTGCTAACTCTTTGATTAGTAGAATGGCCGGTCGACCGAGAACCAAAGGTAGGCCTGAGATGACTGATGAGACTCCGGGTAACGCAGCACCGGGCCGTGATAGGGAGGATGACCGATTGGGGGCAGCTATGGAGAGGATTGCAGAGTTAGTGGCTAGTCAGGCACAGTTATTAGCAGGGCAGGCTGCCCAGAATCAGTCTTTGCAGGCTCAGCTACTGAATATTCAGGGTGGTAACCACGGGAGTGGTACCCTGAAGGAGTTCTTAGGATATCATCCACCTAGATTTCAGGGGGAGCCGGATGATAGGAAGACAGAGGCATGGATTAGCAAGTTGGAGAAGATTTATGATCCACTTGGCTATACTAATGAGCAAAAAGTCTCTTTTGCCGTGTACTTGTTAGATGATGAGGCAGAGGAGTAGTGGCGCACGGTAAGGACTAGCTGGGCGGCACAGGGTATTCCTTATGTTTGGGTACATTTCTGATGGCTTTCCGGGCAAAGTATGTCTCGAGGATTGCGAGGGAACGGAAAGAGGCAGAGTTTCTAGCCTTGGTACAAGGAGATGCTACAGTGGCTCAATATGAGGCCACATTTACTCGATTGTCCCGGTATGCACCGGAGTATGTGGCAGACGAGGAGCGGAGGACTCGTAGGTTCATGTTGGGGTTGAGGCCCGAGATTTAGGATGTGATGGCTCTGAATCGGTATGATATTTTCACTGAGGCTTTTGAGGCAGCTTCTAGACTAGAGAAGAGGAAGGGGGATCAGCTTGTGTCTAGTCAGCCTAGTAAGAGGCCGTATCAGCCGCAGGGCCAGCATGTTATTTATAGGCCTCCCGTACAGCAGGTTGTGTACAGGCCACCAGTTCAGCAGGGTTCTTTTAGGCCACAGGGACAACAGAGTTATTATCGGCCTCAATTTCAGCAGGGGTCATATCAGGTTCAGTCCCAATTTAGTCAACCCAGTCTCAAGGTCAATACAGGCCTAGTTTGGTAAGGCCTCAGCAACAGCAGGCTAGTTCAGCTGTTTCTTCAGCTCCTGGTTCTTCTAGGGGCAGTGTTAGTGCATCATCATCACAGTGTAGACACTGTAACCGCACGGGGCATGTGGAGGCCGATTGCAGGGTGAAAGTAGGGACGTGTATGGGTTGCGGCAGCAATCAGCAAAGGGCGAGGGATTGCCCTAGGTATGCGAGGACTGAGGGTCGGATAGCGACTTAGGGTTATCAGGGCTGACCTGCGGCCAGCACACCTCAGCAGCAGCAGCGGGTCCAGGCTCGGGCCTACGCAGTTGATTTAGAGGAGATACTTGAGGAGACTGCAGTTGTAGAAGGTAACTTCCTTATACATGATCAACTTGTTAAAGTGTTGATTGATTCTAGTGCTACGTATTCTTTCATTACCCCTGCTTGTGTGCAACGTGTTAATTTGCAACCTGAAAGATTGCCTTATGTGGTTGAGATTAGTACATTTTTGACTGATAAGTATGTTACTGGCTTAGTATGTAAGTATTGTATAATACATGTTAAGGGGCATAATTTTCCTTCGGACCTTATCTTATTTCCTATCCGGGGGTATGATGTTATCTTGGGTATAGATTGGCTTTCTAAGTATGATGCCCAGTTAAACTGTAGAACCAAGGTAGTACAGTTTCGTTTTCCAGATCAGCCAATAGTTGAGGTAGTAGGGAACCGGGGTGCAAAGATGAGTTTTGTTATCTCAGCAACTAAAGCCGTTAAGTTGGTTAGTAGGGGTGTTCGAGTTATCTGGCTTATCTGATCAACAAGCCATCTGATAAGTTGCAGTTTGAGGAAGTCCCTATTATTCGGGAATATCCCAACGTATTTCCCGAGGAGTTGCCAGGGTTACTGCCAAAGAGAGATGTGGAGTTTGTGATCAATCTTATTCCCGGTACTCAACCAATTTCTAAATCAGCGTATCGGATGGCACCAGCTGAGTTGAAGGAGTTGAAGACTCAGTTGCAGGAGTTATTGGAGAAGGGATTCATTCAGCAGAGTTCGTCACCTTGGGTAGCTCCTGTTTTATTTGTGAAGAAGAAGGATGGTACCTTGAGATTGTGTATTGATTACTGTGGTTTGAATCAGGTGACCATCAAGAACAAGTATCCTTTGCCACTAATTGACGAGTTGTTCGATCAACTTCAGGGAGCCAAAGTATATTCTAAATTTGATTTGAGGCAGGGGTATTATCAGATTCGGATTCGCGCGGAGGATGTTCCGAAGTCTGCCTTCAGGACTCGGTACGGGCATTATGAGTTTGTTGTTATGCCCTTTGGATTAACTAATGCACCGGTAGCATTCATGGATCTTATGCATCGGGTTTTTCAGTCGTATTTAGACCAGTTTGTGGTAATCTTTGTTGATGATATCTTGGTCTATTCTAAGTCTGAATCGGAGCACGAGCAACATCTACAGCTTGTATTAGAGAAGCTGCAAGAGAATCAGTTGTTTGCCAAGTTCAGCAAATGTGAATTTTTGGCTGCAACACATATATTTTCTTGGCCATGTTATTACACAGAGCGGTATTTCTATAGATCCCACTAAGATTGAATCAGTGATGTCTTGGAAACGGCCAGAGAGTGTTTCAGAGGTCCGTAGCTTTCTTGGCTTGGAGGGTTATTACCGTAGGTTTGTAAAGGACTTCTCGAAGACTGTTGGGCCACTTTCTAAGTTGACTCAGAAACATACTATCTTTACTTGGGATGAGAAGTGTGAGAGTGGGTTTCAGGAGTTGAAAAAGAGGTTGACTACTACTCCAGTACTTGCTCTACTAGAAGAGACCGATAATATGGTTATTTACAGCGATGTATCCAAAGAGGGCTTGGGATGTGTTCTTATGCAGGATGGCCGAGTTATTGCCTATGCTTCCAGGAAGTTGAAGCCTTATGAGGTAAATTATCCGACTCATGATCTTGAGTTGGCAGCAGTTGTCTTCGCACTGAAGAAGTGGCGTCATTATCTTTGGGGCAGTAAGTTCGAGATTTTCACTGATCATAAGAGTTTGAAGTACTTGTTCTCACAAAAGGAGTTGAATATGCGCCAGCGGAGGTGGATGGAACTTCTTGGAGATTATAATTGTTCTATCAATTATTTGCCTAGTAAGGCAAATGTTGTGGCAGATGCTCTCAGCCAGAAGGCGAGTATCTCTTGTTTGGTTGTCAAAAAGTGGGAGATTCTTGAGGAATTCACTTATTGGAGACCGGAGTTGACTCAGGTTGGGGTGATGTGTTCACATCTCCGTATTCAGCCTTTATTGTTGTCTCAGATCAGAGAAGCTCAGCAACTTGATGTTGAACTTCAGAAGATCAAGGATCAGATCACGGATGATCAGTCTGATTTTAAAGTGCATGAGGATGGTATTCTTCGGTTTCGGAACAGGGTTTGTGTTCCCGATGAACCGGGCTTGAGGCGAGGTATTCTGGAGGAAGCTTGTAATTCTAAGTACACTATTCATCCCGGTGGAACCAAGATGTATCGGGATTTGAAGCAACATTACTGGTGGAATAATATGAAGAGGGATGTTGCTCAGTTTGTATCTAGATGTTTGACTTGTCAAAGGGTGAAAGCCGAGCATCAACGACCAGCAGGTTTGCTTCAACCGTTGGCTATACCAGAGTGGAAATGGGAGCATATTACGATGGATTTCGTCACTGGTTTGCCTAGAACTCCGAGGGGTAATGATGCAGTTTGGGTTGTCGTGGATCGTTTGACGAAGACGGCTCATTTTATCTCGATGAGGATGGGAGATGAGGTTGCAAAGTTAACGGATCTTTATTTCGATCAGATTGTTAGACTTCACGGCATTCCATCTAGTATTGTCTCAGATCGAGATCCTCAGTTTACTTCTCGTTTGTGGGAGAAACTTCAGGAAACCTTGGGTGCTCAGTTGAACTTCGGTACCGCGTATCATCCACAGACCGACTATCAGTCTGAGAGGACTATTCAGATTCTGGAAGATATGCTTAGGGCTTGTGTTCTGGACTTCGGGAAGAACTGGGAGAAACATCTACCACTTGTTGAGTTTGCCTATAACAATAGTTATCAAGCTACTATTGGGATGGCACCTTTCGCAGCTCTTTACGGTCGTAAGTGCCGTTCACCTTTATATTAGGATGAGGTAGGGGAGATGAAGACTATTGATCCGACTATCATGCCAGAGCTTCTTGAAAAGATCGAGAATGTTCAATTGATCAAGTAGAGAATGTTTATGGCGCAGAGTAGATTCAAGAGTTATGCTGATAAGCGTCGTCGGGATTTGGAGTTTGCAGTCGGAGATCGAGTTTTCTTGAGATTGTCTCCTCGTAAGGGGTTTGTTCGTTATGGTAAAGGTGGAAAGCTGAGTCCGAGATTTATTGGGCCGTTTGAGATTACCGGCAGCGTTGGTAAGTTGGCATATCGGTTGGCTTTACCGGAGAACTTCTCTGATGTCCACGATGTATTTCACGAGTCTAATTTGCGGAAATATAATCTAGATCCATCTCATATTCTTGAGCCAGAGCCGTTGCAGCTTCATGAGAATCTGACTTATGACGAGCGTCCGATTCGTATTCTTGATCAGATGGAACGAGAGTTGAGGCCGAATAAGATTCCGATGGTTAAGGTGTTGTGGAAGCATCATGGTATCGAGGAAGCTACTTGGGAGAGACGGGATCAGATGCAGCAGTAGTACCCAGATTTGTTCAGTACATCAATTAAGAATTTCGAGGGCGAAATTTCTTTAAGGGGGGGAGAATGTGAAACCCCACTTTTCTATCTTAACTCGTTTTGCGTGCTTTATCTTGTTTTGTGTGAATTAACCTGTCTATGTGCTATGTGACTTAGAATGTGGTAATTTTGATATCAATACTCCTAGAACATGCTAAATGTGCATTCATAAAATTTTCATAAAAAACGGAGTCAGAAATTTTATCGTCGATTTTTAGTGAATAGTATTTTCGAAACACGTCCGCTAAAATTTTGAAACTGGTCTTTTTAACCCTTCTAGACCTAGTCCACAGACTTTAATAGACCTGTGTTTGATGAAAACGGTTTTAAAATCGGCTTAAGAATTTATTAGGGTTTTTACACCGACTTTTGCAAAAATCGAGTTTTAAGCCGACTCGGGTGAAATTGTTTGATTGTAAAACTTCTTGTCACCTAAAAATAATTTACTTGAGCTAGCTTGGGTGTTGAATAATTGTTTTGAACTTTGGTGATCAAGAAAATGCATTTAAAGTCAAGAAAACACAAAAAAATGCTAAGTTTCAACTTTGACTTTCATTTAAATAGTTGACCACCAAGCTTATATCACCACCACACACCCACAAAGCACAAAACCACCACCAAAATCACACACCTTGCCGTGAGGAAGAGGAGAGAAAAAGAGAAAGAGTTTTCAAGGTTTTCCAAGCAAAAATTCAAAGAAAAACCTAGTTTTTGTCCGTAGAACTTCGTGCCGACTTGGATTCCGCTTGTTGGGCACACCTTGCACGCATTCCTAGGCTTATATCACATCAAAGGTGAGAGAAAAATTCTAGATCTCAAAAGTTGTCTTTTGCATTTTTGCGTATAAATGAAAATTGAACCGTTAGAATTCGAATCTGATGTTAGATTAATGCTCCTTGCATGCTAGGGATCATTTAGCTGTAATACTACGAGTTTTTATCAGTTGTAGCATAATTTTTATTTTTTGGGTATTTAAATTTGATTAATTTGTTCAATGTTGATTAAATTGAGTTGTGTTGATCGGAATCGATTGCCGTCGATTTCTAAATATTTGATAATTACGTGATAGCGCCGTTGTAAACCCGAATTTTCGATTATGTTGTTTGAGTGAAAATTCAGAAATTTCAGCCATCTCACACTAGAGTTTTAGGGTTGTTGAGCATGATTTGGATGTGTTTTGGTTGGTTTCTGAGGGGGTTAACGTAGTTGGTTGAATGGGTGAGTGATAGAAACTGATTTGGAGTTGTTTGGATTAGTAGAATGGGAGATATGATTATTTGAAGTTAGGTTGTCTTTCTTTAAAATGTTAGATTGAGCCTTAGTTGATTGGGTGTGGGTTGAGTGATTGAATTGTGAGTTGTTGACGGGTAAATTAGTGTTTGATTGTGTGTTTAATGCATGTTCGGTTAAATGGTCTACTTTGTCATCTAACTTAGTTATATGTTGTTAAATTAGTTATTGATGTTATTATGATGATAATATGATTATTGATGATTATTGATGATTATTGATTGATGATTGATGCCGGGAGATAAACTGTAACTCCCCGATCCCTCTCGAGACCGGGAGTTCTAACAATCATTCTATTCACAACCCAATTCCAAACCCGGGCATAATTTTTAGGAAAAACGGACAGAGTCTCCCCTGTTTCTAGGCAAAAAGCAAACATGCGACAGCATATAAGTGGACCAATACCATATCCAAACATTCAATCACCTCAAGGCCATCCGAGCCTCGATTCTCAACAATTAAACTCAGCAAGTATACATACATTTCCAATTTAAAAGCTAACCTATCTCTTTCCATTTTGACAAGTACATTCAAACTTGACAATTAAACCACACTAGGCTACCGCATATAATAAACTATCATGCCATTCTTACTCTTTTCCTTTGGACATTACAAACATGCATTGAGGTTAAACTATACTAACTAAATACATCAGCTAGCTTTTCAAATTACTTCAATAACCTAATAAAACTTAAATTACATGCTTTTAATATTAAATACATACAATACATGAAAGCATACATCTTTGCCACTTCGACAACTCAAGCCACATAGGCACGCAAAACAACTCTTCAGGCACGAACTGTCACATAATCACGAACTTCCAGCTAACATGACATTTCCTGAAATGTGGTGGTGAGGAGTGAGTATACACAACACGTATATTCTGTGAGGGCGAGACAGATATCGAGTTGGAGAGAAAGAAAGTCGTGCAATGCAAATTTACACAGCTAAGCAATAAAGTCAATAAGAAAGCATTCAATACAAACGACAATATATTAAACATTCGAGAAAGCACTAACACAACCATTCAAAGCTATACCACACTTTGAAGGCTATGGTTCACTCTTACGAGCAATATACCATTTCACGAGCGATACATCAATCTCGAGCTTGATGTTGACAACGATGACAATAAGCGCGCAACCACCTTATAACACTAGTTTGGAATACCCCGGGAGTAACCATCAATTCTACGACCCAAATCTCCCTGGGAGGCAACCCAAGCGAGAAGAGGGAATAGCCACGGAGCTAGAACAACCAACACTGGCAACCCGAGGCCACCGAGAGAGGCCCATCACTCACGCGCTGGACACTATGCAATGCAAGACTCGATACAAGGCGATAAACAAGCGATTAAACAACAATACAGAATAGAGGAAATAAACGAGATATCACGCATTATCAACAATTGTTAAACATTTCAATGAACAATCAACTCTAACAAGCGTAACAAGCATTAACAAGCATTTGCAATCAAACAAGTAACAAAACAACACCAACTAACATTATCAAGCAATATCAAGTATTCTATAGGCATTATAAGCATTCTATAGGCAACATAAGCATTCTATAAGCAATATAAGCATTCTATAAGCAATATAAACATTCTATAAGCAATATTCTATGAAAACACACAAAATCACGAAAATGACCCCAACTTACCAAACGCTACTACTTCTGAACGAGTCACGAGTTTTGGAAACCGACTTCACCAATCCTCCTAGGTCACCATAAGGCACGTCTAAAGACCCCGAAACCCTACTTTACCCTAGAATTCACGCAAAGCCCCGATTTCTCCCTTTGCTCGTTTGAACTATAACTATGTTAACCAATCACCCAACCAACGCCATAATCGCACCAAAAGTGCTTCCATGGCCTACCGAGACAATGCCATCACGCAAAACGAGAAAACGCTAAACTGACCAAAACGACCCCGACTTTCACCAATGCATTTTTCTCATTTTTTCCATTACGCAACCTAAACAAATCATGTATTTAGACATTCTAGCATACCTAGCACCTTTTCACATCAACAAACAGCATAACAGTGCAACTTTATCGTTTCAAGGGTTTACTATTCATAAAATACTATTCAACTAACAATTTATATTTCAATTTCAATATTCAACCGCAAAAAAATGTTAAAAAGCTATAAATACATGTTTTACAATTGCTAGGGAACATTCTTTAAGCCTCAAAACGAGTAAAACAACAAACTATGGATAAAATCCAAAAATTACAGTTAATAGATAAAACTTTCAAACGCGCAGATAAACAAGAAACCCTCACCTTAGCCGCTCCTAGGCGCTAGGAAAACCTCGTAGGATGACTCGGAAACCACCCCGTGCAAGCTCACGCGAAGACTTGTTGATTTGTTTTGAAATTTTTTTCTTTCTTTTTCTCTTTCTTTTCCTCATGGTTTCAAGCCTTTCTTCTCTGTTTTTTTCGTTTGCATTCTGCTTATTTAGAAAAAAAAAATGACAAGAAGTCAAAGGTCAAAGATTCGGTCAACCCGCTAAACCAAAACAGCTATGCGCGACCTTACGAAAATGGCCATAACTTCTTCTAGAAAACTCCAATTCACCAACGGTTTGAAGCCTCAGAAACTAGACTCATAGAGCTTTCCAACCATATATAATTTGCTACCTAACTCTTCCCCAATTGGTTCAGATTTAATTCCAAAGTTGACCCAAAATTTGACTAACTTAACATTGCATTTTTTTATTTCTAATCCCAAGTTTGCCCTTTATTAAACATTTCAAAAATTCCTACCTTGTCCTAGTTGGTCAATGTAGATGAAAAGTCAACTAGTTTGGTCAAAGAAGGTGAAAGGTCAATAAAATGCAATTTAAATGAACTTTAAATGCTATTGAATACATGCCAGGTTCGGGGTATCACAGTCCTCCTGTGAATGATTGATGTTTATTATTATTGCTGGGTCTCTGGTATGTGTGTGCCACCTCTTGGGCAGCATTGGGCTGTCGGGTTGATAACGGCATGACTATCAAAGATTGCCTCCAGCTCGCATGACGGAGGTGTCATGGAGGGCGAGGTTATTGGGGGTACCCGGGTGAGAGAGTTTATGGGAGTCACAACAAAGCTGTTATGATCATGATGGTGTTTGGAGATACACCAACTAGAGTATTCTTTATTCAATGATCTTATAGTTATGTGATGATATTATTATTGTTGTTATTGTGTGGTTACTGACTCAAAGGATTATTCTAAGGAGTTTAGTAGACCTTGCTCGAGATCTATCGGATCCTCGCTGAGCTTATTTTATATAAGCTCATTCTCTATTATTGCATGCTACAGGTGTACTTTCGCAGGATTATGGGTACGTGCCTCCTGAAGAAGAGAATGTGAAAAACGTGCCTTACGTGGATGAGTCCTATGTTCCAGAATCTTATCCGTGATGTCGTACATGTTTTATTATCTTATAAATTAACTTAGTACACTTTTATCTGCTTTGTAGTTTATAATGTATAAGATGTTGATAAGTTAATGAATTAGTTGATGTTGTCTTAGTAGCCTTTCTTTTGTTTATGATTAGGTTGCTAGATTGGCTCAATATGTTTTTGTATTGTATATTAAGGTTTATGTATTATGTTGGAACGGAGGCGTATAATGAGGAATGGTTATTGTATAATATAGTTATGATGTATGTTGTATTTATTGATGAGTTATTTGTTGTATGGTTGTGGAGTTGATGTATGTTGTTCTATTGAGGTTGGTTTAGGACCTCGGTATCCTATTTACTGTCGTTATACCGCCGAAATTCAGTTGCGTCTTGACTGATTATAGGAGGGATCGAGTTGGGGCGTGACACTGCCCCTGACTCTGACTCTGACTCTGAACTAGTCGTGCCTAAGTCTGTGTAGGTCCTGTATAACTCTGAGTCTGTCTCGGTTGCTGACTCTGACCAACTGCAATAGTCTGCCTCTGAAATCCCTGACTCTAAGTCTAGTGTGGCCGTTTACTCGGATGGCTCGGTTCTCCAAACAGGTCTGCCTTACGTTTCTCATATTTGGCGGCTATTCTGATAGCTACTCCATAGGAAAGATAGTCTTGAGTGGACAGATTCAAAGAGATATCAGGTCTCAGCCCCATAACAAACTTCTGAATTATGTTGCTCTCTGGCTGAACCAGTGCAGGCATATAACGGGACAGACGGGTAAAAGCAACATCATACTGGTCAACAGTCACGTTGCCGTGGTTTAGATTAATGAACTCTTGCTCTCGCCTCTCGATAGCTATTTCAGTAATGTACTTCTCACGGAATTCTCTAACAAACTCATCCCAAGTCCATGGTACTGCCTCTGCCGCCCATCTAGATTTCACAGTGTACCACCACTGCTCGGCATCTCCCTCGAGCAAAAATTCCGCACATGTAACTCTCCTCGCCTTAGTATACTCGAGGCGTGTAAGAATTTTCTCTACTTTGTTCAACCACTGCTCAGCTAGCATATCATCTAGCTCCCCAAAGAAACTAGATGGTCCACGATTCAAAAATTTCTAAAGATAATTGCTACCACCACCCACTGCTTCAACTTGGCCCTGACCAAGATTACCTGCAGGTGAATCATCTCCCTGCCTCCGTAAAACCTCTACAATCTGGCCTATAGTAGTTGTTAGCTGTGCATTAATTGTTTGCTAGTTAACTTCATCTTCCTCCATATTATGATTTCTGTTTTGTCGACGAGGCCCCATCTCAAGCAACTAGAATGTAAAGTGTTATGATAGTTATATATGCAGTTTACATGTAAAGTACAAAAGAAGAAGTTCAAATTAGTTCACATAGAGTCACATATAAGATCATAAGAGTATTTCATATAAAAGAGATACATATAAGTCACCTAATCACACTTTACATTCTAGACTTTCCACATTCAATCATTAACACCAGAAAGACCTTTCATATTCCCGTTTCCATGCTAGCATGATCATTACTAATTCAATTTCCACTTAGTCAATCAAAGAGTCATTAATTCATGCAACCACGCAATCACATAATAGACCTCTACCCACAGACATAGAAACCAATCCCGGCTCATGCATACTATAAGCTCTGATACTACCTAAATGTCACGCCCTGACCTAACCCCACGCTAAATGTTAAGTCCAGACTAGACAAATGGATAGAGTCTCCTCTGTACTGTGGACATTCTGAAAACCTGTAAACATACAATTTAAGCCATACCACAATAGGAATACCATTTCTAACTAGAACTTAGCTTCAGGGCCATCCAAGCCCTAAGCAATACAACCAGTTGAACACATACAAGCAAGCATTCACAAGACAACTTCTTTACAAAACCGCTTACCATGCCACTCCAAGATAGCATATGAACATTCTTAGAGATTAAAAACAACCATTCAACCAGTCATTCACCCCCAAGCATGCAAAGAAGCTAAGAGCATAAATTTAAGTTATTACATGTCATAGCTCCATATCTCCTACTACAATCATCTAGCATTCACCTTATAACCACACAAACATGTACATAAGCATTTAGGCTACAAAATAGAACATAAGATAGAACAAACAAGATCTCCACATGACAACAGGAACCATAAATCCACCTCAAGCAATTAGACACTGCAACTAAGGAAATGGATCAGTCTGGACCTCCTGTTCTTCACCTTCAACCAAATCAAGTTAGGGTTCAACCACAGCGTCTCCTGAAACATGTTAGCGAGATATGAGCAACCACTATTGCCCAGTGATGGATAAGTATAGCCAGGGCGTGCAATGCAACATTTATAGCAGTTAAGCAAGAAAAACAAGTAAAGTATATTTGAAACAGTAAATAACCACACATATCAAACGATATGATACACTTAACCCCAACAATCTAGAATTCTCTTATCTTCGATCATGAACCACGAGCCACGAACCACGAACAAGGTGCTGGCATAACCTCAATCACTCCAGTGGGTGTACTCCGGATGTAACCCGAGAATCCTACGACCCAACACCCCCTGGCAATCTTTGGACCAGGCGAGTGAGGGAATAGGGCACAGAGATCGAATATCCACGGCAAGCTAGCTGTCGCCCAGCCGATATTCAATACAACTGCCCCTTACACTATGGTTGCGCAACCACTATGCAATGTACTTATCAATGGCAATATAACAATAACAATTAAAGCAATAAGACATGGGAGGAACAACAAAATAGGTTGTCCTCAATAAAATTAGAAAAGAAGCAATTTCATGTAAACAATTAGGCAAATTACAAAGGGCATTTACAACATTCACATGAAACTATACCAAAAGCTCCAGAACATCTTCAAAACACATTTAAACATTTAAGGAGTCATTGTAACACCCCGATCCCTCTCGAGACCGGGAGTTCTATCAACCAATTTAATCACAACCCAAATCCAAACCCGGGCATAATTTTCAGGGAAAACGGATGGAGTCTCCCTTGTTTCTAGGCAAAAAGCAAACCTGCGACAGCATATAAATGCAACAATACCATGTCCAAACATTCAACCACATCAAGGCCATCCGAGCCTTGTTCTCAACAAGCAATCACAAGCAAATATACATTTTCAGTTTACAAACTAGCCTACCTCTTCATATCTTTTACAAGTACATTCATGCTTTACAATTAAACCATTCTAACTTATTGCATATAATAGACTATCATACCATTCTAACTTTTTTCCTTTGGACATTACAAACATGCATTAAAGTTAAGCTATACTAACTAGATACATAATCTAACTTATCAAACTACTTCAACAATCTAATGAAACTTAAATTATACTCCTTTTGACATTAAATACATACAATACATGAAAGCATATATCTTTACAACTTCGACAACTCAAGCCACATAGGCACGCAAGACAACTCTTCCAGCACGAACTTTCACGAAATCACGAACTTTCCAGCTAACATGACATTTCCTGAAATGTGGTGGTGAGGAGTGAGTATACACAACACGTATACTCAGTGAGGGTGAGAAAGATATTGAGGTGGAGAGAAAGAAGATCGTGCAATGCAAATAGGTACAGTTAAGCAATACAATCAATAAAAAGGCATTCAATATAAATAACAATACAATAAACAATTAAATAAAGCATTAACACAACCAATCAAAGCTATACCACACTTTGAAGGATATGGTTCACTCGAGCGAGTAATGTACCGATAATGATTCCATGACTTTAACGATGACGCGCCGACTCGCCCACCTTATAACTTCAGTTTGGATTACCCCAGAAGTATCCATCAATTCTACGACCCAAATCTCACTGGGAGGCAACCCAAGCGAGAAAAGGGAATAGGACACAGAGCTAGAGCAACCAACGCTGGCAGCCCAAGACTACCAAGAGAGGTCCATCACTCACGCGCCTGACACTATGCAATGCAAGACCCGATACAAGGCAATAAACGAGCGATAGCACAACAATACAGATTAGAGGTGATAAACAAGATAACAAGCATTTACAATCAAATAAATAACAAGAACAACACCAACAAACATTAACAAGTAATAATAAGTATTCTATAGGCATTATAAGCATTCTATAGGCAATATAAGCATTCTATAGGAAATATCCTATGAAAACACCCAAAATCACAAAAATTACCCCAACTTTCAAAACACTACTACTTCCAAACGAGCCACAAGTTTTGGAAATCGACTTCACCAATCCTCCTAGGTCACCATAAGGCACGTCTAAAGACCCCAAAACCCTACTTAACCCTAGAATTCATGCAAAGCCCCGATTTCCCCCTTTGCTCGTTTGAACTACAGCTACCTCAACCGATCACCCAACCAACGCCATGGCCTCCCGAGACAATGCCATCATGCAAAACGATAAAAGGCCAAACTCGACCTAAACGACCCCAACTTTCACTAAGCTATTTTTTTCTGTTTTTCCCTTACACAATCCAATTACACCATACATTTAGGCATTCTAGCATATCTAGCACCTTCCTACATCAACAGAACACGTAACGAAGCAACTTCATCGAAACGAGGGTTTACTATTCATAATTTACTATTCATTAATCAATTTAAATTGCAATCTCAATATTCAACCACAGGAAATGTTAAAAAGCTATAAATACATGTTCTACAATCAACAAAGAGCATTCTTTAAGCCTCAAAACGATCAAAATAACATTCTACGGATAAAACCCAAAAATTAAAGTTAACACATAAAACATTCAAATGCACAAATAGACATGAAACCCTCACCTTAGACGCTCCTAGACGCTAGGGAAACCACGCTGGATGCCTCGGAAACCTCCCCATGCAAGCTCACGCGAAGAATCGAAGATTTGAAGTTGAAATATTTTTTTTTTCTCTCCATGGTTTCGGCCCCTTTGCATTCTGTTTTCAGCTTTCTTTTTTTTTGTTTTGCTAATGTTATGCATATAAGGTGACACAAAGTCAAATGGTCAAGGCCTCTTGGTCAATGCTAACTTAAACTTGGTCAAATAGGCTTATTTTATGCATTTTGAAGCTAAAACAACTAGCACAAATCTAATTCAAGTTAATAACAACTAAACTACTAAAATTAAGACACTAAATACTAGTTTTCACTATTTGCTAGGGACTAGAATTCATTTCCTAACTATCTCTCTCGATATACTATGCACTTTGTGACAATAAAAGAATAACAATTAAACTTTAAAGAATTTAAGAAAATATAGTTTTCGAAAAGTAACATAGTTCAAAATTTACTCTGGCTCGGTGCTACTTTTCATTTAATTGAAAACCGAGCATTAAGATACAAGAAAAATAAAACCGATTAACAAAATATGAAAATAAAGCTACAGATGAATGTTTAACTAAAATAAACACATAATTCGATGCTAACATTTAAGATGACACTTAATTAGATGCAATTAAATGCCATTAAATGTATGCCGGGTTCGGGTTACCACATCCTTCCCCCTTTAAAACAATTGCGTCCTCGCAATTCTTCTTCCAATAAAACTCAGCATCATCTGAAATCCAACTCTGACTAATTTGCATCGGTTACCGGGCAAGATAGTGAATAAGGATGCTCGTAGGAAAACCCGAATAGAAATCCCAAACAACAATGCCGAGAAAATATCAACTAAAGACTGAAGCAAAGATACTCATGCAGTGCTTATTAATGTAAGTAGACCTAGCTGAAAATTCTGTAAAGGAATATAGGGAAGAATACCAAAGGCCAATCTCTAAATGAAATCGTCCAATCACTGAGTCCCTACCGCAACATCTTAGTACACAGCAAGTATAGATTTCCCCTGAGTGGAAAAGGCCGAAGAAGAAGCCCGAGTAGTACCGCCCGAAATTCCAAAATAATAAGGCCAAATAAAGGGTCTAGAGAATACCAAATAGATCCCCAAATAAAAATCTTACTAGACATGAATGCCATAATAGAATCCCAAATAAAAGTACCGAGAACATACCAATAAACAATCTGAGACAGAGTCTAAACAAGAATCCCAAGTACTGCTCAGGAAGACTCTAGACAAGAAATCCAGTCAATCATATTACAGAAGTTTCAAGGAAGTCTTTCAAAATATATAGCTCAAGAAGCATCTGAATAGGGAATCCATAATGTACGTCAACATATATATAATTATCAAAAGTCCATGAATGAGCACCAAGCTGAATAGCCAAGTAGATTTCCCCAAAATAATACTACTACCGAATATTGGGTAAAATACCAGAGGAAATCCATGCAGGTGCACCATATACTATTGAGGAGTTCCAATCACGATTGCCAATAAAATATCAAGAAGACCAGAGCAAAGATATTGCAGACAATATTAAGCAGCAAGTCCAATAAGAACTCCGATTGCCAAATCCACTGAGAAATATCCACAAAGAATACCAAGGTAGTACGCCTCACACAAAACTGATCATTGTAAGCAGACTCAAATCAAAGTTCCCCATAAGAATACAGAAAGAACACCAAAGGTTGATTAAAATCCCAACCAAGTCTTCTGCGGAATGCCAATATGGAAATACCCGATGAATGACCAACAAGGAAATATTAAGAAAATGCTCCAAAGAATAATCATGTAGAACTCCAAAGAAAGTCATTTATTTACTGAGCAAAGAAGATAACCTTAGAGGAGTCCCAATAAACAACTCCAACTATAAATACCAACTCTCAAATAAAGGGCTAGTCAAATACCATTCATTTCTTGCCAATCCATACACCTTGAAAAGCCAGCTGCTAATCACTTCTCTTCAGGGGAGAAAGAAGACTTACTTACCACTTCCACGGGACATGTATGAATGCCAAGATATCACATTTATACACATGCCTTAAACTATTATGCAAGCTATTTTACTAAAGAAATTATTAAACAAAATTACTCAAGCACGACAATCAAGTCAAGCACAACATAATCAATTCAATTCACGGCACAACCAATTCAAGACATTTCAATACACACATTACAAGCAATACTACAAGCAAATAACAATTCACGAGATCAATTCGATTCACGATGCCAATTCAATAGGTCAATTCAATGCACAACTGGACACTTCACTTCACTTAGCACACAATTAACACATAACACATAACTATATCACATAGGTGCACACATTCAGGCCAAGACACACAATCCCACATACAAGCATACATTTTCAAAACACACTTAACAAGCACACATTCAGGGATCACTACCCACCAGACCGAGGACCCTGTCCTAGCTTATGAGCTAAACAAGCTCTGATACCACCTGTAACACCCCGATCCCTCTCGAGACCGGGAGTTCTATCAATCAATCTAACCACAACCCAAATCTAAACCCGGGCATAATTTTCAGGGAAAACAGACGGAGTCTCCCCTGTTTTTAGGCAAAAAGCAAACCTGCGACAGCATATAAATGGACCAATACCATGTCCAAACATTCAACTACCTCAAGGCCATCCAAGCCTTGATCTCAACAAGCAATCACAAGCAAATATACATTTTTAGTTCATAGACTAGACTACCTCTTCACATCTTTTACAAGTACATTCATGCTTTACAATTAAACCATTCTAACTTATTGCATATAATAGACTATCATACCATTCTAACTCTTTTCCTTTGGACATTACAATCATGCATTAAAGTTAAGCTATACTAACTAGATACATAATCTAACTTATCAAACTACTTCAACAATCTAATGAAACTTAAATTACATTCCTTTTGACATTAAATACATACAATACATGAAAGCATACATCTTTACAACTTCGACAACTCAAGCCACATAGGCACGCAAGAAAACTCTTCAAGCACGAACTTTCACGAAATCACGAACTTTCCAGCTAACATGACATTTCCTGAAATGTGGTGGTGAGGAGTGAGTATACACAACACATATACTCAGTGAGGGCGAGACAGATATCGAGGTGGAGAGAAAGAAGATCGTGAAATGCAAATAGGTATAGTTAAGCAATACAATCAATAAAAAGGCATTCAATATAAACAACAATACAATAAACAATTAAAGAAAGCATTAACACAACCAATCAAAGCTATACCACACTTTGAAGGCTATGGTTCACTCGAGCGAGTAATGTACCAATCACGATTCCGATGACTTTAACGATGACGCGCCTGCTCACCCACCTTATAACTTCAGTTTGGAATACCCCAGAAGTATCCATCAATTCTACGACCCAAATCTCCCTGGGAGGCAACCCAAGCGAGAAAGGGAATAGGACACGGAGCTAGGGCAACCAACACTGGCAGCCCGAGACTACCCAGAGAGGCCCATCACTCATGCGCCTGACACTATGCAATGCAAGACACGATACAAGGCGATAAACGAGCGATAGCACAACAATACAGATTAGAGGTGATAAACAAGATAACAAGCATTTACAATCAAATAAGTAACAAGAACAACACCAACAAACATTATCAAGCAATAATAAGTATTCTATAGGCATTATAAGCATTCTATAGGCAATATAAGCATTCTATGGGCAATATAGGCATTCTATAGGCAATATACTATGGAAACACACAAAATCACAAAAATGACCCCAACTTTCAAAACACTACTACTTTCAAACGAGCCACGAGTTTTGGAAACCGACTACACCAATCCTCCTAGGTCACCATAAGGCACGTCTAAAAACTCTGAAACCCTACTTAACCCTAGAGTTCACGCAAAGCCCCGATTTCTCCCTTTGCTCGTTTGAACTACCGCTACCCTAACCAAAAACCCAACCAATTCCATGGCCACACCAAAAGTGCTTCCATGGCCTCCCGAGACAATGCCATCACGCAAAACGATAAAAGGCCAAACTTGACCTAAACAACCCCAACTTTCACTAAGCTATTTTTTTTCGTTTTTCCATTACACAATCCAATTAAACCATACATTTAGGCATTCTAGCATATCTAGCACTTTCCTACATCAACAGAACACGTAACAGAGCAACTTCATCAAAACGGGAGTTTACTATTCATAATTTACTATTCATTAATCAATTTAAATTGCAATCTCAATATTCAGCCGCAAGAAATGTTAAAAAGCTATAAATACATGTTCTACAATCAACAAGGAGCATTCTTTAAACCTCAAAATGATCAAAATAACATTCTACGGATAAAACCCAAAAATTAAAGTTAATACACAAAATATTCAAATGCGCAAATAAACATGAAACCCACACCTTAGATGCCCCTAGACGCTAGGGAAACTACGCTGGATGCCTCAGAAACCTCCACGTGCAAGCTCACGCGAAGAATCGAAGATTTGAAGTTGAAATATTTTTTTTTTCTCTCCATGGTTTCGGCCCCTTTGCATTCTGTTTTCAGCTTTCTTTTTTTTTGTTTTGCTAATGTTATGCATATAAGGTGACACAAAGTCAAATGGTCAAGGCCTCTTGGTCAATGCTAACTTAAACTTGGTCAAATAGACTTATTTTATGCATTTTGAAGCTAAAACAACTATCACAAATCAAATTCAAGTTAACAACAACTAAACTACTAAAATTAAAACACTAAACACTAGTTTTCACTATTTGCTGAGGACTAGAAATCATTTCCTAACTATCTCTCTCGATATGCTATGCACTTTGCGACAATAAAAAAATAACAAATAAACTTCAAAGAATTTAAGAATATAGTTTTCGGAAAGTAACATAGTTCAAAATTTACTCTGGCTCGGTGCTACTTTTCATTTAATTGAAAGACGAGCATTAAGATGCAAGAAAAATAAAACCGATTAACAAAATATGAAAATAAAGCTACAAATAAATGTTTAACTAAAATAAACACATAATTCAATGCTAACATTTAAGATGACACTTAATAGATGCAATTAAATGCCTTTAAATGCATGCCGGGTTCGGGTTATCACAGTCATGACAAGGCCTTAGAAGCGTGAGACAAATGAATTTGCACTTAAACTCCTTTGTAAATCAACCCGTTTTTCTTCCAAACTCACGCTATTGTTCTAGATTAGTAAGCGGTCTATTCCACGCTTCTAGTTAACCCCTTAGGCACCTTTAGGTCTCTCAAAGTCACCCAATTACCCACATTTCGCCCTAAAGCCCCAATTTTTCCCTTGTGACTTTGTACTACATGTACCTCAATCGGGACACATATGGAAGCTAGCAAGGCTTATTTAGAACCTATATAGCCTAGGAATACTAAATGTGGAGGCCAATTCAACCCGGATTCACGATAACCCCGAAACTCCTTTCTAAAAGTCGACTATTTCATGCTTTTATTAGGTTACGAGCAATTAAACCCTACGGGGCCTTTACACTACCTTCATTAGCACCTAAAGCATCTATTAGAACCATTAATTCAAGCTATAAGGTTCGATTTTGCAAAACCGTAGTTTTCCCATCACTATTCACGCCATATATTCAACAAGCAATTTCAACCATTTAAACTACGAAACAATAGCATAAATAAGGTCTCTACTACTTATATACAACAAACATAAGCATATTTGCGCATTGCACAAGCATTTGATAGAAAATATAAGAACCCAAGAAATGAGTAACATTTTTCAAATGCAAAAATAGGTATGAAATCCCTCACCAAAGCATGTAGGAACTTGTAGGAGGCTAGTAGACACCCTAAAGCACTTGCACCTAGCTTGGCTTGGCTTGGAATGGTGAATTGAAGAAAAAAATATCTCCTCTTGTGTGCTAAGGGCTGTCGGCCCTGCTACAGTGTTTCCAGCTTTTATTTTTTTTTGTTTTTGCTAAGTTATGCCATGAGTTGAGTGTTGTGTGAGTATATATTAAGGTGGGGTCAAGTTGGGTGCATATATGGTCTATTAAAATGAGCCTCATTAGCTTAAAACGAGTCTGTTGCGCATAATTGAATTTAGCTAGCTAAAACATAATGTTTCATATGTAACACCATTCACTAGATTAGTAAAGCATTTTCTAAATAGGCGCTCCTAACACACTCAGCTCAATTGCATTTTTTTCTCATTCCTAAAACAATTAATATGATTTAAAAAAATGCTAATTCATGGTAATTATGCGGTTGAAAAATGGAATGAATAGTAACCAAAGAAGACAACAAGGAAAGCACAGAAGAAATGTGCAAATAGTGGACGCAACAGTAGACAAATGTACGGCTAAAAACTCGGGCTGTGGCAAATAGTGGATGCAATAGTAGAAAAATATACGGCTAAAAACTCGGGCGTCACAGCCCACCCCACCCAAGAGCACTTATGTCATAGGGGAACTTATGGCTGGAAACAATCCTTATGGTTTGTTTTGATATCCGGTAGGAATAATAAGAATCAAAGTGCAGATTGCTTGGTAAGCCTGGTGATAGGAAACTATCTAGCTTGGTTCGGAGAGCATTTGTTGGGTTAAAGATTTTTTTGTTGCTAAATGTTACGGCCTAAATGCTGAACTATTGACCCCACTTGTTCGAATGGGTGTTCACCCCAAAGTGTTCCCGGACTGCATGCATACTTAGATGTTGGGGATATGCCCTAATGCTAAAGTTTGAGATGACCTTATTAGGGTTTAATGAGAATATATTTGTGTTTTATACAGTATATGATTTGTAGGATATTCATATTCTCCACTTCGATATGAATATGTCCCTAATATTTATCCGAGAAGAGAAATGTTCTAAAAGGGTTTCGGATATTTCGCACTTTCTCTTCGATATGATAAGCATTAAGAAACAATTCATAGCACTTCAGATTATTCAACCGTGACTAGAATAATCGAGTACGGGTTATCATATGTTATTACATTTGATTAACATAGTGATGTTAATGATAAATTATGGCGTGCGAAATGCCAAAACAACATAGTGATGTGAACTAATAAACATATGAGCGATCGTCTGTGTACGGATCGTTGAATATGATAATAAATAGTGAACTACATGATTTCAGGTTAATAGTTTACTACTTAGTTAAGAATTGTGCAAATTAATTCTCAAACTCGACAGATTACGGTTGTCAGTTATATTAGAGGCTAAATACTACGTTTGGACAATGCCTGTCTTCTAAGGTGGATTACAGCCTTTTGCATTTTAGTCTTGTGGTATGAACCGACAGGCAATTGTCAAGATAGGATATGTTAACCTCCAGCATGAGGCGATGTCCTACGATATCTAAGATCGGTTGGTAAATGAGCAAGTCGTTGGCCAAGGCGAGTATAAAGTGATGGAAAATGGGTTTTTCCATGGTAGTCATCTCTCGTTTCACCGATTATGATTTAAACATAGTATCAGATGTGGGCTTAACCATTTCATGGTCCTTTCCCAATTGGGGCACTTGTAACAAAAGGATTGAACAACACGCTAATTCTCGACGGTTAAATGGATTCATAAAAGACGTCGTCTTCATTATTGCATACATTCT
This sequence comes from Ehretia macrophylla, assembly GCA_037974665.1. Classification (NCBI taxonomy): domain Eukaryota; kingdom Viridiplantae; phylum Streptophyta; class Magnoliopsida; order Boraginales; family Ehretiaceae; genus Ehretia; species Ehretia macrophylla. The sequence continues at coordinate 31,247,754 of CM075766.1, forward strand.
CATGGTATGTTCATTGTTAGTGCGTCACTCATGAGCATAAGGGTATTTCGGTAAATGACGGAGACATTTCCGAAATAGATAAGGAGGTTTATCATGTCCCTCATCGGTACACGATTATGAATCTAGAAGGTCACATGTGATACCCCGAACCCGACATGCATTTAATGGCATTTAATTGCATTTAATTAAGTGTCATCTTAAATGTTAGCATTGAATTTTGTGTTTATTTTTAGTTAAACATTCATTTCTAGCATTATTTTCATATTTCTTTTAGAAGTAATTAAATAATACTTGAGTTAATTATTTTAACGGAGTATCAACTACTTTTCATATTTATGTTACCTGGTTTTATTTTCTTTCACCTTAATGCTCGGTTTTCAATTAAATGAAAAGTAGCTTCAAGCCGAAGTAAATTTTGAATTATGTTGCTTTTCAAAAATTATATTTTTCTTATATTCCATAATATTTAGGTGTTATTCGTTCTTCGTCATTTTGTGCATAGCATATCGAGAGCGATAGTTAGGAAATGATTTCTAGTCCTCAGCAAATAGTGAAAACTAGTATTTAGTGTTTTAATTTTAGTGTTTTAGTTGTTGTTGATTAGAAATATAATTGCATTAGTTATTTTAACCTTAAAATGCCTAAAATAAGCTTATTTGACCAATTTTTAATTAGTTTGACCAAGGCTTTGACTAGTTGACTTGTTGTCATCTTTTATAATAAACATATAATAGCAAAAATAAAACACAAAAGCTGAAAAAAATAAGAAGAAAGGGTCGAAACCTCAAGGAGAGAAAAAAAAAGATTTCAACAATCCAAACATCAAATCTTGGCAAGAGCTAGCACGGGGTTGTGTCCGAGGGTTCCAGCGAGGTTTTCCCAGCGGCTAGGAGCAGCTAAGGTGAAGGTTTCATCGTTATTTGCACATTTGAAATAAGTATGTCTAAACTTTAATTTTTGTGATTTAGCCGTAGGTTGTTATTTTATCCATTTTGTTGCTTAAAGAATGTTCTTTGATGATTGTAGAACATGTATTTGTAGTTTTTTAGCATTTTCTACGGTTGAATATAGCAACTGCAATTTTAAATGCTAATGGAATAGTAAAATATGAATAGTAAACCCTCGTTACGTTAAAGTTGCTTCGTTTTGCATTCTGTTGATGTAGGAAGGTGATAGATTTGCTAGAATGCCTAAATGTATGGTTTAATTGGATTGTGTAATAGAAAATCGGAGAAAAATGGCTTGGTACATGTTGGGGTCATTTCGGTCGAGTTTTGAAATTTCTCGATTTGAGTGAAGGCATTGTCGAGGTATATCATGGAAACACTTTTGGTGTAGTTGTGACATTGGTTGGGTGATCGGTTGAGGTAGCTGTAGTTCAAATGAGCAAAGGGGAAAATCGGGGCTTTATGGAAATTCTAGGGTAAAGTAGGGTTTCATGGTTTTTAGACGTGCCTTATGGTGACCTAGGAGGATTGGTGAAGTCTGTTTCCAAAACTCGTGGCTCGTTTGAAAGTAGTAGCATTTTGAAAGTTGGGGTCGTTTTGTGTTTTTGTTGGTTTTCATAGTGTTATGCTTGTAGAATGCTTATTATTGCTTGTTATGCTTGTTAAAGTTGGTTATGATTGAATTATGTATCAATTGTTGATAATGCTTGTTAGTGTTATTCTCGTTACTTTATTGATTGTAAATGCTTATTGTATCGCATGTTGTTACTAACCTGCACTTCAGTGCCTTGCTCGATTATCGTTATATTCTTCGTATTGCATTGCATTATGTCAGGCACGTGAGTGATGGGCCTCTCTGGGTAGTTTCGGGCTACCAGGGTTGGTTGCTCTAGCTCCGTGTCCTATTCCCGTTCTCGCTTGGGTTGCCGCCCAGGGAGTTTTGGGTCGTAGAATTGACAGAGTATGTCCGGAGTACTCTAAACAAAAGTTATAAGGTGGGTGAGCTGGCGCGTCATCGTTAAAGTCATCGAAATCATGATCGGTACATTGCTTGTATGAGTGAACCATAGTCTTCAGAGTGTGGTATAGCTTTGAATGGTTGTGTTAATGCTTTTATTAATTGTTTATTGTATTGATTGTCTATATTGAATGCTTACTTGCCAGTTATATTGCTTAATTGCCTTATTTGCATTGCACGACTTTCTTTCTCTCCACCTCGATATCTGTCTCGCCCTCACTTAGTATACGTGTTGAGTATACTCACTCATCACCACCACATTTCAGGAAATGCCATGTTAGTTGGAAAGTTCATGGTTACGTGAAAGATCATGCTTGAAGAGTTGCCTTGCGTACTATGTGGCTTGAGTTGTCAAAGATGCAAAGATGTATGTTTCATGTGTTGTATGTATTTAATGTTATAAGGAATGTAATTTAAGTTTTACTAGGTTATTGAAGTGATTTGAAAAGCTAGGTTATGTATTCAGATAGTATAGTTTTACTTCAATGCATGTTTGTAATGGCCAAAGGAAAAGAGTAAGATTGGTATGATAGTCTATTTTATGCAATAGGTTAGTATGGTTTAATTGTCAAGCTTGAATGTACTTGTCATAGATGAGAAGAGATAGGTTAGTTTTTAAACTGGAAATGTATATATATTTGTTATGTTTATTTGTTGAGAACCAAGGCTCGGATGGCCTTGAGATGTTTGTATGGTTGGACACGGTGCTGGTCCACTTATATGCTATTGTAGGTTTTACATTTTGCCTAGAAATAAGGGATACTCTGTCCGTCTTTCCCTAAAAATTTTGTCCGGGTTTGGAATTGGGTTGTGATTAGATTGATTGATAGAACTCCTGGTCTCGAGAGGAATCGGGGTGTTACATCACACACTAATAAGTATCATGAATAAGTTCACCGGAAGCTCGTATAATGTGGTTGGTGGCTTTAAAGTGTTAATAGTCATAAATGTTGGTATTTGGGCCAAAAGTGTAATTTTGGAAAGTTTTCTAGTCAATTTATAATTACCAAAACTTTTGGGGCCAAATTGTAATTATTGAAAAGTTGTTTCAATATATTTTTTCTAATGGAGATTAGATTGGACAATAAAATAATATATATATATATATATATATAAAGGTGTCTATATATATATATATGTGTAATGATGATGTAATTTGAGAAATGCCACATCATCATCTTAGTTGTCAAAAGGTCAATTACAAATTAATGACTAGATAATTACATGTGGCATGTGCATGTAGAGATTGATGACTAGGATAGTTCATGTCATCAATCCTAGTCATTTGAATTTTAAATGAATCGATAGGATTCATTTTTGAATAAAGACAAAAGAATCTTGACCATTGCTTTTGTGGATAAAGCCTTTTTGACAATTGTCAAGAGAGAGAATAAAGTTACCTTTGGATTGTAATTACAATCCTAGGACTTGCATGGCTTTTACTTTAGAAGGAAGCAACTGTGATTGGCTATCTTATAAAGTAACATTATATATAAAATTATATGAGTATGTTTTATATATATAATAAAATATGACAATCTTCTCTCTCGGTCCACTTGTATTTTTAGCCAAGGGAGAGAGGAGAGAGAAGATGATCATCTTTTATCATCTAATGTTAATGATTGAAATCTAAAGGCTTGCATGGCTTGTCATGAAAAAATGACAATGGTGATTGGTCACTTAATTTATTTTTAGCTTATATAAGATGATAATATACTCTCTCATTAGGTGACAACTTGACATACATACACATACATGAACATAGAATTTCGGCCAAGGCATTAGGTGAAGAGAGAGAACTTCATCTTCTTCATTTTTGAGCTAGAACTTTCGGCCATTGCATGTAGGTCTTAAAGCCTTTGCCTGTTGATCCAAAACCACATCTACGTAGCTTCGTACAGTGAAGGGATAGTAGCACAATCTATCTTCAAGGTGGGGTAGGGCTGTGGATGCTTGGTGGACCAACTAGGGCCTTCAAGTTAGAAGGATTCAAAAGCTTGTCATTCAACTTCATCATCTCCAAAGCGTTCTACTAGTGAGGTATACCTATGCACCTCCTTTTTGTTTATATATATATAGTTGATATATATGCGTTGATAATCAATGGGTATAATGAAATGTTAGCATGTTGATCCTTGTTACGAAACTTGCAAAATTTTGTAGATAGCCTTTGTAGATTTCGGTTATGTCAAGGTGTCCATGCATGACATTCTCGATCTTGAATCCAACTTATGATTATGTTATGACGTGATATCTTATGTTGGCCTAGCACTCTCAAGTGGTATCAGAGCCATGTGTATATATCCATTGATTATCAAAAGTTGGTCATGTGTTGTTGAAACCTTTGGCCAAAATTTTGAAAGTAGTTTTTCAAGTTTTTGATGTTAAGATTTTAGCCTACACACATGCATGTTCAAACTAGTTCGGATCTTTGATTGGTAATGTAGATCTTGAATATATTTATGTCTATATATGTTTTAGCTTGAACTTGCATGCTACACCTATATGTTGAGATGGCCGAAAATCATATCTATCTTTGGATGATTTGTCTTTTTATTTAAAGTGCTAAACTTGTGAAGATAAATGGAGATTTGGTCTTTGTATGTTGACTTTAGACTTGGAATAAGTAGACTATCTTAATATGTTTCAAAAGGGAAAGTCAAAAGTTGAAAAGATCAAACCTTGCATTTTTTTTATTGCCTTGGCCGAATCCACATTGTATGTTGATGAGGACTTTTTGCTTTTTGTTGGACATATAAAGTTGTTGTAATTGCCTTGAGACACTCAAAAGAGTTGGTGTCTATTATATGCATGTGTTAGATTGAGAGTTTAAAAGTAGTTTTAAGCTTATCTTAATATAATCATGCATATGGCTCAAGTTGATGACTACTTGATGATTAAATATGTTTAATGATCAAAGGTGCAACTTTTCTTTATATCTTAAAAATTTGCAAAACAGATTTCACATAGTTGGCCTTTATGTTTTAATCTTGAAATTAGAAATTATCTAATAAGCAGTATTGAGATGTTTTTAAATTTAAAAAAGTAGAAAGTTGATATAATACTTTCAAAGGACTATTGGGCTATAGTTAATGTATGTGGGCCTTTAAAGACATGTTGATTTGGGCTTGGGCCTTGTGTGCATCTAGTTGTGCTTGATTTTAACCTATTGGGCCACTTTGTGTTAATGGGCCATGAACTTGTGTGTTTTTTTTCTGAGTTTTGGACTTAGATGTTAATATAATTAATTATAAGGAGTTATGAATTAATGGGCCATTATGACTTGCATGTACAAAAGGGGTTTTATATTTATGCGAAAGGGGCATTGGATTAGTTTATTCTTTCATACTTGATGAGTAGATTAAACTCGAAAGCTAGAAATTAATATGCTGGTTATTATATTTTGATATGAATAATCATGCATATTTATTATTTTGAGAATGGTGAATTCGATCATGAACTTGGGCTTTAGGGTCAAAAGATGTTGGGTTGTAATATGAGACGTAAGTCTCAGTTTATTTTCATTTGAGAGAATTATGTAGTGGAGACTTCTATGTGATTCTTCAAAAGAAACTTGAAAGGAGCCCAATGGACTTTTCCAAGGAGTTGGAGGCCCAATGAAGATTTCAAAGTGTTGAAGATCTTTTAAATAGAATAGTTTTATTTCTTTTAGCCCAAAAGTCAAGCCCATGATCCACCATTCATATATCTTTGCATTCATACTATTTAAATTGCTATAATTGTGATTATTAGCTTAATAATATGTAGAAAGCTTATTGTTTTGATGAGATTGTATTTACTCCCTACGTGCAAACAAATATTAGATTTTCAAACGGTAAAAAGGGTTTTTATCGTAGTCCTCCCTCATCCTAGGATATTTAATAAGACCCAAGTGAATACGATCCTTCTTACCCAAAGGTAGAGGATATGTTTCAAAGTAAGTTTATTAAAATCGCTAGAATGAAACATAGTGATGTGGTTGTCTTCCAAAATCTAACGGTCAACATAGCCACAAAGGCTTGAGGCTATTGATTCAATTTGAGGGATAACTAAGTGATGGCGGGTCCAATATAACTAGATCACCTAATCAATTATAACCACAAAGGTTTGAGATCAAGTGATTTAGAGACTAAAGTAGACCATACCCTATTTAGAGAAATAGACAACAAGGAGTTGTTGACCTTTGGTATTCATGTTTCAACATAGCCACAAAGGTTTGAGAAATGTGTCTGATCATAGGAACTTGGTCATCCCACTTAGAGTCTTTTCATAGATTCATGTTTTCTCATTAAGGGAATATGAGATTTAAAACAAATAGTGGGAGTAGCTATTTTATTTTGCAATTTAATAGCTTTCAATATATTCTTATTAGCCTGCGATCTTACTTTCTATTATATTTACTTTTTCTGCAGTTTAATGGCTTCATTCATAAATCCTATTTTGTCCATCCTTAATCATGATTATTTAGTTGGACCAAACTTCAAAGAATGCTACAAAAGTTTAAGGGTAGTCCTCCGATTTGAGAGAATTGAATATATTTTGGATGTCCCGACATTTGCTCCTGTTGATGAGACTGCATCTGAGACCGACAAGGTCACTTACTATAAGTGGGTCTAGGATGACATGCATGCTAGGGGATACATTCTTCATCAATGAGAGATGATCTACGTCGATTCTATGAGGGGTTGCCTCATTCTGTAGATATCATTCGTTGTTTGGAGGAATCCTTTGGCAAGCGCAGTCAGTCTATGAGATTCCAGTTGACCCGTGAGCTTTTTAGTATGAGACTTGAGGAAGGGTGTGACGCCCGAGATTCTACCGTACACATTTTTAAATTTCGCATCCATTAATTGTGCATTAAATTATGTGCTTTACCTGTTGTCTTTCTTGGTCACTATTCATTCAATTTTTAAACTGCATTATATTAGTGAATTAGCATTTTTATTAAATCATATTAATTGTTAAAGGAATGTGAAAATTGTGCAATTGAGCTAGGAGCGATAGGAGCACTCGTTTAGAAAATTATTTTCGTGGTTCAATAAATAGTGTTACGTAACTAACTTAGTGTTTTAATTAGTTAGCTTATACTTTACACTTTAGGCTCGTTTTTAAGCTACCAACGCTCATTTTTAGTGGACCACTAAACACCTAACTTGACCCTACCTATCATATATACTCACCATAAAGCAATTAGCTCATAACTTAGCAAAAAAAAAAAAAGGGAGATGCAGATTTTACTGTAGCAAATCCGAGAATAGCATAGGAGGAGAATGAGAGGATTTTGCTCATCAAATCTTCAAGCCAAGCCAAGCCAAGCAAGGAGCAAGTAGTTTAGGGTGTGTGCAAGCCTTCTAGGAGCTCCTACGCGCGTTAGGTTAGGGTTTTGCATATTATTTTTGCATTTGAAATATATGTCAACTTTCTTGAATTTATTGATTTGCTATATTATGATCATGCAATGCTTAAATATGCTTATGTATGTTGTGTATAAGTAGTAGAGACCTAATTTATGCTATTGTTTCATAGTTTAAACGGTTGAAATCGCTTGTTGATCGTAGGGCATGAATAGTGACGGGAAAATTAGGGATTTGCGAAATCAGACCTTGTAGCTTGAATTAATGGTTCTAATAGGTGCTTTAGATGTTAATGAAAGTAGTGTGAAGGCCTTGTAGGGTTTAATTGCCCGTAACCTAGTGAAAGAATGAAATAGCCGACTTTTAGAAAGGGGTTTCGGGGTTATCGCGAATCCGGGTTGAATTGGCCTCCACATTTAGTAATCCTAGGCTATTTAGGACCTAATTAAGCTTTGCTAGCCTCCATTTGAGTCCCGGATGAGGTACGTGTAGTACAAAGTCAAAAGAGTGAAAATGGGGCTTTTGTGCTAAACGCGGGTAATTGGGTAGTTTCTAGGGTCCTAGGGGTGCCATAAGGGATAATTAAAAGTATGGAATAGCCCGCTCGCTTATCTAGAACATTAACTTGTGTTTGGAAGAAAAATGACTTGTGTTACAAAGGGGTTTTGGGTCAAACATAAATCCGGGTGAATTTGGTTGATATATTTGGTGTTCTTAGGGTAAGTAGGGACTAAATGTGCTTTTCTAACTCTTAGTTGAGCTTTGATTAAGATACTTGTAGTACAAACGCACAAAGGGGTAATCGGGGCTTTTGTGGCTAATTCGGGTTAATGAATGATTTCAAGGGTTCTAAGTGTGCCATAATGTGTAACTAGAATATTAGAATAATTATTTGGTGGATCTTGAGCCTTAGCCTCGGTTTGGAGTTAAATGACTTAGGAAAACAAAAGGGAAACTCAGGGTTTCAAGCTTAGCCTTTGATTTAGCTTTGGTGCTTGTATATCTTGCCTTTACATGTTGTTATATGGCATTTGTGAGCATTTCGTGAAGTTTCGTGATCATCGGTCATTGATCCCTTTGTGTTGGTATAGTTATTTTCATATTTAATGCTTATATCTTGTTATATTGTTTATACTTCTTGTACTTTGTTAAGATCAAACTCTAATAAACATTGCATGCTAAGTGAGTAGGACTATAAGGATAACTCATCTAGTTATATGATTATTGATTATTGTAATTAAAAGTAATTGGAATTTATAACTTATGATCTTAACTTAATGGTATTTGATGCTTCTAATATATCTTATGTTCTCTAATGATATGATAAGGTGAACATTGTATCTTAATTGTGTGTGGGTTATGAACTTGTGTGAATAAGTGATTATAAATCTAGCTTATAATGTTGTAAGGTTGAGTTAAGTAAGAGTTGAGTTGGAATTGATATAGTTAATTGCTAAACTTATATGAACACCCTAGGGTTGCATACTTGAGCTAATTCGGGGAGTTGAAGTAAATCTGAGCTATTCTTTTAGCATGCTTGGCTTAATTCCAGGTGAGGGAGACTTCATCCTTATGTGCATAATAGTTTATTTACTTGTACTTAGATTATGTGCACTTATTGTCTATATATTGTGTGTGAGGGCAACTTACTTTGTTGTCCCTTAATCATGTGTTTGTTGATGTATTCTATTGTTATCATTTTGAGTGCATTGCATCGTGGTTGCGCAACCATTTGGGCATGGTAGTGTCGTGGAAACCGGGCGGCATCGGGCTTGCCGGTATACCTCGGCTACCATGGTTACCCAGTCCCTCTCTCGCTTGGGATGCCGCCCAGGGAGAGTTGGGTCGTAGGATTTCGGGGTACATCCGGAGTACACCCATTTTGGAGTTATAAGGGGATACCGGCTTATCGATAACAGTGTCATTATTACATCGTGATTTCAGTTCGTGGCGTCGCTGGTGTGCCTCTGCCCTGAGGGGTATTCGCTTAGCCGGGACGTTATAGAAGTCAAAGTGTATCGTATCCTTTTTAATGTGTGGTAACTTGTTGTTTCAATTGTTCTTTGGTTGTAAAATGCTTTATTTGTACTAACCGCTGCATTGCACATCCCCGGTAGACCTTATCCCTCACTGGGCAATTGTGATTGCTCATACCTCGCTAAACATGTTTCAGGTGGTGCAGTTGGAGGAGTTGACCTGATTGCTGTGTGCTATTACTTGAGGTTTGAGTGATTGCCTGTTAAACTGTGGAAGACCTTACTTGTTCTACTTTATGTTTTATTTGGGAGCCTAAGGGCTTATGTATATATATTTGAGTAGTTGCAAGTTTGAAAGCTAAGTGGATGTAGTAAGTGTTATGGAATTGTGGCATGTAATAACTTTTGCTTATGCTTCTAGCTACGTTTCATGCTTGTGTGTGAATGAACGGGTGTATGGTTGGCTTTAATTTCTAAGAATGTTCAATGCTATCATGGAGTGACATGATAAGCGGTTTTGTAAAGAAGTTAAGTTATGAATGCATGCTTGTGTGTATCTAAACCGTTTGTATGTCTTAAGGCTCGGATGACCTTAAAGCTAAGATCTTTAGTTATAAATGAATGTCTTGTTATGTTGTGGCTTTATTGAGTGTTTACAGGTTTTCAGAAAGTCCACAATACAGGGGAAACTCTGTCCGTTTTCCCTAAAATTTTGTGACCGGGTTTGGCATTGGGTTGAGAATAGTATGGTTATTAGAGCCTCCGGTCTCGTGAGGGATCGGGGCGTTACAAATTGGGTGACGTAAGGCAACACTGCCTCAGAATGATTTACTTGGTAACTCAGTTGGAGCCATTTGGTTTCATTATAGATCCCCGACATCAGGTTGACTTGATCTTGCAGTCTCTTCCACCATCCTACTCTCCCTTGATCTTGGACTTTTACGTGCATAGAATTGAGGTCACACTGAATGAGTTGCCAGATATTCCAACCAGCTGGCAGAACCTTGGTTTGGGTGCATCACCTGATCCCCATGTTGAGTCCTCTCTTTCTGTAGCTAAGCCCAGCCAAAACAAATACAAAAGGAGGAGGAGGAGACATAAGAGAAGTAGGGTTGTGGCATTCTTACCAGGAGATCTCTCATCAGGAGAGGATTGAGTAGTAGACACTGTTTATGCTTGATTTGGTTGTTTTGGATAGGCTTGGTATGCGATCTCATTTTTGAAAAATGTTTATAAATGTTCTGATTAGTTTGATTATTTCTTTAAATAGTAGAGACTATTTTCAATCGTTTCTAGAGGATATTTTGGAAATGATCCTTTGTAAAAAATGATTGGCATTTTGTATATCTTTCACTAATGGTAATGAAATTGTCGGAATACGTATCGAAGAGAAAATGTCTTCAAACTCAAACATTTATACTTCCTTGCTTTGCATTTATAGAAATGGCTAAATACCAAATCATACATATATTGTCTTGAACTTTGAAATAGTCAAGAGTTAAAGACTAGAATTGTTTTATATCTATGAGTTTGATAGAATTAATTATTCTTTTTGACAAAAGAGTTTGTTCAAAATAAATAATTGAATGAAATAGAGCTTATGAGACTTGTCCAGAATATGTTGGGTTATAAAAGAAGATTAGAGAGTGCATATTTTATCACCATAATCTTTCAAATTGATTTTAAACTTAAACCATGTTTTAATTCTATGGCTATATAGAATTTAAACTCCTTCATGCATTGTTTCTTTAGAGAAAGGTAACTATTATGAAATGGTTAAAATGAAAAGATAGAGATCGTTTTCATTAATAAATGAAGGTGATATATAAATTTATAAGAAAAGTTAATGAGAGTTGATGCCTTTAACAAGTCTTGTAAATTAGTGATACCTTCGTTCGCCAAGGTCCAACGAATTTTATATCATGTTGCATTTCTTGGGTAAACCAATCATGTCTTGTAAGTATCATGTCTATGAAGTATAGTGATATGATTGTTTGTTTTCTCATGACCTATATACCCAGTCACGATCTTAAAGTTCACTTTAAGATGGAGGAATCTAAGAAATTTTGGTCTCTAGTCTTAATGACAAGGTATCCGTCTTTTCTTATAGATTTCATTCTGATTATTAAAGAAAGGTCGCGAATGTTTTTGCACCTAATCCTTTCGCTGTTTGCATTCTCCTTTAAATGCAATGACAAGTACTTGGCATGATATGATGTAATGAGTTACATGATAGATATCAGACAGAATACATATAAGTTCTAGTTATCTTATTGTTATAATGATCTCTATATGAACTTTAACCGATAATTTTAAGGTTTATGGTTGTATGGAAGTTCTTAGAGAAGAATTCGCTTAAAAGGATGAAAGTGTATTTGATGGATTTGTGAATTATTGGAAAGAGTTCCGAATAATAATAAATAATAGTTATGTTATTATATGAGCCAAGATGCTGCTTGACTTTTATGATGTTCAGAAATTATGAGGTTCTGTCTATTCATGGTAGCTGATATCATGTGATATGGTAACTATTATAGAGGCTTTTTGCACAAGCTTAAAAGAACCCAATATCATCAAGAGTCCGAACTTGTAAAAAGTCAATTCAAGAATTTATTTCTTGATAAGAAAATGAATTAACAGATAAAGATCCTATAGTCGTTTTTATAGTTGACCCACTGATCCTGTAAATTCAGTTACAGTTGATCACCATCTTGGAGAAGATGAGTATACATATACGAATGTAAAATGCACTAGATCCTATGGTTGATAACATTAGTACAAGTGGGAGATTGTTGGGGATATACCCTAATGCTAAAATTTGATATGACCTTATTAGTGTTTAATGAGAATATATTTATGTGTTTTATACAATATATGATTTGTAGGATATTCATATTCTCCGCTTCGATATGAATATGTCCCTAATGATTATCCAAGAAGAGAAATGTTCTAAAAGGGTTTAGGATATTTCGTACTTTCTCTTCGATATGATAACCATTAAGAAACAATTCATAGCCCTTTAGATTATTCAACCGGGACTAGAATAATCGAGTATGAGTTATCATACTTTTGATTAACATAGTGATGTTAATGATAAATGATGGTGTGCGAAATGCCAGAACAGCATGGTGATATGGACTAATAAACATAGGAGTGATCGTATGTGAACAGATGATTGAATGTGACAATAAATAGTGAATTACATGATTGCAGGTTAATAGTTTACTATTTAGTTAAGAATTGTGCAAATTAATCCTCAAACTTGAGAAATTACGGCTGCCGGTTATATTAGAGGCTAAATACTACGTTTGGACAATGCCTGTCTTCTAAGGTGGATTACAGCCTTTTGCATTTTAGTCTTGTGGTATGAACCGACAGGCAATTGTCAAGATAGGATCTGTTAACCTCCGGCTCAAGGCGATGTCCTATAATATCTGAGATCGATTGGTAAACAAGCAAGTCCTTGGCCAAGGCAGGTATGAAGTGATGGAAATTGGTTTTTCCATGGTAGTTATCTCTTGTTTCACCCATTTAGATTTATAGATAGTATCAAATATGGGCTTAACCATTTTATGGTCCTTTCCCGATCGGGGCACTTGTAACAGAAAGATCAGACTGCACGCTAATTCTCGACGGTTAAGTAGATTCATTAAGACTTCGTCTTCATTATCGTATACATTCTCATGGTACGTTCTGAAAGGATCGGTTCTCCAAAACGTGTGATTCACAAAATAAAAGAGTTAAAGCAGAAGCATTGAGCATTTTAAAATTTTCAACATTAACTTTTGTAGTCACAAACATATCCAAAGTAAAGTCCATAGTAATCAACATGCAACATATAATACATCAAATATGCTATAAAGTAAACAAGAGGTAAAACGACACACCTCCAGTTTATAGCCGAGTGAAGGTAAAACCACGACAGAGATACTACCTAGCGGACAAGCCTTCTTCACACATACAACAGCACTAGATCAAAATACACAAGCATCCAACAGTTATTACTACAAACTAAGTTAATGTGCTAGATACTTAGTAGTAGAAATAAGCTTGTATATAAATATAAAGCAAAAAGAATAACACTTATCTTTTTCGTGCTTTGGCCAAGAGCATCAAGGAAGAAGATATAGTTCTCATCTTGTAGATAGCGTGGACTAGCCTCCTTCACAAGTGTAAAGGTCATAGATTTAAACACACGAGCATCTAATGGCAAACACCACCAACCAAGTATATGTGCTAGTTCTCGGTAATAGATCTAAGCTTGTATAAAGTTAGAAAAGGAAAAGAAAAATTTCTCCTATTAATCTTTACCATGGCCGAAATTACCAAGGGAGAAGATGAAGAGTTTTTCTTGTGTTTGCCGAAAAACACAAACTTGGACAATGAGGAGAAGTTGGCCATTATATAGAGTCTTGAGATGTGTAGCCATGTGACAAGTGGCATGTTATGTCTTCTCAAGACATCATCTTTTTGCCCAGTGTCAAACATGCATATATATTCAAGCCAACTTGTTCTTTGTCTTTTAGTGTTTGTCTTCTAGTGCAACTTGTTGTTTGTCTTTTAGTGCAAGTTGTCTTTTGTCCTTTTGTGTTTTGTCTTTTAGTGCAAGTTGTTGTTTGTCTTTTAGTAAAGACAAATATTAATTAATTTTAAATCCCTTTATAATAATTAATTGAAGATTGACCCCTCAATCTATTTGCCCTTAGACCCAATACTTTTTAACATTTACACTTTGGCCGCAAAACTTTCAAAAATTACGATTTTGGCCCACTTAACCGTTAATGGCCAAAATAATACCGTTAACACTTTAATGTGTTTCCAACTCAGTATTTGCACTTTGACCCCAATATTTTTAGTGTTTTCACTTTGGCCCCAATACTTGCAGTATTTGCACTTTTGGCCCACTTAACTATTAACATCCAAAATAAACAACGTTAACTCTTTAACTTGTTTCTAACTTAATATCAAGCTCGTTAATTGCCTTATTCTTGATGTCCTTTTGTGTGTGTGACTTTCTAGATTCATAACCGTATAGCGATGAGGGACTATTAAACATTTTTAATCTATTCAAAGAATGTCTCCGTCATTCTCTGGAATACCCTCATGTTCAATAGTTACGTCTAGCAACATACGTGCATCATGACAGTTTATACAGTAATAAAGTCCAACTTTTATGAATCTATTTATAGTCACGAATTAGCGTGCAGTCCGATCCTTCCATTAAATATGTCCCGATTGTTGTGGGGACCATGATACGATTAAGTCCACTAAATGATTCTATGCATAGATCTATTCAGGTGAATGAGAGTTGACACCTATGGAACCCTTTCTATCATCCCATCCGTTATGTGCCCCAGCCGAGGACTTCCTCAATCAATCGAAATAAGATCGCATAGGACATCTGTGATAACCCGAACCCGGCATGCATTTAATGGCATTTAATTTCATTTAATTAAGTGACATCTTAAATGTTAGCATTGAATTATGTGTTTATTTTAGTTGAACATTCATTTGTAGCTTCATTTTCATACTTATGTTAATCGGTTTTATTTTTCTTTCATCTTAATGCTCGGTTTTCAATTAAATGAAAAGTAGCTCCGAGCCGGAGTAAATTTTGAACTATGTTACTTTTTGAAAATTATATTTTCTTAAATTCTTTGAGATTTAACTGTTATTCTTATATTGTCGCAAAGTGCATAGCATATCGAGAGCGATAGTTAGGAAATGGTTTCTAGTCCTCAACAAATAGTGAAAACTAGTATTTAGTGTTTTAGTTGTTGTTAGCTAGAATTAAAATTGTGTTAGTTGTTTAAGCTTTAAAATGCCTAAAATAAGCCTAATTGACCAACTTAAGTAGCTTTGACCAAGGCTTGACCAATTGACCTTGTGTCATCTTTTAATATAGCATAGAATAGCACAAAACAAAACAAAAAAGAAAGCTGGAAAACAGAAATCCCATGGCCGAAAATAGAAGGAGAGAAAAAAAAAAGAAATTTCAACTTCAAATCTTCACATCTTTGCGAGGGCTTGCACGGGGTTGTTTCTGAGGCTTCCAATGTGGTTTTCCTAGCGTCTAGGAGCATCTAAGGTGATGGTTTCATCGTTATTTGCGCATTTGAAACTATTATGTCTAAACTTTAATTTATAGAAATTATGCGTAGATTGTTATTTTATCCGTTTTGTTGCTTAAAGAATGTTCCTTGTTGATTATAGAACATTTATTTATAGCTTTTTAGCATTTTCTGCGGTTGAAAATTGAAATTGCAATTTAAATTGATTAATGAATAGTAAATAGTGAATAGTAAACCCTCGTTTGGATGAAGTTGCTTCATTACGTGTTCTGTTGATGTAGGAAGGTGCTAGATATGCTAGAATGCCTAAATGTATGGTTTAATTGGATTGTATAATGGAAAAACGGAGAAAAATGGCTTAGTGAAAGTTGGGGTCATTTAGGTCAAGTTTGGCATTTTATCGTTTTGCGCGAAGGCATTGTCGAGGTACGTCATGGAAGCACTTTTGGTGTAGTTATGACATTGGTTGGGTGATCGGTTGAGGTAGTTGTAGTTCAAACGAGCAAAGGGAAAAATCGGGGCTTTGCACGAATTCTAGGGTTAAGTAGGGTTTCGGGGTCTTTAGACATGCCTTATGGTGACCTAGGAGGATTGGTGAAGTAAGTTTCCAAAACTCGTGGTTCGTTTGAAAGTAGTAGCGTTTTATAAGTTGGGGGTCATTTTGTGATTTTGTGTGTTTTCATAGTGTGATGCCTATAGATTGCTTATAATGCCTATAGAAAGCTTAATATTGCTTGTTAAAGTTGATTATGATTGAATTTGTATGTCAATTGTTGATAATGCTTGTTAGTGTTGTTCTTGATACTTTATTGAACGTAATGCTTGATATCTCGTTTATCGCCTTGTATCGAGTCTTGCATTGCATAGTGTCAGGCGCGTGAGTGATGGGCCTCTCTGGGTAGCCTCGGGTTGCCAGTGTTGGTTGCTCTAGCTCCGTGTCCTATTCCCTTTTCTCGCTTGGGTTGCCTCCTAGGGAGATTTGGGTCGTAGAATTGATGGATACTTCTGGGGTATTCCAAACTGAAGTTATAAGGTGGTTGCGCGCTTATTGTCATCGTTGTCAACATCAAGCTCGAGATTGATGTATCGCTCGTGAAATGGTACATTGCTCGTATGAGTGAACCATAGCCATCAGAGTGTGGTATAGCTTTGAATGGTTGTGTTAATGCTTTCTTGATTGTTTATTATATTGTCATTTACATTGAATGTGTCCTTATTGATTATGTTACATAACTGTACCTATTTGCATTGCACGAACTTCTTTCTCTCCACTTCGATATCTGTCTCGCCCTCACTGAGTATACGTGTTATGTATACTCACTCCTCACTACCACATTTCAAGAAATATCATATTAGCTGGAAAGTTCGTGATTACGTGAAAGTTCGTGCTTGAAGAGTTGTCTTGCGTGCTATGTGGCTTGAGTTGGGAAAGATGCAAAGATGTATGTTGATATGTTGTATGTATTTATTGTTAAAAAGAATCTTACCTAAATTTAGCTAAGTAATTGAGGTAGGTTGATAAGCTAGTTTATGTATTCAGATAGAATAGTTTAACCTTAATGTATGTTTGTAATGTCCAAAGGAAAATAGTTAGAATGGTATGATAGTCTAATTTATGTAATGGGTTAGGGTTGTTTAATTGTCAAGCATGAATGTTCTTGTAAAAGATGTAAAGAGATAGGTTAGCTTTTAAATTGGAAATGTATGTATAATTGCTGAGTTTAATTGTTGAGAATCGAGGGTCAGATGGCCTTGAGGTGGTTGAATGTTTGGACATGGTATTGGTCCACTTATATGCTGTCGCAGGTTTGTATTTTGCCTAGAAACAGGGGAGACTCCGTCCGTCTTTCCCTAAAATTTTGCCCGGGTTTGGAATTGGGTTGTGATTAGATTGATTGTTAGAACTCCCGGTCTCGAGAGGGATCGGGGTGTTACAGGTGGTATCAGAGCTTGTTTAGCTCATAAGCCAGGACAGGGTCCTCGGTCTGGTGGGTAGTGATCCTTGAATGTGTGCTTGTTAAGTGTGTCTTGAAAGTGTATGCTTGTATGTGAGATTGTGTGTCTTGACTTGAATGTATGCACCTATGTGATATAGTTATGTGTTATGTGTTAAATGTTTCTCAAGTGAAGTGAAGTGTCTAGTTGTGCATTGAATTGACCTATTGAATTGCCCTCGTGAATCGAATCGACCTCGTGAATTGTTATTTGCTTGAAGTATTGCTTGTAATGTGTGTATTGGAATGTCTTGAATTGGTTGTGCCGTGATTTGAATTGATTATGTTGTGCTTGACTTGATTGTTGTGCTTGAGTGACTTTGTTGAATAAACTCTTTTGTAAACTTGCTTGCATAATAGTTTAAGGCATGTGTATAAATGTGATATCTTGGCATTCATACATGTTCCGTGGAAATGGTAAGTAAGTCCTCTTTTTCCCCTAAAGAAAGTGGTTCACAGTTGGCCTTTCAAGGTGTATGGATTGGCAAGAAATGAATGGCATTTAACTAGCCTTGATTTGGGAGTTGGTGTTTGCTTTTGGAGCTCGGTCATTGGCGAATCTCTAGGGTCCTTCTCTGTGTTTAACAGTTGTGAAGAGTAGCTTTCTCTTGGGGTTTTATTTGGTTGTTCTCTGGGGCATTCTTTGGTTTTCTTAATGGGTATTCTTTGGAGACTTTTGTTGGCACTTCTCGGTGGACTTGGCTATTGGGATCTCAATCGGACTTACGGCACAGTATTATCTATGGTATACGTGTCTCGGTCTTTATTGGTGTGTTACTGGCAGCCTTATTGGAAATCCTTCAATGGCATTCTATAGAATTCTTGGTGGTCATTTATTTGGTACTTACTTATTGGGCAATCCTTGGTATTTTCTCATTGGAGCATTGTTTCGGGAATTTTCTTAAGTGTTCCTCAGTAGGTTTGGTATTTGGAATTCCTATCATACTTATTGTATAGTACTACTTATGGTACTCTTTGGAATTCTTATTGGGCATTCTAATGGTATTTTCCTTATTGGCAAGGTTGTATGAAGTTCTCACTTAGCAAACAGTGCAGGGGCCTCAGAGTTTGGTTTTGTATATTGTGCACCAGCTCGGTATTTTCTTTAGGGTTTTCGTCTATTTGGGAAAACTATATTTGTTATTCAACTTGATTGTCTTATTGGGCACATTTTATTTTCTCTGCTATTTCCTTTGACATTCTTCTCAGCATTTGATAGCAGTACTCAGGATCTAATTGGTTATCCTATGGGGTTATTATTTGGAAGGCTTCTTTGGAACTTTTGAAATATATTTGATTGGGTTTTTTAGTATTTTCTTCAGCACTCTTAACAGGGAATTCTTCTATGAAATTCATGACCAGCGAGGTATTTCTTTGGACCTCTGGATGGAACCTTTGTTTAAGCCTTTATTTGGCTTCTTGCTTGGGTATTCTCGGGCGATAATAGTTGAACTTCTACTAGAGATTCGTGTATGGGGTATTCATTCGGTATTCTTCTTATCATTAATATATGATGTGATTTTATCTAGAGTATCTTTGCTTAGTCTTTATTGGTATTATCTCGGCGCTTTTCGATGGAATTTTATTCTTCTTTGGCATTCGTGTCAACGGGATTTTGTGTAGTATCTACATTTGAGCCTTTATTCGTCATTACTACTTGGAATTTCTTCTTAAACTTCCCTATTGGTTATCTTGATTAATATACTTGCTCAGCAGCTGATGAAGATTAGTCAGAGTTGGATTTCAGCGGATGCAGAGTTCTATTGGAAGAAGAATTACGAGGACACAATTGTTTTAAGGGGGGAAGGATGTGATAACCCGAACCCGGCATGCATTTAATGACATTTAATTGCTATTAATTAAGTGACATCTTAAATGTTAGCATTGAATTTCGTGTTTATTTTTAAGTTAAACATTCATTTGTAGCTTCATTTTCATACTTATGTTAATCGGTTTTATTTTTCTTGCATCTTAATGCTCGGTTTTCAATTAAATGAAAAGTAGCTCCGAGCCGGAGTAAATTTTGAACTATGTTATTTTTTGAAAATTATATTTTCTTAAATTCTTTGAGATTTTACTATTATTATTTTATTGTCGCAAGGTGCATAGCATATCGAGAGCGATAGTTAGGAAATGATTTCTAGTCCTTAGCAAATAGTGAAAACTAGTATTTAGTGTTTTAGTTGTTGTTATCTAGAATTAAAATTGTGTTAGTTGTTTAAGCTTTTAAATGCCTAAAATAAGCCTAATTGACCAACTTAAGTAGCTTTGACCAAAGCTTGACCACTTGACCTTGTGTCATCTTTTAATATAGCATAGAATAGCACAAAACAAAACAAAAAAGAAAGCTGAAATAGAAATGCCATGGCCGAAAATAGAAGGAGAGAAAAAAAAAAGAAATTTCAACTTCAAATCTTCACATCTTCGCGAGGGCTTACACGGGGTTGTTTCTGAGGCTTCCAACGTGGTTTTCCTAGCGTCTAGGAGCGTCTAAGGTGAGTGTTTCATCGTTATTTGCGCATTTGAAAATATTATGTCTAAACTTTAATTTTTAAAAATTATGCGTAGATTGTTATTTTATCCATTTAGTTGCTTAAAGAATGTTCCTTGTTGATTGTAGAACATGTATTTATAGCTTTTTAACATTTTCTGCGGTTGAAAATTGAAATTGCAATTTAAATTGATTAATGAATAGTAAATAGTGAATAGTAAACCCTCGTTTGGATGAAGTTGCTTCATTACGTGTTCTGTTGATGTAGGAAGGTGCTAGATATGCTAGAATTCCTAAATGTATGGTTTAATTGGATTGTGTAATGGAAAAATGGAGAAAAATGGCTTAGTGAAAGTTGGAGTCGTTTAGGTCAAGTTTGGCATTTTATCGTTTTGCGTGAAGGCATTGTCGAGGTACGTCATGGAAGCACTTTTGGTGCAGTTATAACATTGGTTTGGTGATCGGTTGAGGTAGTTGTAGTTCAAACGAGCAAAGAGGGAAATCAAGGCTTTGCGTGAATTCTAGGGTTGAGTAGGGTTTCGGGGTCTTTAGACGTGCCTTATGGTGACCTAGGAGGATTGGTGAAGTCGGTTTCCAAAACTCGTGGCTCGTTTGGAAGTAGTAACGTTTTGAAAGTTAGGGACATTTTGTTATTTTGTGTGTTTTTATAGTGTAATGTCTATAGAATGCTTATAATGCCTATAGAAAGCTTAATATTGCTTGTTATGCTTGTTAAAGTTGGTTATGATTGAATTATATGTCAATTGTTGATAATGCTTGTTAGTGTTGTTCTTGATACTTTATTGAATGTAATGTTTGATATCTCGTTTATCGCCTTGTATCGTGTCTTGCATTGCATAGTGTCAGGCGCGTGAGTGATGGGCCTCTTTGGGTAGCCTCGGGTCGCCAGTGTTGGTTGCTCTAGCTCCGTGTCCTATTCCCTTTTTCTCGCTTGGGTTGCCTCCCAAGGAGATTTGGATCGTAGAATTGATGGATACTTCTGAGGTATTCCAAACTGAAGTTATAAGGTGGTTGCGCCCTTATTGTCATCATTGCCAACATCAAGCTCGAGATTGATGTATCGCTCGTGGAATGGTACATTGCTCGTATGAGTGAACCATAGCCTTCAGAGTGTGGTATAGATTTGAATGGTTGTGTTAATGCTTTCTTAATTGTTTATTGTATTGTCATTTACATTGAATGTTTCCTCATTGATTATGTTACTTAACTGTACCTATTTGCATTGCACGAACTTCTTTCTCTCCACCTCGATATCTGTCTCGCCCTCACTGAGTATACGTGTTGTGTATACTCCCTCCCCACCACCACATTTCAGGAAATATCATGTTAGCTGGACAGTTCGTGATTACGTGAAAGATCATGCTTGAAGAGTTGTCTTGCGTGCTATGTGGCTTGAGTTGACAAAGATGCAAAGATGTATGTTCATATGTTGTATGTATTTATTGTTAAAAAGAATGTAACCTAAATTTAGCTAAGTAATTGAGGTATGTTGATAAGCTAGTTTATGTATTCATATAGAATAGTTTAACCTTAATGTATGTTTGTAATGCCCAAAGGAAAAGAGTTAGAATGGTATGATAGTCTAATTTATGTAATGGGTTAGAGTTGTATAATTGCCTAGCATGAATGTTCTTGTCAAATATGAAAAGAGATAGGTTAGCTTTTAAATTGGAAATGCATGTATACTTGCTGAGTTTAATTGTTGAGAACTGAGGCTCGGATGGCCTTGAGGTGGTTGAATGTTTGGACATGGTATTGGTCCACTTATATGCTGTCGTAGGTTTGTATTTTGCCTAGAAACAGGGGAGACTCCGTCCGTCTTTCCCTAAAATTTTGCCCAGGTTTGGAATGGGGTTGTGATTAGATTGATTGATAGAACTCCCGGTCTCGACAAGGATCGGGGTGTTACAACATCGCCTCACATCAGAGGTTAACGAATCCTATTTTGACAATTACCTGTCAGTTTATACCACAAAACTAAAATGCAAAAGGCCGTAACCCACCTTTTGGAAGACGGGTATTGTCCAGACACAATATTTAGCCCTTGATATAATCAGCAGCCGTAATTTCTCAAGTCAAATGCTTAATTTGCACAATTCGTAACGAGTAACAAACTATTAATCCAAAGTCATGTAGTTTGTTATTCTGGTCACATTTAGTGATTTGTTCAACTAACAATCACCCATATGTAAGTCAATCGCATCCTTATGCTGTTATGGCACAAGGTTCACCATCCTTTATCATTAACATCTCTATTTTAATCAAAGGTAACTTACATATGATAGCACGTACTTGATTATTCTAGTCCCGGTCGAATAATCTGAGGGCTATGAATCATTTTTGAATGTTTATCGTATCGAAGAAATATAACAACGTATTCTAAACTCTTTTACAATGTATTTCTTCTCCGAAAAACATTAAGGACACATTCATATAATAGGAATGGCGGAGAATATGAACGTCACAAATAAGTCAATATGTAAACAAACATATAGACGTAAATGCCATTAGGTACAAGTTAATGCCAATATATCCCCAAAATAGGTCATCTAACTATATAGCATTAGGGCATATCTCCAATAATCTGCCACTTGCACTAATGCTATGATATATATATATATATATATATATATATAGTATTAGCACAATACACAATGATATCACATATCAATCTTCATAAGACGTGGACCTAGCTATGAAAAATTCATGGATAAGGTAAGTGGGCAGCTACATCAAAAGATATGGCCGTTTTTCCGTAATAACATATCATAATCTTGTTATAGGCTACAGATACAACGTATGAAGATGGAAACACCTTTCCAAATGTTTGGACATACTGTGAGATCCTAGTTCCTTTAGCTTGTGCAATAGCTCCATTATAGTCGTAACAAAAACATCACAACTAAATGATAAGAACCATTATAAACTTGTATGATTAGTTTGATCCAAACAAATTCTTCTGTAACATCAAATATTACAAAAGACATAATATATGTAATAGGACATACAGTTCATTCAGAACCTTTCTAACTAACTGTGGTCCATTAAACATGAATCCCGAAATAGACATTCTATTATTGGTTTCAGATCAAAATCTAAACTGCTAAATCTGTTACCACGGATTTTACCTTCTCCATAGAATATATTTCAAGTGCTTCAAAAGTACTTCAAATATATGCAAATATTATCCAACATTCTCAATTAGGTTAGGATTGACATTCACTCGTAACACTTCACAATTTGCGCAATGTCAAATGTTGTACTTAGCAATTTATGAAGTCATCTATTACTCAAGCATATGATGATTTCATCCCAAGTTTGCTATACTACTAGAGTTTCTCGAATAATCATTCGTCGGAGGTGGATTCATTGTCTCAAGGACAATAATTCATTTCTTTGATTTCTTTTCGAAAAACCATCTTGAACACCTTCAAGATCACTCTAGTTACAATCTTTGGAATATGTTAAGTAATCTCCTTGTACTATCACCATAGCTACGAATTCCTGAGATACTAATAACATCTTCCAAGTATGGATAACATTTAATATGACTAGACTTTAACTAACATCACATCACTTATATCATCAACTATGATTTACAAGTCATCAACATACAAATTGAAAATAGTGGTTGCGCTCCCACTAACTCTGATACAAACACAAGATTCATCCAAGTAATCATTATCTCAAAGACACAAACCACTTTTGTGCATCCAATAGAAGATATCCCCATATCCTTCAAAGGATGAGATACACTACTAGATTTGCAAAATTCTTGTATGATGATTTTTTGGACCAAATTGAATAGATTCGATATTTAGGTTTAGGTGATTTTATGGATTAGAGGACACTTTCTCAATTTCTATTTAGTTCGAATGCATCAACCTTCTTGAACAAAAACTTTTCCTTCAAGAATGATCACAATCTAACAGATCAATACAACTTGATCACAAAATAGAAATTACATCCTATAAGACAAGGACATAGCACGAAATTACCTTTCAACCCATGTGAAACCCCACTTTCTTGCTTATCTCGTTTTACGTGTTATACCTCGTTTTGCGTGCATATGATCTGTTTATGTGCTATAGGACCTAGAAAGTTATAATTTTGATGTCAATACTCCTAATACGTGCTAAATGTGCATTCATGAAATTTTCATCAAAAACGGAGTCAGAAATTTTATCGTCGAATTTCAGTGAATAGTGTTTTCGAAACACGTCCGCTATAATTTTGAAACTGGTCTTTTTAACCCTTCTAGACCTAGTCCACGGACTTTAATAGACCTGTGTTTGATGAAAATGGTTTTAAAATCGGCTTAAGAATTTATTAGGGTTTTTACACCGACTTTTGCGAAAATCGAGTTTTAAGCCGACTCGGGTGAAATTATTGGATTGTAAAACTTCTTGTCACCTAAAAAAAATCCACATGAGATATCTTGGGGGTGGCATAATTATTTTTAACTTGGTGAGCACTAAAATGCAATTAAAGTCATTAAAAACACAAAAATACCTATTAAAATTAACTTTGACTTTAATTAATTATTTGACCTTATAAGCTAATGTCCTCAACACACACTCACACAACACAAAAACACCATCACACACACACACAAGGCCGAGAGAAAAGAGGGAGAAAAGAGAAGAGAAAAACTCAAGCTTTCAATCCAATTTTTCAAAGAAAAACCTAGTTTTTGTCCGTGAAACTTCGCACCGACTTGGATTCTGCTTGTTGGGCACGCATAGCACGCATTCCTAGGCTTATATCGCATCTAAGGTGAGAGAAAAATTCTAGATCTCAAAATGTCATTTTTGTGTTTTTGCGTATAAATGAAGATTGAACCGTTAGAATTGAAATCTGATGTTAGATTATTGCTCCTTGCATGCTAGGGATCATTATATACTAATACTACGAGTTTCTGTCGGATATAGCATAATTTTTATTTTCCGGGTATTTAATTTTGATTAAAATGTTCAAAGTTGAATTAAATGAGTTGCGTTGATCGAAATCGATTGCCGTCGATTTCTAAATACTTGATAATTACGTGTTAGCGCTGTTGTAATGCCGAATTTTCGATTACATTGTTTGTGTGAAAATCCGGAAAATCCAGCCATGACATCTTAGGATTTTAGGGTTATCGGGCATGATTTGGAGGTGTTATGGTGGATTTCCGAGAGGGCTAATGTAGTAGGTTGAATGGGTGAGTGATAGGAACTGATTTGGCAATGTTTGGATTAGTAGATTGTAAGTTATGAATTTTAGAAGTTTAGGTTGTCATTCTTTAATTTCTTGAACGATGCCTTTAGATGGTTGGGTAGTGTTCGAGTGATGAATGGTGAGTTGTTGTTAAGTAATTTAGAGTTTAATTATGTATATTATGCATGTCCGGTTAGATGGCCTACTTTGTCATCTAACTACGTTGTTTGTTGTTTAATTTATTATTGATGTTATATTGATGTTATTGATTGATTATTATTGAATGCGGGAATCGGGCACTCTTGTTGCTGATCTCCCAATTGATTGATTGATTGATGATTGATGAATATGGAGTCTTGGTATGTGTGTGCCACCTCTCGGGCAGCGTCGGGCTGTCGGGTTGATAACGGCATGACTGCCATAGGCTACCCCCAGCTCGCATGACGGAGGTGTCATGGAGGGAGGGGCTAGTGAGGTACCTCGGGTGCGTGAGTAATGGGGAGTTATAAGAAGAACGGTTGAGATCGTGATGGCGTTTGGAGCTACACCAAATAGAGTATCCTTATTGATTGGTTATATAGTTATGTGATGATAGCATTATTTATGTTGTTGTGTGTTTACTTGCTCAAAGGACTAAATCCAAGGAGCGTAGTGAATACTGTCGAGATCTATCGGATCCCCACTAGGCTTATGTATATAAGCTCACTCTCTATTATTGCATGTTTTCAGGTGTACTTTCACAAGATTACGGGTACGTGCCTCCTGAAGAGGAGAATGTGGAAAACGTGCCTTTCGTGGATGAGTCATATGTCCCTGAGTCTTATCCATGATTCTATGTTGTTAAACGTTATGTATATTAGCTTAATGGACTTTTATATGCTTTACGGTTCTTAGTGTAATAGTTGTTGAAAAGATAATGATCTAAATGATGTTAATTTAGTGGCTTTCTTTTGTCTATGGTTAAGTTGTAGTTGTGTCTCAACTTACTTTTGAAATGTATGATAAAGTTGAGGTATTGTATGTCATGTTGGAACGGAGGCGTATAACGAGGATGGTTTATTGTATAATATGGTTGTGGTGTATGTTGTGGTTTGTATTGAGGAAGTACGGGATGTATGATGTTTTATGAGGTTGGTTTAGAACCTCGGAAATCTGTTTACTGTCGTTATGCCGCCGAAATTCCGTTGCGTCCTGACGGATTATAGGTGGGGTCGAGTTGGGGCGTGACAGTTTAAGTGGTATCAGAGCTCATGTTAGTTGTCAGCCGGGGTATTCTCGGAATGTGGGTAATGGTCTTAGCATGGAATATGTATGAAAAGAAAGAAAAGTGAAATATGTGTTAATATGATTAAGTGATAAGTGATTATATGGTTAAAGTGCTTATGTGATTATGTGATCAATTTGTTTATGTGTTTTATATGAGTTTGTTATTTATGTGTTAATAGTTGTTTATAACCTGTCTACGTGCTATAACTGTGCTAACTCTTTGATTAGTAGAATGGCCGGTCGACCGAGAACCAGAGGTAGGCCTGAGATGACTGATGAGACTCCGAGTAACGTGGCACCGGGCCGTGACGGGGGTGATGACCGATTAGGAGCAGCTATGGAGCGGATTGCAGAGTTAGTGGCTAGTCAGGCACAGTTATTAGCAGGGCAGGCTGCCCAGAATCAGGCTATGCAGGCTCAGCTTCTGAATATTCAGGGTGGTAACCACGGGCGTGGTACCCTGAAGGAGTTTTTAGGATATCACCCACCGAGATTTCAGGGGGAGCCGGATGATAGGAAGGCGGAGGTATGGATTAGCAAGTTGGAGAAGATTTATGATCCACTTGGCTATACTGATGAGCAGAAAGTCTCTTTTGCCATGTATTTGTTAGATGACGAGGCAGAGGAGTGGTGGCGCACGGTAAGGACTAGCTGGGCGGCACAGGGTATTCCTTATGTTTGGGGTACCTTTCTGATGGCTTTCCGAGCAAAGTATGTCCCGAGGATTTGCAGGGAACGGAGAGAGGCCGAGTTTCTAGCCTTGGTCCAGGGAGATGCTACAGTGGCTCAATATGAGGCCACATTTACTCGATTGTCCCGGTATGCACCGGAGTATGTGGCAGACGAGGAGCGGAGGACTCGCAGGTTTATGTTGGGGTTGCGGCCCGAGATTCAGGATGTTATGGCTCTGAATCGATATGATATTTTCACTGAGGCTTTTGAGGCAGCTTCTAGATTAGAGAAGAGGAAAGGGGATCAGATTGTCTCCAGTCAGCCTAGTAAGAGGCCGTATCAGCCACAGGGCCAGCAGGTTATATATAGGCCTCCAGTACAGCAGGTTGTCTACAGGCCACCAGCCCAGCAGGGTTCTTATAGGCCACAGGGTCAGCAGAGTTACTATCGGCCTCAGTTTCAGCAGAGGCCATATCAGGTTCAGACTCAGTATAGGCCAGCCCAGTCTCAGGGTCAGTACAGGCCTAGTGTGGTGAGACCTCAGCAGCAGGCTGTATCAGCTGCTTCATCAGCTTCTGGTTATTCTAGGGGCAGTGTTAGTGCCACATCATCGCAGTGTAATTACTGCAAGCGCCCAGGGCATGTAGAGTCCGACTGCAGGGTAAAGGCAGGGACATGTTTGGGTTGTGGTAGCAGCGAGCATAGGGCGAAGGATTGCCCTAAATATGCGAGGACTGAGGGTCGGGCAGCGACTCAGGGTTACCAGGGTAGGCCTACGGGCAGTGTACCACAGCAGCAGCGGGTTCAGGCTCGGGCTTATGCAGTTGACTTAGAGGAGATGCCTGAGGAGACTGCAGTTGTGGAAGGTAACTTCCTTATACTTGATCAACTTGTTAAAGTGTTGATTGATTCTGGTGCTACGCATTCTTTCATTACTCCTGCTTGTGTGCAACGTGTTAAATTGCAACCTGAAAGATTGCCTTATGTGGTTGAAATTAGTACCTCTTTGACTGATAAGTATGTTACTGGCTTAGTATGTAAGGATTGTATAATACATGTTAAGGGGCATAATTTTCCTTCGGACCTTATTTTATTTCCTATCCGGGGGTATGATGTTATCTTGGGTATGGATTGGCTTTCTAAGTATGATGCCCAGTTAAACTGTAGAACCAAGGTAGTACAGTTTCGTTTGCCAGAACAGCCAGTAGTTGAGGTAGCGGGTAACCGGGGTGCTAAGACGAGTTTTGTTATCTCAGCAACTAAAGCCGTTAAGTTGGTGAGTAAGGGGTGTTCGGGTTATCTAGCTTATTTGATCAACAAGCCATCTGATAAGCTACAGCTAGAGGAAGTCCCTATTATCCGGGAATATCCTAATGTATTTCCCGAGGAGTTGCCAGGGTTGCCGCCTGAGAGGGATATAGAGTTTGTGATTAATCTTGTTCCCGGTACTCAACCTATTTCTAAATCGGCGTACCGGATGGCACCAGCTGAGTTGAAGGAGTTGAAGACTCAGTTACAGGAGTTATTGAAGAAAGGATTCATTCAGCAGAGTTCTTCACCTTGGGGAGCTCCTGTTTTATTTGTAAAGAAGAAGGATGGCACCTTGAGGTTATGTATAGATTATCGTGGGTTGAATCAGGTGACTATCAAGAATAAATATCCTTTGCCACTGATTGATGAGTTGTTTGATCAACTTCAGGGAGGCAAAGTCTACTCTAAGTTTGATTTGAGGCAGGGGTATTATTAGCTTCGGATTCGTACGGAGGATGTTCCGAAGTCTGCCTTCAGGACTCGGTACGGGCATTATGAGTTTGTTGTTATGCCCTTTGGTTTGACTAATGCACCGGCAGCATTCATGGATCTTATGCATCGAGTCTTTCAGCCGTACTTGGACCAGTTCGTGGTGATTTTTATTGATGATATCTTGGTCTATTCCAAATCTGAATTGGAGCACGAGCAACATCTACGGCTTGTATTAGAGAAGTTGCAGGAGCATCAGTTGTTTGCCAAGTTCAGCAAATGTGAATTTTGGCTGCAACGGATTTCTTTTCTTGGCCATGTTATTACACAGAGTGGTATTTCTGTAGATCCCACTAAGATTGAATCGGTGATGTCTTGGAAGCGGCCAGAGAGTGTTACTGATGTCCGTAGTTTTCTTGGCTTGGCGGGTTATTACCGTAGGTTTGTCAAGGACTTCTCAAAGATTGCGGGGCCACTATCTAAGTTGACTCAGAAACGGACTATCTTTAATTGGGACGAGAAGTGTGAGAGTGGATTTCAGGAGTTGAAAAAGAGGTTAACTACCGCTCCAGTACTTGCTCTACCAGAGGGGACCGATAATATGGTCATTTACAGTGATGCATCCAAGGAGGGCTTGGGATGTGTTCTTATGCAGGATGGCCGAGTTATTGCCTATGCTTCCAGGAAGTTGAAGCCTTATGAGGTAAATTATCCGACTCATGATCTTGAGTTGGCAGCAGTTGTCTTCGCACTGAAAAAGTGGCGTCATTATCTGTGGGGCAGTAAGTTCGAGATTTTCACTGATCATAAGAGTCTAAAGTATTTATTCTCACAGAAGGAGTTGAATATGCGCCAGCGGAGGTGGATGGAGCTTCTTGGAGATTATAATTGTTCTATCAATTATCTGCCTAGAAAGGCAAATGTTGTAGCAGATGCTCTCAGCCGGAAGGCTAGTATTTCTTGTTTGGCTGTCAAGAAGTGGGAGGTTCTTGAGGAGTTTAGTTATTGGAGACCAGAGTTGACTCAGGTTGGGGTGATGTGTTCACATCTCCGTATTCAACCTTTATTATTGTCTCAGATCAGGGAAGCTCAGCAACTTGATGTTAAACTTCAGAAGATCAAGGATCAGATCACTGATGATCAGTCTGACTTCAAACTGCATGAGGATGGTATTCTTCGGTTTCGGAACAGGGTTTGTGTTCCCGATGAACCGGGCTTGAGACGAGGTATTCTGGAGGAAGCTCATAATTCTAAATATACTATTCATCCCGGTGGAACCAAGATGTATCGGGATTTGAAGCAACATTACTGGTGGAACAACATGAAAAGGGAGGTTGCTCAGTTTGTGTCTAGATGTTTGACTTGTCAGAGAGTGAAAGCCGAGCATCAACGACCAGCAGGTTTGCTTCAGCCGTTGGCTATACCAGAGTGGAAATGGGAGCATATTACGATGGACTTCGTCACTGGTTTGCCTAGATCACCGAGGGGTAATGATGCAGTTTGGGTTGTCGTGGATCGTTTGACGAAGACAGCTCATTTTATTGCCATGAGGTTGGGAGATGAGGTTACAAAGCTGACGGATCTCTATCTGGATCAGATTGTTAGACTTCACGGTATTCCATCTAGTATTGTCTCTGATCGAGATCCTCGATTTACTTCTCGTTTGTGGGAGAAACTTCAGGAGACCTTAGGTACTCAGTTGAACTTCAGTACAGCGTATCATCCACAGACCGACGGTCAGTCTGAGCGGACTATTCAGATTCTGGAAGATATGCTTAGGGCTTGTGTTCTGGACTTCGGGAAGAACTGGGAGAAACATCTACCACTTGCCGAGTTTGCCTATAACAATAGTTATCAAGCTACTATTGGAATGGCACCTTTCGCAGCTCTTTACGGTCGTAAGTGCCGTTCACCTTTGTATTGGGACGAGGTAGGAGAGATGAAGACTATTGATCCGACTATTATGCCAGAACTTCTTGAGAAGATTGAGAATGTTCAGTTGATCAGGCAGAGAATGCTTACGGCGCAGAGTAGATTCAAGAGTTATGTTGATAAGCGTCGTCGAGACTTGGAGTTTGCAGTTGGAGATCGGGTTTTCTTGAGATTGTCTCCTCGAAAGGGGTTTGTTCGTTATGGTAAAGGTGGAAAGCTGAGTCCGAGATTTGTAGGGCCGTTTGAGATTACTGGCAGGGTTGGTAAGTTGGCATATCGGTTGGCTTTACCGGAGAACTTCTCTAATGTCCACGATGTGTTTCACGTGTCTAATTTGTGGAAATATAATCCGGATCCTTCTCACATTCTTGAGGCAGAGCCGTTACAGCTTCGTGAGAATTTGACTTATGACGAGCGTCCGATTCGTATTCTAGATCAGATGGACCGAGAGTTGAGGTCGAAGAGGATTCCGATGGTTAAGGTGTTGTGGAAGCATCACGGCATTGAGGAAGCTACGTGGGAGAGACGAGATCAGATGCAGCAACAATACCCAGATCTATTCCGTACATCAAGTAAGAATTTCGAGGACGAAATTTCTATAAGGGGGGGAGAATGTGAAACCCCATTTTCCTACTTATCTCGTTTTACGTGTTATCCCTCGTTTTGCGTGCATATGATCTGTTTATGTGCTATAGGACCTAGAAAGTTATAATTTTGATGTCAATACTCCTAATACGTGCTAAATGTGCATTCATGAAATTTTCATCAAAAACGGAGTCAGAAATTTTATCGTCGAATTTCAGTGAATAGTGTTTTCGAAACACGTCCGCTATAATTTTGAAACTGGTCTTTTTAACCCTTCTAGACCTAGTCCACGGACTTTAATAGAGCTGTGTTTGATGAAAATAGATTTAAAATGAGCTTAAGAATTTATTAGGGTGTTTACACCAACTTTTGCGAAAATCGAGTTTTAAGCCGACTCGCCTGAAATTATTGCATTCTAAAACTTCTTGTCACCTAAAAATAATCCACTTCAGATATCTTCGCCCTGGCATAATTATTTTTAACTTGGTGAGCACTAAAATGCAATTAAAGTCATTAAAAACACAAAAATACCTATTAAAATTAACTTTGACTTTAATTAATTATTTGACCTTATAAGCTAATGTCCTCAACACACACTCACACAACACAAAAACACCATCACACACACACACAAGGCCGAGAGAAAAGAGGGAGAAAAGAGAAGAGAAAAACTCAAGCTTTCAATCCAATTTTTCAAAGAAAAACCTAGTTTTTGTCCGTGAAACTTCGCACCGACTTGGATTCTGCTTGTTGGGCACGCATAGCACGCATTCCTAGGCTTATATCGCATCTAAGGTGAGAGAAAAATTCTAGATCTCAAAATGTCATTTTTGTGTTTTTGCGTATAAATGAAGATTGAACCGTTAGAATTGAAATCTGATGTTAGATTATTGCTCCTTGCATGCTAGGGATCATTATATACTAATACTACGAGTTTCTGTCGGATATAGCATAATTTTTATTTTCCGGGTATTTAATTTTGATTAAAATGTTCAAAGTTGAATTAAATGAGTTGCGTTGATCGAAATCGATTGCCGTCGATTTCTAAATACTTGATAATTACGTGTTAGCGCTGTTGTAATGCCGAATTTTCGATTACATTGTTTGTGTGAAAATCCGGAAAATCCAGCCATGACATCTTAGGATTTTAGGGTTATCGGGCATGATTTGGAGGTGTTATGGTGGATTTCCGAGAGGGCTAATGTAGTAGGTTGAATGGGTGAGTGATAGGAACTGATTTGGCAATGTTTGGATTAGTAGATTGTAAGTTATGAATTTTAGAAGTTTAGGTTGTCATTCTTTAATTTCTTGAACGATGCCTTTAGATGGTTGGGTAGTGTTCGAGTGATGAATGGTGAGTTGTTGTTAAGTAATTTAGAGTTTAATTATGTATATTATGCATGTCCGGTTAGATGGCCTACTTTGTCATCTAACTACGTTGTTTGTTGTTTAATTTATTATTGATGTTATATTGATGTTATTGATTGATTATTATTGAATGCGGGAATCGGGCACTCTTGTTGCTGATCTCCCAATTGATTGATTGATTGATGATTGATGAATATGGAGTCTTGGTATGTGTGTGCCACCTCTCGGGCAGCGTCGGGCTGTCGGGTTGATAACGGCATGACTGCCATAGGCTACCCCCAGCTCGCATGACGGAGGTGTCATGGAGGGAGGGGCTAGTGAGGTACCTCGGGTGCGTGAGTAATGGGGAGTTATAAGAAGAACGGTTGAGATCGTGATGGCGTTTGGAGCTACACCAAATAGAGTATCCTTATTGATTGGTTATATAGTTATGTGATGATAGCATTATTTATGTTGTTGTGTGTTTACTTGCTCAAAGGACTAAATCCAAGGAGCGTAGTGAATACTGTCGAGATCTATCGGATCCTCACTGGGCTTATGTATATAAGCTCACTCTCTATTATTGCATGTTTTCAGGTGTACTTTCACAAGATTACGGGTACGTGCCTCCTGAAGAGGAGAATGTGGAAAACGTGCCTTTCGTGGATGAGTCATATGTCCCTGAGTCTTATCCATGATTCTATGTTGTTAAACGTTATGTATATTAGCTTAATGGACTTTTATATGCTTTACGGTTCTTAGTGTAATAGTTGTTGAAAAGATAATGATCCAAAATGATGTTAACTTAGTGGCTTTCTTTTGTCTATGGTTAAGTTGTAATTGTGTCTCAACTTACTTTTGAAATGTATAATAAAGTTGAGGTATTGTATGTCATGTTGGAACGGAGGCGTATAACGAGGATGTTTTATTGTGTAATATGGTTGTGTTGTTTGTTGTTGTTTGTATTGAGGAATTACTGGATGTATGATGTTTTTTTGAGGTTGGTTTAGAACCTCGGAAATCTGTTTACTGTCGTTATGCCGCCGAAATTCCGGTGCGTCCTGACGGATTATAGGTGGGGTCGAGTTGGGGCGTGACAACCTAAGCTTCCACTTGTCCTTTTAAATACTTTTCAATAAACGTAGGACAATCCAAATATTACCTCCTTTAATATTTGGTTACTATCCAACTTTTATCACATATAAAGTTATAGCAATGGTAGGAATCAAGATCTATTCAATAGAAGAAAATAAGGAAAGTACAACCCATAAGTAAATAGTATGATTAGTCCAACTAATCAACTTTTACGGAAAACATAATTTCTTCACTAAGAAATTCTTGTTTAACTGTGATACATCGGGTGTTATTAATTACAATACTATACCGAAAAATTGAGATATTTATCCAAATAGTACTCAAGTATTTTAGAATCATGATCACATCATAATGCAATAATACATTTTCTTATATGGTTTCTCTACTTTAGCCTAATGCTCTTTGAATCATTCAAAAACTTTAGACATGTTCTTCAACAAGAACACATAACCTTTCTATGACAATCATTAGTGAGGTTATATAAAGGAGAAAACATAGTTGAAGCTTATTCACAAAAAAAAAAAATCTTGTACATCACAATGTACTAATCCAAACAATTTAGTATTTTTAACCCTTTATCAAGCAAAGGATGACTTGCTTACCTTCCCAAAATAAGATATATAAGTCGATCCGAAAACCAACTTATTCAACATCTTAATATTGGAACTAACTAAGTCATAAAGAAACTACAACTGACTTGGATTACAAAATTTTATCTCAAAATATATTCGGTATGTGGTTAATCAGTTAACAAAATGTTTGTCATTAGCTAATGCAACAACAATTGTTCCATTTGCTAACACTGAAACCATTCCACGCTTCCAAAGCAAACTTTGATTAAGATTCTTTCAAATGCACATACACTTATGTCACAAAAGAATCAAAACCATAAAGTAATAACAACCATTAACAAAGGAGATTTACCATATATTATAGCTTCATAGCCTTGCCATT
Organism: Ehretia macrophylla; assembly: GCA_037974665.1. Taxonomy (NCBI): domain Eukaryota; kingdom Viridiplantae; phylum Streptophyta; class Magnoliopsida; order Boraginales; family Ehretiaceae; genus Ehretia; species Ehretia macrophylla. The sequence goes on from CM075766.1 coordinate 31,282,413, forward strand.
CAAGCTATAAAGATATATTGAATAAATCCTCCTTTTAATGTCCGATTTATCATTATGTAAACACTTTTACATGTACCTTCTCATTCCTTAATTATCCTTTAGATTATGCTCCCACCGGCTTAATAGAAATCATCTGATTCATGTCTTTCTTCTTTGCATTACGGATAATCAAAGATGAAACATGACCACGAATTGACTTCCAATATTATGCCAATGAAATATTCTTACTACACAACTCTTTGTAGGTTCAGAATCATATTCCTTTCATATCTTGTATACTACTATACAATCAGTAAAATAATATAACTAGCATATAAAAGTTGTTTTACTTATCAACCATAAGTATCACACACTTTCCTTTTGATGCATTATCAAGAAGGAAACTTAAGAGCATTCTAATCTAATCATATGATTAAATTTTTAAGAACTATTCTTAGACAACATTTAATCAATAAAGTTTGGTCCAATTCATGTGATATAAGTCTACAATATCAAGATAAAAACGGGTTCATACATGTAGCCATAAACATGCGGAAAAATAAAATTGCTAGTTGACTATAACTCGTTTAATCATTTAATTTGGACTTTAATTAAATGATGGCTCCTACTAATTTTATCAAATCTCAAACTCCCTTAATGAGAAACGTAAATCTATTAAGATTCTTTTAGCGGGTGACCAAATTCTCTTAATCATATATATCTCTCAAACCTTTGTGGCTATGTTGAAATATAGGTGCCAAGAGTCAACAACGCTTTGTTCGTCTATTTCACTAAATAAGATTTGGTCATTTCTAGTCCCTAAATCACTTTGGTCTCAAACCTTTGTGGCTATGTTGATTAAGTGATTAAGTTAGATCCGACCTGCCATCTCTCAGTTATCTGACAAATTGAATCAATAACCTCAAACCTTTGTGGCTATGTTGGCCGTTCGATTTTGGAAGATAACCACATCACTATGTTCTACTAGCGATTCAATTAAACCTTTGATGAAACAATTCCTCAAACCTTTGTGGCTATGTTGGAACATATTCATTTCCAGTTTGATTAAATCCTAGGATGACAGAAGACTACAAATCTAATATTAGTTTGCACATAGGGAGTTTTGTTTGTTTGTTAAGGGCTCACTTTGCACATTAGTTTATTTATAAGCGAATATCACATATTAGCAAACGAATAAACACATATGTAAGAATCATACATTAAGATCTCATCATGCACACAAGACTACTTATAGGCTATTATCTTATGAAGCAAATAACATAGCATGCATGCAAACAACACAAACGAATGGTGGATCATGGACTTGGGCTTAGAATAAGGAAATGAAGATTATTCTAAAGCTCATCTAATGCCTTCAAGATCTTCTTCTTCACTGGAATCTCCAAAGCCCCTCCAACTCCTTGGATGACTTTATTGGTCTTCTTGCACTTCGTCTTGAAAGATTACATATAGTCCTCACTACATAATTCTCTCAATTACAAGAAAGTAAAATGAGACTTATGTCTCAATTACAAACCATTCAAATACCAAGTCCGTGATCTAGTTCACCATTCAACCAACCATTCAAGCTTATAAAGCTAAGATTAAACATATCACATATATAATCCAAGCTAAACAAGCAAGCTAGCACATATATCTTATGCATCACATACAAAAGACAACATAACCATCTAATCTTTAACATCCATTAGCAACACATTACCAATCTGTATGTAAATCAATAGATTCCATGATTATAACACCTTATAACACAAATGCAAGTTAAGATCAATCATCGTGGCAAGTACAAGCAACATAGCAACAATTTTTCAACCTCTACAATCCCAAGAAGACTCTTGGCCATGGCATGGGAAAAAGTACTCTACATTCATGTTCCATGTTCCATCATATACGGTTTATGTTACACATGGAGTGACATATTCCTCAAAAGCCAACCTCAAAGCCAAAAAGAAATGACTAAGGCTAGGAGAAAAGGCTCTACTCACATGTTCCATGTTTCATCGTATACGACGTACAACACACATGAAGTGGCACATTTCTCAACCATCCAAAATCCTAGTATCTCTCGGCCATGCCAAGGGAAAAATATTCTACTTGCTCATTTCTCGAACCATCATAGACAATCATAGATCTTTACATGGATATATTTAGAATCATGAGATAAAGCCATTTTACATACTTTAAAGATTAGATCCACGACTATACATATGATTTCATGGACTTTAGAAACCGTGGCTCTGATACCACTTGAAAGGATCGGTTCCCGAAAATGTGTGATTCACAACATAATAGAGTTAAAGCGGAAGCGTTGAGCATTTTAAAATTTTCAACATTAACTTTTGTAGCCACAAACATTTCCAAAGTAAAGTCCATGGTAATCAACATGCAACATATAATATATCAAATATACTATAAAGTAAACGAGAGGTAAAACGACATACCTCCCATTTATAACCGAGTGAAGATGGAACCACGATGGAGATGTTATGATGTGGACAAGCCTTCTTCACACATGCAATGACTCTAGATCAAAATACACAAGCATCCAACGGTTATTACTACAAACTAAGTTAATGTGCTAGATACTTAGTAGTAGAAATAAGCGTGTATATAAATATAAAGCAAAAAGAATAACAATTATCTTTTTTCGTGCTTTGGCCGAGAGCATCAAGGAAGAATATATAGTTCTCATCTTGTAGATAGAGTGGACTTGCCTCATTCACAAGTGTAAAGGTCATAGATTGAAACATACGAGCATACAATGACAAACACCACCAACCAAGTATATGTGCTAGCTTCTCAGTAATAGATATAAGCTTGTATAAAGTTAGAAAAGCAAAAGAAAATTTTCTCCTATTAATCTCTACCATGGCTGAAATTACCAAGGGAGAAGATGAAGAGTTTTTCTTGTGTTGTTTCTTGTGTTGGCCGAAAAACACAAACTTGGACAATGAAGAGAAGTTGGCCTTTATATATAGTCTTGAGATGTGTAGGCATGTGACAAGTGGCATGTTATGTCTTCTCAAGACATCATCTTTCTGCCAAGTGTCAAACATGCATATATATTCATGCCAACTTGTTCATTGTCTTTTAGTGTTTGTCTTCTAGTGCAACTTGTTGTTTGTATTTTTTTGCAAGTTGTCTTTTGTCCTTTTGTGTTTTGTCTTTTAGTGTTTTGTCTGTTAGTGCAAGTTGTTGTTTGACTTTTAGTGAAGACAAACATTAATTAATTCTAAACCCCTTTAGAATAATTAATTGAAGATTGACCCCTCAATCTATTTTCACTTAGACCCAATAATTTTTAGTATTTACACTTTGACCCCAAAATTTTCAAAAATTACGATTTCAGCTTACTTAACCGTTAATGGCCAAAATAATACTGTTAACACTTTAATGTGTTTCTAACTCAGTATTTGCACTTTGACCCCAATACTTTTAGTATTTGTACTTTGGCCCCAATACTTTTAGTATTTACACTTTTGGCCCGCTTAACTATTAACGTCCAAAATAAATAACGTTAACTCTTTAACGTGTTTTTAACTTAATATCAAGCTCGTTAATTGTCTTATTCTTGATGCTCTTTTATGTGTGTGACTTTCTAGATTCATAACCATATAGCGATGAGAGACTATTAAGCACTTTTAATCAATTCTGACAATGTCTCTGTCATTCTCTAGAATACCCTTATGTTCAAGAGTTACGTCTAGCAACATACGTGCATCATGACAATTTATACGGTAATGAAGTCCAATTTTTATGAATCTATTTATAGTCACGAATTAGCGTGCAGTTATATCCTTCCATTAAATATGTCCTGATCATTGTAGGGACCATGATACAATTAAGTCCACTAAACGATTCTACGCATAGATCTATTCGGGTGAATAAGAGATGACACCTATGGAATCCTTTCCATCATTCCATCTGTTATGTGCCCCGACCAAGGACTTCCTCAATCAACTGAAATACGATCGCATAAGACATCGTCTCATGTCAGAGGTTAACGGATCCTATCTTGACAATTACATGTCAGTTCATACCATAAAACTAAAACGTGAAAGGTCGTAACCCACCTTTTGGAAGACGAGTATTGTCCAAACGTAGTATTTAGCCCCTGATATTACTTGCAATCGTAATTTCTCAAGTCAAATGATTAATTTGCACAATTCATAACGAATAACAAACTATTAATCCAAAGTGATGTAGTTTGTTATTCTGGTCACATTCAGTGATTCGTTCAACTAATAATCACCCATATGTAAGTCAATCACATCCCTATGTTGTTATGGCACAAGGCTCACCATCCTTTATCATTAACATCTCTATGTTAATCAAAGGTAACTTACATATGATAGCCCATGCTTGATTCTTCTAGTCCCGGTCGAATAATCTAAGGGCTATGAATCATTTTGAATGTTTATCATATCAAAGAAATATGCCAATATATTCTAAACTCTTTTAGAATATATTTCTTCTCCGAAAAACATTAAGGACACATTCATATAATAGGAATGGTGGAGAATATGAACGTCACAAACAAGTCAATCTGTAAAAAAATATATAGACGTAAATACCATTAGGTACAAGTTATTGCCAAAATATCCCAAAATAGGTCATCTAACTATATAGCATTAGGGCATATCTCCAACACATTGCTAGTGTGTCACTCATGAGCATGAGGGTATTTCGGTAAATGACGGAGACATTTCTGAAATAGTTAAGGAGGTTTATCAGGTCCCTCATTAGTACGCGATTATGAATCTAGAAGGTCACACACTAATAAGTATCATGAATTAGTTCACCGGAAGCTTGTATAAAGTGTTTGATGGCTTTAAAGTGTTAAGAGTCATCAATGTTGGTATTTGGGCCAAAAGTGTAATTTTGAAAACTTTTTGGGTCAAATTGTAATTACCAAAACTTTTGGGGTCAAACTGTAATTATTGAAAAGTTATTTCAATATATTTATTCTAATGGAGATTAGAATGGACAAAAAAATATTATATATATATATATATATATATATATATATATATATATAAAGGTGTTTATATATATATATGTGTAATGGTGATGTAATTTGAGAAATGCCACGTCATCATCTTAGTTGTCAAAAGGTGAATTGCAAATTAATGACTATATAATTACATGTGGCATGTGCATGTAGAGATTGATGACTAGGATAGTCCATGTCATCAATCCTAGTCATTTGAATTTGAAATGAATGGATATGATTTATTTTTTAATAAAGACAAAAGAATCTTGACCATTGCTTTTGTTAATAAAGCCTTTTTGACAAGTGTCAAGAGAGAGAATAAAGTTACATTTGGATTGTAATGATTACAATCCTAGGACTTGCTTGGATTTTACTTTAGAAGGAAGCAATTGTGATTGGCTATCTTATAAAGTAACATTATATATATAATTATATGAGTATGTTTTATATATATAATAAAAGATGACAATCTTCTCTCTCCATCCGCTTGCATTTTCGGCCAAGGGAGAGAGGAGAGAGAAGATGATCATCTTTTGTCATCTAATGCTAATGATTGAAATCTAAAGGCTTGCATGGCTTGTCATGAAAAAGTGACAATGGTGATTGGTGACTTAATTTATTATTAGCTTATATTAGATGATAATATACTCTCTCATTAGGTGACAACTTGACATACATATACATACATGCACATAGAATTTCGACCAAGGCATTAGGTGAAGAGAGAGAACTTCATCTTCTTCATTTTTGAGCTAGATCTTTCGGCCATGGCATGTAGGTCTTAAAGCCTTTGTCTTTTGATCCAAAACAACATTTACGTAGCTTCGTACATTAAAGGTATACTAGCACAATCTATCTTCAAGGTGGGGTAGGACTTTGGATGTTTGGTGGACCAACTAGGGCCTTCAAGTTAGAAGGATTCAAAAGCTTGTCATTCAACTTCATCATCTCGAAAGCGTTCTACTATTGAGGTATACCTATGACCTCCTTTTTGTTTATATATATATAGTTGATATATATGTGTTGATAATCAATGGGTATAATGAAATGTTAGCATGTTGATCCTTGTTATGAAACTTGCATAATTTTGTAGATAGCCTATGTGGACTTCGGCAATGTCAAGGTGTCTATGCATGACATTCTCGATCTTGAATCCAACTTATGATTATGTTATGACATGATATCTTATGTTGGCCTAACACTTTCAACATTCGTAAGTAACTTAATGCAACATGGCAAATTTCGTTGAGGGGAATCAGTAAAGAAAAAAAAAATATCGGCTAAGAGCTGAGCCATCTTCTTCCTCCCCTCATAGATTAACTATTTCTTTCCCCTTCGATTTGTGATAGCTACTCATACGTGCCATCCCCGCTTCCTCCTTGAAGGCGTAAGGAAGAGCCTATTCATATACAGTTCTGTCTTTCAAAATGGACATATTATATTAGACTCTAATCCCGTATTCTTTCTAAGAAAGCCTAACCTCTTGCAATGGGCGGAATCGACAAAAGAAAGAACCAAAGTCCTTCTTCTTTTCTTGCAACATCTGATTCGTTCACAACTGATTGATTCAATAGCAGCACCTTCTAGAGCAAACAAATGACATCCAAATCAAATCCTCCAGGAGTTTTATGCTCAATAAGAATGTCAGAAGAAGTGCCACAACACTATTGCTATTGATCGGACATTAATAATTGCATTGCCTTAATGGGAACAATCTTATCAGTCTTAGAAGGAAAGATACTTGGCTAGGGAATGGGCATTAAAGCCCTGCCCCCTCTTCCACTTAACACACCAAAGATGGAAACTATTAGGATTGAATCTGCCTCTTCTCTTTTCCTTGAAGAAGCCTTATTACTACAGCTATCTGTTAATTAAGGTAAGAATGTCATCAAGGAGATACAAACTCGGACATTAACGTCTAATAGGAGCTAATCAAGTTCTTGTTTGCATAATAAATGGCTTTGGATGAATACGTTGTTTGGAAAAATACGGTCTTTGACATGAATAGCCTTTATCTTCTCTATCGGTAGTGGTGTAAGAAATGATGAACGTCCATCCCCAAAAATAATTGAATAAGATCGCTTTCTCCCGACATTCCACTTGTTCTTCCTTGGCCATTTTTTACTCTTTCAAATGTGGCTCAGAAGAAATTCTAGTGGAGCATGGTTTAGAAGGTAGGTTACTTGCTCATACGATACATCATATCAAAAGCCGTACGTTGGTACCATAATACTTGACAACTCTTGCTTGCAGTAGAAAAGTATAAATGAAGTGGCATACTAAACGCACTGCCAAGCGTGGTTTTTACCCTCCATGGTATCCTATTTGATTTGATAATCTTTCATGTTGAGATCAAATTGGAATTATAAGGTATTTTGTTCAACCTTCGCGGCAACTGCACAAGTCAAGGAAGCAGCTAAAACTATCATACTACCTCAGAATGCAGTACTATGAGGAGCTTGGGGAAGACCATACTAGGTTGCAAGGACTCGCCTCTAGTAGAGGTCCCCTCAATTGGGACATAATTCAAAGGCATGGCCACCAGTAGTAGTAGAAGAGAATCTTTGGCTCCAAAAGAAGTGAAACTAGGCCCTGGGGCTGTTGACTTCCTGGAGTTCTCACTATTGAATAGGTGGATGCATGTTTGACGTAAGTATTTGGCCTGGTACGCAGTCCAGTCCTCTTCTTCGGATACCTCCATTGAATCATGGTTTGATGGCCCAATTGTCCAAACATCTTGGAAAGGAAAGGATGAAAATCTAGAGCTGATAAGGTTTGGGATATTGTGTCCTTTGTTTGATCTCAATATGAAGTATCATAAAGGTGAGATCAAACCACCAAAAGCTCTAACTTCAAGTTTGAGTTTAGGTGGGACATGGGTCTCTGGAGGCTTTACTGGTCAAGACTTTTTGGTCTTTGCTCGTGGCCTAAACCAACCATGGGCAAGGAGAGGTGTGGTGGTACTAGGAGAAATCCTGGACACCACTCCTTCCAACGCCATCTATCAAAGTGAATAGAAGTCCTCAATCAACTTCTAGAGCAGAAGGATTAGATACTGAGTCTTCACGAAAAAGAACGAGGGTTACTAATAGTGGACCTACGGTAATAGGTTTGAAGATATGGCAATAGGATGTTTATAGCGTACTGAGCCTAATAGGCTTTCTACTTCAATAGATCTACTCTCTCTTCATTTTGGAAGAAATGCCAATGAGTCACAGACGAAGAGTTTGAATCCTTTCTATAGGCCTTATAGGAAGGCTAGTGAGGCAGCCCTCATAGAATGGGGGAAAAGCCAAAATCCTATGTTACTAATCTATGGGCTTTGGTCAGAATGTCTGTAAAGCATGGCATTAAGTAAGAAATTCTTTCTCTAATCAAGTATGTAGTACCTTGAAGTTGAGACTCTTCCCGACCGTAAGAACTCATACAAGTTGTAGTTGGACGTTAATCAGTAAACGGTGTGATATTAGCAATTGAATGCATATCAGCTGTGATCTTTTCTTCTATGATTGAATCAGTAAGCGTTGCAGATGTTATTCAATAAAAGACACTATGTGCGGGAAAGAAGCCAAGTCTAGTAGGTTTTTATTAAAAAACGAGATGGGAACTTATTAGAGTGTGGCCAAACCAAGACTCGAGTGGCCAAGTGGATGCAAAGACTATAAAGCCAGTGAGTCTCCCCCCTGGTTCATCAGTAAGTAGACTAAGAAGAAGGTACAGAAGAAGAAGAGAAAGGGTTGCTGGTTCACAAAATGAAACTGACAATCTCAACTTCCTTACTTACGATATAATAAACTCATACACCAACTCCATGCTTTAAAGAAGAGAAAAAAGACCTGGCTTCAAGGGCTTTAGCTTTGAGGAAAGAAAGATCCCAGACTTGGCTCGCTCCAGGCAAATTCCATTCCTCCTCCCCCAGACCCAACATAAGAGAAGGGCTGATAGAACCTATGTGTCAAAGGAGAGTTATTGCCTAAGATCCTCTTCTTCGAGATCTTAGGTCTACTGTTGATTGTTTATACATCTTGGCTCCTGATGCCAAGTCCGGGTAGGGATATGTGAAAGAAACTGCTGCTGCTAGTAAGGGGCATCTACTCTACTTTGATGCGAGGGAGGCCATCCATAGGCTTCTATGGGCTCCATAAGAGGGGCAGGAGATCCGGAGTTGACAGATTCGGCTTTTGCATAGGACCGAAAATAGATTAGATGGAAATACTTTAGAGCTGGAGGCCCATGTTTAAAAATAAGATTTAAAAGGGGGAAGGCTAGCTTCGCATAGACTACACAAGCCAGGATCAAACTCTTATTTTTGACTATCATTAAGCCCTTCAGTGGTAGAACCTGGTGAACCCGACATACTACTTCTTTCCAACCTTTGGTGAACTCTTCTTTTAAGAAATTTCCAGTTAAGATCATATCACTTTTTCATACCTAAATGCAGCCGTGATCTTTTATACGATACCACCAATTATAGAAGGAGAGAATATGATCCCTCTTCTTCAATTCATCTGTACAACCAAATCCCTTTATCCCCTCGCTCAATCCCTTCTTTCAGAAAAATGTTTGCCAAGGAGTATGAATGTCCAAAGTCCCTGTGTTAAGCATAAGGACCTCCCTAAGAGATGATTCAATAGCTAAGGTTACTTATATGCCGTTCACTGCGGCAATGGAAAGGCTTATAGCTGGTACGTGTATATCTGTCTTATCGTATTTTTGAGCTCTTATTCAATTTCTCTTACTTATTGTTGGGGTTTTTACTCACTTTATTTTTAGGAAAGAAAGAAGAAGACCATAGATCTTATAATAAGTCACCGATGTACTTACTTCAACACAAGAAGCGTGGGCCTACTACTCACCTCCGACTAATTCCTCAAATCAAGCAGAGCAGTCGAAGGGACAAGAGAGATTTTACCTCAATCCAATCAATCTATTCCCAAGCCGATGCTTTGGATTACTTGCCTTGTTTTCAGGTTAGCTTTCTAACTACTTGCTAGCTTGTTTGCTTACTATCCTCTTGCTTATTCTTGAACCAGGGACTTGAACTGAAACTTCCGACTTCTAAGAAATCCTATCTTTGTCTTTCCATGTTGTCTTTTGTGTGCTATTCCTTACGCAACTTCCACTTGAATTCATTTCAAGTCTCGAGTTCTTGTTTAGAATTCTCGTAGATGAAGTTCGAACAAGAGCTTTGATGCAATTCAAATTGAGAAGTAGTAGTGACAACATAATAAATGTCCAGAGGACATAACATAATCTTTAATTCCCCGGTTTCCTTTGCCAATAGACCAATCAATGGTGCTGTATCGAAAACAAGATTCAGTCGCTACAAGCGAAGGATAATAAGAAACCGGTCATAAAACGGGTAGATTAACTAAAAGAAAAATACAATTGGCCCACTAAGCACTAGGAGAGTCGCTTAGATAATATGCGTAGACCAGAAGACTAAGGGATTCTTTAGGTCTAGACGTAGCCTTCTTTAAATGTCATGCCAATTAAGGTAACCTCTCAGTGGATGCCATTACTTGACTCAATCTACCCGGGTCATATCGCGATCGGCGCTTATTATACGTTGGTTCAACTGCTGTGTACATCCCCAGCCAATAAAAGGAGCGGGTACCAGACTCACTAAGAGGAGATAACAGTGGTTCCGTGCGCCCTAACTACTGAAGACCTTAAAAAAGTGGTTTACGTTCGTCAGGCATAAATCGTTGATTCTCTTAATTTAATTCTTTGAAACTACGTGCTAGACTAGACTAAGAATCCCTCTATTTTAATAGTAAGATTTGATTTTATTGGCTATTGGCACTTCTATAGAATATAAAGAAGGAGTTGTCAACCCTCGTCAAAGTACGCCCAAAGACTTATCTGAAATTCCTTTAAGCAGAGACCTTTTTTCTGTGAGGGGTTGTAGGCCAGTCTTTTAATAATTTATGAGGAGTGTAAACTATTATAAAAGTTCTTTATAGGTTAACACGACCCAACAATCGTAGACCCTTCCTCTAGTTAGTGACTTGGCTCCCTTCCTTCTAGTCACTGCTAGTAGGATAACATCTATTAGTCCTTTTTCTTCTTTCTCCTTTTGCTTTCTTTCTGTCCTCTGGTTTAAGGTTCATAAGGGGAGTGCTCGCTACTATAAGACAGCTCTGCATTCCTTCGAGGTAATTGTAGCCAAGCTTTGAGAATATTCAAGCTAGCATGGTAACGATACTGAGGAGGATACCTAATTAGTCTTGAACTAGAGCAGGGAAGTGAAGCCCTCGATTAGCAAATAGCTCCCCGTTCTATCCAATAGACTCTTTCCTAAAGTTCAATGGCCAGTTCGATGAAGGTTCAATGTCCGTGAGAAGTAAGTGAAACTGCCGTTCCAAAGCTTTTTAAGGTGTGACGCGGGCTGGGCAATCAACCGTAGAACCAAGGAAAGGAATTGAACTGAAAGCATAGGCTTCGGCCGAAGCTACAACCAAAGATGAGTGGATGTTGCCAGGGCACCAAACTATTTCCTTTAGCGACCCAATGTCTGTAGATGAAAGACGAGTTCGGAAGTACTGGATAGGTGCTTCCCCCACAAAATATAGCTTATGCGGTACCTATTACTCCTCAACCACCAACTAGCAGCTCTTGATGGAGAAGCTCTATAAGGGATATTTTAGGGCAGGCCCCACTTAATGCGGTTTTTTTCTTTTCTTGATGAAATCTTCAAACCTCTCTTATTTCATTTAAATTATGTGCTGATAGGGAAGCCCTTTCTTTTGACGACATAAACCTAAAAACATCCTCTTACTGGGTAGGTAGTAGCGTTAGCGTACTAAGAGCCCTCTGGTTGCATTGAAAAAAGATGTGCTTTTTTTCCCCTAACTACGACGGTTCACAAGATGCCACATCCGCCTCAAGAGCCACAACTTATTCAACAGCTTACGCCCCATGATTTGTTGCTTCCAAGGCTTGAAGATGCTCGACCGGGTTTGAAGATTGGTCTTATTTCTACCCGGGTTTCAAGCCATCGTCTCAGTCGGTGGCCTAAGATAAGCCAACTTACAATATCAGATTAGCAAATCATGAAACCTGCCAAAGAAGAGCTTCCAATCGCATATTGCACCTATACTAGTACCTTTTGTTGTACCTACTTAGGCCACATCTCTTTCCTTTTTCTTTCCCAGCATGTCTATCGTCTTCTTTCAAAGAATCCATTCTTGGTCTTTCAACTAACACGAAAAGGACTACTTACAAATCAAAAGGAAAAAAAAACAAATTAGATAGCTAAAGCCAAAGCCACATTTGAGGATCTTGAATCCGCCGTGAACAAGATCCCCTTCTAGTTAGAGGAAAAAGCTGATGTTATTTTACATTTTTTTTAGTTAGAAATGTATGGAGATTTTAAGTAGCAAGAAGTTTCTTTACCTTCCCCCTTTTGGTGGTAGTGGTATATACGATATAGATTTCTTTTAGGAATGATCTTTCCCTGTAACTAGAAATTTCATAAGACAAGAAAGGTCGTAGCTTATGGGGAAGTTAAGCATATAGCTTAAGATCTAAGAAGCTCCCTCCAATCATGCTACTTCAGCTATATACTTTTCACATGCGGGTCGAATGTTGTTTTGGAGGATAATCTACGCTCTGTAAAGAAAGGTCGACCTTTCTTTCTTATCTAGTCCCCCCCTCTTCCGAGCGATGCCTAGATCCATTTCACACCTAACGGTACTCAGAATCATAGGCATCGATCTTTCGATTCCAACGTTAGAAGCCCAAGTGGAATTGGTGATCGGAGATGCCGTCATTCTTACGTCCGATGGACGAAAGGGACGGACCCTTCGAAGGTCGGAGAGTGATTACTCTTTTCCTAGCATTAGGTTGGTCAACCCAAAATGTTAATAACGTGAAGTCTTTTCCAGTGACTCCACCCATCACCACATATCCGTTGCTGGACACGGGTGATAACCCAAGGATAGGAACCTTGTAGTCAAGATCCCATTCCGCTAAACGATCATAAACACGCCATAAAAGCCCGAAACGAACTACTGTTGGATCAATCGTCTCAGACTTCCAATGACGGTTCACAACCGAAGCGTTAAAGAAATCTTGGATGGACACCTCAGGCGACCATACCGTCAGGTGATACCACCTCAAGTATGCGAGCCATTGTCGGACCCATGACCTCAGGGCAGTCCACTCTAAGAAATCTCACATTGAATCCCCAACAACTACTTCGTCAGGGAATAACTTGAGGTACGGATTCAACAGCCTACCACGTCCCAGCCATAAATCAAAAAGGCATGGAATGTTTCTAGAACATCTTCAGCAAAATAGAAATGCTAGGAGACTGTCGATATGGGAAAGTACTAATACTACGCCTACTGACGCCACCTATCCAACACTAATGACTTCTGTTTCGAAACAGGAAAGTCATAGCGGGAAAGGGTCTCTAGGTAGACAGCGGCTACGCGTTCGTTGACGTTGACAACATCGTCACCGAGTACTGTGTAACAGTCAAAGACTTGCTAAGGGTACACCTTGTCTGCCGCTAACCATATCAAAGCATTCAGTGTTAACGCAAACAAAGGCCAAGAAGAGGAATACCCCAACGGTTGACCCATGGAGAACCACACGAGTAAATCGGGCATCCGTACCCAGTCCACTAGGAATGGATGTCCTGTCAATGACAGAGACACTCCTTGGGCAAAATTTGGGCCAAAGCAAGCGTTTGAGACTGCATACTGGAGGAGGAAAGGACAGCGATCAGTCGCTGTCTTCAAATCTACCGAGTATTTGCTCTTGTAGCCAACTAGATGGCTCAATAGTGCTGTTTGGTTGAATGTACCAGCCATAGGTAATTGACGAAAAACTTGCATCAACCATTTAGGATGGGGGTGTAGCAACCTCTAATTCACCTAGTTTCCTATGGCGAATATCCTCCTCTTCCCCCCACCCTCTATTGACTTACCTAACCGACCCAAATAGGGCGTAACTGGATCAAATTCAGGAAGATGATTCTCTAAACCCACTTTAGAAGTGAAGTGCTCACAATCTCCGACTTAGAACACTTCCTTATTCGGGTCAAAACAATACCTGATCCTGGGGAACCACAACAAACACCCCTAATAGAGCGAAGGCCTTTCCGATCGAGGCCATCTCTCTCTTGGACCAATTGGAACCAAGAATTTACCTCGAATGGGTACACCTAGAAGAAAGATTGGTCGCCCCGACCCCCCTCCGATTGTTCAACCAGATGGGCTTCATCTTCGATGATGTGGCCCTCCAAGTCGGGTCCCAACGTATCCCTTGAAGTAGAGGGATGGTTGAGACTGATGGGGTGTATCTCTGAAATAAAGCGGGAAATTTTTTAACACAAATCCAAGACCATTTTCATTGCGGAAGGGTGAGCCGAGATAAAGTCCAATGTAGCCTTACTCACTCTCTTGGCCTTCCGACCTACTTACTTTTCATTACAGCCTATCTTTATACGACCATCTTGTCCGAGAATTCCTTGGATGCTGGTATCATATATAGGATTACGGCTGCATTTAGGAGTGGATCTTAACTATTTATATAAGAGAAGAAAGAGAGCTTTAGAAGCAGCCAATCGTTTCTTTATGCCCAAAAACTCCCATGTCTTTCTTGGTTGGACCAAGTCAACTGGCGATTTCCAACAAGTCTTTCCTCATTTTTGTTGGGGAGCAGAGCAGTCAAAGAAGAAAGCAAAGCAGATGATTCTTCAACTCCTTTCTTTGGTTTATCCTAAAGTAGCCGATAGGCTAAAAGTACTGGGGTAGCTGTATTGTTTGCAGAGAAGCGCACTGCAGGGTTGCCCTGAAAACCCCATTCCTAGGTATTTCTTGGGGAAAGTATATTGGTACAAAAAAGGTTTCTTTGGTTTGTTTCATATTTATCATATGATGATATCTCATTATGAGCATGAACGAATGAAGAAGCTCTTGGGTGTCTTTATTCAAGGGACGGTACAGAAGAAGAACGAAAGCAAGTGAGGTGGGCTAAGATTCTATTCGAAGTAACATAACAGGATTCGATGTTATACCATCCTTAACTCTTATCGGGATCCGAAGTCTTTCGAGAAAAGGTCTTATCCTTCAATATAATGATTGGGTCAACCAGGCCAGATCATGAGTGAAATATCATGATCTAGTCGACCAGGCCAGATCATAAGTGAATAGAAAGTCAAAAATGTACATAGCTATTCTAGCTGAAATACTGGAAATAATTCTACCATTTCTACTAGGAGTAGCCTTTTTAGTGCTAGTTGAACGTAAAGTAATGGCTTTTGCAATGTCAAAAAGGTCTTGATGTAGTGGGATCGTTTGGGTTGTTACAACCTCTAGCATATGTTTTGAAATTCATTCTAAAAGAACCTATTTCACCAAGTTGTGCTAATTTCTCCCTTTTTAGAATGGGTCCAGTTGTTACATTTATGTTAAGTCTGGTCACTCGGGTCATTGTACCTTTTGATTATGGTATGATATTGTCAGATCCGAACATATGACTACTTTATTTGTTTGTCATATCTTCGCTAGGTGTTTATGGAATTATTATAGCAGGTCGGTCTAGTAATTAGGGGGCAGTCGTTCGGTCGCCTATGATACTAGTACCAATAGGTCAAAAATGGGTTTGTGCTGTAGGTGTTGAACGATCTACTGTACACAGGTGTGGGCTTATAGGGCTAGGGCTCATAAACCCTTCCTTCATTCATCAATAGGGCCCTGGTCGGTCACTTTTCTGGCCCGAGATCGATAAGTGGAAGTCATAAAAAATAGATCTTTCTCTTCGCACCTCAGATCAAGAGGAAGGGTTGCTTGTCAAGCCGTCCTATATATAAATAAAAAGATTCGTTGTCTTTTAACCGGCTCTTCTTCTTTGTCAACGCTACTAAGGACCTATAGGTTTGCCTACTTGACTTATAAAATATAATGAGAATGGGTTTTTCAAATAAAAGGGAAAAGGCACTACTTTGTTTCGCAAGCCTTTGTCATTGTCAGTCAACTATGTAGGGCCTGAGGCCCCCTGTGAATTCGTAAATCTAAGGAGTATGCCGCAACAAAAGGATGGTCCCCTATGCATTTCATTCTTTTCGGAAGGAAGAAATTGAAGTACCCCCCATCATAGTGAACCTCTCCTTCTGATCGGGATGAGGTAGATGCCTCCCAGCCGGGGGGCGGATCAAATCGGAGTTTTCTTAGGTAGCCACCGACCTACAGTTATCCTTAAACTTCCCTGCTTGGTGGAGAAGAAGCGAACAAAGGTACGCTCGCTTGCTGTCTTGTTCTCTATCACGAACTGGGATAGCTCGCCAGTTAGGTCAGATTGGAGCAAGAAAGGTTGAGAACATATTACCCAACTTCGGGGACAAGGGGCGGAACGACCTCTCGATCTAATTACTGTAGCCTAGGAATAAAAACTTCGTCTAGGCGATCCCTCTTGCTCTGATCTCCCCTACGCCTAGGACATTGTTTGGGCCAGGAGACATAGTTAGTTGTTGTTTCCATTTTGTGTTCCTTTCTCGTTGTTGATACCGGCAAGACCCAGCCAGATGATGTCTGTTGGTTGGTAGTGAGAGGAATCTTAGTACCTGCATACCCAAAGGGGGTACTGGTTAAAAAACAATCATTTTATTTTGTTTCTTGCTCTCCCTTAGCAGCGGGAAATGAGTCTATCTATCTACCTAGCTTTGGTAGATTTCCCCCAACACAATCCACAGAAATTTCACGAATCCCTTGATGGATGAGTCCGATGACTCAGCTGCAATGCAGAATTTTGTTTCTCTTCCGGTGGATCTGATCTATCGTTAGGGGGGCAATACATACCAAAAGGTTCGAAGAACGAACGTGCATAAGAGTATATAACCAACCGACCCTTCTGTATAACCTATTCACATGAAGCGGTTGGATGCATAAGGGGTTTATGAGACATTAGTCGGGATGCATAGGGGAGTCAACCTACGAGCACGGAAGAGCGTGGTACCGCTACCCCTTTCTAAGTAAAGGTAAGATTCTTAGCCCTGTTGATGACTCCATCTAAAATGCAATAGGGACAGCCGTTTCCGGCTGTTCCTTTCGTATCTTGAAGAAAGTAGGCTTAAGTAATAGTAATTGGGGTTAGGTCAATAATAGCTATGCTATTGCCCTACTAATTTAAGGCCTCTGCCTGATCCCGAATGCGGGCAGGATTCGATCGTAGTCGATAATACGGTCGAAAAGACCAGCGAGCGAGATGGTTGTTAATAGTACTCCTTATCATTGCATTTTGAATTCTAACATTCTACAATCATACCGATGTCTACTAAAGCCTACAGGCGGGTACTCCGTAACAGCAGCGGTAGTGAAGATTGCGACCAAAGAAGGGAGAGGGTTTCCTCTCCTTATCAGTCGAGTTACTTCAAACCTCTACCGCGGTTAGGTTACCCTGCTACTCTAGTTTTTGGTATATGAGTTCCGGGAATGTCCAATTCCCTTGAATCATACTACCGCTTGTTCTACCGGGAGGGAGTGGGAACCAAAAAGATTCCTATGACGAACCCGAGCCCCCTATCCCTATAAAGATAAATAGATCTTTATTACTATATAAGAGTTGCACCAACGACGTCCTTCTTCAGTTTGCTGTTAGTCTCCAGTGATTGAATCTTCTTATCCAGCTCTTTGACCCAATCCATCAATTCTTGAATCTCAGCCATCAGCTTCGCCATTGTTATATCAGCCCCTTTCACCAAATAGCCTAGCTTTGCCCTCAAAAATTGACAATCAAATTTTCTTCTAAATCGCTAATGTCTTGTAGAGTATCCATATCCATTGGTTGCTCAGCGCCATTTCTCACCAAATAGAAAAAGTCTGCCCAATCATTTTTCATCAAATCCTCTACTTGTTCAGGTTGCTCAGCGCCAAAGTTTTGAAACCCCCTGGGCTTTGATTGAACAATTGCAGAAAATGGGAGTAAGCTAAGGCGGCCCATTCCTTGTAGGACTTCGTCGTATCCTTACTCTCCATATCCACTTTGTTTAATGTTAAGGAATGAGGAATCGAGCTTTATAGGTAAAAAGACATAATAGTGAAGGTTGTGGCGGAATTGGTTTTTGGTCATCCTACTAGTGGGTAGAGGTGGTTTCCAACTATAAGAGATTATACAAATAGATTGTGGAGACCCAGCCTCACTTTGCAGTATAGCGAACATCGCCTTTATCTGATCCTACACTTCAGCCTGACAGGCTCCTCAAGGTCATAGCCCATGTCCTTCGCTCTATTGCAATTGGACTGTACTTTTTCTTTCTTATCTCACCATCGGTGATGATTCTTTCCAGCGTAGAAGAAAACTTTCGGGCTACCCTATGAAAGATGAGGAAAAAAACCTTCCATTGAGAGGACGAATGTCACTCCATTAGGGTCTTCTGCCTGAGAAGGTTGTTGTAATGCAGGAAGTGGCATCTTTACCGAGAGTTGAAGTACGTCCCCTAGCCCCAGTTTAAAGATTTCATCAATGGGGTCATGCTCCTTGAGATAGCGTTGACCATAAATCCCTTAGCTTTCGACTTTGGGATTCAGAGAGGAACATTGGCCCTGTGCTTCGGCTTTCGCTGGTAGGCTTTCACCATCCATCACTGTTTGGGCTGGGCCATCGTTGTAAAGACGTGCATTCGTACTCCATTCGTCTCCCTATCGGTCGAGCATCTCCAAACCTTAGGTTTTGCTGCATTAGCAACCTTAGATAGGAGGCTTTAGCCTATAAAACAACTTAGTAGCCGGAAAGAAGCAAAGAAAAGTATGCCCCACATCTATGTCAATAGGGTGGAAGTTCAAAGCATCGAAGATGAGTACATGGAAGCACCAATTAAGAAATTCTAGAGTGCATATATAACCTTCTCAACAGAAGACATCTTGCTGGACAGGAAGAAGCATACGTAAGCAACCTCTTTATCTCACCGGTGACATCGGCAAAAGTAAGAAGGCTACCATGGGAAGAGATCGACCCTGGGGCCTCCATCAACATGATGCCACTGTGGGCCCTAGCCTATCTTAGAATTCATTCCTATGAGCTGGCTAAGTTAGACCAAGGTGACTATTCTAGGGTACAATGCCGATTCGCAAATAGCCATCGGCAGATTCATCTCAAGTGCCAAACATGGGATTTGAAGACTGAGCTCACTTCTTACATGATTGTTGGTGACACCTCTTAAACTTCCTGCTTGGATGCACATCGTGGTACCTTCCGTCCTTCATCAATGATTCAAATACATTGATGAGAAGATAAGGGAGAAGTTCACTGGGTATTTGCCAACAAGAAGCCCTTTTTTTAAAGGAGTGACGGTTTGAAAATGCTCGACCGATAGGGAGAGGAATGGAGCTAACAATGAACTGAGGAGAAAGCTCCTATTAGTCAACATTGATTTAAGACTTCGTTCACATATACTCATTAGCTTGGCTAAAACTAGGTTGTTGAAGCAGAACCTGTACCCGCAAAGAAAAAATGAAATGACATGTTTAGATTAAGAATATGAAGAAAACACAACCGGTAAGGGGAGGTTACGTTGTGTCATGCCCCAACTCGACCCCCTTAAGATCAGTCAGGACGCAACGGAATTACGGCAATATAACGACTATAACCTGGATACCGAGGCTCTAAACCAACCTCTTCGCAACTCATACAACCAACTCCACAACAATTCAGCAATTAAACAACACAACCACAATATACAATAAAAATTTGTTCACCATTGCATCCATAGGTTATACACCTCCGTTCCAACATCATACATTTACTATATAACATACTTTTTCCCAAAATAATTTATAACCAATCTAGCAACCTAATCATGTTCAAAAGAAAAGCTACTAAACTAGCAATATACATAAGCCATTATCTTTAAATAAGTTATACAATACAATATATTACAACAACTAAAACGAACTCATGGCAACGACTCCGGCACATAAGACTCGTCCACATAAAGCACATTCTCAGCTTCCTGAGGCACGTATCTATAATCTTGTTCAATTTCACCTGTATGCATGCAATAATTGAGAGTGAGCTTATATAAAACAAGCCAAGTGAGGATTCGATAGATCTCTAACAGTATTTACTATACTCCTTGGAAATCATCCTTTGAGCAGTAAACACACAATAATCATCAATAACAATATAAACACATTAACTATAATGACCAATCAATAAAGGATACTCTTGGTGTAGCTCCAAACGCCATCACGGTCTCAATCGTTCTTCTTCTAACTCCCCATTACTCACGCACCCGAGGTATCTCTCTAGCCCTTACCTCCATGACACCTCCTGTCACGCCCCGACCCGACCCCGCAAAAGGCCAAGCCCGGACCCGACACACGGACGGAGTCTCCTCTGTACCGCGGACGATTGGAAAACCCTAAAATCAATATAATACTTGCGAAAGCCATAAAATAATCAAAACAAGCCAACTTTCTATAAAACATACATTTCTTATTATCCAACTTTCCAAACCAAAAATGCCATGCATACTACACAGGTATTTATGCCACTAAACCATTAGCTATTAGCATGCATTTCTTCACTAGTCATCAGAGTATAAGTTTACAATTTTACAAACTTTAATCCATTACAACATAGGACCATTAAAGGTCTCAAAATAGGAAAATACATACAAGGCTACAAGCCTCAAAATTAAGCGACCTTCACGCAATATACATAACAAGCAAGGTTCGCACAAAAACTGGTAACCAACCACCAGCCAAAGCAGAGAAGTGCTATCACGAAAACACCTCCACCTGCTCCTCCTCCTCAATTACCTTGAGAGAGTCTGCTTCAACTACTCCTGTAAAAATATATTATAGAGAGGAATGAACAAAAACTATTGCTCACGGATGGGAATTGGGCTCAAGGACGGAGATGAGAGGAGTATGCAATGCAATTAGCCAAGCAATACATACAAATCATATAAAGATCACACCAAAGCAAACAATAAAGCAAGCCAAGTCTTTAAGGCTGCAAATACTCATTCAAAGGATAAGATACTCTTTTCACGAGCAACTTTCAAACATGAATTCGATGCCGACGCGCCGGCCCAAACCACCTTATAATACCAGTTTGGAATACCCCAGAAGTATCCATCAACCTACGACCCAAATCTCCCTGGGAGGCAACCCAAGCAAGAAAGGGAATAGCAGCGGAGCTAGAGCAACCAACACTGGCAACCCAAGGCTACCCAGAGAGGCCCATCACTCACACGCGAGACACTATGCAATGCAAGACTCGATACAAGACGATAAACAAGCGATAAAGCCACACGTGAGAGAATAACAAAGTAGGTTACTCTCGCACGCAATAGGAGCAATTTGATAAGCAATTCAATCCAAAACAACTCAAACAAGTATTCCAAGTAATTCTAAGCATTCTATAAGCATAAAGACAAGAAAACACACAAAAACACAAATCGGCCCCAACTATCAAAACGCTACCATTTCCAAACGAGCTACGAGTTCTGGAAACCGACTTCGCCAACCCTCCTAGGTCACCATAAGGCACGTCTAAAGACCCCAAAACCTTACTTTACCCTAGAACTCGCGCAAAGCCTTGATTTCCCCCTTTCTCGTTTGAACTACAACTATATCAACCAAACACCCAACCAACGCCATAATCGCACCAAAAGTGCTTCCATGGCCTCCCGAAGCAATGCCAATACGCAAAACGAGAAAACGCAAAAGTCAACCTAAACGACCCTGACTTTTCCAAAGGCTTAATTCTCGTTTTTTCCACTACGCAACCCAAACAAACCACACATTTAAGCATTCTAGCATACCTAGCACGTTTCTGCATCAACGGAAAGCATAACAGCGCAATTTCAATGTTTCAAGATTTTACTATTCATAAAACACTATTCATTCCACAATTTAATTTGCAATCACAACATTTAACCGCAGAAAATGTTACAAAGCTATAAATACATGTTCTACAAATGCCAAGGAACATTCTAGAAGCATCAAATTGCTTTAAATAACGATCTACGGATAAATCTAAAAATTGACAAAGTTAACATACACAACGTATAAATGCACAAATAACATGCTTCCCTTACCTCAGGTACTCCTAGTCGCTAGGAAAACAACGTTGGTCACCTCGAAAATCACCCCGCACGAGCTCACGCGAAGATTGATCGTTTGGAAGGTTGAAATTTTTTTTTCTTTCTCTCTTGTTTCGGCCAGCTCCTCTCTGTTTTGCTGCTGTTTCTCTTTTTATTTTACTTAGTTTTTTTAGCTTATAAGTGTTAAAAGGTCAAAGGGTCAAAGGGCTAAGTCAACAACTTAAAATCTTGGTCAAAGAGCCCTATTTTGAGTGTTTTAAAGCCATTTTAACTAAGGTAAGATCAATTAAAGCTAGCAAAATTTAAAATATAAAATTTAAGTCATCTAAATACTAGTTTCACTATTTGCTGGGGACTGGAAATCGTTCTCTAGCTATCGCTCCTGAAATGCAATGCACGTTGCGACGGCAAGAAAGTAACAATTAATTCACAAAGAAATTAAGGAAATATAATTTTCAAAATAATAAACAAAGAATTTTCACATTCCGGGCTCGGGTATTACACCCTTTCCCCCTTAAAACAATTGCGCCCACGCAATTCTTACCTGGTCAACAAACAACTCCGGATACTGATCCCGAACTTGGTCCTCTCTTTCCCAAGTCGCTTCCTCAAACCCATGATGATTCCACAGAACCTTTACTAACGGAATACTCTTTCTACGAAGCTCCTGAATCTTTCGATCCACAATTCTAATCGGTTTCCCTTCGTAAGACAACTTTTCTTCAATCTGCAAAGGCTCTGGTTCAAGTACATGTGAAGGGTCTAGATGATACTTCTTCAACATAGACACATGGAACACATCGTGCAGTCTCGACAAGCTCGGAGGCAAAGCTAACCGATAAGCCAAAGGACCTACCTTTTCGGTGATCTCATACGGACCCACGTACTTGGGACTAAGCTTCCCGCTCTTACCGTGCCGAATCAATCCCTTCAGTGGAGAAATCTTAAGAAACACCCAATCTCCCAAATCAATCTCAAGATCCCGACGGTGCTTATCTGCATAACTCTTCTGACGACTCTGAGCTGTAAGCATACGCTGGCGAATAAGGTGAACATTATCTACCATCTTAATCATCTCAGGTAACACAGTCGGATCAACTATTCTCATCTCTCCAACCTCTTCCCAATATAACGGGGATCTGCATTTACGACCATACAACGCCTCGTAGGGAGCCATACCTATAGTAGATTGATAACTATTGTTGTAGGCGAACTCCGCTAAAGGCAAAAACTTCTCCCAATTCTTCCCAAAGTCAAGCACACATGCTCGAAGCATGTCTTCCAAGATCCTGATGGTTCTCTCAGACTGGCCATCAGTTTGCGGATGATAAGCAGTACTGAAGCTCAACTTAGTTCCCATGGCCTCTTGCAACTTCTGCCAAAAACGAGATCTGAATCTGGGATCCCTATCTGACACTATACTCTGTGGTACTCCATGCAATCTCACAATGTTAGCAACATAAAGCTCAGCTAGCTTATCAAGGCTATCCTGTTTGTTCACGGAAATAAAATGCGTAACTTTAGTCAAGCGGTCCACAACAACCCAAACAGAATCACATCCTCTCGGAGATCTAGGAAGATCGGTCACCAGGTCCATTGTAATATGTACCCACTTCCACTGCGGAATCGACAATGGCTGTAGAAGTCCGGCTGGCCTCTGATGCTCAACTTTAACCCTCTGACAAGTCAAACATCTGGATACATACCCAGCAATCTCCCTCTTCATATTGTTCCACCAGAAGTGTTGCTTCAAATCTCTATACATTTTTGTACTGACTCTCCCCCTTTTGATTTTTTCTTGGATCTTCAAGATGTGAGGATCAGTCTTCTGAGCCTCTCTGATCTGAGCTAGCAATCCTGACTGAATCTGTAAACTAGCAAATCGAATCCCTACCTCAGTAGCTTCTGGTTTCCAAGAACAAATTTCTTCCAAAGTCTCCCAGTCCTTGATAATCAAGCTTGCAAGAGTAGCCTTTCGGCTCAAAGCATCAGCAACAACATTTGCCTTACCTGGCACGTAGTTAATAGAACAGTTATAACCACCAAACAGTTCTAACCATCTCCGCTGCCTCATATTTAGATCCTTCTGTGAAAACAAATACTTGAGACTCTTGTGGTCAGTAAATATTTCAAATCTGCAACCCCACAAGTAATGACGCCACTTCTTCAAAGCAAACACCACTGCAGCTAACTCAAGATCATGTGTAGGGTAATTAACTTCATAAGGTTTCAATTTCCTAGAAGCATAGGCAATCACCTTACCATTCTGCATTAAAACACAGCCCAATCCTTCTTTAGATGCATCACTGTAGACAACAAAGTTCTTTGTTCCCTCAGGTAAAGCTAGTATAGGAGCTGTAGTTAGTCTCTTCTTCAATTCTTGGAATCTGGATTCACACTTGGCATCCCAGTTATAAGCAACTTTCTTCCAAGTCAACTGGCTCAAAGGTCCAGAAATTTTAGAAAAGTCTTTAACAAATCTCCGGTAGTAACCTGCCAATCCAAGAAAACTCCGAATCTCTGACACCGTCTCAGGTCTCTTCCAAGATGAAACAACTTCAATCTTAGCTGGGTCCACTGAAATTCCTCGATCTGAAATGATATGGCCTAGAAAAGATATCTGATTCAACCAGAACTCACACTTGCTGAATTTAGCAAAAAGCTTGTTTTCCTGCAAAGTCTGAAGCACAATCTTCAAGTGTTGCTCGTGTTCAGCCTCGTTCTTCGAATACACTAAAATGTCGTCAATAAAGATCACGACAAACTGATCAAGGTAAGGTCGGAAAACTCTCTGCATCAAGTCCATGAATGCGGCTGGTGCATTCGTCAATCCAAACGGCAACACAACAAACTCATAGTGGCCATATCTAGTCCTGAAAGCCGTCTTCGGTATATCGTCACTCCGAATTCTAAGTTGATAGTAGCCCTGCCTCAAGTCAAATTTGGAGTAAACACTCGCACCCTGCAACTGGTCAAACAATTCTTCAATCAACGGCAAGGGGTATTTATTCTTAATCGTGACTTGATTAAGTCCCCTGTAATCAATGCATAACCGTAGCGTGCCGTCTTTCTTTCTCACAAACAACACAGGCGCACCCCACGGCGAAGAACTAGGTTGTATGAACCCTTTCTCAAGCAAGTTCTGAAGCTGAATTTTTAACTCCTGAAGTTCAGCCGATGTCATTCTATAAGGACTCCTAGAAATTGGCGCAGTGCCTGGTACAAGATCAATCACGAACTCAATCTCCCTATCCGGTGGTAAACCCGGTAATTCCTTGGGAAATACACCAGGGAAGTCTCTAACAATCGGAACCTCATTCAAACTCAGCTTATCAGCAGGCTGATTGATCAAATAAGCTAAGTAAGCTTCACAACCCCTATTCAACAACTTAGAAGTCTTGATCGCTGATAAAAGTGGAATGCGGGCAGCCCTGCAGTTCCCAACAATCTCTAGTACCGGTAGGTCAGGAACCTTAAGATAAACGACCTTTGTTCTACAATCCAACTGAGCATAATACTTTCCCAACCAGTCCATTCCCAAAATGATTTCAAAGTCACGGAATGGCAATATAATTAAATCAGCAGGAAATTTACGGTTCTCAATACATATATCACAAGACTTGCAAATAGACTCAGTAACAAATTTTGCACCCAAAGGAGTACTAACTTCAACTTCATGAGGCAATTTATCAATGCAAACATTCACAGATCGTGCACATGCAGGAGTTATAAACGAATGTGTAGCTCCAGGATCAATCAAAACTTTAACTGGCTGAGTATTGAGAAGAAAGGTACCTTCCACTATAGCTGTATTATCGGGCAGCTCCTCTGCATCCAGTGCAAAGACCCTAGCCTGAACTCTCTGTGCTGGACGTGCACCTGCAGCCCTATTCTGAACACCTTGGCCTCCACCACGGCCCTGAACATTATTATATTTAGGGCAATCCCTCACCCTATGGTCATCACCGCCACAACCCGTACATTTACCACTCTTCCTCCAGCAGTTAGCCTCAATATGCCCTGGTCGATTACAATAATTACACTGCTGATTTTGCCTAACCGCAGTGTTTCCTGTAGGTGCTGGGGCTCTGGCAGGGGTAGGAACTGTACCTCCCTGCTGGGGTCTAGTCACAGCTGGCCTAGCCTGAATCTGCTGCTGTGGCTGATACGGACGCTGCTGAGGACCCTGTGCAGAAGCCTGATACTGCCTCGGCTGACTCTGGTTGCTCTGGCCCAAGTACTGCTTCTTAGTCGGTTGACTGCTCTCAGCTAACATCTCAGCCTTCCGTTTCTCAAACTTCGAGGCTGCCTGAAATGCCTCGGGAAAAGTAGTGTAGGTCTGCCCAGTCAAATGCAACTGAATGTCCATTCTCAGCCCACGGACAAACCTATGAATCATCCTCCTAGCCGGCCGTACCAACTCGGGCATATACCTCGACAGGCTAACAAACCTAGCCTCGTACTGAGCAACAGTCATATTTCCCTGCTTCAAGGCCACAAACTCATCTTCCCTCCTCTCCATAGCCATCTCGGGAATATATTTGTCCCGGAACTCACTCACAAAATCATCCCACAAATGTGGAACATCCTCACAATCCCACCTCAACCTAACAGTATTCCACCACTGCTCTGCATCACCCTCAAATAAGAATGACGCATAGTCTATTCTTGCCTCATCAGTGTACCTCAAAGCAGTGAAAATTTTCTCGACACGGTTAATCCATCTCTCGGCCGCCTCATCATCAGGCTCTCCGAAGAACTTTCCCGGCTCGTGCCTCAGAAATTTCTCTAACTGATTATTCTCAACTATGTACCCTTGTCCACCAGGATTAGCTTGATTACCCTGGGGATTAATCCGGTCCTGCCTCTGCTCATGTAATACCTGTGTGATCCGGTCTACTGCAGTAGTCATGGTAGCCATAAACTGCTCAGGCAACGGCTGCTGACCCTGTTCTGCTGCCTCTTCATCCGATCCTATACCTTGAGTACCACGACGTGGCGGCATAGTAGCAACTCACAATAGCTGGCAACATTTAAAAGCAGTTTATAGACAGAAATATAGCACATAAGATTAGATAACACTCAAGTCAATAACAATCCAATATTCTATCACACAATTCACATAAAACAAGTTCAACTTGCCAAACTATTTCACTTAAACACTTAAACATTCCAAGTTCACAAAGTCATGCTATAACATTTTCTTTTCACTTAGCAATCACACATAAACACTTTAGCATTTTAGACCTTTACCCCACAGACCGAGAATCATATCCCGGCTCATGCAAGACTATCATGCTCTGATACCACCTAAAGATGTCACGCCCCGACCCGACCCCGCAAAAGGCCAAGCCCGGACCCGACACACGGACGGAGTCTCCTCTGTACCGCGGACGATCCGAAAACCCTAAAATCAATATAATACTTGCGAAAGCCATAAAATAATCAAAACAAGCCAACTTTCTATAAAACATACATTTCTTATTATCCAACTTTCCAAACCAAAAATGCCATGCATACTACACAGGTATTTATGCCACTAAACCATTAGCTATTAGCATGCATTTCTTCACTAGTCATCAGAGTATAAGTTTACAATTTTACAAACTTTAATCCATTACAACATAGGACCATTAAAGGTCTCAAAATAGGAAAATACATACAAGGCTACAAGCCTCAAAATTAAGCGACCTTCACGCAATATACATAACAAGCAAGGTTCGCACAAAAACTGGTAACCAACCACCAGCCAAAGCAGAGAAGTGCTATCACGGAAACACCTCCACCTGCTCCTCCTCCTCAATTACCTCGAGAGGGTCTGCTTCAACTACTCCTGTAAAAACATATTATAGAGAGGAATGAGCAAAAACTATTGCTCAGCGAGGGCAATTGGTCTCAAGGACGGAGATGAGAGGAGTATGCAATGCAATTAGCCAAGCAATACATACAAATCATATAAAGATACAACCTAAGCCAACAATAAAGCAAGGCAAGTATTTAAAGCTGCAAACACTCATTCAAAGGATACGATACTCTTTTCACGAGCAACTTTCAAACACGAATTCGATGACGACGCGCCGGCCCAAACCACCTTATAACACCAGTTTGGAATACCCCGGAAGTATCCATCAACCTACGACCCAAATCTCCCTGGGAGGCAACCCAAGCGAGAAAGGGAATAGCAGCGGAGCTAGAGCAACCAACACTGGCAACCCAAGGCTACCCAGAGAGGCCCATCACTCACGCGCGAGACACTATGCAATGCAAGACTCGATACAAGACGATAAACAAGCGATAAAGCCACACGTGGGAGAATAACAAAGTAGGTTACTCTCGCACGCAATAGCACCAATTTGATAAGCAATTCAATCCAAAACAACTCAAACAAGTATTCCAAGTAATTCTAAGCATTCTATAAGCATAAAGACAAGAAAACACACAAAAACACAAATCGGCCCCAACTATCAAAACGCTACCATTTCCAAACGAGCTACGAGTTCTGGAAACCGACTTCGCCAACCCTCTTAGGTCACCATAAGGCACGTCTAAAGACCCCGAAACCTTACTTTACCCTAGAACTCGCGCAAAGCCCCGATTTCCCCCTTTCTCGTTTGAACTACAACTATAACAACCAAACACCCAACCAACGCCATAATCGCACCAAAAGTGCTTCCATGGCCTCCCGAAGCAATGCCAACACGCAAAATGAGAAAACGCAAAAGTTGACCTAAACGACCCCGACTTTCCC
Organism: Ehretia macrophylla; assembly: GCA_037974665.1. NCBI lineage: Eukaryota > Viridiplantae > Streptophyta > Magnoliopsida > Boraginales > Ehretiaceae > Ehretia > Ehretia macrophylla. Next base: position 31,311,216 of record CM075766.1, read on the forward strand.
AAAGGCTTAATTCTCGTTTTTTCCACTACGCAACCCAAACAAACCACACATTTAAGCATTCTAGCATACCTAGCACGTTTCTGCATCAACGGAAAGCATAACAGCGCAATTTCAACGTTTCAAGGTTTTACTATTCATAAAACACTATTCATTCCACAATTTAATTTGCAATCACAACATTTAACCGCAGAAAATGTTACAAAGCTATAAATACATGTTCTACAAATGCCAAGGAACATTCTAGAAGCATCAAATCGCTTTAAATAACGATCTACGGATAAATCTAAAAATTGACAAAGTTAACATACACAACGTATAAATGCGCAAATAACATGCTTCCCTCACCTCAGGTACTCCTAGTCGCTAGGAAAACAACGTTGGTCACCTCGGAAATCACCCCGCACGAGCTCACGCGAAGATTGATCGTTTGGAAGGTTGAAATTTTTTTTTTCTTTCTCTCTTGTTTCGGCCAGCTCCTCTCTGTTTTGCTGCTGTTTCTCTTTTTATTTTACTTAGTTTTTTTAGCTTATAAGTGTTAAAAGGTCAAAGGGTCAAAGGGCTAAGTCAACAACTTAAAATCTTGGTCAAAGAGCCCTATTTTGAGCGTTTTAAAGCCATTTTAACTAAGGTAAGATCAATTAAAGCTAGCAACATTTAAAATATAAAATTTAAGTCATCTAAATACTAGTTTCACTATTTGCTGAGGACTGGAAATCGTTCTCTAGCTATCGCTCCTGAAATGCAATGCACGTTGCGACGGCAAGAAAGTAACAATTAATTCACAAAGAAATTAAGGAAATATAATTTTCAAAATAATAAACAAAGAATTTTCACATTCCGGGCTCGGGTATTACACCTCCGTCATGCGAGCTGGGGGTAATCTATGGTAGTCATGCCTGTTTCAACCCGACAGCTTGATGCTGCCCAAGAAGTGGCACACACATACCAAGACTTAGCAATAATAATAAACATTCAATCACAGGAGGACAAGCTTTCACGTTGACTATCTCCTGGTTCATCAATAATCAATTATCACAGGAGGACAACAAAGTAGGTTACCTATCTCCCGGTTCAACAATAATCAATCAATAATCATCAATCCAACAACATAACAACAAGTATTCAATTAAACAACAAATAACTAAGTTAGATGACAAAGTAGGCCATTCAACTTAACATGCAATAACCACACAACCAAACCCTCATGTAACCATCATCAACCCACATATTGAATCACTCAAACACCACCGAAACATCTAATGACATATTTCAACATTTTAAAGAAAGACAACCCGAACTTCTAAAAGCCATACCTTCCATTCTACTAATTCAATAACCTTCAAACCAATTTCTATCACTCACCCACTCAATCAACAACATTCACCCCCTCGGAAACCAACCATAAACCATCCACATCAAGCCCAACAACCCTAAAACCTCAATGCACCTAGGCTGAAATTTCTGAACTTTCACACCGACATCACAATCAAAATTTCGGCATTACAACATTACTACCACGCATTTAACAAACTTTTACAAACTAACAGTAACCAATTCCAACCACCACAACTCCAATTATTCAAAAAATTACCAAATTCTCAACTTTAATACCCGAAAAATAAAATTTCATGCAACCACGGTTCAAAACTACTATAAACCCATATAATCAATCCTTAGCATCTACTGAGCAACAATCTAAAGTCAGTTTAGCATTTCACCAGTTAAATAAACAGCTATATAAAAAGACATAAAAATAGCACTTTGAGATCTAGAATTTTTCTCTCACCTTTGATGTGTTCTGAAGCAAGAAAGATGTAGAATGGATGCCCACCAAGTGAAATCATGCTTTGAATGAAGTGATTTGGACTTGAATTGCAAAATCTATATGAAAAAAAGCTTTGAAAAACCTTTAAAATGCCTTCTTTCTTCTCCCTCATGGATTTTTGGTAATGTGTGTGTTTTGTGAGTGTGTTTTCTTTGTTTTAAATGTGTGTTGATGATATAAGCTCAAGGTCAACAAAATTTGCAAAGTCAAAGTTAGTATTTTTTGTCTTTTAACTAGTATTTTTAGACTATTTTTGCTCACCCAAATGCAATTAACACTTAGACTATTTTTAAGTAGTATATTTTTAGTTGACAACAAGTTTCACATGCATAGACTTATACCCGACTCGGTTAAAAACTCAATTTTTTACAAAAGAAGGTGAAAAGTCATATTATTTGTTTTCAAATGTCTTTTGAATGCACAATTAATCTAAAATCATTTAATACCACATATAAATACATTTATATTAATATATACTAGGTCAACGAAAGTCAATGCAAGAATCGGGTTTAGAAGAAATCACTATTTGGCTCAAAAATGCTATTTTTTGCCCGAAAAGTCCATTTAAATTTCTATTTCGTTTCAGAATCAATTTTTGTCAAACATTGGTCTATTAATATCAGAGGACTAGGTTTTAAGATGTTTAAAACACCCCTGTAAAAATTTTAGCGGACAGGTGTTCAAAATACTATTCACAAAAATCGTCGATAAAATTTCTGATGCCGATTTTGATGAAAATTTCATGAATGCACACATAGCATGTATTAGGAATATAATCACATATTTAGCACATTCTAACTCATATAACACATAAACATGTCAAATCACGCAAATCGATATAAATACACGCAAATCGAGGTAAAGACAAAAACTGGGGTTTCACATTTTTCCCCCTTAAAGAAATTCCGTCCTCGAAATTCTTGAAACTGACAGACAACTAAATCCTCAATCGTTATACTTAACAATACTTCTCTTAGTTCCTATTTATCTCTTAGGATGACATCTAAACAAAGACCTCAACTGAAATAAACTCCGTTGACTGCAAGTTGATGATCATAATTCCAAGACAATCTTCAATTCATAATTCTCTCCCACCTAACATCATATGGCATATAAAAGAAATTGCAACTCCAAGGTCTTAGCATGACACCACTACTTATCAATCATCCCCTACTACACAAAAGAGCTCTATGAACACCCCGAGGTTTAAAAACTCATTCATGATAATATGAATGACTACTGGTCAAGGGAATATCTCAAAATTGACATTGGTCAGAATATGGCTCTTATGAAATTTACAAGGAAATAAGAATATGGAAAGTCATATTCGAGCCAACAATCAAGTGAACAAGAGGTCAAACAGGTTAGAGAATCAAGAGGCTAATAGTTTAATAAGGAAGTATGATAACTAGATAAGAAATGTCTCAGCACCTATTAGTTAAATAAGTACGAACAAAGGATGATGACAAGTCAAAATAGTGTTGAGTACATTGAACAAAAATTCCTGAACAAGTAGACATTTCAATTCTTGATGATTGTTCAAGGAACCAACAAGTAAGTTGTACTTGGGCTAAATGAAATTAAGAAATAAGAGATTATTAATTCAATAGAAAACACGAGTGATAATATAATGAGTATCTCAGCACGCAATAACCAAAGAAGTATAAATAAGAATGGACAGTGCTGAGTGTCACGCCCCAACTCGACCCCTCCTACAATCAGTCAGGACGCAATAGAATTTTGGCAGTATAACGACAGTAATTTTGACACTGAGGCTCTAAACCAACCTCTTCGAAACTCATACATCCAACTCCACAATAATTCAACAATTAACAAAACAACCACAACATACAATAAACATTCTTTACCATTGCATCCATAGGTTATACACCTTCGTTCCAACATAATACATTTACTATATAACATACATTCCTAAAATAAATTATAACAAATCTTGCAACCTAATCATGTTCCAAAATAAGACTACTAAGCTAGCAACATTTAATTCATTATCTTTACAACATCTTATACATCATAAACTTCTAAGTAAATACAAAATATCTAGTTATAATATACAAGATAACAAAAGAGAACTCCATCTCAGATATCAATGACAAGATTTTGGCACATAAGACTTGTCCACATAAAGCACATTCTCAGCTTCCTGAGGCACGTATCTGTATTCCTGTTTTGTAACACCTGTATGCATGCAATAATTGAGAGTAAGCTTATATAACACAAGCTCAGCGAGGATCCGATAGATCTCTAACAGTATTTACTATGCTCCTTGGAAATGATCATTTGAGCAGTAAGCACGCAATAAAACATCAATAACAATATAAACACATAACTATAATGACCAATCAATAAAGGATACTCTAGTTGGTGTAGCTCCAAACGCCATCACGATCTCAACCATTCTTCTACTCCCTATTACTCACGCAGCCGAGGTACCTCACTAGCCTCGCCCTCCATGCCACCTCCGTCATGCGAGCTGGAGGTAGTCTCTGGTAGTCATGCCGTTATCAACCCGACATCTCGATGCTGCTCGAGAGGTGGCACACACATACCAAGACTTAGCAAAAATAATAAGCATCATTCATAAGAGAACAATCTAGAAGAATTGCCTAGCTCCCGGTTCATCAATCATCAATCAATAACCATCAATTATCATCAATATAACATCAAGTAATCAATTAAACAACAAACAACTAAGTTAGATGACAAAGTAGGCCATCCAACTTAACATGCATTAAACACGTAATCAAACCCTAGTCTAACCATCGACAACTCACAATTCAATCACTCAAATACCACCCAATCAACTAAGGCTCAATTCAACAATTTAAAGAAAGACAACCTAAACTCCAAATAATCATATCTTACATTCTACTAATCCAAACAACTTCAAATCAGTTTCTAGCACTCACCCATTCAATCAACTATATTAGCCCTCTTGGAAACCAGCGAAGACACATAAAAATCAAGACCGACAACCCTAAAGCCTCAATACACGTGGGCTGAAATTTTTGGATTTTCACGCAAACATCGCAATCAAAAATTCGGCATTATAACGGCGCTACCATGTAATTAAAAAACTTTTAGAAATCGACGGCAATCGATTCCAACCACAACAACTCAAGATATTCATCAAATAGCTAGTTAATCAACTTTTAATACCCGAAAATAAATAATTTCGCTACAATAGTTCAAATCTCGTAATAATACACATAAATGATCCCTAGCATGCACTGAGCAATAATATAACTTCAAATTAACATTCTAAAGGTTAAAAATGCAATTATAAGCAAAAACATAAAATATGAATTTTGAGATCTAGAATTTTTCTCTCACTTTTGATGTGTTTTGATGCAAGAAATGTGTAGAATGGATGCCCAACAAGTGAAATCAAGCTTTGAATTAAGTGATTTGGACTTGAATTGCTAAAGCTCTGTGAAAAATGCTTTGAAAATGCCTTCTTTTTGCCTCCCCTTGGAATTTTCGCTAATGTGTGTGTAAAATGAGTGTGTTTTATGAGTTTTTGATGTGTGTTGATGATATATTAAGCAAAGGTTAAACAAATAAAAGAATGTCAAAGGTGGAAACTAATTATTTTTAGTGTTTTCTTGTCTTTTAATTCATTTTCTTGACTACTCTTGCTCAAATTAATTATGCAACACCTTAACTATCTCAAGTAGTTTATTTTTAGGTGACAAGAAGTTTTACATTCAAACAATTTCACCCGAGTCGGCTTAAAACTCGATTTTCTACAAAAGAAGGTGAAAAGTTATATTATTTATTTAAAAATATCTTTTGAATGCACAATTAATCTAAAATCATTTAATACCACATATAAATACATTTATATTAATATATACTAGGTCAATGAAAGTCAATGAAAGAATCGTGTTTAAAAGAAATTACTATTTGGCTCAAAAACACTACTTTTCGCCCCAAAAGTCTATTTAAATTACTATTCAGTTTCAGAATCAATTTTTATCAAACAAGGGTCTATTAATAATAAAGGACTATGTTGTAACACGATTAAAACAACCCTATAAATTTTTTTGCGAACAGGTGTTCAAAATACTATTTACAAAAATCGTCGATAAAATTTCTGATGCCGATTTTGATGAAAATTTCATGAATGCACACATAACATGTATTAGGAATATAAATCACATATTTATCACGTTCTAACTCATATAACATATAAACATGTCAAATCACGCAAATCGAGACAAAGACACGTAAATCGAGGTAAAGACGAAAACTGGGGTTTCACATTGAGTATATTGAATAAGCAATTACAAGCAAAGTAATGGCTCATCATTTAATAATAAAACAATAGGATTAACATGAATGACAATGATGTACTTAAGTAAGAAGTACATGAAGCCAGTGAAATTCGAATAAGTAAAATGGTATACCAAAAGAAAAAATTACTTCCAAATGAATAGTAATAGGATGAAATGAAATATTGAAATCAATGGCTGGAGATATAGAATGAAATATAGAAGTCTCAAACCTTAACTTCAATAAGTGACATTCCTATAAGAAGCAAATATGAATGTTAAGAATAGAAACAATGTCAAATGAGTATAGGATCCATTAATCCAATAAGCAAACTTTCAAGAAACAGTTGATAGGCTAGAAAAGTATAACTCTCTCTCAAATAAGTAAGAATAGAGTAAAAGAGAATAATAAGACCGATAGAATTATGAAGCACAAGAAGGGTGTCCCACCTACACACTTAAACACCAACAAGTCAACTCCTACAATCCATCTCCCTTCAAAACAAGACACTAAGGAGATCAAGAGAACTTGAGGAGTCATACAATCCTTCCAAAATTTATATTCCGCACCAGACCAATCACTAACAAGATAAATCACCGATTACCCAACAAGATTCACTGATGAAGACTCCAAAATCTGATAACACAATACAGATTCATACTAACCCATTATAACACAAGAGAATCCCCAATCAACAATTTAGAAAGTCATACCACCTAGAACTCAAAAGCTCGATGTAGGCAAGTAATTGTTCAACCACCAAAATGCATTCTTAGTTCCTCAAATAACTCTACATCCCAACAATTACATATTCAAATAAAGTAAACTTAGTCAGGAATTACTCCAATTGGCTCTAAGGTTTAACTATCAAAACTCCAAAATATCCATTAATAATATAGCAATCCCAAATAGTAGAAATATATACATGTTATACTATACTTCATTCCATTCACAAATATACATCACTAATTCCTCAAATAAATTCATTCTAAAATAACCTCAAGAAATTATAGTCTGAGTTGAGACTCCAAAAGTGTCTAATCACAACCTCACGGAAACCTCAACTTATGATCCATCTCCAAGTAATAACAAGTTAAACATGGCAACAAAAGTAATTATAATAATCAAGATACATTTCTATTTCCTTGAACAACTTCATTCTCGCTAAAGGAACATCAAGAACAGATCCATTAAACTGAGACTAAAATCTGTAAACATAACAATTAAAATCTCACTGATAAACTACTAGAATAATAATAATTCAAAATCATGGCCTACTTCTATTTCTGAAAACTCTTGCAGTCATCCTTACTTCACCCAAAAGAATCACCCACAGTTATAGCATATACAATTACATCTCATGAAAACAAGTACCAACATATTACATGATTATCATATATTACAACATTATCACATAACACATAATTCAGCATACAAGAGGCCAACATCATATAAACAGGTTATATCACAGAAGTAAGTTATAAACAATTAAAGTCACAAAAGCAACAAACTTCACATAGGACAAGTTGATCACGTAACTCACATTGGTCACTTAAAGTACATTAAGCACCTAAAGCACGTTGTTTCACATAAGCTAGTTATAAACAATTAAAACTACATAAACAACTAACTTCACACAGACAATTCAATCACATAAAACACATTTGTCACATAATACTCATTATTCACAAAATGCATATTAACTACAACACATTGAGTATGTAAGACACGTTATCACATAAAACATATTGACTACATTAGTTCACTTAACACATAAAGCATATTGATCACATAGAAAGTTAGACACATAAGTAAATTAATCATATAAACATATTAACATATGTGTCACTTTTCTTTCACTTAATACACACTTGCATGCTTAGACCACTACCCATATTCCGAGGATACCCCGACTAACAGCTAAACATGGGCTCTGATACCATTTAATGTCACGCCCCAACTTGACCCCCCTTAAGATCAGTCAGGATGCAACTGAATTTCGACAGTATAATGACTGTAACCTGGATACCGAGGCTCTAAACCAACCTCTTCGCAACTCATACAACCAACTCTACAAACAATTCAACAACTAAACAACACAACCACAATATACATAAAACATTCTTTTACCATTGCATTCATAGATTATACACCTCCGTTCCAACATCATACATTTACTATATAACATACTTTTTCCCAAAATAAATTATAACCAATCTAGCAACCTAATCATGTTCAAAAGAAAAGTTACTAAACTAACAATATACATAAGCCATTATCCTTAAATAAGTTATACAATACAATATATTACAACAACTAAAACGAACTCATGGCAACGACTCCGACACATAAGACTCGTCCACATAAAGCACATTCTCAGCTTCTTGAGGCACGTACCCGTAATCTTGTTCAATTTCACCTGTATGCATGCAATAATTGAGAGTGGGCTTATATAAAACAAGCCAAGTGAGGATTCGATAGATCTCTAATAGTATTTACTATACTCCTTGGAAATCATCCTTTGAGTAGTAAACACACAATAATCATCAATAACAATATAAGCACATTAATTATAATGACCAATCAATAAAGGATACTCTAGTTGGTATAGCTCCAAATGCCATCACAATCTCAACCGTTCTTCTTGTAACTCCCCATTACTCACGCACCCGAGGTACCACTCTAGCCCCTCCCTCCATGACACCTCCGTCATACGAGCTGGGGGTAGCCTATGGTAGTCATGCCGGTTTCAACCCGAGAACCCGATGCTACCCGAGAGGTGGCATACACATACCAAGACTCAACAATAATAATAAACATTCAATCATAAGAGGACAACCTTTCACGTTGACTATCTCCCGGTTCATCAATAATCAATTATCACAGGAGGACAACAAAGTAGGTTGCCTATCTCCCGGTTCAACAATAATCAATCAATAATCATCATTTCAACAACATAAGAACAACTATTCAATTAAACAACAAACAACTAAGTTAGATGACAAAGTAGGCCATCCAACTTAACATGCAATAAGCACACAACCAAACCCTCATCTAACCATCAACAACCCACATATTCAATCACTCAAACACCACCCAAACATCTAAAGGCATATTTCAACATTTTAAAGAAAGACAACCCGAACTTCTAAAAGTCATAACTTACATTCTACTAATCCAATAACCTCCAAACCAATTTCTATCACTCACCCACTCAATCAACAACATTCATCCCCTCGGAAACCAACCATAAACCATCCAAATCAAGCCCAACAACACTAAAACCGCAATGCACCTAGGCTGAAATTTCTGAACTTTCACACCAACATCACAATCAAAATTTTGGCATTACAACATTACTACCACGTATTTAACAAACTTTTACAAACTAACAGCAACCAATTCCAACCACCACAACTCCAATTATTCAACAAATGACCAAATTCTCAACTTTAATACCCGAAAAATAAAATTTCATGCAACCACGGTTCAAAACTGCTATAAACCCATATAATCAATCCTTAGCATCTATTGAGCAACAATCTAAAGTCAGTTTAGCATTTCACCAGCGAAATAAATAGTTATATGAAAAGACATAAAAATAGCACTTTGAGATCTAGAATTTTTCTCTCACCTTTGATGTGTTTTGATGCAAGAAAGATGTAAAATGGATGCCCAAAAAGTGAAATCAAGCTTTGGATGAAGTGATTTGGACTTGAATTGCAAAATCTATGAGAAAAATGCTTTAAAAAGCCTTGAAAATGCCTTCTTTCTTCTCCCTCATGGATTTTTGGTAATGTGTGTGTTTTGTGAGTATGCTTGCTTTGTTTTTAATGTGTGTTGATGATATAAGCTCAAGGTCAACAAAATTTGCAAAGTCAAAGTTAGTATTTTTAGACTTTTAACTAGTATTTTTAGTCTTTTAATTGTTTTTAGACTATTTTTACTCACCCAAATGCAATTAACACTTAGACTATTTTTAAGTAGCATATTTTTAGTTGACAACAAGTTTCACATGCATAGACTTATATCCGACTCAGTTAAAAACTCAATTTTTACAAAAGAGTGTGAAAAGTCATATTATTTGTTTTCAAATGTATTTTGAATGAAAAATTAATCTAAAATCATTTAATACCACATATAAATACATTTATATTAATATATACTAGGTCAACGAAAGTCAATGCAAGAATCGGGTTTAGAAGAAATCACTATTTGGCTAAAAAATGCTACTTTTCACCCGAAAAGTCTATTTAAATTTCTATTTCGTTTCAGGATCAATTTTTATCAAACATGGGTCTATTAATAATAGAGTACTAGGTTTTATAACGTTTAAAACACCCCTGTAAAAATTTTAGCGGACAAGTGTTCAAAACATTATCCACAAAAATCGTCGATAAAATTTCTGATGCCGATATTGATGAAAATTTTATGAATGCACACATAGCATGTATTAGGAATATAAATCACATATTTAGCACATTCTAACTCATATAACACATAAACATGTCAAATCACGCAAATCGAGGCAAAGACACGCAAATCGAGGTAAAGACAAAAACTGGGGTTTCACACGTTGACTGCCTTCGCCTATGAAATAATCCATTCTAAAAGCCTTGAATAAAGGATCTAGAAAATGAATAGCGCAAACTGAGCCAAACTCAGGCTAAGGGAGCGGAAGCCATTGACGGGCTAGCCGGTCTGTTGGCATACATTTCGAGAAAAGAAGCCTACAACGTTGATGATAGCCCGAATTAGGCACATCGTAAATCATCCAATAGAGAGTAGAGAGGCAAGAAATCATCGGGCTTTGAAGATGCTTGACAAAGGTATAAAACTAGTCATTTTTCTAGAGTCTCCACTCCTAGCTCTAATCAGTTCAAGGAACCACACTCACTAAGAAAGGGAAGGAATCCCATCAAAGTGAAACCCTCCATCTCCATATGCTTGGCGCATGCCATTTGGTGGGTCCGAGAGAGAAGAAAGCCCAAAAGCCACTTTCCCATCTCTACTGGCTCGAGAAAGATAGAAAGAAAAAGGACAACCAACCAGGCTGATTATTGACAACGAAAGTCAAAAAATATCCTCTAACGGAAGGGTAGATACCTAGAAGATTCTATACCTTGTTTCCTGCCTGCTCTTTCAAATGAAGCTTCTTTTTCGACATTGACCTCTTTCTTGGTTTGAACTCGCTTCGGTAACTTGAAGAAACTATCAATAAGTAGATGATTGACAGGCTATAAGCCGACACTCATAATCATACTTGGTAAACTCTCCATTAATAAAGAGAGGTTTTTCAGCAGTTTGCCAACTTTGACATGCAGACTTTGGGGGTCGAATTCGCCAAAAAATCCATTAGTTTTCCTGGCCCGATCTCGATGCCTCTCCCCTTGGTTCTCTCAACTTATCTGCTTGGTTCATATTGGTTGGAGTATATGTGGGCTAGTGACATAATCCGCCAACATTCATTAATTCATTTCGCCACGAAGCTGAGTTCCTAACAAGGGATATTGATACTGATTTGGCAACCGAAACCCTACAAGTGGGTATTCTCGACTAGCCTCTCTCTAGAAGAAAAATATGATCTGAAATGCCACACTTTTTCTTCCATTCCTTGAAGACTTTAAGATATGTCCTGAAACAACATGTTTAGGGATGTCGTTGAGACTTCTATTGACTTTGCACACGTAAAAGCTATTCCCATTTGATGTATGGAAATCATGAGCGTAGGTTTACACTTCAATCAACCCCTTCGTACTTCGATCCAATCAATCGATCGATCAAGATGCATCTCTCTTTTGTTTGGGCCGGTAAAGTCCTTGCTTTCTCTTGAACAAGGAAAGGGCAGCATAGCATTAGCTTCAATTGAACAAGCTCAACCTTGAAAAATAAAGGAGATAGGCCGAAGAACCGTTGAATGCTTCAACTTGGTCACTGAAGAAGGCGAAGGCTGGGCGAGAGACTAGACCAGCTTATTTCTTACTGTCATGCCATGGTTGAAGCTTTAGGCTCCATAGACAGAACTATGTATTAGATATTATGGAGGGGAGTTTTGGAATGAAAGAACGCATGCATGGAGATTCTGTCTGTCGGAGGTTCGAGAATCTATGAAAGGACATCTAAGGCTAATGAAAAATTCAAGAAGCCCATTACTTAGAGAAGTGGTGATCTCGTCTTGCTTGCTGGGAGAGAGGAGGCTTCCGGACCACCTTTTCTAGCCAGATAGTGAGCGATCACTCAGCAATGAACACTAACTGAAAGTGGCTAGGAATGAGTACCTATCCCTTACGGGAATTGAACCTGTGTCTTCGACATGAAAAGACGATGTCCTAATCACTGGACAAAAGGGACCAAAAATCGATTCTTCATATACCTCAACTTTGAGAATATAAGTGTTTCGTTTTGTTTCTATACGCAATTCAAGATTTCGTTTGTGTTCATGTTGGCGATTTCTGATGTCAATTCGACGGGTCATCCCCCCTTCCTATGGGTTCCCCCACTGACCCAGTGACACACCAACCAAGCCCCTTAACTTTTTCTGATCATAAAGCACCCTGATCCTTTTATTTGTCTTTCATCCTCCCTGAATAAGTAAGACCCTGCTCTTTCGAATTAAAACAAAAAAAAAGTACGTTGAGATTACAAAGTAAGGTCAGCTGGTTAAGGAAAGCTTAGGTTATGAAATTGCTTAGTTGTTAATTAATTAAGTAGTAGTGAGGCCTCGGTACGAAGTTGTGTTAGCTGTGGATAGAGACTAGGCTAACGGATGGACTTCATCTCTTCTATTATCTTCACTTAAACCTTATACTTCAGTTGAATCTAACGAGACTCAGGTGCGGAGCCTTCCACAGTGGACCAAGACTAGGCAAAGGTAGAACACAATAGAAACTTCGTTGACTTTATCATAAACCTTGATTTTGCTAGGCTAAATAAGAATTCGGAAGAGCAGAAATTGGTTCGTGTTCCGCTACCAAAGTCAGTCATCTTTGCCCAAATATGAACTGCAGCCAATTCTCCATTGGTTCCATTCCTTCTTACTGTACTTCTGGGTCAACCTAACCCGAATGGGAAGAATAGCGTCAGCCAAACTACGGTCCACTTTGTACATTTGCTTAGTAGACCAATCAGGCATTTTAGAAAATGGAAGGGAACCTCTCACCGAAGGAGGCGGGAAGCTATCGCTTCTAGAAATGAAGCTTATCCTTGACTTATTTTTAGAGCGTATCGCTATTTTGAAATAATCCATTTTATGGATGAAGTAATCGGAATGACAAATGGTTACTGTCAGTTACCTTTTGAATCAAAGTAGCGACAAGCCGAATATTATGACTACAGGGGGAGAAGCAAAGCTTCGTAGACAGTTTTGCTTCCTCGTCACTTCTTTCTAGCGACTCCTTTCTCAAGTGGGTGGCTTGGTAAAAAAGCTACCTTCAGTATCGGTAAAATCCCTATCAATAATAGGCCGGAATGGTGGGGTAGGAGGCCCTCCCTACTTCAATGGAAAGGGAAAAATCGCCCTTTCACAGTCACTCCTCTACAACTACCTTTCGCCCAACATGATCACGAATGAAGATAAAGAATTGAGTAGATAGGAGGAAGAAATGAACCAAGCCACTTGTCCTGATCGGAACGATTGAAGAAATAAAGAGAATGGTGGCTCCTTTCAGGGGACATCGTCAAAGAACAATCTTGGGGACATGGTGAGAACCTTCCGTTGGTTACGCCCTTTAAGTGTTGGTTCATCCATATTTAGATATGGAGATAGATCCATATAGAGATCTATATCTTTCTATCAATAGATAGATCTATTAAGAAATGGATATTGATCTGGTTTCAAGATCTATGAATAAAAGAGATCCCTAAATATCCATTTGAAAAAAGAGATGAATAGATAAGGTGATGCCAACTGAAGGAAGGTCGCATTAGCGCCCCCATACCCCTATTAATTAATTAGATTAGTTTAGTCCTAAAGGAACTAAAGAAAAGCCTTTTGACAACCTTACTAATAGAAAGGGGATGCGCTCAAGTACGTGAAGAAAGCTCTTCGAGCTTCTTTTATATTATAGAGAGGTTTGTAGAAAAAGGGCTTCTTCAAATATATTATTAGGGGCTTCAAAGAAAGCTTGTAGTTGCGCAGGTTTGGAACCCTATACAAGACAAGGGGTTAGCGCGTAATGGCTTTCTCTTATAGAGGCACGCTTCTTCAAGTTCCACTTGCTGCTTTTCATTTTGATAGGAGTAGATGCTTGCTACTCGCTCGCTGTTTACTAAATGAGCCTTTACTGCCTGCCCGACCCCTATCTTTAATCTTAAGTAAAGTGAAGTCAAATCAATGAAGTGAACAACCCAACATCTTTGTTTGAAGCTTTGTCAGGAAGCTTCTACTTGTTGAAGCTTTGTTTCCCCAACACAACAATAGACTTGCAATTAGAGTGACGGAAAAAGTTTGTCTTTGATAGTGGTCATAGGGGAGTTCAGAAAGGATTTGATCCTAGATAGAGACTGAAACCTATGCGGGGGTAGGGGTAGATGTAGCCAAGTGGATCAAGGCAGTGGATTATGAATCTACCACGCGCGGGTTCAATCCCCATCGTTCGCCTATCAATAAATGGACCATTTGTTTCGGGGACACAAGACAAACCTAGAAAGCATTTTTTCTGCAAGTCATCTCGAGGCTTTCAAACGCATTTGCTTGACTAGACCGAACGAAGTAGCTTGTTCCGTGATACAAAACCCCATAGGCTGTCAAAGATGAGAGTCAGTGCGTATGAATGTGGGTATGCCCTTAGAAGTACCTTAAAGTATTTACTCTAGCTCCTGGACCCTGGAACTTTCACATGATTGAACTCACTCAAAGCCGAAGAATCGAACGTTGAAGGGAAAAATCAACGAAAGAAGAAGAAGTTTTCATTCTTTTCTTATTCGAAGCGATGGAGTAGCTATGATAAATCTAAGGCCTTCCCTTGATCCGCCTCTACGGGGAATCAAGAGAAGCAAGGCCGGGCACATCATAGTCTTCAGGGATTATGTCATGTCAATTTTCATCCTTATGAATGGGGCAAGAGCCCATACTTAAAGCATAATTCATACCAAGGATTGGAAAGATCAATGAGAAAGATTCTCCAAAAGGGAGCTAAAATTCATGATAGAAGCCCACTTTCGTTAATGAATATTCGACATGTCAAAAGATGTTTGTGCATACCTCCCTTATTCCTTAAGAGTCAGTATGCCGTCTTTGATCAATAGCTATCAATTACCTATAAAAAATTACCCTAGAGTTTTGCTAGGTACCCTCAACTACCTTGAAAATATCGAATGAAATTAATGAAAATTAGGATATTCATTTTTTTCATGAGTGTTTTTTAGTAGAAATCTATCCATCGATTGCCTCAACGAAAGGGTATTTCTCTTTCTTCTAAGGTGAACTGCTCATGAGGTTTCCCGACTGATACTAAACGAAGTAGATCTTAAACCAATGAAGAGTGAAAGTTGAACATCAATAGGTTCCGACGAGGTAGTGAAACTCGGCCCGTGCGTGAGCAGCGGATCATGTCAAATTACATAGTGAATTTCTTGCGTATCCACCCTGAAAGCGAGAGGGAAAGGTGGTGTGTAACACACCGCTCCCTCTTGAGACTGGGAGTTCTATTAATCAATCTAATCACAACCCAATTCCAAACCCGAACAAAATTTGTAGGGAAAGACGGACGGAGTCTCCCCTATTTCTAGGCAAAATGTAAAACCTGTAATAGCATATAAGTGGACCAGCACCGTGTCCAACCATACAAACACCTCAAGGCCATCCGAGCCTTGGTTCTCAACAAGCGAACACAAGTAAGTATACATTCCAGTTTAAATGCTAACCTATCTCTTCTCATCTTTGACAAGTACATTCATGCTTGGCAACTAAACTAAACTAACTTATTGCATAAAATAGACTATCATACCATTCTAACTCTTTTCCTTTGGACATTACAAACATGCATTGAAGTTAAACTATACTAACTGTATACATAAACTAGCTTATCAAACCACTTCAATAATCTAGTAAAACTTAAATTACATTCCTTTTAACATTAAATACATACAACACATGAAACATACATCTTTGCATCTTTGACAACTCAAGCCACATAGCACGCAAGACGACTCTTCAAGCACGATCTATCACATATCTACGAACTTTCCAGCTAACATGATATTTCCTGAAATGTGGTGGTGAGGAGTGAGTATACACAACGCGTATACTCAGTGAGGGTGAGACAGTTATGTAGGTGGAGAGAAAGAAGATCGTGCAATGCAAATAGGTACAGTTAAGCAATACAATCAATAAAAAGGCATTCAATATAAACAACAATACAATAAACAATTAAAGAAAGCATTAACACAACCAATCAAAGCTATACCACACTTTGAAGGCTATGGTTCACTCGAGCGAGTAATGTACCGATCACGATTCCGATGACTTTAACGATGACGCGCCGGCTCACCCACCTTATAACTTCCGTTAGAGTACTCCGGACATACTCTGTCAATTCTACGACCCAAAACTCCCTGGGCGGCAACCCAAGCGAGAAAGGGAATAGGACACGGAGCTAGAGCAACCAACACTGGCAACCCGAGGCTACCCAGAGAGGCCCATCACTCACGCGCCTGACACTTATGCAATGTAATATGAGATATAAACGATAATCGAGCAAGGCACTTAAGTGCAAGTCAATAATAACATGCGATACAATAAGCACACCATAAGTAACTATAATCAATTAAGTAACAAGAACAACACCAAAAAGCATTATCAACAATTAATATACAAGTTCAATCATAATCAACTTTAACAAGCATAACAAGCATTATTAAGCATTCTATAGACATTATACTATGAAAACACACAAAATCACAAAATGACCCCAACTTTCAAAACGCTACTACTTCCAAACAAGCCACGACTTTTGGAAACCAAATTCACCAATCCTCCTAGGTCACCACAAGGCATGTCTAAAGCCCCCGCAACCCTACTTAACCCTAGAATTCACGCAAATTCCCGATTTTGCCCTTTGCTCGTTTGAACTACCGCTACCCTAACCAAACACCCAACTAACGCCATAATCACACCAAAAGTGCTTCCATGGCCACCCGAGACAATGCCATCACACAAAGAGATTAAATGCCAAACTTGACCTAAACGACCCCGACTTTCACTAAGCCATTTTTCTCCATTTTTCTATTACACAATCCAATTAAACCACACATTTAGGTATTCTAGCATATCTAGCACCTTCCTACATCAACAGAACGCATAACAGAGCAACTTCATCAAAACGGGGGTTTACTATTCACAATTTACTATTCAATTAACAATTTATATTTCAATTTCGATATTCAACCGCAGAAAATGTTAAAAAGCTATAAATACATGTTCTACAATTGCTAGGGAACATTCTTTAAGCCTCAAAACGATCAAAATAACATTCTACAGATAAAACCAAAAATTAAAGTTAACACATAAAACATTCAAATGCGCAAATAAACATGAAATCCTCACCTTAGACGCTCTTAGACGCTAGGAAAACCACGCCGGATGCCTCGGAAACCACCCCGTGTAAGCTCACGCGAAGATTTGAAGTTTTGAAGATTGAAATCTTTTTTTTCTCCTTGTATATTTTCGGCCCTTTCATTTCTATTTCAGCTTTCTTTTTTTTTATTTTGAGCTATTATAAGCTTTTAAGGTGACAAGGAGTCAACAAGTCAAAGCCCTTGGTCAAAGCTAACTTAAACTTGGTCAACTAAGCTTATTTCATGCATTTTAAAGCTAAAACAACTAACATAAATCCAATTCCAGTTAATAACAATTAAACTTCTAAAATTAAAACACCAAACACTAGTTTTCACTATTTGCTGAGGACTAGAAATCATTTCCTAACTATCGCTCTCGATATGCTATGCACTTTGCGACAATAAAAGAATAACAATTAAATCTAAAAGAATTTAAGAAAATATAATTTTCGAAAAGTAACATAGTTCAAAATTTACTCCAGCTCGGAGCTACTTTTCATTTAATTGAAAACCGAGCATTAAAATGCAAGAAAATTAAAACCGATTAACAAAATATGAAAATGAAGCTACAAATGAATGTTTAACTAAAATAAACACATAATTCAATGCTAACATTTAAGATGCCACTTAATCAAATGCAATTAAATGCCATTAAATGCATGCCGGGTTCGGGTTATCACATCCTTCCCCCCTTAAAACAATTGCGTCCTCGCAATTCTTCTTCCAATAGAACTCTGCATCTACTAAAATCCAACTCTGACTAATCTTCATCAGCTGCTGAGCAAGTATATTAATCAAGATAACCAATAGGAAAGTTTAAGAAGATATTCCAAGTAGCAATGCCGAATAAAGGCTCAAATGTAGATACCGCACAAGAATCCCGTTGACACGAATACCAAAGAAGAATAAAATTCCAACCAAGAGCGCCGAGATAACACCAATAAAGACTAAGCAAAGATACTGTAGATAAATCACATCACATATTAATGATAAGAGGAATACCGAATGAATACCCCATACACGAATCTCTAGTAGAAGTTCAACTATTACTGCCCGAGAATTCCCAAGCAAGAAGCCAAATAAAGGCTCAAACAAAGGTTCCATCCAGAGGTCCAAAGAAGTACCCCGTTGGTCATGAATTTCATAGAAGAATTCCCTGTTAAAAGTGCTGAAAAAAATACTAAGAAACCCAATCAAATAAGTGTGTATCCAAATAATAACCCCATAGGACAACCAATTAGATTCCGAGTATCGCTATCAAATGCTGAGAAGAATGTCAACGGAAATAGCAAAGAAAATATAATGTGACCAATAAGACAATCAAGTTGAATAACAAATATAGTTTCCCAGATAGACGAAAACCCTAAGGAAAATACCGAGCTGGTGCACAATATACAAAACCAACTCCGAGGCCCCTGTACTGTTTGCCAAGTGAGAACTTTATACAACTTACCACCAAGAAAGCCCAAAGTATTCCACAGCATACCATAAGCAATATGAGATAATAAGTCTGAACAAGATTCCAAGTGTAGGACTTCCAATAAGTGCCATCAAGGAAAGATATTAGTAGAATGCCCACTAAGAATTCTATAAAATGCCATTGAAGAATTTCCAATCAAGGATACCAATAACACACCAATAAAGGCCGAGACACATATACCATAGATAATACCATGCAGTAAATCCGATTGAAACCCCAATAGCCAAGTCTACCAAGAAGTGCCAACCAAAGTTTCCAAAGAATACCCAATAAGAAAACCAACGAATGCTCCAGAGAACAACCAAATAGAACCCCAAAAGAAAGCTACTCTTTCACAACTGTTAAACACAGAGGAGGACCTTAGAGACTCGCCAATATCCGAACTCCAAAAGCAAACACCAACTCCAAAATAAAGGCTAATTAAATGCCATTCATTTCTTACCAATCCATGCACCTTGAAAACCCAACTGCTCATCACTTCTCTTCAGGGGAGGGACAAGTCTTTCTTACCACTTCAACAGGACATATATGAATGCCAAGATATCTCATTTATACATATATGCCTTAATCTATAATGCAAGCATGTTTGTAAAACAGTTTATTCAACAAAATCACTCAAGCACGACAATCAAGTCAAGCACAACATAATCAATTCAAATCACGACATAACCAAATCAAGACATTCTAATACACACATTACAAGCAATACTTCAGACAAATAACAATTCACGTGGTCGATTCGATTCACGATGCCAATTCAATACACGAGTAGTCACTTCACTTTACTTGAGAAACATTTAACACATAACACATAACTATATCACATAGGTGCATACATTCAAGTCAAGACACACAATTACACATACAAGTACACACTTTCAAGACACACTTATCTAGCACACATTCAAGGATCACTACCCACCAGACCGAGGACCTTGTCCTGGCTTTTGAGCTAAACAAGTTCTGATACCACCTCTAATACCCCGATCCCTCTCGAGACCAGGAGTTCTATCAATCAATCTAATCACAACCCAATTCCAAACCCGGGCAAAATTTTTAGGGAAAGACGGACGGAGTCTCCCCTGTTTCTAGCCAAAATGTAAAACCTGTAATAGCATATAAGTGGACCAGCACTGTGTCCAACCATACAAACACCTCAAGGCCATCCGAGCCTTGGTTCTCAACAAGCGAACACAAGTAAGTATACATTCTAATTTAAATGCTAACCTATCTCTTCTCATATTTGACAAGTACATTCATGCTTGGCAACTAAACTAAACTAACTTATTGCCTAAAATAGACTATCATACTATTCTAACTCTTTTCCTTTGGACATTACAAACATGCATTGAAGTTAAACTATACTAACTGTATACATAAACTAGCTTATCAAACCACTTCAATAATCTAGTAAAACTTAAATTACATTCATTTTAACATTAAATACATACAATACATGAAACATACATCTTTGCATCTTTGACAACTCAAGCCACATAGCACGCAAGACGACTCTTCAAACACGATCTTTCACGTAACCACGAACTTTCCAGTTAACAAGACATTTCCTAAAATGTGGTGGTGAGGAGTGAGTACACACAACACGTATACTCAGTGAGGGCGAGACATATATCGAGGTGGAGAGAAAGAAGATCGGGCAATGCAAATAGGTACAGTTAAGCAATACAATCAATAAAAAGGCATTCAATATAAACAACAATACAATAAACAATTAAAGAAAGCATTAACACAACCAATCAAAGCTATACCACACTTTGAAGGCTATGGTTCACTCGAGCGAGTAATGTATCGATCACGATTCCGATGACTTTAACGATGACGCGCCGGCTCACCCACCTTATAACTTCCGTTAGAGTACTCCGGACATACTCTGTCAATTCTACGACCCAAAACTCCTTGGGCAGCAACCCAAGCGAGAAAGGGAATAGGACACAGAGCTAGAGCAACCAACACTGGCAACCCAAGGCTACCCAGAGAGGCCTATCACTCACGCGCCTGACACTTATGCAATGCAATACGAGATATAAACGATAATCGAGCAAGGCACTGAAGTGCAAGTCAGTAATAACATGCGATACAATAAGCACACCATAAGCAACTATAATCAATTATGTAACAAGAACAACACCAACAAGCATTATCAACAATTGATATACAAATTCAATCATAATCAACTTTAACAAGCATAACAAGCATTATTAAACATTCTATCGACATTATACTATGAAAACACACAAAATCACAAAATGACCCCAACATTCAAAACGCTACTACTTCTAAATGAGCCACGAGTTTTGGAAACTGATTTCACCAATCCTCCTAGGTCACCACAAGGCACGTCTAAAGACCCCCAGACCCTACTTAACCCTAGAATTCACGCAAAGGCCCGATTTTCCCCTTTGCTCGTTTGAACTACCGCTACCCTAACCAAACACCCAACCAACGCCATAATCCCACCAAAAGTGCTTCCATGGCCTCCCGAGACAATGCCATCATGCAAAATGATAAAATGCCAAACTTGACCTAAACGACCCCAACTTTCACTAAGCCATTTTTCTCCATTTTTCCATTACACAATCCAATTAAACCACACATTTAGGCATTCTAGCATATCTAGCACCTTCCTACATCAACAGAACGCATAACGGAGCAACTTCATCGAAACGGGGGTTTACTATTCACAATTTACTATTCAATTAACAATTTATATTTCAATTTCGATATTCAACCGCAGAAAATGTTAAAAAGCTATAAATACATGTTCTACGATTGCTAGGGAACATTCTTTAAGCCTCAAAACAATCAAAATAACATTATACGGATAAAATCCAAAAATTAAAGTTAATACATAAAACATTCAAATGCGCAAATAAACATGAAACCCTCACCTTAGACTCTCCTAGATGCTAGAAAAACCTCGTTGGGTGCCTCGGAAACCACGCCGTGCAAGCTCACGTGAAGAATTGAAGTTTTGAAGATTGAAATGTTTTTTTTTCTCCTTGTATATTTTCGGCTTTTTCATTTCTGTTTCAACTTTCTATTTTTTTTATTTTGAGCTATTATAAGCTTTTAAAGTGACAAGGAGTCAACAAGTCAAAGCCCTTGGTCAAAGCTAACTTAAACTTGGTCAACTAAGCTTATTTCATGCATTTTAAAGCTAAAACAACTAACATAAATCCAATTCCAGTTAATAACAACTAAACTACTAAAATTAAAACACCAAACACTAGTTTTCACTATTTGCTAAGGACTATAAATCATTTCCTAACTATCGCTCTCAATATGCTATGCACTTTGCGACAATAAAAGAATAACAATTAAATCTCAAAGAATTTAAGAAAATATAATTTTTGAAAAGTAACATAGTTCAAAATTTACTCCGGCTCGGAGCTACTTTTCATTTAATTGAAAACCGAGCATTAAAATGCAAGAAAATTAAAACCGATTAACAAAATATGAAAATGAAGCTACAAATGAATGTTTAACTAAGATAAACACATAATTCAATGTTAATGTAACACCCCGATCCCTCTCAAGACCAGGAGTTCTATCAATCGATCTAATCACAACCCAAATCCAAACCCGGGCAAAATTTTCAAGGAAAACGGACGGAGTCTCCCCTGTTTCTAGGCGAAATGTAAAACCTGTAATAGCATATAAATGGACCAATACCATGTCCAAACATTTAACCACCTCAAGGCCATCCGAGCCTTGGTTCTCATCAACTAAACACAGCATATAAATATACATTTCCAGTTTAAAGTTAACCTATCTCTTTACATCTTTTACAAGAACATTCAAGCTTGACAATTAATCCATACTAATCTACTGCACAAAATATACTATCATACCAGTCTAACTCTTTTCTTTTAGGCAATTACAAACATGCATCGGGTTAACTATACTACTGAATACATAACTAACTTATCAATCTACCTCAACTACTTAGCTAGATTAAATTACATTTCTTTTAACAATAAATACATACAACATATGAACATACATCTTTACATCTTTGACAGCTCAAGCCACAAAGCACGCAAGACAACTCTTTAGGCACGAACTAACACATATCCACGAACTTTTCAGCTAATAAGGCATTTCCTGAAATGTGGTGGTGAGGAGTGAGTATACACAACACGTATACTCAGTGAGGACGAGACAGATATCGAATTGGAGAGAAAGAAAGTCGTGCAATGCAAATAAGACAGTTAAGCAATATAACTGATAAATAAGCAATCAAGACAAACAATCAATACAATAAGAAATTACTGAAAGCATTAACACAACCATTCAAAGCTATACCACACTTTGAAGGCTATGGTTCACTCATACGAGCAATGTACCATCACACAAGCGATACATCAATCTCGAGCTTGATGTTTGACAACGATGACAATAAGCGCGCATCCACCTTATAACACCAGTTTGGAATACCCCGGAAGTATCCATCAATCTACGACCCAAATCTCCCTGGGAGGCAACCCAAGCGAGAAAGGGAATAGCAGCGGAGCTAGAGCAACCAACACTGGCAACCCGAGGCTACCCAGAGAGGCCCATCACTCACGCGCGAGACACTATGCAATGCAAGACTCGATACAAGGCGATAAACGAGCGATAGCACAACAATACAAACTAGTGACAACAAACGAGATAACAAGCAATCACAATCAATACTAGCATTCAACTAACTTTTCAAGCATAACAAGCAATAATAAGCAACAATAACAACAATTAAACAAGTAACGGCAGTTCAAACACGAAAACAACAAATAATACTATTCAACCCCAACTTCTGAAGACAATTACGAGCAAACGAGCTACGGGATTAGGAAACCGATTTCACTACATTCACTCAGGCATTACAAGGCACGTTTCTATATCTCTAAACTTCACTTTCTCACCCGAGACCCGAAAGTCCACCTACTGCGTTTGAACTACAACTATGTTAACCGGTCACTCAATCAACGCCACAACAGCGCCAAAAGTGCTTCCATGCCCTCAATTACGAAACCCCCAACTCAATTCGAGCATGGTCAACTTTTGGTCAAACGGCCCCTTTACGTTTCTTTGTCTAATTTCCAATTTTAACAAAGGCCGATTCGTTTTTATTTCACATTTTAGCTTTCTATCACTAATGGCACATATCCAAATCAAACAATCGCAATTCGGATCGATATCCGAAATTCGAGGATTTACTATTCATAATTCACTATTCATGCTCTTCCCTAATTTCAAATACGCAGTTTCAACCGTAAAAATTGTTAAATAACTAACAAGCAATGCTCTACGAATCCTAAGCAAGCTATTTCAAGCAATAACAGGCATTATAACGCGATAAATATCAAATCTGAAAAATTGACTCAAAAATCAAATTCATATTAAAATGCACAAAAGCGTGAAAACCCTCACAGAGATTGAAGACCAAGACCCGCAAGGACCCGAGCCACGATCCTCGTCCTATCCCACGCAAGATTTTGGCTATTTAAAAGATGACAAAGCCTCAAGGGAAAAATGGTCATTTAGCAAAGTCAAAATCCTAATTTAACATGGTCAAATAAGCTATTTTGATGCCATTTAATTTATTCCAAGTTAGAGCAATGCAATTTTAATGAAAACCGACTAAAACTAGTTAATTTAAGTTAGAAACATTATTTACGAAATTTGAGAAATATTTCTCTAATTCTTATTTTTGAAATTCTACGATCAAACGGTCACTAATCGATCGCTAATAAAGTGATGAACAATAATATAAAACTCTAATTCTTTGAAAAGTAGAATAGTACAATAGTTTAAAATTAACTCTGGCTCGGAGTTACTTTTCTCATTTAATTGAAAACCGAGTAATTTAATGCAAGAAAATTAAAACCAATTTTTTTAAAAATAATCAAAATAGTCAAAGTAATCAATATTCATTTAAAATCAATTAATTTAACTATTCCTAGAATTTTTTAAAGAATTATGAAGTTCATGTTAAGTTACAAATGAACAAATAAATATAAACATGTCATCAAGTGCAATTAAGTATTAACATTTAAGATGACACTTAATTGATCACAAGAGAATAAGTTCAATCACTAGAATTATTAGAAATAGGGAATAATATTTTAATCAATTAATAAAAATCCTTTTCAGATTCTTCTAAAAGTAATAGCAAAACAGTGATAATTAGATGATTTAACTAATGAAACATTTAATCAAATGCAGTCAAGTGCTATTAAATGCATGCCGGGTTCGGGTTATCACAGCTAACATTTAAGATGCCACTTAATCCAATGCAATTAAATGCCATTAAATGCATGCCAGGTTCGGATTATCACATGGTGGGAAAGGAGAACCAACAAGATAGGATGCTCTGTCCCAACTAACAAGAGTAGGAAGATTTCTGCTTTGAATCTTGTGCTTGTGACTGTGATAATTTCTGCCACGTCATGGAAGTATTTAGTGCTTTCTATTTCAATGAGGCCTTACCCCATCTAACTTTCTTTATGATATCAGGGAATTTTTTCCCTTGGTCCGGTAACTCCATAAAGGGCTGGTGGGTAGGGGTAGAGCCTGACACGCGTTGATGAATCAAAGGTGTATGTTTATGGTATGGAATAGGAACAACAAGAATGGAACCTGTGACGCCCGAGTTTTAGCCATGCATTTAATTACTGTTGCATCCCTTGTTTGCGCATTTACTTCTGTGCCTTACTAACTGACTTTTGTGACTACTATTCATGCCATTTTTAAACTGCCTTCTATTAGTTAATTAGCATTTTTATTAAATCATATTAATTGTAAAAGTAGTGGGAAAAATGTGCATTTGAACTAAAGGCGTTAGGAGGGCTCGTTTAGAAAATGATTTTTGTAGTTGAGTGAATAGTGTTACGTAACTAACTTAGGTAATTAATTAGCTAGCATATATTTTACTATCTAAGCTCGTTTTAAAGCTTACTACGCGCATTATATTAGATCACTTAAGCACCCAAATGACCCCACCTCAACTTAGCCCCTTTTATATATCACTTAAGCTCATAAAATGCAAAAGAAAAAAAAAATTAAAAGCTGAAAACAGAGGGCAGAACCCGACAGCTCCAAGGGAGAAAAAGGAAGAGATTTTGCTCACCAAGCCTCCAATCCAAGCCTCTCCAAGCCTTGAGCAACTAGTGTAGGGTGTGTGCAAGGTTCCTAGGTGCTCCTACACGCTTTGGTGAGGGATTTCATGGCTTATTTTTGCATTTCTAAATAGTTGTCAATTTCTTGATTTGTTGAAAATGTGATCAAATTCCATTGTATTAGTTATCTATGCTATTATACCATGTATATGAATGCTAGAGAACATATTTGAGCCATCGTTTCGCAATTTAAACGGTTAGAATCGTTAGTTTGATTTTTAGGGTGAATAGTGACGTTTTTCTAGGGTTTTGCGTAATTGCTCGAATTAGCTTGATTCAATGCTTCTAATAGATGCCTTAGGTGCTAGTGAAGGTAACCTAATAGCCCCGTGCACTTGCATTGTCCTTAAATCGCCTAAAATGGAAAATAGCCGACTTTAATTTGGGGCTTTCGGGGTTAATGCGAATCCGGATGGATTCGGGCTTCAATTCTACTATCTTTAAGCTACCTAGGTGCTATAGAAGCCTTGATATCCCTTGTTTGAAGCCCGGACAATGTATGTATAGTTTAAAGCCATAAGAGGGAATTTGGGGCTTTCGGGGTAATTGTGGGCATTTGAATGAGTTAGAGGGTTGAGAGGGTACCTTGAGGGTTAGTTAGAAGGTTGGGAGAGTTTCCTTTGAAAATGGAATCATTAACCTTGGTTTGGAAGAGAAATAGTTTGAAAAACAAAGGGGTTTAGGTGCAATTTCGGTTGACTCACACTTCTAAACCCATGGCATGACTCCTTAAGTGTTTATATGTGGTTTCAAGTTGATTTGGAGCTTTTGGTATAATTCTATGCTTAGCTTGTATATGTTCCTTTGTAAACTGCTTATTAGCCTCTATAATTGCTTCTATTCTAATTGCATCGAGGTCAACCTACTTTGTTGATCCTCCTATGTGTTAATGCTTATATTATTGCTATTAACTTTCCATTGTTAAGTGCATTGCATAGTGGTTGCGCAACCATAGTGTCAGGGGCGGATGTGTTGAATATCGGCTGGGCGGTAGAGGGCTTGCCGGTGGATATTCAAACTCTGTGCCCTATTCCCTCATTCGCCTGGTCTGGAGATTGCCAGGGGATGTTGGGTCGTAGGATTATCGGGGTACATCCAGAGTACACCCACTGGAGTGTTTGGGGTTATGCCGGCTTATCGTGATCGTGCTCGTGGTTCGTGGATCGTGACTGAAGACCAGTGAAGATTGGTGTATAGGGGATTGTGTGAAATGTATCCTTTTAAATGTGTGGTTACTTAAGTTATCATTGTTTCTTAAATTGTCTAAGTGATATTATTGCATAATTGTATTATCTGTTGCATTGCACGCCCTGGGACTATATCCCTCACTGAGCAACAGTTGTTGCTCATACCTCGATATCTGTTTCAGGAGACGCTGAGGGTGATCCCCAGCTTGTTGGGTTAGTTGAGGAAGAAGAAGTTCAGATTGAGCCTTTACCTTAGTTGTTGTGCCTGATAGCTTGAGGTGGTTAATGAATTTGCTGCTATGTGGAAAGTTCAACTAATTGTTTTATGTACTATTTTGTGGCCTAAGGGCTATGTATATGTTTGTTGTGCAAAGTTGAAGGATAGTAGATTGTGGTGTAGAATTGGAAGCCATGTCTTGTAATAACTTTTATTCTTGCCTTTATTTCCTTGCATGCTTGGGAGTGGATGGTTAATGTAGAATGCATTATCCTTTAAGTTGTTTTATTGATTTCCTAGAATGTCATGATTATAAAACTATGCTGACAAAAAGTTCTCGCATGCTTGTGTGTTTTGGAGTATTGTGTACCATAAGGCTCAGATGGCCTTATAGCTTTGTTGTTTAATTAAGAAAAGCTTGTATTGTATTGTTGGGACTTTGTTAAGTGTTTACAGGTTTTTGGAATGTCCACGGTACAGGGGAGACTCTGTCCGTGTGTCGGGTCCGGACTTAACCTTTAGCTTGGGGGTTGGGTCGGGGCGTGACAGAACCGCTATCACTTGTCCTATCATTCGCGCGGAGCTTCTTTCATTCATTAGTATAGGTAGGTAGAGTCCTTTGCTTAGGTGAAGTTGTTCTTGCTTTGAGCTAACATCATCAAATATGAATTCCTCCCTACTAGCAATATAGGGTAATAAGGTATAATATGCGCCCATGACTGAAGTACTAAAGTATGCCTTTCTTTTGACGAATGTGATTTGGCCCATTTTCTCTTTAGAGCTATTTCTGAACTACGTCCACCCTGGTAAGAAGGAAATTCCATATCACGATGGCCTTCCGGTATTCGCTCATCTCAAAAGAAAGAGCTAGTGAACCACACCAATTCCATTCTTATTCTCTCAGAAAGAGCAGGATAGCTACCATCAAGCTGCCCCTTGACCTTTAGAGCGAGAGCCTTCCGAGACCAATGCTATCAAGAAGAAGGAAAAAATAGCATTTATGGAGCCTTGAGCTAAACCATTGAGCTTGCGCCAAGTTTTCGCTCCTAAAGAAAGGGAAGAAATTATATCTAGTTGATTGTGTAACACCCCGATCCCTCTCGAGACTGGGAGTTCTATCAATCAATCTAATCGCAACCCAATTCCAAACCCGGGAAAAATTTTTCAGGAAAGACGGACGGAGTCTCCCCTATATCTAGGCAAAATGTAAAACCTGTAATAGCATATAAGTGGACCAACACCATGTCCAACCATACAAACACCTCAAGGCCATCCGAGCCTTGTTTCTCAACAAATTAACACAACAATTATATATATACATTTCCAGTTTAAAAGCTAACCTATCTCTTCTCATCTTTGACAAGTACATTCAAGCTTGGCAATTAAACTATACTAACCTATTGCATAAAATAGACTATCATACCATTCTAATAAACCTAGTTAAATTAATTACATAACTTTTAACACTAAATACATACAATACACGAAAACATACATCTTTGCATCTTTCTACAACTCAGCCACATAACACGCAAGACAACTCTTTAAGCATGATCTTTCACATAATCACGAACTTTCCAGCTAACATGGCATTTCCTGAAATGTGGTGGTGAGAAGTGAGTATGCTCAACACGTATACTCAGTGAGGGCGAGACAGATATCGAGGTGGAAAGAAAGAAAGTCATGCAATGCAAATAAGGCCGTTAAGCAATATAACTGACAAGTAAGCATTCAATATAGACATTCAATACAATAAACAATTAAAGAAAGCATTAACACAACCATTCAAAGCTCTACCACACTTTGAAGGCTATGGTTCACTCATACGAGCAATGTGCTATGCGATTCAATTCCACGAGCATTATATCATTCTCGAGCTTGATGTTGACAACGATGACCATAAGCGTGCAACCACCTTATAACTTCAGTTTGGAATACCCCGGAAGTATCCAATCAATTCTACAACCCAAATCTCCCTGGGAGGCAACCCAAGCGAGAATGGGAATAGGACATGGAGCATTTACAACCCTGGCAGCCCGAGACTACCCAGAGAGGCCCATCACTCACATGCCTGACACTATGCAATGCAATACGAGATACAAGCAATAAACGAGCGATAGCACAACAATACAAATTAGTGGCGATAACGAGATATCAAGCATTTACAATCAATACTAGCATTCAATTAACTTTTCAAGCATAACTATCACTAATATCAACAATAACATCATTCAAACAAGTAATAGCAGTTCAAACACGAAAATGACAAATATCACTATTCAATCTCTAACTTCCAAAGGCAATTACGAGCAAACGAGCTACGGGATTAGGAAACCGATTTCACTACATTCACTTAGGCACTACAAGGCACGTTTCTATATCACTAAACTTCACTTTCTCACCTGAGACCCGAAAGTCCACCTACTGCGTTTGAACTATAGCTATGCTAACCGGTCATTCAATCAACGCCAAAAGTGCTTCCTTGCCCTAAATAGCAAAACCCCCAACTCAATTCGAGCACGATCAACTTTTGGTCAAACGGCCCCTTTTCGTTTCATTGTCTAATTTCCAATTTTAACAAAGGCCGGTCTGTTTTTATTGCACATTTTATCTTTTTATCACTAATGGCACATATCCAAATCAAGCAATCGCAATTCATCAAAATTCGAAATTCTAGGGTTTTACAATTTAAAATCACTATTCATTATTCTTCCCCAATTTCAAATATGCAATTTCAACCGTAAAAATTGCTAAATAACATTCAAACAATGCTCTACGAACTCAAAGGAAGCTATATCAAGCAATTACAGGCATTATAACACATTATATATCAAATCTAAAAATTTGAAACAAAAATCAAATTCGAATTTAAATGCACAAAAGCGTGAAAACCCTCACAGAGATTGAAGACCAAGACCCTCAAGGACCCAAGCCACGACCCCCGAGTAATTCCACGCAAGATTATAGAATAAAATGCAAGCAAAATTATTTTTTTTCATCCTTGGAGCATTCAGCCATGGGAGGGACATTGGGGGGATTTTGGGATTTGTTTTTAAGTCAATTTTGCCTTGTTTTATTTATTTAAAAAAATGACAAAGGCTCAAGGGTATTTTAGTCATTTTGCAAAGTCAAGCTTAAGTTAAAATTGGTCAAATAAGCTTATTTTGATGCCATTTAATGTAGTTCAAGTTAAAACAATGCAATTAAATGAAAAACAACTAAAATTAGTTAAATTAAGCTAAAAACATTTTTCACTAAGTCTGATGAATATTTCTCTAACTCTCATTTTCGAAATACTACGATCAAACGGTCAATAAATGATCGCTAATAAAGTGATGAACAATAATATAAAACTTTAATTTTTTTGAAAAGTAGAATAGCATAATAGTTTAAAATTCACTCCGGCTCGAAGTTACTTTTCTCATTTAATTGAAAACCGAGTAATTTTAATACAAGACAATTAGAACCGATTATTAAAATAATCAAAACAATCAAAATAATCAATATTCATTTAAAAATAATTAATTTAACTATTTCTAGAATATTTTAAAGAATTATGAAATTAATGCTAAGATACGAATAAACAAGTTAATATAAACACGTAATCAAATGCAATTAGTTAATAACATTTAAGATGACACTTAATTAAATACAAGAAAGTAAATCCAATTTCTATAAATAATAATAAAAATATAGGCGATAATCTTTTAACTAATCAATAAAAAAATTATTAAATGCTTCCAACAGAAATATCAAAATAGTGCAAAATGATTGATTTAACTAATTAATCATTTAATTAAATGTAGTCAAATGCCATTAAATGCATGCCGGGTTCGGGTTATCACATCCTCCCCCTTAAAACAATTGCGTCCTCGCAATTCTTCTTCTAATAAAACTCAGCATCCTCTGAAATCCAACTCTGACTAATCTTCATCAGTTGCTGAGCAAGATAGTGAATAACGATGCTCGTAGGAAAACCCGAATAGGAATCCCAACCAAAAATACCAAGGAAATACCAACTAAAGTCTGAAACAAAGATACTGTAGATGTCACTAATACCGCACAATAACGAGAAGAAGAATATCCCACACACGAACCTCCAATAGAAGTCTAACAAGTACCAAATAAGAAAGTTAAAAGATAGCCAGAGTAGATGCATCTCATGCAGTGCTGGTTACCGTAAGTAGACCTAGCTGAAAGTTCTGTAAAAGTATATAGAGAAGTATACCAAAGGCCAATCTCTAAATGAAATCCTTCAATCACTGAGTCCCTACCGCAACATCTTAGTAAAACAGCAAGTATAGATTCCACTGAGTGGAAAAGTCGAAGGAGAAGCCGTAAACAATACAAGATAATAAGTCCAAGCAGAATCCCAAGTGCATGATCTTCTAATAAATGGCAATAAGAAAAATACTAGTAGAATGCCCAATAAGATTTCCAAAGGATACCGTAAGTAATATTACACAATAAGTCCGATAGGAATTCCAATTACCAAAACAATTGAGAGACGCCAAAGAAAATAACCGAACAATGCACCAGTAAGAAAGTAGCAAGGATTGCCCAATAAGTAAGTACTAGATAAATGGCCACTATGAATTCTATAAAATGCCATTGAAGAATCGCCAATAAGGGATGCCAGTAACACACCAATAAAGACCGAGACACATATGCCATAGATAATTCCATGCAGTAAGTCCGATTGAAACCCAATAGCAAAGTCACCAAGAAGTGCCAACAGAAGTTCCAAAGAATACCCAATAAGAACACCAAAGAATGCTCCAAAGAACAGCCAAATAGAACCTCAAAAGAAAACTACTCTTTCACAACTGTGAAGCCCAGAGGAGGACGCTAGAGATTCGCCAATAACCGAGCTCCAAAAGCAAACACCAACTCCCAAATCAAGGCTAGTCAAATGCCATTCATTTCCTGCCAATCCATACACCTTGAAAGGCCAGCTGTGAACCACTTTCTTCATGGGAGAGAGAAGTCTTTCTTACCATTCCAATAGGACATGTATGAATGCCAAGATATCACATTTATACACATGCCTTAAACTATTATGCAAGCAAGTTTACAAAAGAGTTTATAAAACAGTTTATTCAACAAACTCACTCAAGCACGACAATCAAGTCAAGAGCAACATAATCAATTCAAATCACGGCATAACCAATTCAAGACATTCCAATACACACATTATAAGCAATACTTCAGGCAAATAACAATTCACGAGGTCGATTCGATTCACGATATCAATTCAATAGGTCAATTCAATGAACAACTAAAAACTACACTTCACTTAGCACACATTTAGCACATAACACATAACTATATCACATAGGTGCATACATTCAAGTCAAGACATACAATCTCACATACAAGCATACACTTTCAAGACACACTTAACAAGCACACATTCAAGGATCACTACCCACCAGACTGAGGACCATGTCCCGGCTTATGAGCTAACTAAGCTCTGATACCACCTGTAACACCCCGATCCCTCTCGAGACCGAGAGTTCTATTAATCAATCTAATCACAACCCAATTCCAAACCGAGGCAAAATTTTTCGGGAAAGATGGATGGAGTCTCCCTTGTATATATGCAAAATGTAAAACCTGTAATAGCATATAAGTGGACCAGCGCCGTGTCCAACTATACAAACACCTCAAGGCCATCCGAGCCTTGTTTCTCAACAAATAAACACAACAAGTATATATATAAATTTCCAGTTTAAAAGCTAACCTATCTCTTCTCATCTTTGACAAGTACATTCAAGCTTGGCAATTAAACTATACTAACCTATTGCATAAAATAGACTATCATACCATTCTAATAAACCTAGTTAAATTAATTACATAACTTTTAACACTAAATACATATAATACACGAAAACATACATCTTTGCATCTTTCTACAACTCAGCCACATAACACGCAAGACAACTCTTCAAGTACGAACTTTCACGTAATCACGAACTTTCCAGCTAACATGGCATTTGAGACGCCCCGATCCCTCACGAGACCGGAGGCTCTAATAACCAAGCTATTCTCAACCCAATACCAAACCCGGTCACAAAATTTTAGGGAAAAACGGACAGAGTTTCCTCTGTACCGCGGACATTTTTCAAACCTGTAAATGCTTAAAATAGCCACAATATACTAAAACAAGCTTTTATAATTAAAATTCAAGGTTCTAAGCCATCCAAGCCAGGAGACAAACAACAGCTCCAAATCACACATGCATGCACCCAACTTAACTTTTCATTAAACCTTTTTAACATGCCATTCTATGATAACATTAAAGCAATTTTAGAAGTTGAAATCAACACCTCTAAACATACACACCCAAGCATGCAAGAACTAAAAGGAGAATTAAAAGTTATTACAAGCCATAATATCTCAAAGCTAACATTACAACCAACAACTTTCAACTTGCAACTACAAGAATATACATAGCCTTAAGGCCACAAAATAGATCATGCTATAGCAATACAAGCACACCATGTAACAACAAGAAGACAAATCCACCTTAGACAACAAACACATAACAACTAGGGCAAAGGCTCAGCCTGAACTTCTTCCTCTTCCACTAGCACCTCAATTAGCTGGGGATCACCCTCAGCACTTCCTAAAACATATATCGTGGTATGAGCAACCACTGTTACCCAGTGAGGGATATAGTCTCCCGGGGCATGCAATGCAACAGGTAATACAGTTAAACAACAATAACAATTAGACAATTAAAGAAACAATGATAGCTTAAATAACCACACATTTAAAAGGATACATTTCACATAGCCCCTATACACCAATCTTCGCTGGTCTTCATTCACGATCCACGAACCACGATCACGATCACGATAAGCCGGCATCCCAAACACCAAAGGGTACTCCGAATGTACCCAATCCTACGACCCAATACTCCCTGGCAATCTCCGGACCAGGCGAGTGAGGGAATAGGGTACGGAGCTAGAGCAACCAACCCTGGCAAGCCCGCTGCCGCCCAGAGAGGCCCATCGCATCCGCCCCGACGATAAGGTTGCGCAACCCTTGACTCGATAGCACAGGAAGCAATAATAATAACAATATAACAAAATAAGCCGATATGCAAACAAGGAGGACAACAAAAGAGGTTGTCCTCGAGCACACACATCAATCACGCCATACGATGAAATATGATACATTCATTAGTCTATAATTGTTAAACTAATCCAACTAAAACACTTAAATCACTTAGTATCGAATATTTAGCATATAACAAGATGAGACACATAGAATGCACATAGAAATGATCCCTCACCTTTTAGGAAGCCAAACCTACGCGAATTAAGCGAAAATTCCCTCAATATTCTCCAAAAGCATCAATTCCCTTTAATTATCACTACATAATACAATCAACTATATGCATAAGAAGGGATTTCTTATTCTCAACTAAAGCTAGTTCATAAAGCCATTAAATTATCCAACTCTATTTGATTCCCTTTACTTCACATAACTAACAATATATTTCATGGTTTACCAACCATTCTCATCAATATTTGAACAATACATAAACTCAAGTGATCACATATGCAACATTCTTTAATTTCCAAGTATCAGACAAAGACAATAGCATAATAAATAACATATACATAGCCATTCATATAAGTAGAAACACTATATAACATCTAACCAATAAGTTATATAAGCGTATCTTTACACATATAATGCAATTAATAAACAATATAAACATGTTTACTCAATCTTTAACTAGTATCAATATAACTTAACTCACAATTTCTCCGAATAGATGAACTTGTTACATAAGTACATTTAAACATTTATCCAATCAATCAAGAATCAACTAACAACAATTATTACCATGGTTAATTACTAGTTCCTTTAGTCCATTCTAAATTCATACTCAACCAAATCCATGTAAACCAAGCAACTTAATTCACGAGACTTCACTACTATAATACGTACACTACACAAAGGCATATAAACATTTAATTACTCAATTATAAAGCAATTATCATGAGATTAACTATGCGAACACAAAGGGGTCAATATTATACTTTTCACAAAACTTAACCAAAAGCTCACACATACCTTGGAATAGCATTTAGACACTCTAGGAGTAACTACAAAACAATACAAGTACTAAAGCAATTAATTCATTCATTTCCCCTTTGTTCAACTAGGCTATTTAGCTTCCTATCGGAATTCAATGATCAAGTTAAGCTAGCTAACCATCCTATCAATCTAAGGATACCTAAATATCTCATTTAGAACCTCCAAATCATAACCTAGAGCACAAGTACATGAAAACACCAAAAATGCCTCTTTATGGGTTTACATTACAAGTGCCAATTTTGGAACCCAAACATGTGAAACGAAAGCACTTCTAAGGTTTCAATACTTAATAAAGACTAGCCATAACCTCGAAACATGCCCGGATTCAAGTTAAACCCGAAACCCCTTATTAAAGTAGCCTATTTTGATCAAATTTCTCAAATTTTGAACATAGCAAGTGCAATTAACATTTTTCCCACGCTTATGGACCTAATTAGCAACTACTAGAAGCCTCGAATCGAATTAAATTGTAACTTTTTTTTGGAAACCCTAGTTTAGCACTATTCATCATCTTCCCCAAGTGCCATTTTCATTTTCAAGCATTCAACAAGCATTTTAAACCATCAAACATATTCTATGAAGTCATTAGAGCATATAAGAATCAACGGAACAAGAATTAAACCACTACAATATTAGATCACAAAAATAATAATACAAACTTTAATTGAATTTAATACAAAAATAGAATGCACCCTCACCTCTTTTGAAGATCAAAGAATGGTCTTAAGGTCCTAAGGATGAAGCACAACCAATTTGGGAAGCAATGGAAGCAAGAATGAAGCAAAGAGTAATTTTTTTTTTGAGAAGTTACTATTCCCGTAACTCTTTTTTGGCCATTTTTTTGACCCCTTTTTTTTTTTGTTTCTTGGCTTTTAATATTCTCATAAGGTGGTCAAAGGGTAGGTCAAGAAAATAGGGTATTTTAGTAAGGGTAAATGGGTCATTTGGGTGATTAAATTTCAGCAAAATAAAATGCCAAAAATCAGAAAAATCTGAAAAAATCCCGCTGGTACTATTCATCAGACATTTCGTGAATTTTTTCCCGTTGATCCCGATATGCAATGCACGCACAGTTAGGGGCTATAGTCCCCTAAAAATATGTAGTATTTTATAAAAATATAAAATGTATGAAAAGAAATATTTGAATTTATGGAAATATAAAAAAAAATAAAGTAATTAGCTAAATTACATATAAGTTAACCATTTAATGAATGCAATTAGTGAAGTGCTGGGTTCGGGGTGTTACATCCTCCCCTCCTTACAAAAATTGCGTCCTCGCAATTTCTTGAGCTGAAATGACTTCCAAGAACTGCAACAGTTTTCGTCGGACTTGAAGTCAAGAAGTGTAATGCCGAATGAAACTAAGAAGAGCGAACGTCACTGAAAGAAACCCGAGTGAGGTAGCTAAATAAAGGCTCCTATGAAAATACCCAATAGGAGTCCGGTAAGAATGTCACACGATGAGGCCATTCACTAATGCTGAGAGAGCACCAAAAGAAATCCCATTAAGAAGAGTATGCAGCTACTATCCAAAATGCCCGGATAATATCAAGAAATTCCCAAGAAGGAAGTCTGGTGAATCCCAACTCTAACTGTCAAATAAAGGCTCAAGATTGCCAAATAAAGGCCTAATTAGATGTCCAGCTTGGGACTCCGAGAAAATACCACCAATAAAACTGATTAAGGATGCCAAATAAAGGCTCCGAATAAGTATACGAATCCAGAAGTTGGAATAAGAATCTCTCTAATTATGAATTACCATATAAGAATCCCCAATATGCTCGTTATACCAGTAGTCCAGAGGAAATACCAAATACTCTCTAGGCAAGAATACCAGGCGAAAATACTGAAGAAAATACCCAATAAGAATATCAAGGTGATACCATAGGTAAAACCCGAACAAGAAATCCAAGTGGGAGTGTGCGCAAAGAATACTGACCAATACTCATAAACATGAATTCTTTTGAATAAGAGTATCAAATAAGACCTCCATATATGACGCCAACTAGAAGATCTATCCGAGATTCCCAAATCGGAGTTCCAGCCAAGAAGTACCGTTTAAGAAGTGCCAAGAGAGTCCAAATTTAACCTCGGGGCATCAAATCCCTTCACTGATCCCAATAGCCGGTTGAACCATTATTCTCTCACCAGTCAGCATCAATGGCCATCTCTTTCAGGGGAGAATGCTTACTTACCGATTTAAGGGGACAATGCATGAATGCCAAGATATCACCTAATGTAATTGATGTAATGTTCATATATCAGGAGATTATGACATATATCACACAAGCTATTATATAACCAGAAGTTTTATAACACAAAGTTAATCAACAAGATAGTTCAAATATGAGTCACATGCAATGAATACAATTCACAACACAACTATGCCGAGACACTCAAGTATACACGTTACAATCAATATTTCGAGCAAGTAGCGATTCATAAGATCAATTCGATTCATGATTAGCTATATCACTACACTTGACAAGTATTTAACACACAGTACACATCACTATCACATAGATCACATATTAAGTTCAGGATACAAGATTGCACAAAAGACACTCACATTCTCAAGGCACACGAAGCACACACCTAATCAAGATACATTTCACAAGCATGCACTCGAGGTTCACTACCCAGCAGTCCGAGGACCCTATCCCGGCTGAGAGCATCTAAGCTCTGATACCACCTGAGATGCCCCGATCCCTCACGAGACCGGAGGCTCTAATAACCAAGCTATTCTCAACCCAATACCAAACCCGGTCACAAAATTTTAGGGAAAAACGGACAGAGTTTCCTCTGTACCGCGGACATTTTTCAAACATGTAAATGCTTAAAATAGCCACAATATACTAAAACAAGCTTTTATAATTAAAATTCAAGGTTCTAGGCCATCCAAGCCAGGAGACAAACAACAGCTCCAAATCACACATGCATGCACCCAACTTAACTTTTCATTAAACCTTTTTAACATGCCATTCTATGATAACATTAGAGCAATTTTAGAAGTTGAAATCAACACCTCTAAACATACACACCCAAGCATGCAAGAACTAAAATGAGAATTAAAAGTTATTACAAGCCATAATATCTCAAAGCTAACATTACAACCAACAACTTTCAACTTGCAACTACAAGAATATACATAGCCTTAAGGCCACAAAATAGATCATGCTATAGCAATACAAGCACACCATGTAACAACAAGAAGACAAATCCACCTTAGACAACAAACACATAACAACTAGGGCAAAGGCTCAGCCTGAACTTCTTCCTCTTCCACTAGCACCTCAATTAGCTGGGGATCACCCTCAGCACTTCCTGAAACATATATCGAGGTATGAGCAACCACTGTTGCCCAGTGAGGGATATAGTCTCCCGGGGCGTGCAATGCAACAGGTAATACAGTTAAACAACAATAACAATTAGACAATTAAAGAAACAATGATAGCTTAAATAACCACACATTTAAAAGGATACATTTCACATAGCCCCTATACACCAATCTTCGCTGGTCTTCATTCACGATCCACGAACCACGATCACGATCACGATAAGCCGGCATCCCAAACACCAAAGGGTACTCCGGATGTACCCAATCCTACGACCCAACACCCCCTGGCAATCTCCGGACCAGGCGAGTGAGGGAATAGGGTACGGAGCTAGAGCAACCAACCCTGGCAAGCCCGCTGCCGCCCAGAGAGGCCCATCGCATCCGCCCCGACGATAAGGTTGCGCAACCCTTGACTCTATAGCACAGGAAGCAATAATAATAACAATATAACAAAATAAGCCGATATGCAAACAAGGAGGACAACAAAAGAGGTTGTCCTCGAGCACACACATCAATCACGCCATACGATGAAATATGATACATTCATTAGTCTATAATTGTTAAACTAATCCAACTAAAACACTTAAATCACTTAGTATCGAATATTTAGCATATAACAAGATGAGACACATAGAATGCACATAGAAATGATCCCTCACCTTTTAGGAAGCCAAACATGCGCGAATTAAGCCAAGATTCCCTCAATATTCTCAAAAAGTACCAATTCCATTCGATTATCACTACCTAATACAATGAACTATATGCATAAGAAGTGATTTCTTATTCTCAACTAAAGCTAGTTCATAAAGCCATTAATTTTATCCAACTCTATTTGATTCCCTTTAATTCACATAACTAACAATATATTTTATGGTTTAACAATCATTCTAATCAATATTTGAACAATATATAAACTCAAGTGATCACATATGCAACATTCTTTAATTTTCAAGTATCAGACAAAGACAATAGCATAATAAATAACATATACATAATCATTCATATAAGTAGAAATACTATATAACATCTAACCAATAAGTTATATAAGCGTATCTTTACACATATAATGCAATTAATAAACAATATAAACATGTATACTCAATCTTTAACTAGTATCAATATAACTTAACTCACAATTTCTCCGAATAGATGAACTTGTTACATAAGTACATTTAAACATTTATCCAATCAATCAAGAATCAACTAACAACAATTATTACCATGGTTAATTACTAGTTCCTTTAGTCCATTCTAAATTCATACTCAACCAAATCCATGTAAACTAAGCAACTTAATTCATGAGACTTCACTACTATAATACGTACACTACACAAAGGCATATAAACATTTAATTACTCAATTATAAAGCAATTATCATGAAATTAACTATGCGAACACAAAGGGGTCAATATTATACTTTTCACAAAACTTAACCGAAAGCTCACACATACCTTAGAATAGTATTTAGACACGCTAGGAGCAACTAAAAAGCAATACAAGTACTAACGCAATTAATTCATTCATTTCCCCTTTGTTCAACTAGGCTATTTAGCTTCCTATCGGAATTTAATGATCAAGTTAAGCTAGCTAACCATCCTACCAATCTAAGGATACCTAAATACCTCATTTAGAACCTCCAAATCATAACCTAGAGTACAAGTACACGAAAGCACCAAAAATGCCTCTTTGTGGGTTTACACTACAAGTACCAATTTCGGAACCCAAACAAGCGAAACGAAAGCACTTCTAAGGTTTCAATACTTAATAAAGACTAGCCATAACCTCGAAACGTGCCCGGATTCAAGTTAAACCCGAAACCCCTTATTAAAGTAGCCTATTTTAATCAAATTTCTCAAATTTTGAAGATAGTAAGTGCAATTAACATTTTTCCCACGCTTATGGACCTAATTAGCAACTACTAGAAGCATTGAATCAAATTAAATTGTAACTTTTTTTGGAAACCCTAGTTTAGCACTATTCATCATCTTCCCCAAGTGCCATTTTCATTTTCAAGCATTCAACAAGCATTTTAAACCATCAAACATATTCTATGAAGTCATTAGAGCATATAAGAATCAACGGAACAAGAATTAAACCACTACAATATTAGATCACAAAAATAATAATACAAACTTTAATTGAATTTAATACAAAAATAGAATGCACCCTCACCTCTTTTGAAGATCAAAGAATGGTCTTA
Organism: Ehretia macrophylla; assembly: GCA_037974665.1. Taxonomy (NCBI): domain Eukaryota; kingdom Viridiplantae; phylum Streptophyta; class Magnoliopsida; order Boraginales; family Ehretiaceae; genus Ehretia; species Ehretia macrophylla. Next base: position 31,352,610 of record CM075766.1, read on the forward strand.
AGGTCCTAAGGATGAAGCACAACCAATTTGGGAAGCAATGGAAGCAAGAATGAAGCAAAGAGTAATTTTTTTTTTGAGAAGTTACTATTCCCGTAACTCTTTTTTGGCCATTTTTTTGACCCTTTTTTTTTTGTTTCTTGGCTTTTAATATTCTCATAAGGTGGTCAAAGGGTAGGTCAAGCAAATAGGGTATTTTAGTAAGGGTAAATGGGTCATTTGGGTGATTAAATTTCAGCAAAATAAAATGCCAAAAATCTGAAAAAAAATCCCGCTGGTACTATTCATCAGACATTTCGCAAATTTTTTCCCGTTGATCCCGATATGCAATGCACGAACAGTTAGGGGCTATAGTCCCCTAAAAATATGTAGTATTTTATAAAAATATAAAATGCATGAAAAAAAATATTTGAATTTATAGAAATATAAAAAAAAATAAAGTAATTAGCTAAATTACATCTAAGTTAACCATTTAATGGATGCAATTAGTAGAGTGCCGGGTTCGGGGTGTTACAGCATTTCCTGAAATGTGGTGGAGAGAAGTGAGTATACTCAACACGTATACTCAGTGAGGGCGAGACAGTTATCGAGGTGGAGAGAAAAAAAGTCATGCAATGCAAATAAGGCAGTTAAGCAATATATCTGACAAGTAAGCATTCAATATAAACAATCAATACCATAAACAATTAAAGAAAGTATTAACACAACCATTCAAAGCTATACCACACTGTGAAGGCTATGGCTCACTCATACGAGCAATGTACCATGCGATTCGATTCCACGAGCATTACATCAATCTCGAGCTTGATGTTGACAACGATGAGAATAAGCGCACAACTATCTTATAACTTCAGTTTGGAATACCTCGGAAGTATCCAATCAATTCTACGACCCAAATCTCCCTGGGAGACAACCCAAGTGAGAATGGGAATAGGACATGGAGCTAGAGCAACCAACCCTAGCAGCCCGAGACTACCCAGAGAGGCCCATCACTCACGCGCTTGACACTATGCAATGCAATACGAGATACAAACAATAAACGAGCGATAGCACAACAATACAGATTAGTGGCGATAACGAGATATCAAGCATTTACAATCAATACTAGCATTCAATTAACTTTTCTAGCATAACTATCACTAATATCAACAATAACATCAATCAAACAAGTAATAGCAGTTCAAACAAGAAAATGACAAATATCACTATTCAATCTCTAACTTCCAAAGGCAAATACGAGCAAACGAGCTACAGGATTAGGAAACCGATTTCACTACATTCACTTAGGCATTACAAGGCACGTTTCTATGTCACTAAACTCCACTTTCTCACCCGAGGCCTGAAAGTCCACCTACTGTGTTTAAACTACAGCTATGCTAACCGGTCATTCAATCAACGCCACAACAACGCCAAAAGTGCTTCTATGCCCTCAATAGCAAAACCTCCAACTCAATTTGAGCACGGTCAACACTTGGTCAAACAACCCATTTTCGTTTCATTGTCTAATTTTTAATTTTAACAAAGGCCGGTCCGTTTTTATTGCACATTTTATCTTTCTATCACTAATGGCACCTATCCAAATCAAGCAATCGCAATTCGGATCAAAATTCAAAATTCTAGGATTTTACTATTCATTATTCTTCCCAAATTTCAAATACGCAATTTCAACCGAAAAAATTGCTAAATAACTATCAAACAATGCTCTACGAACTCAAAGGAAGCTGTATCAAGCAATTACAGGCATTATAACACATTATGTATCAAATCTAAAAATTTGAAACAAAAATCAAATTCGAATTTAAATGCACAAAAGCTTGAAAACCCTCACAGAGATTGAAGACCAAGACCCGCAAAGGCCCGAGCCACGACCCCCGAGCAATTCCATGCACGATTGTAGAAGAAAATGCAAGAAAAATTATTTTTTTTCCTCCTTGGAGCATTCGGCCATTGGAGGGACGTTGGGGGGATTTTGGGATTTGTTTTTAAGTCAATTTTGCCTTGTTTTATTTATTTAAAAAAAATGACAAAGGCTCAAGGGTATTTTGGTCATTTTGCAAAGTCAAGCTTAAGTTAAAATTGGTCAAATAAGCTTATTTTGATGCCATTTAATCTAGTTCAAGTTAAAACAATGCAATTAAATGAAAAACAACTAAAACTAGTTAAATTAAGCTAAAAATATTTTTCACTAAGTCTGAGGAATATTTCTTTAACTCTTATTTTTGAAATACTACGATCAAACGGTCAATAAATGATCGCTAATAAAGTAATGAGCAATAATAACTTTAATTTTTATGAAAAGTAGGATAGCAGAATAGTTTAAAATTCACTCCAGCTCGGAGTTACTTTTCTCATTTAATTGAAAACCGAGTAATTTTAATGCAAGACAATAAAAACTGATTATTAAAATAATCAAAACAATCAAAATAATCAATATTCATTTAAAAATAATTAATTTAACTATTTTTAGAATATTTTAAAGAATTATGAAATTAATGCTAAGAGACGAATAAACAAGTTAATATAAACGCGTAATCAAATGCAATTAGTTACTAACATTTAAGATGACACTTAATTAAATATAAGAAAGTAAATCCAATTTCTATAAATAATAAAAATAGGTGATAATCTTTTAATTAATCAATATAAAAATTATTAAATGCTTCCAATAGAAATATCAAAATAGTGCAAAATGATTGATTTAACTAATTAAACATTTAATTAAATGCAGTCAAATGTTATTAAATGCATGCCGGGTTCGGGTTATCACAGATTGGCTAGGAAAGCTTTAGCAGGAAGAGATAGTACTGGCGAGTGACTTCAGTCGATAGCAAATCAAGTAGAGCTTTGTAGGTAAACAAATAGAATAGGGAAGGTCAGCTTAAACTAATATAATAAAAGGTAGGATTAGGTTTTATAGAAAAGGGGAAGGATCCAAGCTAGTTCCGCCATTAGTGAAGAATATTTTTTCGATTAGTAAAGGAATGAAGCAGACAGAAAAGAAGATGGATTAGTGAATCCATCCGCGAAGAAGACAAAAGCGAGAACGGTAAGAGCTCCATAACCGAATTGTCTTCCTATAACTGAGAAGAAAACGCTCTTACCTCTCCTTCTTACTAAAACCTTTATTTCATCAATCCCTTTCCATTTTATATCAATAGGGAACTTCTACCTCTCATTCATCCTGTTGTGACCGCTATCGCCCAACAAAGCCTCTCCTTTATAGATGAGGGGGATTACCTTCGCTACCGCTCTCTCCAAGCCGGCTATAATAGAATAGGTAGGCCAAGCTTCTTTCTTTATTATCTGGCTTGAGTGGCTTAACGCTCTTTCCTCAGGCAAGAAGAATAGACGGATAGACTGAGAACAGATGGAGGGATATCATTCATTCTTTACTTACCGCAAGAAGGAACGACAGCTCACCAAGGCCAATACCTACTTCTCCTCCTAGTACAACTGCTACAGTTATGACTGACCAGTAAGCAAGATCTACGAAGTTCTATCGGTAGACTTCTGTCATCTTTGTCTATTCCGTTTAGGGAATGGGCTTATGTAGGATAAGGCCGACCTTTTTGAATTTTGGTAAGCATTCCATCAAGGGAATGACTGGAAGTACTTCAACTCATATGAGTTCAGGTCTTTCTTAATGTCTTGAAGGTGTAAAATCAATAGCAGCTTATTCTGCTACAATGGGTTCAGCCTCTTTAGCCTTTTGTAATAGTTGTTTTCTTTAGTTTCGAGATCCTGCTTAAAAATTGACGGAGATAGTCATTCAGTTTATTGAAAAAATAACTATCTAAAAGTGGAGTGAATGGGAGGCTGCAAAGAGTACGATTCCCTTTTTTCAATAGTAGTTCTCTCCCCGCTTCATCTTATCCTCTCAATGTAGCTCTTTCCCGCGTCAATTGCCAATTCTTGGTCATTGAGATTCATGGGCGATTCAAATCTTTATTTAGGTTTGGAACCCTATCTTTTTTCCCTTTTCAAAAAAATCGAAATTCTTGAAGTTTTTCTATTTGGAATCGTGTTAGGTCTAATTCCTATTATTGGCTGGATTATTCGTAACTGCATGTTTACAATACAGATGTGGTGATCAGTTGGACCTTTGATTAATTAACATGTCTTTTTTATTTACTTTCACCTTTCTTTAATCCGCAGGAGGTCAAATTAAGGTTCTCTTCAAGTTAGTGAAGTTATTTCATTGTAATTAGACTTAACAAGAACGAAATCACGCTGTGTAGGATTTGAACCTACGACATCGGGTTTTGGAGACCCACGTTCTACCGATTTGAGCTAAGAGCGCTTTCTTATCACAATAGATACGACTGTAATGAAAAGGGATTCTTTTTGTGAAACCCCACTTTCTTGCTTATCTCGTTTTACGTGCTATACCTCTTTTTTCGTGCATATGATCTGTTTATGTGCTATAGGACCTAGAAAGTTATAATTTTGATGTCAATACTTCTAATACGTGCTAAATGTGCATTCATGAAATTTTCATCAAAAACGGAGTCAGAAATTTTATCGTCGAATTTCAGTGAATAGTGTTTTCGAAACACGTCCGCTATAATTTTGAAACTGGTCTTTTTAACCCTTCTAGACCTAGTCCACGGACTTTAATAGACCTGTGTTTGATGAAAATGGTTTTAAAATCGGCTTAAGAATTTATTAGGGTTTTTACACCGACTTTTGCGAAAATCGAGTTTTAAACCGACTCGGGTGAAATTGTTGGATTGTAAAACTTCTTGTCACCTAAAAATAATCCACTTGAGATAACTTGGGGGTGGCATAATTATTTTTAACTTGGTGAGCACTAAAATGCAATTAAAGTCATTAAAACACAAAAATACTAATTTAAATTAACTTTGACTTTAATTAATTATTTGACCTTATAAGCTAATGTCCTCAACACACACTCACACAACACAAAAACACCATCACACACACACACACAAGGCCGAGAGAAAAGAGGGAGAAAAGAGAAGAGAAAACTCAAGCTTTTCAATCCAATTTTTCAAAGAAAAACCTAGTTTTTGTCCGTGAAACTTCGCACCGACTTGGATTCTGCTTGTTGGGCACGCATAGCACGCATTCCTAGGCTTATATCGCATCAAAGGTGAGAGAAAAATTCTAGATCTCAAAATGTCATTTTTGTGTTTTTGCGTATAAATGAAGATTGAACCGTTAGAATTGAAATCTGATGATAGATTATTGCTCCTTGCATGCTAGGGATCATTATATACTAATACTACGAATTTCTGTCGGATATAGCATAATTTTTATTTTTCGGGTATTTAATTTTGATTAAAATGTTCAAAGTTGAATTAAATGAGTTGTGTTGATCGAAATCGATTGCCGTCGATTTCTAAATACTTGATAATTACGTGTTAGCGCTGTGGTAATGCCGAATTTTCGATTACATTGTTTGTGTGAAAATCCGGAAAATCCAGCCATGACATCTTAGGATTTTAGGGTTATCGGGCATGATTTGGAGGTGTTATGGTGGATTTCCGAGAGGGCTAATGTAGTAGGTTGAATGGGTGTGTGATAGGAACTGATTTGGCAATGTTTGGATTAGTAGATTGTAAGTTATGAATTTTAGAAGTTTAGGTTGTCATTCTTTAATTTCTTGAACGATGCCTTAGATGGTTGGGTAGTGTTCGAGTGATGAATGGTGAGTTGTTGATGAGTAATTTAAAGTTTAATTAAGTATATTATGCATGTCTGGTTAGATGGCCTACTTTGTCATCTAACTACGTTGTTTGTTGTTTAATTTAATATTGATGTTATATTGATGTTATTGATTGATTATTATTGAATGCGGGAATCGGGCACTCTTGTTGCTGATCTCCCAATTGATTGATTGATTGATGATTGATTGATGAATGATGTTTATGGAGTCTTGGTATGTGTGTGCCACCTCTCGGGCAGCGTCGGGCTGTCGGGTTGATAACGGCATGACTGCCATAGGCTACCCCCAGCTCGCATGATGGAGGTGTCATGGAGGGAGGGGCTAGTGAGGTACCTCGGGTGCGTGAGTAATGGGGAGTTATAAGAAGAACGGTTGAGATCGTGATGGCGTTTGGAGCTACACCAAATAGAGTATCCTTATTGATTGGTTATATAGTTATGTGATGATAGCTTTATTTATGTTGTTGTGTGTTTACTTGCTCAAAGGACTAAATCCAAGGAGCGTAGTGAATACTGTCGAGATCTATCGGATCCTCACTGAGCTTATGTATATAAGCTCACTCTCTATTATTGCATGTTTTCAGGTGTACTTTCACAAGATTACGGGTACGTGCCTCCTGAAGAGGAGAATGTGGAAAACGTGCCTTTCGTGGATGAGTCATATGTTCCTGAGTCTTATCCATGATTCTATGTTATTAAACGTCATGTATATTAGCTTAATAGACTTTTAAATGCTTTACGGTTCTTAGTGTAATAGTTGTTGAAAAGATGATGATCCAAATGATGTTAATTTAGTGGCTTTCTTTTGTCTATGGTTAAGTTGTAGTTGTGTCTCAACTTACTTTTGAAATGTATGATAAAGTTGAGGTATTGTATGTCATGTTGGAACGGAGGCGTATAACGAGGATGTTTTATTGTATAATATGGTTGTGTTGTATGTTGTTGTTTGTATTGAGGAATTACTGGAATGTATGATGTTTTATGAGGTTGGTTTAGAACCTCGGAAATCTGTTTACTGTCGTTATGCCGCCGAAATTCCGTTGCGTCCTGACTGATTATAGGTGGGGTCGAGTTGGGGCGTGACATTTAAGTGGTATCAGAGCTCATGTTAGTTGTCAGCCGGGGTATTCTCGGAATGTGGGTAATGGTCTTAGCATGGAATATGTATGAAAAGAAAGAAAAGTGAAATATGTGTTAATATGATTAAGTGATAAGTGATTATATGATTAAAGTGCTTATGTGATTATGTGATCAATTTGTTTATGTGTTTTATATGAGTTTGTTATTTATGTGTTATTAGTTGTTTATAACCTGTTTACGTGCTATAACTGTGCTAACTCTTTGATTAGTAGAATGGCCGGTCGACCGAGAACCAGAGGTAGGCCTGAGATGGCTGATGAGATTCCGAGTAACGTGGCACCGGGCCGTGACGGGGGTGATGACCGATTAGGAGCAGCTATGGAGCGGATTGCAGAGTTAGTGGCTAGTCAGGCACAGTTATTAGCAGGGCAGGCTGCCCAGAATCAGGCTATGCAGGCTCAGCTTCAGAATATTCAGGGTGGTAACCGCGGGCGAGGTACCCTGAAGGACTTTTTAGGATATCACCCACTGAGATTTCAGGGGGAGTCGGATGATAGGAAGGCGGAGGCAGGGATTAGCAAGTTGGAGAAGATTTATGATCCACTTGGCTATACTGATGAGCAGAAAGTCTCTTTTGCCGTGTATTTGTTAGATGACGAGGCAGAGGAGTGGTGGCGCACGGTAAGGACTAGCTGGGCGGCACAGGGTATTCCTTATGTTTGGGGTACCTTTCTGATGGCTTTCCGAGCAAAGTATGTCCCGAGGATTTGCAGGGAACGGAGAGAGGCCGAGTTTCTAGCCTTGGTCCAGGGAGATGCTACAGTGGCTCAATATGAGGCCACATTTACTCGATTGTCCCGGTATGCACCGGAGTATGTGGTAGACGAGGAGCGGAGGACTCGCAGGTTTATGTTGGGGTTGCGGCCCGAGATTCAGGATGTGATGGCTCTGAATCGATATGATATTTTCACTGAGGCTTTTGAGGCAGCTTCTAGGTTAGAGAAGAGGAAAGGGGATCAGATTGTCTCCAGTCAGCCTAGTAAGAGGCCGTATCAGCCACAGGGCCAGCAGGTTATATATAGGCCTCCAGTACAGCAGGTTGTCTACAGGCCACCAGCCCAGCAGGGTTCTTATAGGCCACAGGGTCAGCAGAGTTACTATCGGCCTCAGTTTCAGCAGAGGCCATATCAGGTTCAGACTCAGTATAGGCCAGCGCAGTCTCAGAGTCAGTACAGGCCTAGCGTGGTGAGACCTCAGCAGCAGGCTGTATCAGCTGCTTCATCAGCTTCTGGTTATTCTAGGGGCAGTGTTAGTGCCACATCATCGCAGTGTAATTACTGCAAGCGCCCAGGGCATGTAGAGTCCGACTGCAGGGTAAAGGCAGGGACATGTTTGGGTTGTGGTAGCATCGATCATAGGGCGAAGGATTGCCCTAGGTATGCGAGGACTGAGGGTCGGGCAGCGACTCAGGGTTACCAGGGTAGGCCTACGGGCAGTGTACCACAGCAGCAGCGGGTTCAGGCTCGGGCTTATGCAGTTGACTTAGAGGAGATGCCTGAGGAGACTGCAGTTGTGGAAGGTAACTTCCTTATACTTGATCAACTTGTTAAAGTATTGATTGATTCTGGTGCTACGCATTCTTTCATTACTCCTGCTTGTGTGCAACGTGTTAAAATGCAACCTGAAAGATTGCCTTATGTGGTTGAAATTAGTACCTCTTTGACTGATAAGTATGTTACTGGCTTAGTATGTAAGGATTGTATAATACATGTTAAGGGGCATAATTTTCCTTCGGACCTTATTTTATTTCCTATCCGGGGGTATGATGTTATTCTGGGTATGGATTGGCTTTCTAAGTATGATGCCCAGTTAAACTGTAGAACCAAGGTAGTACAGTTTCGTTTGCCAGATCAGCCAGTAGTTGAGGTAGCGGGTAACCGGGGTGCTAAGACGAGTTTTGTTATCTCAGCAACTAGAGCCGTTAAGTTGGTGAGTAAGGGGTGTTCGGGTTATCTAGCTTATTTGATCAACAAGCCATCTGATAAGCTACAGCTAGAGGAAGTCCCTATTATCCGGGAATATCCTAATGTATTTCCCGAGGAGTTGCCAGGGTTGCCGCCTGAGAGGGATATAGAGTTTGTGATTAATCTTGTTCCCGGTACTCAACCTATTTCTAAATCGGCGTACCGGATGGCACCAGCTGAGTTGAAAGAGTTGAAGACTCAGTTACAGGAGTTGTTGGAGAAAGGATTTATTCAGCAGAGTTCTTCACCTTGGGGAGCTCCTGTTTTATTTGTGAAGAAGAAGGATGGTACTTTGAGATTATGTATTGATTACCGTGGTTTGAATCAGGTGACCATCAAGAATAAATATCCTTTGCCACTGATTGATGAGTTGTTTGATCAACTTCAGGGAGCCAAAGTCTACTCTAAGTTTGATTTGAGGCAGGGGTATTATCAGCTTCGGATTCGTACGGAGGATGTTCCGAAGTCTGCCTTCAGAACTCGGTACGGGCATTATGAGTTTGTTGTTATGCCCTTTGGTTTGACTAATGCACCGGCAGCATTCATGGATCTTATGCATCGAGTTTTTCAGCCGTACTTGGACCAGTTCGTGGTGATTTTTATTGATGATATCTTGGTCTATTCTAAATCTGAATCGGAGCACGAGCAACATCTACGGCTTGTATTAGAGAAACTGCAGGAGCATCAGTTGTTTGCCAAGTTCAGCAAATGTGAATTTTGGCTGCAACGGATTTCTTTTCTTGGCCATGTTATTACACAGAGCAGTATTTCTGTAGATCTCACTAAGATTGAATTGGTAATGTCTTGGAAGCGGCCAGAGAGTGTTACTGATGTCCGTAGTTTTCTTGGCTTGGCGGGTTATTACCGTAGGTTTGTCAAGGACTTCTCAAAGATTGCGGGGCCACTATCTAAGTTGACTCAGAAATGGACTATCTTTAATTGGGACGAGAAGTGTGAGAGTGGGTTTCAGGAGTTGAAAAAGAGGTTGACTACCGCTCCAGTACTTGCTCTACCAGAGGGGACCGATAATATGGTCATTTCCAGTGATGCATCCAAGGAGGGCTTGGGATGTGTTCTCATGCAGGATGGCCGAGTTATTTCCTATGCTTCCAGGAAGTTGAAGCCTTATGAGGTGAATTATCCGACTCATGATCTTGAGTTGGCAGCAGTTGTCTTTGCACTCAAGAAGTGGCGTCATTATCTGTGGGGAAGTAAGTTTGAAATTTTCACTGATCATAAGAGTCTTAAGTACTTATTCTCACAGAAGGAGTTGAATATGCGCCAGCGGAGGTGGATGGAGCTTCTTGGAGATTATAATTGTTCTATCAATTATCTGCCTGGAAAGGCAAATGTTGTGGCAGATGCTCTCAGCCGGAAGGCTAGTATTTCTTGTTTAGCTGTCAAGAAGTGGGAGGTTCTTGAGGAGTTTAGTTATTGGAGACCAGAGTTGACTCAGGTTGGCGTGATGTGTTCACATCTCCGTATTCAGCCTTTATTGTTGTCTCAGATCAGGGAAGCTCAGCAGCTTGATGTTAACCTTCAGAAGATCAAGGATCAGATTTCGGATGATCAGTCTGACTTTAAAGTGCATGAGGATGGTATTCTTCGGTTTCGGAACAGGGTTTGTGTTCCCGATGAACCGGGCTTGAGACGAGGTATTCTGGAGGAAGCTCATAATTCTAAATATACTATTCATCCCGGTGGAACCAAGATGTATCGGGATTTGAAACAGCATTACTGGTGGAACAACATGAAGAGGGAGGTTGCTCAGTTTGTGTCTAGATGTTTGACTTGTCAGAGGGTGAAAGCCGAGCATCAACGACCTGCAGGGTTGCTTCAGCCGTTGGCTATACCAGAGTGGAAATGGGAGCATATTACGATGGACTTCGTCACAGGGTTGCCTAGATCACCGAGGGGTAATGATGCAGTTTGGGTTGTCGTGGATCGTTTGACGAAGACAGCTCATTTTATTGCCATGAGGTTGGGAGATGAGGTTACAAAGTTGACGGACCTCTATCTGGATCAGATTGTTAGACTTCACGGTATTCCATCTAGTATTGTCTCTGATCGAGATCCTCGATTTACTTCTCGTTTGTGGGAGAAACTTCAGGAGACCTTAGGTACTCAGTTGAACTTCAGTACCGCGTATCATCCACAGACCGACGGTCAGTCTGAGCGGACTATTCAGATTTTGGAAGATATGCTTAGGGCTTGTGTTCTGGACTTCGGGAAGAACTGGGAGAAACATCTACCACTTGCCGAGTTTGCCTATAACAATAGTTATCAAGCTACTATTGGGATGGCACCTTTCGCAGCTCTTTACGGTCGTAAGTGCCGTTCACCTTTATATTGGGACGAGGTAGGAGAGATGAAGACTATTGATCCGACTATCATGCCAGAATTTCTTGAGAAGATTGAGAATGTTCAGTTAATCAGGCAGAGAATGCTTACGGCGCAGAGTAGATTCAAGAGTTATGCTGATAAGCGTCGTCGAGACTTGGAGTTTGCAGTTGGAGATCGGGTTTTCTTGAGATTGTCTCCTCGAAAGGGGTTTGTTCGTTATGGTAAAGGTGGGAAGCTGAGTCCGAGAGTTGTTGGGCCGGTTGAGATTACTGGGAGGGTTGGTAAGTTGGCATATCGGTTGGCTCTACCGGAAAACTTCTCTAATGTCCACGATGTATTTCACGTGTCTAATTTGCGAAAATATAACCCGGATCCTTCTCATATTCTTGAGCCAGAGCCGTTACAGCTTCGAGAGAATTTGACTTATGACGAGCGTCCGATTCGTATTCTAGATCAGATGGACCGAGAGTTGAGGTCGAAGAGGATTCTGATGGTTAAGGTGTTGTGGAAGCATCACGGCATTGAGGAAGCTACGTGGGAGAGACGAGATCAGATGCAGCAACAATACCCAGATCTTTTCCGTACATCAAGTAAGAATTTCGAGGGCGAAATTTCTATAAGGGGGGGAGAATGTGAAACCCCACTTTCTTGCTTATCTCGTTTTACGTGCTATACCTCGTTTTTCGTGCATATGATCTGTTTATGTGCTATAGGACCTAGAAAGTTATAATTTTGATGTCAATACTTCTAATACGTGCTAAATGTGCATTCATGAAATTTTCATCAAAAACGGAGTCAGAAATTTTATCGTCGAATTTCAGTGAATAGTATTTTCGAAACACGTCCGCTATAATTTTGAAACTGGTCTTTTTAACCCTTCTAGACCTAGTCCACGAACTTTAATAGACCTGTGTTTGATGAAATTGGTTTTAAAATCGGCTTAAGAATTTATTAGGGTTTTTACACCGACTTTTGCGAAAATCGAGTTTTAAGCCGACTCGGGTGAAATTGTTGGATTGTAAAACTTCTTGTCACCTAAAAATAATCCACTTGAGATAACTTGGGGGTGGCATAATTATTTTTAACTTGGTGAGCACTAAAATGCAATTAAAGTCATTAAAACACAAAAATACTAATTTAAATTAACTTTGACTTTAATTAATTATTTGACCTTATAAGCTAATGTCCTCAACACACACTCACACAACACAAAAACACCATCACACACACACACAAGGCCGAGAGAAAAGAGGGAGAAAAGAGAAGAGAAAACTCAAGCTTTTCAATCCAATTTTTCAAAGAAAAACCTAGTTTTTGTCCGTGAAACTTCACACCGACTTGGATTCTGCTTGATGGGCCCGCATAGCCCGCATTCCTAGGCTTATATCGCATCAAAGGTGAGAGAAAAATTCTAGATCTCAAAATGTCATTTTTGTGTTTTTGCGTATAAATGAAGATTGAACCGTTAGAATTGAAATCTGATGATAGATTATTGCTCCTTGCATGCTAGGGATCATTATATACTAATACTACGAATTTCTGTCGGATATAGCATAATTTTTATTTTTCGGGTATTTAATTTTGATTAAAATGTTCAAAGTTGAATTAAATGAGTTGTGTTGATCGAAATCGATTGCCGTCGATTTCTAAATACTTGATAATTACGTGTTAGCGCTGTGGTAATGCCGAATTTTCGATTACATTGTTTGTGTGAAAATCCAGAAAATCCAGCCATGACATCTTAGGATTTTAGGGTTATCGGGCATGATTTGGAGGTGTTATGGTGGATTTCCGAGAGGGCTAATGTAGTAGGTTGAATGGGTGTGTGATAGGAACTGATTTGGCAATGTTTGGATTAGTAGATTGTAAGTTATGAATTTTAGAAGTTTAGGTTGTCATTCTTTAATTTCTTGAACGATGCCTTAGATGGTTGGGTAGTGTTCGAGTGATGAATGGTGAGTTGTTGATGAGTAATTTAAAGTTTAATTAAGTATATTATGCATGTCCGGTTAGATGGCCTACTTTGTCATCTAACTACGTTGTTTGTTGTTTAATTTAATATTGATGTTATTGATTGATTATTATTGAATGCGGGAATCGGGCACTCTTGTTGCTGATCTCCCAATTGATTGATTGATTGATGATTGATTGATGAATGATGTTTATGGAGTCTTGGTATGTGTGTGCCACCTCTCGGGCAGCGTCGGGCTGTCGGGTTGATAACGGCATGACTGCCATAGGTTACTCCCAGCTCGCATGACGGAGGTGTCATGGAGGGAGGGGGTAGTGAGGTACCTGGGGTGCGTGAGTAATGGGGAGTTATAAGAAGAACAGTTGAGATCGTGATGGCGTTTGGAGCTACACCAAATAGAGTATCCTTTATTGATTGGTTATAGAGTTATGTGATGATAGCTTTATTTATGTTGTTGTGTGTTTACTTGCTCAAAGGACTAAATCCAAGGAGCGTAGTGAATACTGTCGAGATCTATCGGATCCTCACTGAGCTTATGTATATAAGCTCACTCTCTATTATTGCATGTTTTCAGGTGTACTTTCACAAGATTACGGGTACGTGCCTCCTGAAGAGGAGAATGTGGAAAACGTGCCTTTCGTGGATGAGTCATATGTTCCTGAGTCTTATCCATGATTCTATGTTATTAAACGTCATGTATATTAGCTTAATAGACTTTTAAATGCTTTACGGTTCTTAGTGTAATAGTTGTTGAAAAGATGATGATCCAAATGATGTTAATTTAGTGGCTTTCTTTTGTCTATGGTTAAGTTGTAGTTGTGTCTCAACTTACTTTTGAAATGTATGATAAAGTTGAGGTATTGTATGTCATGTTGGAACGGAGGCGTATAACGAGGATGTTTTATTGTATAATATGGTTGTGTTGTATGTTGTTGTTTGTATTGAGGAATTACTGGAATGTATGATGTTTTATGAGGTTGGTTTAGAACCTCGGAAATCTGTTTACTGTCGTTATGCCGCCGAAATTCCGTTGCGTCCTGACTGATTATAGGTGGGGTCGAGTTGGGGCGTGACACTTTTTCTACCTCCAATATATCTTGCATGCATATAGTCTCATAAAATGAAAATATGTATGTCCAATTTGAATCGATCTCAATCGATCCCTCCTTACTGCCCAGAGGAGAAGAATAGGTAGGGATGATAGGATTGGAACTCGTGACATTTTTTACCCCAAAAAAAGGCGCTACCAATTTGCGCTACATCCCTTTCAATTGGTCTACAGTTCCATTGTAGAGAATCCCTATCTTGTTTTCCTTCACATCGTTATTTTCTCCATCAATATCAAATTTCTCTTGCCATTTCTTCTTTTTTTTTTGTCTTTATTGATTTATATACTTATCATCATCTCGCCGCTCCTACCAACTCTTACTTATGAGCAAAAAGGGTTATAAATAATCAGGCCTTTGAATAAGTGAGGCTTTCCCGATAGAAAGATTTGCCATGCGATAGAGATCCCAATTTCGTGTATCCGGTTAAGCAAGCCCTGCCCGCCAACTTCCACCCAGATAAAAAAGGTGAGCACCTAGCGCGAAAGCTTGCTTTACTAAGAAACTAATAGTTGGGAAGAAGCAAGGGGCGCGAAAGCCATTGTGCTAATGCGCATCCGCTTGTTAATGATTTAGTTTTCAATAAGGGCGGAACTTGAAGCAGTGAAGCAAGCCTAGAGTAGCAGCCTATTACATTTTTTCAGGCCCCTATGTTATTAGTCAAGCGCTAGCGCCCTTATAGAGTAAGGGTGTATTTTGTTATCAATGAAAGTGAAAGGAAGATAAAAAAAACCAGTGCCTTTCGTATAGATCGAGACTTGTAGCTTGATTCTTTACTCATTCCATACTGGGAAGAATTGTAGGAAATCGTTCAATAATAAGACTTCTTCCTATTTGTTTATCAATGATATCTGACGATCAAGACAATTCCCGTGAAACGTTTTCATTTCATAGAAGTTCATTCTTATTCTTACGAAGCAAATAGCATTTCCTATTGACTTGTCCCCTGGACTAGACCTATTCTGATTCTTAATTATCCGTCGCTACGCTATTCCCAAGGACTAGCAAAATTGAAATAGCAAAATTCTTGGGTCATCTCAATGGGTTTAGAAACCACACGTTTCTCTGGATCATCATAGATTACTTCTACATATCCACTCAAAGGAAGGTCTTTTCGTAATGGATGACCCTCGAAACCATAATATGTTGATATACGGCATAGATCCAGATGATTGATGGACGAAACACCAAACATATCCCACACTTCTTGCTTCCTCTGGCCAGCTGATGGAAATGGACTAACTACCTGAGATATTTGTGTTACTTTGTCTACATTGGTTTGTACACGAACGTGTGAGTTATACCGAGTACTTAGTAAATTATAGACCACTTCAAATCTTTGTTTTCGAGAGGGATAATCAACTTCGGAAATATCAATCAAAATTTGAACCCTTGTATAGGTATGCAATTTCAGAAAACACAACAATGGAAATGGGTAGTCCGTATTGGTATCAGATCTATTCCCATGTTCTGATCTTTCCATTTTTTTGACCCATTTCTTGGGTAAAGTCTCCCAACTATATTTGAAAATGAATTGGTTATCCATAAAGATCAAGTAAGTTTTATTGTAGTTCCGCTTCTTGCTCTAAAAATGAAGAAAGACTTGTCGAAAATCGCTAATTGGGTTGGTCCGACCAAGAAAGGCATGGGAGTCTTTAGGCATTGCTTGGGCTGAGTTAAGTAAAGACTGGCTACCTAGCAACTAAACAATAAACATGAAAACTTCCCTCTTAACATCACTAATAAATCATTTCTCTAGTTTTTATTTCATTCTCGATTTGAGACTCTAGTTCTCAAGAACATATTAAAGCAATCCTTGGAGTCCCTGTAAAAGAGACTCTTTCTGCCATATCATTGGTTGTGCTTTTTGATCATGCCCAACTTTTCCTGACCGTAGTCTTCTTTGAGCATTTCGACAATTCGTTGAATCTTATTAGGTGAGCCTCATATGTTCGGATTTTTATAAGTCGATAATAAGGGCAGCTACCTGATTTTTCAATGAGGTGAGCCTTCGCATATATGAGGCCTTGTTAGCTTAGCTTCACTCGTTGGCGCCAATTGCTCCTGTTGCTCTTCTAACTCCCTCCATATGTCCTCTTGGTTGATTTCAGCAGCTTGGATTTCAAAGAAAGGAGGAACAGGCCCCTGAGCTAGTGGTAGTGGCTCAGAAACTTCCAGCACTGGGGGTAGGGCCGATCCCCGTGTGCTAAAGGGAGGAACATAAAGTTTGTGTTAAGCGTATAGTAGGTTCTTGTCTTGTTTAGGCATTTGGTGTCCTTTTTGCCAGCCTGCTTAGTGACAGAGCCACCTTCTTTGGGGTCAGTGAGGAGAACAATCCCTCACTCCGGGGGTTTCTTTCTTTACAACCGGATTATACTCGGTCCGGTCCTATTTCAAACAAAAGAAGCAAAGAAGGGAAATCTTCATAAAGTCAGCAAGGGCTTTTGCCTTCGCATTGAGTAGTGATTGTTCTTTCTACTCTCCTTTTGTAATTGAAACTCTAATCAAAAGTAGACTCAAGCCTCACCCTTCTTTTATGTATGTGAAATTTCTGAATCTAGTTCTAAATAGTGGACTAATCTTTCTCCGCTTCAAAGATGGTCTATTTTGATAGATAGAGATAGACATGAACTAAGTAATAAGGACATAATACCAAAGGCCTACTCCCATTTCTCTTTACTCTACTCTATCTATTAAGGCTATGAAGGAATTCATTCATAGAATGCTTTTTGATTTCATTAATTTTTTAAAACAAACGTACGAGATAGACCGAGGGGAGGAGCTTGTACCAAAGGAGACCCATTTTACCGAGAGTTTGGTTGGGTATGTCCTTATTCACCCCGGAGAAGCCATACCCTTAGGAAGCTTACCTAACTCATTGCTTAACTCTCAAGAAAGGCCAGTAAATCGTGCATAATTTAAGAGGAAACATTCTCTAAAAGCCGACGCTTTCTTTGTGTTAAGAATGGATACTTCTTGGTCTTTGCCAGAATTCTGACTTGGGGATACCTTTGACCGATTGTATGCCCCTTCATTATTATTACATAGAGAAAGGATTTTTTGACGTCTATCTGCCATGGATGCCAGGACTTACTTGTTGCATCAGAGATGAGCACTCGCACAGTAGTCATCTTTGCCACTGGACTAAATGTCTCGTCATAGTTAATCCCGTACTGCTGTGATGTGAGAAAGCACGAGCAACCGCATCCCTTCGACTGATCTATCACTTCGTCACTTCACCTTGTATACCCACTTGCAAGAAATTGGCTTTACTTTAGCAGGAAATGGAACAAGGTCCCATGTCTCATTCTTCTTTAGAGCGGAAATCCCCTCACGCATTGCGTTCTCCCACTCGTCATTACCCTTTGCGTCTTCAAACGAACTCGGTTCCCCGATCTCAGACACAGAACACTGTAAGAGTAGGACAGCGTCTGCAAAGTCAGCTTGCATATACTTCGAATTAGACTTCTTGATCCGCAAAGATCTTCTCAAACTTGGCTGATTTTCAGTCGTGATGTCTTCCATTGGTAGTGGCCTCTTCTCTCGACTATCTCGCAACACTGTTCGTGAGCTACTATCTCTACTTCTTGGAGAAGGATTTTCCAGGCTTATGGGCTTTGGACTTTGAACCTCGCAAACACATGTTATGAGGCCTAACCTCAATTTACGTGCGATACCTCGTTTCATGTGCCCTAATCTAGATTTGCGTGCCTTGACCTAGGTTTAAGAATTGTGTTTCATTTTGTGTGCCATGCATTGAATTACGTGCATACATTTAGGGTTGCGTGCATTTACATAGGAATGTGCATTCGTCTCGTATTACGTGCCATACCTCGTAGTGCGTGTCCTAAACCTAGGAAAGCGTGCCCGCATGCTAATCAAGAAAGCATTTCACACGAAGCACTAGATCATTAATTAATCCTACAAACTCCAGTAATTAATATTAAAATGCTAATTCAACTCACTAGAAGACAAAATCTCACAAAAAGCTAAGCATTCTTATTCTTTATTCTTTATTGTTTGCATATCCCAAACACACAATTAAATAATGCTCAAAAGATGACAAAGATTCAGCATTTTTCAAGCCCTGGCCGACCACCTCTTGCATTTCTGCATGCATTGTATTTTCAAAAATTAAATCTACACGTCCTATGACAAGCTCATGACAAATCACTTCATAAAAATGCATAAAAAATGAAACCAAAGCTCCATATTCTCGATACACACTCAATTGCCCATGCTAAGGATTCAAATTATGCTCCTTGAAGACACAATTCTGAATTTTCCAAGGCCCTAGGCCGACACAAGCATCATATTCTTCAAGCTTTTCATTTTTCTTTCATTCTTTCTTTCTTTCTCTCATTTTCCTCTCACTCTCTCATTTCTTCTCTCTCTCTCTCTCGGCCCTAGCTGAAATTATAGACTCCATAGCTTAAGTTCTTCATCCAAAGGTTCTTCAAAACATGCAAGCTACTAGGAAGCTCGACCAAGCAAGCTAGAATGCAAAAGTCGCACATGCAAGCTCATAGCACATTCATTTCGGCTTAGGTAAGTTTGTTAGCTTCCATTTCATTTTCTTTTTGTTCTAGCCACTCGCACATACTAAGAGCATGGTTACTAAGCTAGGAATTAGAGAAATATCAAGTTGTCTCTTGGCTAAGCAAGGAGAAGAGTCGACCTTGTGCATCATCAAGAGTCATGTGCATCTTCTTGTTGTCTTGTTAAGGTGAGGGCTAAAACTTCTTGAAAAACTTTCAAAAACCACATGCATGCCTTTAAATGTCTATTTTTACCTCTGTACTTGTGATATATGTGTGTACATGAACTTTTGTAAGCATGCATGGCAAGATATTTGGCTAGAATGTGAAGGTAGGTGACATAGCGTATTTGGCAGTTTTCTGTTCTGTTGGATCAAAGTTATTTTGACCAGGTAAATGATGTTTAAAATGCGTAAAAATTGGTAGGTGACTAGTTTTGCCAGTTCGGAGCATTTTTCATAGAAAGAGGCCAAAGCTAATTTTGACTCTAAAGTCCTCAAAATGGCAAAATATCAAAATGTGCCCAAATCTAGAAAATCTGGGAAAATGAAGCAGGTTTTGGCAGATTCACTGTTCTTGTAGATCGAACCAGTTTTGACTTAGTACATGATATCAAAAACGCATGAAATTTGGTATGATGCTAGATGTTTCAGTTTTGGATATTTTTGTCAGAAATAGACTAAGGCTAAATCTGAACCTAAGGTCCTAAAAAATGACAAGTATTGAAATGTCTGCAAATCTGGCCAGTTTTGCGTAGTCTCCCGGTTTTGGCTATAACTCTTGAACCCGAACTCCAAATGATGCGAGGTTTGTTTCTGGATTTAGTTCACTCCTTAAGATTTAATTTGATATTTTGTTCACTGGAATTGGATTTTGTTTGCTTGTCTCAATGATTTTGAGAAATCAGACCAATCCAGTGAGGTTTTCATCTAGTGATTTGCTTTGAAAATTACTGTAACTTCTCTTATTGTATCAAATGCTTGGGATTGTGGCACTTGGTTGTTGTGTGGACTGTTTTTAATGCTTGAGGGTGTTTTAATTAATCGATGTATGGCTTGAGTTTATTTACGGGACAACTTGGGGCTTAATCGCACTGGTGAGCATGAATTGAAACCCTAATGACTAGGTAAACTCGCTAAGTGTTGATCCTATGAATATCGTGTTTAACTATGTGATTAGTAGGCTGCCCGTAGTTGTCCTTAGAGCCCTAAATGTGATTCCGATGATTACATGTTGACAAGTAGGCCTTTCTTGCACCCGGCCCCACGTAAACGTCATTGCATGTTGAATAATCTTATTAATTGATTACGTGAACTTCGCAATGAGTTATATGACTTTATTTACATGCATTGCATGGCTGCCCATTTAATATTCATATAACTCCATGTGCTTTTCAAGTGAAATTAATTGTCATATCGTGCCTCGCGTGTTTACTTGTCAATGTGCAATCTTATGACTGCTCAGAGGCGACCTACTTTGTTGTCCTCCTAATGTGATATATTAAATGTCATAAATTTGCATTGCATACAAGGTTGCAATCTTTCATTCTGGCTTGGTAGCGTTCACGCACACCGAGCGGCATCGGGCTTGCCGGTGCAACCGTGACTACCATTGTCCTATTTCTTCTCTCGCTTAGGGGCTAGACTTCCTCAGAGAGTTGGGTCGTTGGATTTCGGGGTACATCCGAAGTACACCCATTTGGCGTGATAAGGGGATGATTTGAAGTCGGTCGCAACAACTGATACTAGAAATGAACTGAGAGCAAAAGCTCACCGTATCCTTTTCACTATGTGTATAAGTACTCTCGCTTGA
The DNA here is from genome assembly GCA_037974665.1 of Ehretia macrophylla. Taxonomy (NCBI): domain Eukaryota; kingdom Viridiplantae; phylum Streptophyta; class Magnoliopsida; order Boraginales; family Ehretiaceae; genus Ehretia; species Ehretia macrophylla. The sequence continues at coordinate 31,373,170 of CM075766.1, forward strand.
TTCCTAGAGGACCTCGGGGAGGAAAGACAGGTAATTGTGTTCTTTTAATTTTACATTATATTATGTACTTACTTGTGATATATGTCATGCTTGCAAAAGGGTTTTTATAATTGAACCCGAAAAAGAGTTTCAAAACTTATTTCTCATTCCCCCTCGTTGAGTTCATAAGGACTCACCTTCTTTTATCATCTCAAGTGAAGAAGACCAGGAACAGGTACCCGAGGACAACGTGCCTATTGATGATTCCTTGGAATGATTACTTGCCCTACGTGCCTTACGTGACTATGGACATTTTGTGAACGATATGTTGCTTGAAGACTATTTCTTATGTTGCTTGTTAATGTATTATAAATGACCCCCGTTGTAATTTGGGGTCTAATTTTGGCTTGTACTGATCATAACTAGTTAGACACTCTTGTGGTCATTTTTGCTATCGCTATTGGCTAGTATCTATCATAGGATTATGAAGTACCAGGTAAGGATTAAGTAAAATGAATCTATCCAATCTTAAGCAGGTACTCATTGTTAAGCTAAGGCTAACATGTACTTTTTGTAACAAGGATTAACAAACAAACGAGACATAGTTATCATGCTTGGCTGTTAATCAAACGAGACTTCGAGACAATTAGTAGGCATTTCAATTGTTGATAAATAGTAATCTTAGTTGGAAATGAATTTGAGATTGAAAGTTTTGAGGCCTTTAAAAAATTAGGTCAAACTAAGGAGCCCAATTACAGTCGTTATGCTACTGATTTTTCAGAGAATTTATGGAGTTTAGGCTAAAACGTTAAGTGTTAACTTTCATGAACGATTAAGTACGTGATATGACTTGAATGTTTAGATCACACCCTAATATAACCATTATAGGTCGGGTTGAGGCGTGACACCTTATCTTAATGGTATCAGAGCTTAGATTACTTAAGTCGGGTTTAACTCTCGGACCTTGGGTAGAAGCCCTAAGGTTATTAGGATGACTTGTTTATGTGTGATAATGTGTGATAATGTTAATTGTGCCTTCTATGTTCTATGTGCTTATGTGATTAACATGTCTTAATTGTTTCTATAAATTGTGTATCTATATAAAATTATATGTGGCATACCTGATACATTAAATTCTTGCTTGTCGTATTCTAATAAATTGTGCATCGTAATCTATGCCTATAGATGACTGGCCTTAGAACCCGCACTACTAATAGGAGCGGTGAGCCCCAAGAGACCAAAGATGCTCATCAAACTAATCCCAGCATGACTATGTTTAATATGATGGCGAATGCCATGGATCGTGTGTCACGAGTGATGGAATATCAAGATGCACATGAAGCAAACAACAACAACAGGAATCATGGTAAGCATGGGAGACATAGCAGAATGCGGGAGTTTCTTGACTTTCGCCCGTCCAAATTCCACGGGGAAGTTGATGATGAAAAGGCAGAGGCTTGGCTGTCTGAGATCGAGAAGATTTTCAGGCCACTTGACTGTACTGATGAAGAAAAGGTGGAGTTCGCTGTGTTTCTGTTGCATGGGGATACTGAGTATTGGTGGCACACTGTGGAGGCACTTTGGGAAACTGATCAGACACCTCGCTTGTAGGGTAATTTCGTTAAGGCATTCAAGGAGAAATACGTACCTGCAGTTTCCAGGCAGAGGCGGATTGAGGAATTCATGCACTTGAACCAGGGTAACTTGACGGTGGCCTAGTACGAGGCTCTTTTTGACTGACTATCCCGTTATGCTCAATACATGGTCAGTACCCCTGAGGTGAAGATGTAAAAATTTACGAATGGGTTGAGGCCGAAAATTCAGGACCAGTTGGCTTCGCATGACTTCGATACCTATTTTGCTCTCCTTGCTCCTGCTTCCCGAGTTGAGAAGTGGAAACTTGATAGAGCCGGTTCGAGCCAGCCGAACAAGAAACCATACCAGCCTTCAGGTCAACAAAGGAAATTCTAGAGCCAGAGTCGCAGTCAGGGCCAGGTCCAGAACAGACCAGTTAATAACCGTGGCCCGACTAAAGCACCATAAGCCTCTTCTACTCGTGGATCCACAGGTAGTTCACCTGCTACTCAGTCTATCAACTGCTCCTAATGTGACAAGAAGGGTCACACCGAGGCCCAATGCTGGAAGAAGTCAGGACGATGTGTGCAGTGTGACAGTGATCAGCATCAGATCAAAGATTGCCCTAAATGGCAAGCAGGACAAAATCAAGTTAAACCAGCTGGTAGATGCTAGACTCCAGTTCCTATAGTTCAGGCTCGAGCTTATGCTATTGAGTGCGATGAGCTTCCAGAGGAGACTGCTGTTGTTGAAGGTACATTCTTCATACTGAATCAACCTGTTAGGGTGCTAATTGATCCAGGTGCTACTCCTTCATTTATTACTCCCTTATGTGTGCAACGTGTGAAACTGAAAGTTGTATGTTTCCCTTACGAAGTAGAAGTTGGTACTCCGATGGGTTTTAAACTTGTTACTAGCTCAGCTTGTAAACCATGTAAAATCCAAATTAAAGATAGGGAATTCTCAGCCAATCTTATTGTATTACCTTTTCGAGACTATGAAGTCATCTTAGGGATGGACTGGTTGGCAAAGCATCATGCCCAACTAGATTGCCAGACGAAGATTGTAACATTCCAGATACCTGGTCAACCAATATTGGAGGTAATGGGTCGAAGAGACTTCACCGGGAGTTCCATCATTTCATCTACGAAAGCAGTGAAGTCCTTGAGAAAAGGGTGTAGTGGATACTTAGCTTACCTCATCAACAAGCCGTCGGACAAAGCTAAGTTGGAGGAGATGCCAGTGATTAAAGATTATGCAGATGTGTTTCCAGAAGAATTGCCCGGTTTACCCCTAAATCGGGAGATCGAGTTCATTATAGAATTACTGCCTGGCACCCAGCCGATATCTAAAGCTCCCTATCGTATGGCACCAGCCGAGCTACAAGAATTGAAGGACCAATTGCAAGGATTGTTGAAGAAAGGGTTTGTTCAACCAAGTTATTCTCTGTGGGGTACACCAGTTCTATTTGTAAAGAAGAAAGACGAAACGCTGAGGCTATGCATCAATTACTGAGGATTGAACCAAGTGACCGTCAAGAATAAATACCCACTTCCACTGATCGACGAGTTATTTGATCAACTTCAAGGAGCTAAAGTGTATTCGAAGCTAGACTTGAGGAAAGGGTACTATCAATTGCGGATCAAAAAGGAGGATGTGCCTAAAACGGCTTTCAGGACGAGATATGGGCATTATGAATATGTGGTGATGCCATTTGGACTAACTAACGCCCCTGCAGCTTTTATGGACTTGATGCACAGGGTGTGTGATAACCCACACCCGGCATGCATTTAATAACATTTAATTGCATTTAATTAAGTGTTATCTTAAATGTTAGCATTGAATTACGAGTTTATTTTTGGTTAAACATTTAATTGTAGCTTTATTTTCATATTTCTTTTGGAAGTAATTAAAATAACACTTGAGTTAATTATTTTAACGGAATATCAACTACTTTTCATATTTGTGTCAATCGGTTTTATTTTTCTTGCACTTAAATGCTCGGATTCACTTAAATGAAAAGTAACTCCGAGCCGGAGTTTATTCTAAACTATGATGCTTTCCAAAAATGATATATTTCTTAGATTCTTTGAGAATTAATTGTTACTTTTTTGTTGTCGCAACGTGCATTGCATATTGAGAGAGATAGTTAGGAAATGAATTCGAGTCCTCAACAAATAGTGAAAACTAGTATTTTAGTGCCTTAAATTTTATAATTTAATTGTTGTTAGATAGAATTGATATGTCCTTAGTTGTTTTAGCCTAAAAATGCATAAAATAGGCTAGTTTGACCAACTTAAGTGAGCATTGACCAAAGCTTTGACCTTTTGACCTTTGTCATCTTTAAAATAGCATATAATAACACAAAATAAAATAAAAAACAGAGCTGAACAGAAAAGAGGGCAGGGCCGAAAATGAAGGAGAAGAAAAAAAAAGAAAATTCAACTTCAAATCTTCAATTATTCGCGAGGGCTTCCATGGGGTGGTTTCCGAGGCACTCTACGAGGTTTTCCTAGCATCTAGGAGCGTCTAAGGTGAGGGTTTCATGTTTAATTGCGCATTTGAACATTTTATGTGTTAACTTTAATTTTTGAATTTTATCCGTAGTTTGTTATTTTAATCATTTTGAGGCTTATAGAATGTTCCCTAGCAATCGTAGAACATGTATTTATAGCTTTTTAACATTTTCTGCGGTTGAATATTGAAATTGAAATATAATTTGTTAGTTGAATAGTAAAACATGAATAGTAAACCCTTGAAACGATAAAGTTGCGTTGTTATGCTGTCTGTTGATGTGAAAAGGTGCTAGGTATGCTAGAATGTCTAAATGTATGATTTGTTAAGGTTGCGTAATGGAAAAAATAAGAAAAATGACTTGGTGAAAGTCGGGGTCGTTTAGGTCGAGTTTAGCATTTTCTCGTTTTGCGTTATGGCATTGTTTCGGGAGGCCATGTAAATGCTTTTGGTGCGATTATGGCATTGGTTGGGTGATCGGTTGAGGTAGTTGTAGTTCAAACGAGCAAAAGGGATAAATCGGGGTTTTGCATGAATTCTAGGGTTAAGTAGGGTTTTGGGGTGCTTAGACGTGCCTTATGGTGACCTAGAAGGATTGGCGAAGTCGGTTTCCAGAACTCGTGGCTCGTTTGGAAATGGTAGTGTTTTGATAGTTGGGGCCGATTTGTGATTTTGCTTGTTATCTTGATATTATGCCTATAGAATGCTTAGGGTTGCTTGATATACTTGTCTAGTTGGTGTTATTGTTGCTTATTATTGCTTGTTATGCTCGAAAAGTTAGTTGAATGCTAGTATTGATTGTGATTGCTTGCTATCTCGTTTGTTGTCACTAGTTTGTATTGTTGTGCTATCGCTCGTTTATTGCCTTGTATCGAGTCTTGCATTGCATAGTGTCTCGCGCGTGAGTGATGGGCCTCTCTGGGTAGCCTCGGGTTGCCAGTGTTGGTTGCTCTAGCTCTGCTGCTATTCCCTTTCTCGCTTGGGTTGCCTCCCAGGGAGATTTGGGTCGTAGAATTGATGGATACTTCCGGGGTATTCCAAACTGGTGTTATAAGGTGGATGCGCGCTTATTGTCATCGTTGTCAACATCAAGCTCGAGATTGATGTATCGCTCGTGTAATGGTACATTGCTCGTATGAGTGAACCATAGCCTTCAAAGTGTGGTATAGCTTTGAATGGTTGTGTTAATGCTTTCAGTAATTGCTTATTGTATTGATTGTTTGTTTTGATTGCTTATTTATTAGTTATATTGCTTAACTGTCTTATTTGCATTGCACAACTTTCTTTCTCTCCAACTCGATATCTGTCTCGCCCTCACTGAGTATACGTGTTGTGTATACTCATTCCTCACCACCACATTTCAGGAAATGTCATGTTAGCTGGAAAGTTCATGATTTCGTGAAAGTTTGTGCCTGAAGAGTTGTCTTGCGTGCCTATGTGGCTTGAGTGTCGAAGTTGTAAAGATCTATGCTTTCATATGTTGTATGTATTTAATGTCAAAAAGTATGTAATTTAAGTTTCATTAGATTGTTGAAGTAGTTAGATAAGTTAGATTATGTATATAGTCATTATAACTTAACTTCAAATGCATGTTTGTAATGCCCAAGGGAAAAGATTTAGAATGGCATGATAGTTTATTTTATGTAGTAGCTTTGTATGGTTTAATTTTCAAGTTTGAATGTACTTGTCAAAAATGAAAAGAGAGAGGTTAGCTTTTAAATTTGAAATGTATGTATACTTGCTGAGTTTAAATTGTTGAGAACCGAGGCTCGGATGGCCTTGAGGAAGTTTTGTATGGTTGGACACGGTGTTGGTCCATTTAAATGCTATTACAGGTTTTACATTTTGCCTAGAAATAGGGGAGACTCCGTCCGTTTTCCCTGAAAATTTATGCCTGGGTTTGGTTTGGGTTATGATTAGATCGATTGATAGAACTCCCGGTCTCGAGAAGTTTCGAGGTGTTACAGGTGGTATCAGAGCTTGTCTAGCTCATAAGCTGGGACAGGGTCCTTGGTCTGGTGGGTAGTGACCCTTGAATGTGTGCTTGTTAAGTGTGTCTTGAAAGTGTATGCTTGTATGTGAGATTGTGTGTCTTGACCTGAATGTGTGCTCCTATGTGATATAGCTATGTGTTATGTGGTAATTGTGTGCTAAGTGAAGTGAAGTGTCTAGTTGTGCATTGAATTGACCTATCGAATTGGTATTGTGAATCGAATTGACCTTGTGAATTGTTATTTGCTTGAAGTATTACTTGTAATGTATGTATTAGAATGTCTTGAATTAGCTATGCCGTGATTTGAATTGATTATGTTGTGCTTGACTTGATTGCCATGCTTGAGTGACTTTGTTGAATAAACTATTTTGTAAAATTGCTGGCATAATAGCTTAAAGCATATGTATAACTGTGATATATTGGCATTCATACATGTCCTATTGGAATGGTAAGTAAGTCCTCTTCCTCCCCTGAAGAAAGTGGTTCACAGCTGGCTATTCAAGGTGTATGGATTGGTAGGAAATGAATGGCATTTGACTAGCCTTTATTTGAGAATTGGCGTTTGCTTTTGGAGCTCGGTTATTGGCAAATCTCTATGGTTCTCTTCTGTGCTTAACAGTTGTGAAAGAGTAGTTTTCTTTTGAGATTCTATTTGACTGTTCTTTGGGGCATTCTTTGGTTTTCTTAATTGGTATTCTTTAGAGACTACGGTTGGCATTTCTCGGTAGATTTGGCTATTGGGATATCAATCGGCCTTACTGCACAATATTATCTATGGTATATATGTGTCTCGGTCTTTATTGGTGTGACATTGGCATCCCTGATTAGAAATTCTTCAATGGTATTTTCTGGAATTCTCAGTGGCCAATTATTTAGTATTTATTTATTAGGCAAACTCGGCTACTTTCTTATTGGAGCATTGTTTCGGATATCTTCTTCAGTGTTCTTCAGTAGGTTTGGTATTTAGAATTCCTATCGAACTTATTGTATAGTATTACTTAGGGTATTCTTTGGAATTCTTATTGGGCATTCTACTAGTATTTTCTTTATTGGCATTTATTGGAAGATCCTACACTTGGAATTCTGCCTGGACATATTATCTTGTATTGTTTACGGCTTTTCCTTCGGCCTTTCTACTCAGGGGAAATCTATACTTGCTGTTTGACTAAGATGTTGCTGTAGGAACACAGTGATTGGAAGATTTCATTTAGAGGTTGGCCTTTGGTATTCTTCTCTATATTCCTTTACAGAATTTTCAGCTGGGTCTATTTACGGTAATCAACACTGCATGAGGTGCATCTACTCTGGCTATCTTTTAACTTTCTTATTTGGTACTTGATAGACTTCTATTGGAGATTCGTGTGTGGGGTATTCTTCTTGCCATCAATGTGGTATTGCTATCATCTACAGTATCTTTGCTTTAGTCTTTATTGGCATCTTCTCGGCACTCTTAGCGGGGAATTCTTTTATGATATTCTTGACCAGCGGAATTCTTATTTGGATTTCAAGATGGTATTTTCAATTAAACCTTTATTTGGTCTTATTGTTTTGGAGTTTTCAGTCAGTACTATTGGGGTTTCTTAGTAAGGTATTCTTCAGGCATTCTTAATCAGTGTCTTGTTCAGCAACCAATGAAGAGTGGTCAGAGTTGGATTTCAGATGATGCTGAGTTCTATTGGAAGAAGAATTGCGAGGACGCAATTGTTTTAAGGGGGGAAGGATGTGATAACCCGAACCCGGCATGCATTTAATAACATTTAATTGCATTTAATTAAGTGTTATCTTAAATGTTAGCATTGAATTATGTGTTTATTTTTGGTTAAACATTTAATTGTAGCTTTATTTTCATATTTCTTTTGGAAGTAATTAAAATAACACTTGAGTTAATTATTTTAACGGAATATCAACTATTTTTCATATTTGTGTCAATCGGTTTTATTTTTCTTGCACTTAAATGCTCGGATTTCAATTAAATGAAAAGTAACTCCGAGCCGGAGTAAATTTTAACTATGATGCTTTCCAAAAATGATATATTTCTTAGATTCTTTGAGAATTAATTGTTACATCTTTGTTGTCGCAACATGCATTGCATATCGAGAGAGATAGTTAGGAAATAAATTCGAGTCCTCAAAAAATAGTGAAAACTAGTATTTTAGTGCCTTGAATTTTATAATTTAATTGTTGTTAGCTAGAATTGATATTTCCTTAGTTGTTTTAGCCTAAAAATGCATAAAATAAGCTAGTTTGACCAACTTAAGTGAGCATTGACCAAAGCTTTGAACTTTTGACCTTTGTCATCTTTAAAATAGCATATAATAACACAAAATAAAAAAAAAACAGAGCTGAACAGAAAAGAGGGCAGGGCTGAAAATGAAGGAGAAGAAAAAAAAGAAAATTCAACTTCAAATCTTCAATTCTTCGCGAGGGCTTCCACGGGGTGGTTTCTGAGGCACTCTACGAGGTTTTCCTAGCGTCTAGGAGCGTCTAAGGTGAGGGTTTCATGTTTAATTGCGCATTTGAACGTTTTATGTGTTAACTTTAATTTTTGGATTTTATCCGTAGTTTGTTGTTTTAATCGTTTTGAGGCTTATAGAATGTTCCCTAGCAATCGTAGAACATGTATTTATAGCTTTTTAACATTTTCTGCAGTTGAATATTGAAATTGAAATATAATTTGTTGGTTGAATAGTAAAACATGAATAGTAAACCCTTGAAACGATAAAGTTGCGCTGTTATGCTGTCTATTGATGTGAAAAGGTGCTAGGTATGCTAGAATGTCTAAATGTATGATTTGTTTAGGTTGCGTAATGGAAAAAATGATAAAAATGACTTGGTTAAAGTCAGGGTCGTTTAGGTCGAGTTTAGCATTTTCTCGTTTTGCGTGATGGCATTGTATCGGGAGGCCATGGAAGCACTTTTGGTGCGATTATGGCATTGGTTGGGTGATCGGTTGAGGTAGTTGTAGTTCAAACGAGCAAAGGGAAAAATAAGGGCTTTGCGCGAATTCTAGGGTAAAGTAGGGTTTCGGGGTCCTTAGACGTGCCTTATGGTGACCTAGGAGGATTGGTGAAGTCGGTTTCCAGAACTCGTGGCTCGTTTGGAAATGGTAGTATTTTGATAGTTGGGGCCGATTTGTGATTTTGCTTGTTTTCTTGATATTATGCTTATAGAATGCTTAGGGTTGCTTGATATACTTGTTTAATTGGTGTTATTGTTGCTTATTATTGCTTGTTAGGCTTGAAAAGTTAGTTGAATGCTAGTATTGATTGTGATTGCTTGCTATCTCGTTTGTTGTCACTAGTTTGTATTGTTGTGATATCGCTCGTTTATTGCCTTGTATCGAGTCTTGCATTGCATAGTGTCTCGCGCGTGAGTGATGGGCCTCTCTGGGTAGCCTCGGGTTGCCAGTGTTGGTTGCTCTAGCTCCGCTGCTATTCCCTTTCTCGCTTGGGTTGCCTCCCAGGGAGATTTGGGTCGTAGAATTGATGGATACTTCCGGGGTATTCCAAACTGGTGTTATAAGGTGGATGCGCGCTTATTGTCTTCGTTGTCAACATCAAGCTCGAGATTGATGTATCGCTCATGAAATGGTACATTGCTCGTATGAGTGAACCATAGCCTTCAGAGTGTGGTATAGCTTTGAATGGTTGTGTTAATGCTTTCAGTAATTGCTTATTGTATTGATTGTTTGTTTTGGTTGCTTATTTATCAGTTATATTGCTTAACTGTATTATTTGCATTGCACGACTTTCTTTCTCTCCAACTCGATATCTGTCTCGCCCTCACTGAGTATACGTGTTGTGTATACTCACTCCTCACCACCACATTTTAGGAAATGTCATGTTAGCTGGAAAGTTCATGATTTCGTGAAAGTTCGTGCCTAAAGAGTTGTCTTGAGTGCCTACGTGGCTTGAGTGTCGAAGTTGTAAAGATATATGCTTTCATATGTTGTATGTATTTAATGTCAAAAAGTATGTAATTTAAGTTTCATTAGATTGTTGAAGTAGTTAGATAAGTTAGATTTTGTATCTAGTTATTATAACTTAACTTCAAATGCATGTTTGTAATGTCCAAGGGAAAAGATTTAGATTGGCATGATAGTTTATTTTATGTAGTAGCTTTGTATGGTTTAATTTTCAAGTTTGAATGTACTTGTCAAAAATGAAAAGAGAGAGGTTAGCTTTTAAATTTGAAATGTATGTATACTTGCTGAGTTTAAATTGTTGAGAACCGAGGCTCGGATGGCCTTGAGGAAGTTTTGTATGGTTGGACACGTTGTTGGTCCATTTAAATGCTATTATAGGTTTTACATTTTGCCTAGAAACAGGGGAGACTCCGTCCGTTTTCCCTAAAAATTTATGCCCGAGTTTGGTTTGGGTTATGATTAGATCGATTGATAGAACTCCCGGTCTCGAGAGGGATCGGGGTGTTACAAGGTGATTCAACCCTACTTGGACCAATTTGTGGTGATTTTCATTGATGATATTTTGGTATACTCGAAATCCGAGGCTGAGCATGAACAACATCTGCGATTGGTACTGCAGAAACTTCGAGAGCATCAATTGTATGCAAAGTTTAGCAAATGTGAATTTTGGTTACAGCAGATTGCATTTCTGGGGCACATCATATCCCAAGAGGGAATAGCAGTAGATCCAGCAAAGGTAGAAGCGGTGATGTCTTGGAAGAAGCCGGAAAACGTTACGGAGGTTCGGAGTTTTCTTGGTCTAGCCGGCTATTATCAGAGGTTCGTGAAGGATTTCTCAAAGATTGCAGGACCGCTTACAAAGCTCACTCAAAAGAAAACAAAGTTTGTATGGGACAACAAGTGTGAGAACAGCTTCCAGGAATTAAAGAAAAGATTGACTACTGCACCTGTTCTTGCATTGCCTGAAGGGAGTCAAGGTTTTGTAATCTATAGCGATGCTTCGAAGGAAGGATTGGGTTGTGTGTTGATGCAAAATGGTAGAGTGATTGCGTATGCTTCTAGGAAACCGAAGCCATATGAATTGAATTACCCGACGCATGATTTGGAGTTAACGGCTATTGTGTTTGCACTCAAGAAATGGAGGCACTATCTATGGGGTAACAAGTTCGAGGTGTTTACTGATCACAAGAGCTTGAAATACTTGTTCTCACAAAAAGAGTTAAACATGAGGCAAAGACTGTGGATGGAGCTTTTGGATGATTATAACTGCACAATCAATTATGTGCCCGGTAAAGCAAATGTAGTTGCAGATGCCTTAAGTCAGAAAGCGAGCATGGCAAAACTGGAAGTTAAGGTGCAGGAGTTGTTAGAGGAAGCATTCTTGTGGAAACCACAATTGACTTAAAAAGGATTACTTTTTGCCACTATACAAGTTCAATCGACCTTGTTGTCTGAATTACGAGAGGCTCAACAGAAGGACCAACAGTTTCAGAAGATTAAAGAAAGCAACACAGATTTCAAGTTTTATGATGATGGTATTTGGAGGTTTAGGAATCGGATTTGTGTTCCTAATGAGCTAGAGCTAAAAAAGAAGATTCTTGAAGAAGCCCATAATTCAAGATACACTATTCACCCCGGCGGAACAAGATCTACCGGGATTTGAAGCAACACTATTGGTAGAATAACATAAAGAAAGAGATTGCAGAGTTTGTGGCACGGTGTTTGACTTGCCAGAGAGTCAAAGCAGAACATCAACAACCAGCAAGTTTACTTCAATTGTTGGAAATTCCTCAATGGAAATGGGACATATAACTATGGACTTTGTCATGGACCTGCCCAGGTCACAAAAGGGTCATGACGCCGTTTGGGTCATAGTGGATAGATTGACTAAGTCAGCACACTTCTTACCGATGAACAAGGATGATAGTCCTGAGAAACTGTGAGATAGGTATGTGGTGGATATTGTAAGATTGCACGGGATGACTGTGAATATTGTATCGGATAGGGATCCTCGTTTTCCTTTCCGATTTTGGAAGAGATTGCAAGAAGCTTTGGGAATGAAGTTGAGTTTCAGCATGGCTTATCACCCTCAGACTGATGGACAATCTGAGAGAACTATTCAGATTCTAGACGATATGCTGAGGGCATGTGTTTTAGACTTCGGGAAAGGTTGGGAGAAATATCTATCTCTAGCAGAGTTCGCTTATAATAACAATTATCAGGCCACTATCGGGATGGCCCCATTTGAGGCATTGTATGGACATAAGTGTCGATCCCTAATTTACTGGGATGAAGTAGGTGAGACGAAGACTTTTGACCCGACCCTTCTATCTGAACTTATGAAGACTGTTGATAATATCCACCTCATCTAGAAACGGATGCTTACAGCCCAAAGCAGGCATAAAAGTTATGCAGACCGATGGAGACGGAGTCTAGAGTTTGAGGTCGGCGACAAGGTGTTCTTGAAGATATCACCTCGGAGGGGACTGATTAAACACGGCAAGGGTGAAAAGTTGAGCCTGAGGTTTGTAGGACCATTCGAGATAATTGAGAAGGTTGGCAAATTGGCGTATCGCCTGGCACTACCCCAAAACCTCTCCAATATTCACGACGTCTTTCATGTTTCAATGCTACGGAAGTATCATCTTGATCCATCGCATATCTTGGAGCCATAGCCGTTACAGCTTCAGGAGAACTTGTCTTATGAAGATAAGCCTATTCGGATCCTAGACCAGCAAGATCGGGAGTTGCGCAGCAAATCTATACCAATGGTGAAAGTGTTGTGGGATCATCATGGAGTTGAAGAAGCAACGTGGGAAAGGCGAGACCAGATGGAGCAACAGTATCCAGGTTTATTTCAAAGGTAATATTGAATTTTGGGACGAAATTCTTTTAAGGAGGGAAGGATGTGAGGCTCGACCTCGATTTGCGTGCGATACCTCGTTTCGTGTGCTGACTTAGATTTACGTGCCTTGACCTAGGTTTAAGAGTCGTGTTTCGTTTTGTGTGCCTTGCATTGAATTATGTGCATACATTTAGGGTTGCGTGCATTTACTTGAAAAACGTGCATTCGACTCGTTGTTCGTGCCCTACCTCGTAGTGTGTGCCCTAAACCTAGGAAAGTGTGCTTGCACGCTAATCAAGAAAGCATCTTACACAAAGCACTAGATCATTAATTAATTCTACAAACTCCACTAACTAATATTAAAATGCTAATTCAACTCACTAGAAGATAAAATCTCACAAAAAGCTAGATATTCTTATTCTTATTCTTTATTCTTTGCATATCCCAAACACACAATTAAATAATGCTCAAAAGATGACAAAGATTCAGCATTTTGCAAGCCTTAGCCGACCACCTCTTGCACTTGTGCATGCATTGCAATTTCAAATATTAAATCTAGACATCCTATGACAAGCTCATGACAAATCACTTCAAAAAATTGCATAAAAAAATGAAACAAAAGCTCCATATTCTCTACACACACTCAATTGCCCATGCTAAGGATTCAAATTATGCTCCTTGAAGACACAATTCTGAATTTTGCAAGGCCCTAGGCCGACACAAGCATCACATTCTTCAAGCTTTTCCTTTTTCTTTCATTCTTTCTTTCTTTCTCTCATTTTCCTCTCACTCTCTCATTTCTTCTCTCTCTCTCTCTCTCGGCCCTAGCTGAAATTATAGACTCCATAGCTTAAGTTCTTCATCCAAAGGTTCTTCAAGACATGCAAGCTACTAGGAAGCTCGACCAAGCAAGCTAGAATGCAAAAGTCGCACATGCAAGCTCATAGTACATTCATTTCGGCTTAGGTAAGTTTGTTAGCTTCCATTTCCTTTTCTTTTTCTTCTAGCCCCTTGTACATACTAAGAGCATGGTTACTAAGCTAGGAATTAGAGAAATCTCAAGTTGTCTCTCGGCTAAGCAAGGAGAAGAGTCGACCTTGTGCATCATCAAGAGTCCTGTGCATCTTCTTGTTGTCTTGCAAAGGTGGGGCTAAAACTTCTTGAAAAGCTTTCAAAAACCATATGCATGCCTTTAAATATCTATTTTTACCTCTGTACTTGTGATATATGTGTGTACACGAACTTTTGTAAGCATGCATGGCAAGATATTTGGCTAGAATGTGAAGATAGGTGAAATTGCGTATTTGACAGCTTTCTGTTATGTTGGAACGAAGTGATTTTGACCAGGTAAATGATTTTGAAAATGGGTGAAAATTGGTAGGTGACTATTTTCGCCTGTTCTGAGAATTTTTCGTAGAAATAGGCTAAAGCTAATTTTGAATCTAAAGTCCTCAAAATGCAAAATATCAAAATGTGTCCAAATCTGGAAAATCTGGGAAAATGAAGCAGGTTTTGGCAGATTCACTGTACTTCTAGAATGAACCAGTTTTGACTTACTAAAAGATATCCAAAATGTATGAAATTTGGTATGCTGCTATATGTTTCAGTTCTGGACAGTTTTGTAAGAAATAGACTAAGGCTAAATCTGACCCTAAGGTCCTCAAAAATGATAAGTATTGAAATGTGTGCAAATCTGGACAGTTTTGCGTAGTCTTACGGTTTTGGCTATAACTCTTGAATCCGAACTCCAAATGATGCGAGGTTTGTTTCTGGATTTAGTTCACTCATTAAGATTTAATATGACATTTTTTTCACTAGAATTGGAGATTGTTTTCTTGTCTCAATGATTGTGAGAAAACAGACCATTGCAGTGAGATTTTCATCTACTGATATGCTTTGAAAATTACTGTAACTTCTCTTATTGTACCAAATGCTTGGGATTGTGGCACTTGGACGTTGTGTGGACTGTTTTGAATGCTTGAGGGTGTTTTAATTAATCGATGTATGACTTGAGTTTAATTACGGCACAACTTGGGGCTTAATCGCACGGGTGAGCATGAATTGAAACCCTAATGACTAGGTAAACTCGCTAAGTGTTGATCCTTTGAATATCGTGTTTAACTATGTGATTATTAGGCTGCCCGTAGTTGTCCTTATAGCCCTAAATGTGATTCCGATAATTATATGTTGACAAGTAGGCCTTTCTTGCACCCGGTCCCACGTAAACGTCGTTCCACGTTGTATAATCTTATTATTTGATTACGTGAACTTTGAAATGAGTTATATGACTTGATTTACATGCGTTACATGGCTGCCCGTTTAATATTCATATAACTCCATGTTCTTTTCAAGTGAAATTACTTGTCATATCGTGCCTCGCATGTTTACTTGTCAATGTGCAATCTTATGCTTGCTTGGAGGCACCCTACTTTGTTGTCCTCCTAATGTGATATATTAAATGTCATAAATGGGCATTGCATACAAGGTTGCAACCTTTCATTCTAGCGTGGTAGCGTTCACGCACACCGGGCGGCATCGGGCTTGCTGGTGCAACCGTGACTACCATTGTCCAATTCCCTCTCTCGCTTGGGGGCTAGACTTCCTCAGAGAGTTGGGTAATAGGATTTCGGGGTACATCCGGAGTACCCATTTGGCGTGATAAGGAGATGATTTGAAGTCGGCCGCAACAACTGATACTGGAAATGAACTGAGAGCAAAAGCTCACCGTATCCTTTTCACTATGTGTATAAGTACTCTCGCTTGGTTCCTAGAGGACCTCGGGGAGGAAAGACGGGTAATTGTGTTCTTTTACTTTTACATTACATTATGTACTTATTTGTGATATATGTCATGCTTGCAAAAGAGTTTTCATAAGCTGAGCCGGAAAAAGAGTTTCAAAACTTCTTTCTCGATCCCCGTTGCTCACTTCATAAGGACTCACCCTTTTTTATCATCTCAGGTGAAGAAGACCAGGAACAGGTACCCGAGGACAACGTGCCTATTGATGATTCCTTGGAATGATTGCTTGCCCTACGTGCCTTACGTGAATATGGACATTTTGTGAACGATATGTTGCTTGTTATTGTATTGTAAATTCCCCCTTGTAATTTGGGGTCTAATTTTGGCTTGTACTGATCATAACTAGATAGACAATACTATGGTCGTTTTTGCTATCGCTACTTTTTAGTATCTATCGCAGGTTTATGAAGTATCAGGTAAAGGATTAAGTAAAATGAATCTATCCAAAATTAAGCAGGTACTCATTGATAGGCTAAGATCAATAGGTACTTTTGTAACAAGGATTAACAAACAAACGAGACATAGTATCATGCTAGGTTGTTAATCAAATAAGATTTTGAGATAACTAGTAGGCGTTTCAATTGATGATAAATAATAATCTTAGTTGGAAATGAATTTGAGATTGAAAGTTTTGAGGCCTTTTGAAAATTAGGTCAAACTAAGGAGCCCAATTACAGCCGTTATACTGTCGGTTTTCTGGAGGATTTGTGGAGTTTAGGCTAAAACGTTAAGTGTTAACTTTCATGAACGATTAAGTACGTGATCTGACTTGAATGTTTAGATCACACCCTAGTCTAACCTTTATAGGTCGGGTTGGGGCGTGACACTTGTCATCTATCAAATGGGGCTCAAAGAACTGCCAGTTCGTGAACTCAATTTTGGCGACTCTACTGGTCCTGAGTTACTCCCGACAGAAACCTCATACCGTTCTGGTAACTGTGCTTGCATACTCATGTCTAAACCCTTCGAGTCTGGCAACACTATATTCTTGGTAGACCACCATTATGATGCCTCATCAAAAACAAAATGTGGCAAGACGCATGCTTTATTGGTGGTGGGATCAACACATCTCCACCCTTTTTTCTGCTCATTGTACCCAGTAAAGATAGACAGTATCTCATTTTTTCCAACTTTGTCCTCAACTGGTCAGGCACAAAGACGTAACTAAAGAACACTAATACTCTGAAATGTGAAACAGTCGGCTCTCTCTTGTAAATACCTGGTATGGCAAGAGAAAACCAAGCTTCGCTTGAGGCAATCTATTGATCACATGGGCTTCAGTCATCATGTATTCGGCCAGACTACACATTCTTCACATTCATCATGCGGTTTTCCAATATGTCGATTCTTCCTCTCTGCAACTCCATTCTGCTATGTAGTATAAGAGCAAGCAAACTATCTGCGAATATCGTGCTTTTCAAGTAAGCACCAACTTCTGTGTTGTGTATTCCCCTCCCGAGTCTGTCCTCAAACATAGTTTTCTTTGCCTTTACTTTCTAAAAAAAACATTCTCCACACTAATCTTCTGAACTCCATGAACTTTTGAAAGACTTTGGACTTCTCTTCTAAGAAATATACCCCGCGAGTCATCATCAATAAATGATTTCATATAATGCTTACCTAAGCATGATGGAGTCGAGACTTTGCCAAAGACGTCTGCTTGAATGAGCTGGTCAACTTCTCCCCAATTCTGTACATGCGCAAAGAATGTCTGAGTCCCTATTCCTTTCCTGAACATGTGAGAACACTAATAGAATATGCCAGCAAATATCTCATTCAAGACTTGAGAAATTTCATCCATCATAATAATGTCCTTTTTATGTGGTTGAGTAATAGGGCGTAGCTTCCCAGGTTTCTTTTTTTTGGAATAAACGATCAATCTATACATGGAAAGGATAAAAAATAAATAAATAATACCTTAATGCCTTATCAATGGAAATGTCTTTGAAACTATGAATCTTCATCTATTCCCCTCCCGCGATAAGGATGTGTCTAAGGATGCTACTTCGGGCGGGTCTGCTTCTTTCTATTGGGGCGCGCATCACTTTGGACGTGCTTTACCGGCAGATGCATGAGTCAAAACCTAATAGCTAGGCATGTTGTGGGAAAAGAATAAGCAAAATCTGTTACATAATGTAACACCCCGATCCCTCACGAGACCGGGAGTTCTATCAATCGATCTAATCATAACCCAAATCCAAACCCGAGCATAATTTTCAGGAAAAACAGACGGAGTCTCCCCTGTTTCTAGGCAAAAAGCAAACCCGCGACAACATATAAGTTGACCAATACCATGTCCAAACATTCAACCACCTCAAGGCCATCCGAGCCTTGTTCTCAACAAGCAATCACAAGCAAATATACATACATTTCCAAGTACTAGACTATTCTAACTCTTCCTTTAAACAATACAAACATGCATTAAAGTTAAGCTATACTGACTAGAGACATAAACTAGCTTTTCATTCTACCTCATTTACCTAGTTGAATTTAAATTACATTCCTTTTAACAATAACTACATACAACACATGAACATACATCTTTGCATCTTTGACAACTCAGGCCACATAGCACGCAAGATAACTCTTCAAGCACGAACTTTTCACGTAATCACGAACTTTCCAGCTAACATGGCATTTCCTGAAATGTGGTGGTGAGGAGTGAGTATACACAACACGTATACTTAGTGAGGGCAAGACATATATTGAATTGGGGAGAAAGAAATTTGTGCAATGCAAATAAGACAGTTAAGCAATATAACTGATAAGTAAGCAATCAAGACAAACAATCAATACAATAAGCAATTACTGAAAGCATTAACACAACCATTCAAAGCTATACCACACTTTGAAGGCTATGGTTCACTCATACGAGCAATGTACCATTTCACGAGCGATACATCAATCTCGAGCTTGATGTTGACAACGATGACAATAAGCGCGCAACCACCTTATAACTTCAGTTTGGAATACCCCGGAAGTATCCATCAATTCTACGACCCAAATCTCCCTGGGAGGCAACCCAAGCGAGAAAAGGGAATAGGACACGGAGCTAGAGCAACCAACACTGGCAACCCAAGACTACCCAGAGAGGCCCATCACTCACGCGCCTGACACTATGCAATGCAAGACACGATACAAGGCGATAAACGAGCGATAGCACAACAATACAGATTAGAGGTGATAAACAAGATAACAAGCATTTACAATCAAATAAGTAACGAGAACAACACCAACAAACATCATAAACCAATAATAAGTATTCTATAGGCATTATATGCATTCTATAGGCATTCTAAGCATTCTATAGGCAATATAAGCATTCTATAAACAATATACTATGAAAACACACAAAATCACAAAAATGACCCCAACTTTCAAAACACTACTACTTTCAAACGAGCCACGAGTTTTGGAAACCGACTTCACTAATCCTCCTAAGTTACCATAAGGCACGTCTAAAGTCCCCAAAACCCTACTTAACCCTAGAATTCACGCAAAACCCCGATTTCCCCCTTTGCTCGTTTGAACTACCGCTACCCTAACCAAACACCCAACCAACGCCATAACCACACCAAAAGTGCTTCCATGGCCTCCCGAGACAATGCCATCACGCAAAATGATAAAATGCCAAACTTGACCTAAACGACCCCAACTTTCACTAAGCCAATTTTCTCCATTTTTCCACTACACAATCCAATTAAACCACACATTTAGGCATTCTAGCATATCTTGCATCTTCCTACATCAACAGTACGCATAACGGAGCAACTTCATGGAAATGGGGGTTTACTATTTACAATTTACTATTCAATTATCAATTTATATTTCAATTTCGATATTCAACCGTAGAAAATGTTAAAAAGCTATAAATACATGTTCTACAATTGCTAGGGAACATTCTTTAAGCAACAAAACGGATAAAATAACAATCTACGCATAATTTCTAAAAATTAAAGTTTTGACATAATATTTTCAAATGCGCAAATAACGATGAAACCCTCATCTTAGACGCTCCTAGACACTAGGAAAACCATGCCGAATGCCTCGGAAACCACCCCGTGCAAGCCCTCGCGAAGATGTGAAGATTTGAAGT
This sequence comes from Ehretia macrophylla, assembly GCA_037974665.1. Lineage (NCBI taxonomy): Eukaryota > Viridiplantae > Streptophyta > Magnoliopsida > Boraginales > Ehretiaceae > Ehretia > Ehretia macrophylla. The sequence continues at coordinate 31,392,896 of CM075766.1, forward strand.
TGAAATTTCTTTTTTTTTTCTCCTTCTATTTTCGGCCAGCTGCTCACTGTTTTTCAGCTTGTTTTTGTTTTTTTTTGTTATGTTATAAGCTTATAAGGTGACAAGCTTTGGTCAAAGGTCAAACCCCTTTGTCAAACTAACTTAATTTGGTCAATTTAGACTATTTTCATACATTTTAAAGCTAAAATACCCAACACCAAATTAATTCTAGTTAACAACAAATAAAATATTAAATTTAAGACACCAAAATACTAGTTTTCACTATTTGCTGAGGACTAGAAATCATTTCATAACTATCGCTCTCGATATGCTATGCATTTTGCGACAATAAAAGAATAACAATTAAATCTCAAAGAATTTAAGAAAATATATCATTTTTGAAAAGCATCATAGTTTAAAATTTACTCCGGCTCGGAGCTACTTTTCATTTAATTGAAATCCGAGCATTTAAGTGCAAGAAAAATAAAACCGATTGACATAAATATGAAAATAAAGCTACAAATGAATGTTTAACTAAAATAAACACAAAATTCAATGCTAACATTTAAGATGACACTTAATTAGATACAATTAAATGCCATTAAATACATGTTGGGTTCGGGTTATCACATCCTTCCCCCCTTAAAACAATTGCGTCCTCGCAATTCTTCTTCCAATAAAACTCAGCATCATCTAAAATCCAACTCTGACTAATCTGCATCGGTTGCTGGGCAAGATAGTGAATAAGGATGCTCATAGGAAAACTCGAATAGAAATCCCAACCAACAATGCCGAGAAAATATCATCTAAAGACTGAAGCAAAGATACTCATGCAGTGCTTATTACCGTAAGTAGACCTAGCTGAAAATTTCGTAAAGGAATATGGAGAAAAATACCAAAGGCCAATCTCTAAATGAAATCCTCCAATCACTGAGTCCTTCCTGCGTCATCTTAATAAAACAAGTATAGATTTTCCCCTGTGTGGAAAAGGCTGAAGAAGAAGCCCGAGTAGTACCGCCCGAAAATTCCAAAATAATAAGGCCAAATAAAGGCTCTAGAGAATACCAAATAGATCCCCAAATAAAAATCATACTAGACATGAATGCCATAATAGAATCCCAACTAAAAGTACCGAGAACATACCAATAAACAATCTGAAGCAGAGTCTAAACAAGAATCCCAAGTACTGCTCAGGAAGACTCCAGACAAGAAATCCAGTCCATCATATTACAGAAGTTTCAAGGAAGTCTTTCAAAATATATAGCTCAAGAAGCATCTGAATAGGGAATCCGTAATGTACGTCAACATATATATAAGTATCAAAAGTCCATGAATGAACACCAAGCTGAATAGCCAAGTAGATTTCCCCAAAATAATACTGCTACTGAATATTGGGTAAAATACCAGAGGAAATGCCGTGCAGGTGCACCATATACTATTGAGGAGTTACAATCACGATTGCCAATAAAATATCAAGAAGACCAGAGCAAAGATATTGCAGACAATATTAAGCAGCAAGTCCAATAAGAACTCCGATTGCCAAATCCACTGAGAAATGTCCACAAGGAATACCAAAGTAGTACGCCTCACACAAAACTAATCATTCTAAGCAGACTCAAATCAAAGTTCCCCATAAGAATGCAGAAAGAACACCAAACGTTGATTAAAATCTCAACCAAGTCTCCCACGAAATGCCAATATAGAAATAACCGATGAATGCCCAATCAAGAAGACATTAAGAAAATACTCCAAAGAATAATCAAGTAGAACTCCAAAGGAAGTCATTTACACAAAGCATAGAAGATAACCTTCAAGGAACCCCAAAAGAAAGCTACTCTTCCACAACTGTTAAGCACAGAGGAGGACCCTAGAGATTCGCCAATGACCGAGCTCCAAAAGCAAACATCAACTCCCAAATAAAGGCTAGTCAAATGTTGCTCATTCCCGTCAATCCATATAACTTGGAGGGCCTGCTACTAACCACTTCTCTTTAGGGGAGAAAGAGGACTTACTTACCATTTCCACGGGATATGTATGAATGCTAGGATATCACATCTATACACATGCCTTAAACTATTATGCAAGCAAGTTTGCAAAAAGAGTTTATTCAACAAAGTCACTCAAGCATGACAATCAAGTCAAGCACAACATAATCAATTCAAATCACAGGATAACCAATTCAAGACATTTCAATACACATATTATAAGCAATACTTCAAGCAAATAACAAGTCACGAGGTCGATTCGATTCACGATGCCAATTCAATAGGTCAATTCAATACACAACTAGACACTTCACTTCACTTGAGAAACATTTAACACATAACACATAACTATATCACATAGATGCATACATTCAAGTCAAGACACACAATCTCACATGCAAGCATACACTTTCAAGACACACTTAACAAGCACACATTCAAGGATCAATACCCACCAAACCGAGGACCCTGTCCCGGCTTATGAGCTAAACAAGCTCTGATACCACCTGTAACACCCCGATCCCTCTCGAGACCGTGAGTTCTATCAATCGATCTAATCACAACCCAAATACAAACCCGGGCATAACTTTCAGGGAAAACGGACGGAGTCTCCCCTGTTTCTAGGCAAAAAGCAAACCTGCGATAGTATATAAGTGGACCAATACCATGTCCAAATATTCAACCACCTCAAGGCCATCCGAGCCTTATTCTCAACAAGCAATCACAAGCAAATATACATACATTTCCAAGTACTAGACTATTCTAACTCTTCCTTTAAACAATACAAACATGCATTAAAGTTAAGCTATACTGACTAGAGACATAAACTAGCTTTTCATTCTACCTCATTTACCTAGTTGAATTTAAATTACATTCCTTTTAACAATAACTACATACAACACATGAACATACATATTTGCATCTTTGACAACTCAGGCCACATAGCACGCAAGATAACTCTTCAAGCACGAACTTTCATGTAATCATGAACTTTCCAGCTAACATGGCATTTCCTGAAATGTGGTGGTGAGGAGTGAGTATACACAACACGTATACTCAGTGAGGGCGAGACATATATTGAATTGGGGAGAAAGAAATTCGTGCAATGCAAATAAGAAAGTTAAGTAATATAACTGATAAGTAAGCAATCAAGACAAACAATCAATACAATAAGCAATTACTGAAAGCATTAACACAACCATTCAAAGCTATAACACACTTTGAAGGCTATTGTTCACTCATACGAGCAATGTACCATTTAACGAGCGATACATCAATCTCGAGCTTGATGTTGACAACGATGACAATAAGCGCGCAACCACCTTATAACTTCAGTTTGGAATACCCCGGAAGTATCCATCAATTCTACGACCCAAATCTCCCTGGGAGGCAACCCAAGCGAGAAAAGAGAATAGGACACGGAGCTAGAGCAACCAAAAATGGCAGCCCGAGACTACCCAGAGAGGCCCATCACTCACGCGCCTGACACTATGCAATGCAAGACACGATATAAGGCGATAAACGAACGATAGCACAACAATGCAGATTAGAGGCGATAAACAAGATAACAAGAATTTACAATCAAATAAGTAACGAGAACAACACCAACAAGCATTATCAAGCAATAATAAGTATTCTATAGGCATTATAAGCATTCTATAGGCACTATAAGCATTCTATAGGCATTACAAGCATTCTATAGACATTATAAGCATTCTATAGACATTATACTATGAAAATACACAAAATAACAAAAAGACCCCAACTTTCAAAACACTACTACTGTAACACCCCGATCCCTTGCGAGACCGGGAGTTCTATCAATCGATCTAATCACAACCCAAACCAAACCCGGACATAATTTTCAGGAAAAACAGACGGAGTCTCCCCTGTTTCTAGGCGAAATGTAAAACCTGCGATAGCATATAAGTGGACCAATACCATGTCCAAACATTCAAAACCACCTCAAGACCATCCGAGCCTCGGTTCTCAACAATTTAAACTCAGCAAGTATACATACATTTTCAATTTAAAAGCTAACCTATCTCTTTTCATTTTTGACAAGTACATTTGAACTAGATGGTTAAACCATACTAAGCTACTGCATAAAATAAACTATCATACCATTCTAACTCTTTTCCTTTGGGCATTACAGACATGCATTGAAATTAAGCTATGCTAACTGATTACATTAACTAGCTTATCAATTCACCTCAGCTACTTAGTTAAATTTAAATTACATTTCTTTTGACAATAAATACAAACAACATATGAACATACATCTTTACAAACTTCGACACTCAAGCCACATAGGCCCGCAAAACAACTCTTCAGGCAACGAACTTTCACGAAATCACAAACTTTCCAGCTAACATGCCATTTCCTGAAATGTGGTGGTGAGGAGTGAGTATACACAACACGTATACTCAGTGAGGGCGAGACAAATATCGAATTGGAGAGAAAGAAAGTCGTGCAATACAAATAAGACAGTTAAGCAATATAACTGATAAATAAGCAATCAAGACAATCAATCAATACAATAAGCAATTACTGAAATCATTAACACAACCATTCAAAACTATACCACACTTTGAAGGCTATGGTTCACTCATACGAGCAATATACCATTTCACGAGCGATACATCAATCTTGAGCTTGATGTTGACAACGATGACAATAAGCGCGCATCCACCTTATAACACCAGTTTGGAATACCCCGGAAGTATCCATCAATCTACGACCCAAATCTTCCTGGGAGGCAACCCAAGCGAGAAGAAGGAATAGCTACAGAGCTAGAGCAACCAACATTGGCAACCCGAGGCTAGCCAGAGAGGCCCATCACTCACGCGCTGACACTATGCAATGCAAGACTCGATACAAGGTGATAAATGAGCGATAGCACAACAATACAGAATAGAGGAGATAAACGAGATATCAAGCATTATCAACAATTGTTAAACATTTCAATCAATAATCAACTCTAACAAGTGTAATAAGCATTAACAAGCATTTACAATCAAACAAGTAACAAGAACAACACCAACTAACATTATCAAGCAATAACAAGTATTCTATAGGCATTATAAGCATTCTATAGGCAACATAAGCATTCTATAAGCAATATAAGCATTCTATAAGCAATATTCTATGAAAACACACAAACTCATGAAAATGACCCCAACTTACCAAACTCTACTACTTTCAAACGAGCCACGAGTTTTGGAAACCGACTTCACCAATCCTCCTAGGTCACTATAAGGCATGTCTAAAGACCCCGAAACCCTACTTAACATTGGAATTCAAGCAAAGTCCCGATTTTCCCCTTTGCTTGTTTGCACTATAATTATACTAACGAAACATCCAACCAACGCCATAATCGCACCAAAAGTGCTTCCATGGCCTCCCAAAACAATGCCATCACGCAAAATGAGAAAACACTAAACTCGCCCTAAACGACCCCGACTTTCACCAAGGCATTTTTCTCATTTTTTTCCATTCGCAACCTAAACAAATCATGCATTTAGGCATTCTAGCATACCTAGCACCTTTTCACATCAACAGACAACATAACTGTGATACCCCGAACCTGGCATGTATTCAATAGCATTTAAAGTTCATTTAAATTGCATTTTATTGACCTTTCACCTTCTTTGACCAAACTAGTTGACTTTTCATCTACATTGACCAACTAGGACAATGTGAAAATTTTTGAAATGTTTAATAAAGGGCAAACTTGGGATTAGAAATAAAAAAATGCAATGTTAAGTTAGTCAAATTTTGGGTCAACTTTGGAATTAAATCTGAACCAATTGGTGAAGAGTTAGGTAGCAAATTATATATGGTTGGAAATCTCTATGAGTCTAGTTTATGAGGGTTCAAACCGTTCGTGAATTGGAGTTTTCTAGAAGAAGTTATGGCCGTTTTCGTGAGGTCGCGCATAGCTGTTTTGGTTTAGCGGGTTGACCGAATTTTGACCTTTGACTTCTTGACATTTTTTTTAAATAAGCAGAATGTGCACGAAAAAAACAGAGAGAAAAAGGCTTGAAACCATGAGGAAAATAAGGAGAAAAAAAAAAGAAAATCTCAACTTCAAATCTTCAATTCTTCGCGTGGGCTTGTGCGGGGTGATTTCCGAGGCACTCTACGAGGTTTTCCTAGCGTCTAGGAGCGTCTAAGGTGAGGGAAGCATGTTATTTGCGCATTTATACGTTGTATATGTTAACTTTGTCAATTTTTAGATTTATTCGTAGATCGTTATTTAAAGCGATTTGATGCTTCTAGAATGTTCCTTAGCATTTGTAGAACATGTATTTATAGCTTTGTAACATTTTCTGCGGTTAAATGTTGTGATTGCAAATTAAATTGTGAAATGAATAGTGTTTTATGAATAGTAAAACCTTGAAATGTTGAAATTGCGGTGTTATGCTTTTCGTTGATGTAGAAACGTGCTAGGTATGCTAGAATGCTAAAATGTGTGGTTTGTTTGGGTTGCGTAGTGGAAAAAACGAGAATTAAGCCTTTGGGAAAGTCGGGGTCGGTTTGGTCGACTTTTGCGATTTGTCCTTTTTGCGTGTTGGCATTGCTTCGGGAGGCCATGGAAGCACTTTTGGTGCGATTATGGTGTTGGTTGGGTGTTTGGTTGATATAGCTGTAGTTCAAACGAGTAAAGGGAAAAATTGGGACTTTGCGTGAATTCTAGGGTAAAGTAGGGTTTCGGGGTCTTTAGACGTGCCTTATGGTGACCTAGGAGGACTGCTGAAGTCGGTTTGCAAAGCTCGTGGCTCGTTTGAAAGTAGTAAGGTTTTGAAGTTGGGGTCTTTTTTGTGATTTTGTGTGTTTTCATAGAATATTGCTTATAGTATGTTTATATTGATTATAGAATGCTTATGTTGCCTATAGAATGCTTATAATGCCTATAGAATACTTGCTAATGCTTGATAATGTTAGTTGGCGTTGTTTTTGTCACTTGTTTGATTGTAAATGCTTGTTAATGCTTATTACGCTTGTTAGAGTTGATTATTGATTGAAATGTTTATCAATTGTTGAGAATGCTTGATATCGCTTGCTCATCGCCTTGTATCGAGTCTTGCATTGCATAGTGTCTCGCGCGTGAGTGATGGGCCTCTCTGGGTAGCCTCGGGTTGCTAGTGTTGGTTGCTCTAGCTCCGCTGCTATTCCCTTTCTCGCTTGGGTTGCCTCCCAAGGAGATTTGGGTCGTAGGATTGATGGATACTTCCGGGGTATTCCAAACTGGTGTTATAAGGTGGTTTGGGCCGGCGCGTCATCGTTAAAGTCATCGGAATCGTGATCGGTACTGTGATACCCCGAACATGGCATGTATTCAATAGCATTTTAAGTTCATTTAAATTGCATTTTATTGACCTTTCACCTTCTTTGACCAAACTAGTTGACTTTTCATCTACATTGACCAACTAGGACAAGGTGAGAATTTTTGAAATGTTTAATAAAGGGCAAACTTGGGATTAGAAATAAAAAAATACAATGTTAAGTTAGTCAAATTTTGGGTCAACTTTGGAATTAAATCTGAACCAATTGGGGAAGAGTTAGGTAGCAAATTATATATGGTTGGAAAGCTCTATGAGTCTAGTTTATGAGGGTTCAAACCGTTCGTGAATTGGAGTTTTCTAGAAGAAGTTATGGCCGTTTTCGTGAGGTCGCGCATAGCTGTTTTGGTTTAGCGGGTTGACCGAATTTTGACCTTTGACTTCTTGACTTTTTTTTTTAAATAAGCAGAATTGCACGAAAAAAAACAGAGAGAAAAGAGCTTGAGACCATGAGGAAAAGAAGGAGAAAAAAAAAAGAAAATCTCAACTTCAAATCTTCGATTCTTCGCGAGGGCTTCCACGGGGTGGTTTCCGAGGCACTCTACAAGGTTTTCCTAGCGTCTAGGAGCGTCTGAGGTGAGGGTTTCATGCTTATTTGCGCATTTGAAAATTTTGTATCTAAACTTTGATTTTTAGATTTTATGCGTAGATTGTTGTTTTAATCGTTTTGTTGCTTAAAGAATGTTCCTTGTTGATTGTAGAACATGTATTTATAGCTTTTTAACATTTTCTGCGGTTAAATGTTGAGATTGCAATTTAAATTGATTAATGAATAGTAATTAGTGAATAGTAAACCCTTGAAATGTTGAAGTTGCCCCGTTATGCTGTCTGTTGATGTAGAAATGTGCTAGGTATGCTAGAATGCCTAAATGTGTGGTTTAATTGGAATGTGTAATGGAAAAACGGAGAAAAACGGCTTAGTGAAAGTCGGGGTCGTTTAGGTCGGCTTTAGCGTTTTCTCGTTTTGCGTGTTGGCATTGCTTCGGGAAGCCATGGAAGCACTTTTGGTGCGGTCGTGGTGTTGGTTGGGTGTTTGGTTGGTATAGTTGTAGTTCAAACGAGCAAAGGGGGAAAATCGGGCTTTGCACGAATTCTAGGGTTAAGTAGGGTTTCAGAGTCTCTAGACGTGCCTTATAGTGACCTAGGAGGATTGGTGAAGTCGGTTTCCAAGACTCGTGGCTCGTTTGAAAGTAGTGGCATTTTGAAGGTTGGGGCATTTTTGGTGATTTTGTGTGTTTTATGTTTATATTGCTAAAAGAGTGCTTGTTAATGCTTGTTATTTTGCTTGTTATGCTTGTTAATGCTTATTACGCTTGTTAGAGTTAATTGTTGATTGAAATGTTTATCCATTGTTGAGAATGCTTGATATCGCTCGTTTATCGTCTTGTATCGAGTCTTGCATTGCATAGTGTCTCGCACGTGAGTGATGGGCCTCTCTGGGTAGCCTCGGGTTGCCAGTGTTGGTTGCTCTAGCTCCGTTGCTATTCCCTTTCTCGCTTGGGTTGCCTCCCAGGGAGATTTGGGTCGTAGATTGATGGATACTTCCGGGGTATTCCAAACTGGTGTTATAAGGTGGTTTGGGCCGGCGCGTCATCGTTAAAGTCATCGGAATCGTGATCGGTACATTACTCGCTCGAGTGAACCATAGCCTTCAGAGTGTGGTATAGCTTTGAATGGTTGTGTTAATGCTTTTATTGATTGTTTATTGTATTGATTGCTATATTGATTGCTTTTGTCAGATATATTGCTTAACTGTTTTACTTGCATTGCACGAACTTCTTTCTCTCCACCTCGATATCTGTCTCGCCCTCACTGAGTATACGTGTTGAGTATACTCACTCCTCACCACCACATTTCAGGAAATGCCATGTTAGCTGGAAAGTTCGTGATTTCGTGAAAGTCCGTGCTTGAAGGGTTGTCCTGCGTGCCTATGTGACTTGAGTTGTCAAAGTTGTAAAGTTGTATGTTTTTATGTATTAGTTGTATTTAATGTCAAGGTATGTAATTTAAGTTTCATTAGATTGTTGAAGTAATTTGATAAGTTAGACATGTATCTAGTTATTATAACTTAACTTCAAATGTATGTTTGTAATGTCCTAAGGAAAAAGAGTTAGAATGGCATGATAGTTTATTTTATGCAGTAGCTTAGTATGGTTTAATTGTCTAGTTTGAATGTACTTGTCAAAAATGAAAAGAGATAGGTTAGCTTTTAAATTGGAAATGTATGTATACATGCTGAGTTTAATTGTTGAGAACCGAGGCTTGGATGGCCTTGAGGTAGTTTGTATGGTTGGACACGGTGTTGGTCCATTTATATGCTATTACAGGTTTTATATTTCGCCTAGAAACAGGGGAGACTCCGTCCGTTTTCCCTGAAAATATTGCCCGGGTTTGGATTTGGGTTGTGATTAGATTGATCGATAGAACTCCCGGTCTCGAGAGGGAACGGGGTGTCACAGGTGGTATCAGAGCTTGTCTAGCTCATAAGCCGGGACAGGGTCCTCGGTCTGGTGGGTAGTGACCCTTGAATGTGTGCTTGTTAAGTGTTTCATGAAAGTGTATGCTTGTATGTGAGATTGTGTGTCTTGACTTGAATGTGTGCTCCTATGTGATATAGTTATGTGTTATGTGTTAATTGTGTGCTAAGTAAGGTGAAATGTCTAGTTGTCTATCGAATTGACTTATTGAATTGGCATCGTGAATTTTATCGACCTCGTGTATTGTTATTTGCTTGAAGTATTGCTTGTAATGTGTGTTTTAAAATGTCTTGAATTGAATATGTTGTGCTTGACTTGATTGTCGTGCTTGAGTGACTTTGTTGAATAAACTATTTTGTAAACTTGCTTGCATAATAGTTTAAGGCATATGTATAACTGTGATATATTGGCATTCATACATGTCCTATTGAAATGGTAAGTAAGTCCTCTTCCTCCCCTGAAGAAAGTGGTTCACCTCTGGCTTTTCAAGGTGTGTGGATTGGCAGGAAATGAATGGTATTTGGCTAGCCTTTATTTGGAAATTGGTGTTTGCTTTTGGAGCTCGGCTATTGGCAAATCTCTATGGTCCTCCTTTGTGCTTAACAGTTGTGAAAGAATAGCTTTCTCTTGGGGTTTTATTTGGTTATTCTTTGGAGTATTCTTTGGTTTTCTTAATGGGTATTCTTTGGAGACTTCTGCTGGCATTTCTTGGTGGACTTGGCTATTGGGTTTTCAGTCGGACTTACTGCATGGTATTATCTATGGTATATATGTCTCGGTCCTTATTGGAGTATTACTGGTATTCCTTATTGGAAAATCCTTCAATGGCATTCTCTAGGATTCTTAGTGGCCAATTATTTAGTATTATTTATTGGGCAATTCTTGGTACTTTCTTACTGGAGCATTGTTCGGGTATTTTCTTTGGCATCCCTCAGCGGGTTTGGTAACTGGAATCCCTATTAGACTCGTTATCTCATGTTACTTACGGTATTCTTTGGAATTCTTATTGAGCATTCTACTAGTATTTTCTTATTTAGCATTTATTGGAAGATTTCATTTAGAGGTTGGCCTTGGGTATTCTTCTCTATATTCTTTTACAGAACTATCAGCTGGGTCTATTTACTGTAGTCAATACTGCATGAGGTGCACCTACTCTGGCTATCTTTTAACTTTCTTATTTGGTACTTGTTAGACTTTTATTGAAGATTCTTAAATAGGGTATTCTTTCAGTACTCTTCCTGCCATTAGTATGTGGTATTGATGACATCTACAGTATCTTTGCTTTAGTCTTTATTGGTATTATCTCGGCGTTTCTGGTTGGAATTTATTCTTCTTCGATATTCGTGTCAATGGGATTCTTGTACGGTATCTATCTTTGAGCCTTTATTTGGCGTTACTACTTGGCATTTCTACTTGAACTTTCCTATTGGTCATCTTGATGAAATACTTATTCAGTAGCTAATGAAGATTAGTCAGAATTGGATTTCAGATGATGCAGAGTTCTATTGGAAGAATAATTGCGAGGACGCAATTGTTTTAAGGGGGGAAGGATGTGATACCCCGAACATGGCATGTATTCAATAGCATTTTAAGTTCATTTAAATTGCATTTTATTGACCTTTCACCTTCTTTGACCAAACTAGTTGACTTTTCATCTACATTGACCAACTAGGACAAGGTGAGAATTTTTGAAATGTTTAATAAAGGGCAAACTTGGGATTAGAAATAAAAAAATACAATGTTAAGTTAGTCAAATTTTGGGTCAACTTTGGAATTAAATCTGAACCAATTGGGGAAGAGTTAGGTAGCAAATTATATATGGTTGGAAAGCTCTATGAGTCTAGTTTATGAGGGTTCAAACCGTTCGTGAATTGGAGTTTTCTAGAAGAAGTTATGGCCGTTTTCGTGAGGTCGCGCATAGCTGTTTTGGTTTAGCGGGTTGACCGAATTTTGACCTTTGACTTCTTGACTTTTTTTTTTAAATAAGCAGAATTGCACGAAAAAAAACAGAGAGAAAAGAGCTTGAGACCATGAGGAAAAGAAGGAGAAAAAAAAAAGAAAATCTCAACTTCAAATCTTCGATTCTTCGCGAGGGCTTCCACGGGGTGGTTTCCGAGGCACTCTACAAGGTTTTCCTAGCGTCTAGGAGCGTCTGAGGTGAGGGTTTCATGCTTATTTGCGCATTTGAAAATTTTGTATCTAAACTTTGATTTTTAGATTTTATGCGTAGATTGTTGTTTTAATCGTTTTGTTGCTTAAAGAATGTTCCTTGTTGATTGTAGAACATGTATTTATAGCTTTTTAACATTTTCTGCGGTTAAATGTTGAGATTGCAATTTAAATTGATTAATGAATAGTAATTAGTGAATAGTAAACCCTTGAAATGTTGAAGTTGCCCCGTTATGCTGTCTGTTGATGTAGAAATGTGCTAGGTATGCTAGAATGCCTAAATGTGTGGTTTAATTGGAATGTGTAATGGAAAAACGGAGAAAAACGGCTTAGTGAAAGTCGGGGTCGTTTAGGTCGGCTTTAGCGTTTTCTCGTTTTGCGTGTTGGCATTGCTTCGGGAAGCCATGGAAGCACTTTTGGTGCGGTCGTGGTGTTGGTTGGGTGTTTGGTTGGTATAGTTGTAGTTCAAACGAGCAAAGGGGGAAAATCGGGCTTTGCACGAATTCTAGGGTTAAGTAGGGTTTCAGAGTCTCTAGACGTGCCTTATAGTGACCTAGGAGGATTGGTGAAGTCGGTTTCCAAGACTCGTGGCTCGTTTGAAAGTAGTGGCATTTTGAAGGTTGGGGCATTTTTGGTGATTTTGTGTGTTTTATGTTTATATTGCTAAAAGAGTGCTTGTTAATGCTTGTTATTTTGCTTGTTATGCTTGTTAATGCTTATTACGCTTGTTAGAGTTAATTGTTGATTGAAATGTTTATCCATTGTTGAGAATGCTTGATATCGCTCGTTTATCGTCTTGTATCGAGTCTTGCATTGCATAGTGTCTCGCACGTGAGTGATGGGCCTCTCTGGGTAGCCTCGGGTTGCCAGTGTTGGTTGCTCTAGCTCCGTTGCTATTCCCTTTCTCGCTTGGGTTGCCTCCCAGGGAGATTTGGGTCGTAGATTGATGGATACTTCCGGGGTATTCCAAACTGGTGTTATAAGGTGGTTTGGGCCGGCGCGTCATCGTTAAAGTCATCGGAATCGTGATCGGTACATTACTCGCTCGAGTGAACCATAGCCTTCAGAGTGTGGTATAGCTTTGAATGGTTGTGTTAATGCTTTTATTGATTGTTTATTGTATTGATTGCTATATTGATTGCTTTTGTCAGATATATTGCTTAACTGTTTTACTTGCATTGCACGAACTTCTTTCTCTCCACCTCGATATCTGTCTCGCCCTCACTGAGTATACGTGTTGAGTATACTCACTCCTCACCACCACATTTCAGGAAATGCCATGTTAGCTGGAAAGTTCGTGATTTCGTGAAAGTCCGTGCTTGAAGGGTTGTCCTGCGTGCCTATGTGACTTGAGTTGTCAAAGTTGTAAAGTTGTATGTTTTTATCTATTATTTGTATTTAATGTCAAGGTATGTAATTTAAGTTTCATTAGATTGTAGAAGTAATTTGATAAGTTAGACATGTATCTAGTTATTATAACTTAACTTCAAATGTATGTTTGTAATGTCCTAAGGAAAAAGAGTTAGAATGGCATGATAGTTTATTTTATGCAGTAGCTTAGTATGGTTTAATTGTCTAGTTTGAATGTACTTGTCAAAAATGAAAAGAGATAGGTTAGCTTTTAAATTGGAAATGTATGTATACATGCTGAGTTTAATTGTTGAGAACCGAGGCTTGGATGGCCTTGAGGTAGTTTGTATGGTTGGACACGGTGTTGGTCCATTTATATGCTATTACAGGTTTTATATTTCGCCTAGAAACAGGGGAGACTCCGTCCGTTTTCCCTGAAAATATTGCCCGGGTTTGGATTTGGGTTGTGATTAGATTGATCGATAGAACTCCCGGTCTCGAGAGGGAACGGGGTGTCACAGGTACATTACTCGCTCGAGTGAACCATAGCCTTCAAAGTGTGGTATAGCTTTGATTGGTTGTGTTAATGCTTTCTTTAGTTGTTTAATTGTATTGTTGTTTATATTGAATGCCTTTTATTGATTGTATTGCTTAACTGTACCTATTTGCATTGCACGATCTTCTTTCTCTCCATCTCGATATCTGTCTCGCCCTCACTGAGTATACGTGTTGTGTATACTCACTCCTCACCACCACATTTCAGGAAATGCCATGTTAGCTGGAAAGTTCGTGATTTCGTGAAAGTCCGTGCTTGAAGGGTTGTCCTGCGTGCCTATGTGACTTGAGTTGTCAAAGTTGTAAAGTTGTATGCTTTTATGTATTATATGTATTTAATGTTAAAGGGGATGTAATTTAAGTTCATTAGATTATGTATTTAGTTGATATAGCTTAACTTCAATATATATTTGTAATGACAAAAAGGGAAAAAGATAGAAAGTCATGATAGTCTACTTTATGCAATAGGTTGGTGTAGTTTAATTGCTAAGCTTGAATTTATATTTACTTGTGAATTGCTTGTTGTGAACCGAGGCTCGGATGGCCTTGAGGTGGTTGAATGGTTGGACACGGTGTTGGTCCATTTATATGCTATTACAGGTTTTGCAATTTGCCTAGAAACAGGGGAGACTCTGTCCGTCTTTCCCTAAAATCTTGCCGGGTTTGGATTTGGGTTGTGAATAGATTGATTGTTAGAACTCCCGGTCTCGAGAGGGATCGGGGTGTCACAATAACAACGCAACTTTATCGTTTCAAGGGTTTACTATTCATAAAATACTATTCAACTAACAATTTATATTTCAATTTCAATATTCAACCGCAAAAAATGTTAAAAAGCTATAAATACGTGTTCTACGATTGCTAGGGAACATACTTTAAGCAATGAAATGGATAAAATAACAACCTACGGTTAAATCACAAAAATTAAAGTTTATGTTCAACATTTTCAAATGCGCAAATAACGATGAAACCCTCACCTTAGACGCTCCTAAACGCTAGGTAAACCTTGTAGGATGCCTCGGAAACCACCCCGTGCAAGCTCACGCGAAGATTTGATGATTTGTTTTGAAATTTTTTTCTTTCTTTTTCTCTTTCTTTTCCTCATGGCTTCAAGCCTTCCTTCTTTGTTTTTTCGTTTGCATTCTGATTATTTAGGAAAAAAATGACAAGAAGTCAAAGGTCAAGATTTGGTCAACCTGCTAAACCAAAACAGCTATGCACGACCTTACAAAAACGGCCATAACTTCTTCTAGAAAACTCCAATTCACGAACGGTTTGAAGCCTCAGAAACTAGACTCATAGAGCTTTCCAACAATATATAATTTGCTACATAACTCTTCCCCAATTGGTTCAGATTTAATTCCAAAGTTGACCCAAAATTTGAGTAACTTAATATTGCTTTTTTTTATTTCTACTCCCAAGTTTTCCTTTTATTAAACATTTCAAAAATTCCCACCCTGTCCTAGTTGGTCAATGTAGATGAAAAGTCAACTACTTTGGTCAAAGAAGGTGAAAGGTCAATAAAATGCAATTTAAATGAACTTTAAATGCTATTGAATACATGCCAGGTTCGGGGTATCACATCCTTCCCCCCTTAAAACAATTGTGTCCTTGCAATTCTTCTTCCAATAGAACTCAAAATCATCTGAAATCCAATTCTGACTAATCTTCATTGGTTGAAGAATCCCGTTGACACGAATACCGAAGAAGAATAAAATTCCAACCAAAAGCGCCGAGATAATACCAATAAAGACCTAAGCAAATATACTGTAGATAATATCACATCACATATTAATGATAAGAAGAATACCCCACGCATGAATCTCCAATAGAAGTCTAACTATTACTGCCTGAAAATTCCCAAACAAGAAGCCAAATAAAGGCTCAAACAAAGGTTTCATCCAAAGGTCCAAATAAGTACCCCACTGGTCATGAATTTCATAAAAGAATTCCCTGATAAGAGTGCTGAAGAAAATACTAAGAAACCCAATCAAATATACTTCAAAAGTTCCAAAGAAGCCTTCCAAATAATAACCCCATAGGACAACCCATTAGATTCCGAGTATCGCTATCAAATGCTGAGAAGAATGTCTAAGGAAATACTAGAGAAAATATAATGCGCCCAATAAGACAACCAAGATGAAGAACAAACATAGTTTCTCATCAAAACCAAACTCTGAGGCCTCTTCACTATTTGCCAAGTGAGAACTTCATACAATCTTGCCAAAAAGGAAAATACCAGTAGAACGCCCAATAAGAATTTCAAAGAATACCATAAGTAGTATTATACAATAAGTCTGATAGGAACTCCAAATACCAAACCTACTGAGGAACACTGAAGAAGATATCCGAAACAATGCTCCAATAAGAAAGTAGCCAAGTTTGCCTAATAAGTAAATATTAAATAATTGGCCACTGAGAATTCCAGAAAATACCATTGAAGAATTTCCAATCACGGATGCCAGTTTCACACCAATAAAGACCGAGATACATATACCCTAGATAATTCTATGCAGTATGGCCGAGTGAAATCCCAATAGCCAAATCCATCGAGAAATGACAACAGAAGTCCCCAAAGAATACCCAATAAGAAAACCAAAAAATGCTCCAAAGAACAACCAAATAAAACCCCAAGACAAAGCTGCTCTTTCACAACTGTTAGGCATAGAGGAGGACCATAGAGATTCGCCAATAACCGAGCTCCAGAAGCAAACACCAATTCCCAAATAAAGGCTAGTCAAATACCATTCATTTCCTGCCAATCCATACACCTTGAGAAGCCAGCTGTGAACCACTTTCTTCAGCGGAGGAAGAGGACTTACTTACCATTTCCATAAGACATGTATGAATGCCAATATATCACAGTTATACATATGCCTTAAACTATTATGCAAGCAAGTTTACAAAACAGTTTATTCAACAAAGTCACTCAATCACGACAATCAAGTCAAGCACAACATAATTAATTCAAATCACGGCATAGCTAATTCAAGACATTCCAATACACACATTACAAGCAATACTTCAAGCAAATAATAATCCACGAGGTCGATTCAATTCACGATGCCAATTCGATAGGTCAATTCAATGCACAACTGGACACTTCACCTTACTTAGCACACAATTAACACATAACACATAACTATATCACATAGGAGCACACATTCAGATCAAGACACACAATCTCACATACAAGCATACACTTTCAAGACACACTTAACAAGCACACATTCAAGGGTCACTACCCACCAGACCGAGGACCCTGTCCCGGCTTATGAGCTAGACAAGCTCTGATACCACCTGTAACACCCCGATCCCTCTCGAGACCGAGAGTTCTATCAATCGATCTAATCACAACCCAAACCAAACCCGGGCATAATTTTCAAGGAAAACGGACGGAGTCTCGCCTGTTTCTAGGCGAAATGTAAAACCTGCGATAGCATATAAGTGGACTAATACCATGTCCAAACATTCAAAACCACCTCAAGGCCATCCGAGCCTCGGTTCTCAACAATTTAAACGCAACAAGTATACATACATTTCCAATTTAAAAGCTAATCTATCTCTTTTCATTTTTGACAAGTACATTCAAACTAGACGGTTAAACCATACTAAGCTACTGCATAAAATAAACTATCATGCCATTCTAACTCTTTTCCTTTGGACATTACAGACATGCATTGAAGTTAAGCTATGCTAACTGATTACATAAACTAGCTTATCAATTCACCTCAGCTACTTAGCTAAATTTAAATTACATTTCTTTTGACAATAAATACAAACAACATATGAACATACATCTTTACAAACTTCGACACTCAAGCCACATAGGCACGCAAGACAACTCTTCAGGCAACGAACTTTCACGAAATCATGAACTTTCCAGCTAACATGACATTTCCTGAAATGTGGTGGTGAGGAGTGAGTATACACAACACGTATACTCAGTGAGGGCGAGACAGATATCGAATTGGAGAGAAAGAAAGTCGTGCAATGCAAATAAGACAGTTAAGCAATATAATTGATAAATAAACAATCAAGACAAACAATCAATACAATAAGCAATTACTGAAAGCATTAACACAACCATTCAAAGCATACCACACTCTGAAGGCTATGGTTCACTCATACGAGCAATGTACCATTTCACGAGTGATACATCAATCTCGAGCTTGCTGTTGACAACGATGACATTAAGCGTGCAACCACCTTATAACACCAGTTTGGAATACCCCGAATGTATCCGTCAATCTACGACCCAAATCTCCCTGTGAGGCAACCCAAGCGAGAAGAGGGAATAGCTACGGAGCTAGAGCAACCAACACTGGCAACCCGAGGCTACCCAGAGAGGCCCATCACTCATGCGCTTACACTATGCAATGCAAGACTCGATACAAGGCGATAAACGAGCGATAGCACAACAATACAGAATAGAGGAGATAAACGAGATATCAAGCATTATCAACAATTGTTAAACATTTCAATCAATAATCAACTCTAACAAGCGTAATAAGCATTAACAAGCATTTACAATCAAACAAGTAACAAGAACAACACCAACTAACATTATCAAGCAATAACAAGTATTCTATAGGCATTATAAGCATTCTATAGGCAACATAAGCATTCTATAAGCAATATAAGCATTCTATAAGCAATATTCTATGAAAACACACAAAATCATGAAAATGACCCCAACTTACCAAACGCTACTACTTTCAAACGAGCCACGAGTTTTGAAAACCGACTTCACCAATCCTCCTAGGTCACTATAAGGCATGTCTAAAGACCCCGAAACCCTACTTAACATTGGAATTCAAGCAAAGTCCCGATTTTCCCCTTTGCTTGTTTGCACTATAATTATACTAACGAAACACCCAACCAGTGCCATATCGCACCAAAAGTGCTTCCATGGCCTCCTGAAACAATGCCATCACGCAAAACGAAAAAATGCTAAACTCAACCTAAACGACCCCGACTTTCACCAAGGCATATTTCTTATTTTTTCCATTACGCAACCAAAACAAATCATGCATTTAGGCATCCTAGCATACCTAGCACCTTTTCACATCAACAGACAGGATAACAACGTAACTTTATCGTTTCAAGGGTTTACTATTCATAAAATACTATTCAACTAACAATTTATATTTCAATTTCAATATTCAACCGCAGAAAATGTTAGAAAGCTATAAATACATGTTCTACTATTGCTAGGGAACATACTTTAAGCAATGAAATAGACAAAATAACAACCTACGGTTAAATCACAAAAATTAAAGTTTATGTTCAACATTTTCAAATGCGCAAATAACGATGAAACCCTCACCTTAGACGCTCCTAGACGCTAGGGAAACCTCGTAGGATGCCTCGGAAACCACCCCGTGCAAGCTCATGCGAAGATTTGATGATTTGTTTTGAAATTTTTTTCTTTCTTTTTCTCTTTCTTTTCCTCATGGCTTCAAGCCTTTCTTCTCTGTTTTTTGGTTTGCATTCTGCTTATTTAGGAAAAAAAAATGACAAGAAGTCAAAGGTCAAAGATTCGGCCAACCCGCTAAACCAAAACAGCTATGCGCGACCTTACGAAAACGGGCATAACTTCTTCTAGAAAACTATAATTCACGAACGGTTTGAAGCCTCAGAAACTAGACTCATAGAGCTTTCCAACCATATATAATTTGGTACCTAACTCTTCCCCAATTGGTTCAGATTTAATTCCAAAGTTGACCCAAAATTTGACTAACTTAACATTGCATTTTTTTATTTCTAATCCCAAGTTTGGCTTTTATTAAACATTTCAAAAATTTCCACCTTGTCCTAGTTGATCAATGTAGATGAAAAGTCAACTAGTTTGGTCAAAGAAGGTGAAAGGTCAATAAAATGCAATTTAAATGAACTTTAAATGCTATTGAATACATGCCAGGTTCGGGGTATCACAACTACCATTTCCAAACGAGCCACGAGTTCTAGAAACCGACTTCGCCAATCGTCCTAAGTTACCATAAGGCACGTCTAAAGACCCCGAAACCCTACTTTACCCTAGAATTCATGCAAAGTCCCGATTTGCCCCTTTGCTCGTTTGAACTACCGTTATCCTAACCAAACACCCAACCAACGCCATAGCCACACCAAAAGTGCTTCCATGGCCTCCCGAGACAATGCCATCACGCAAAACGATAAATTGCCAAACTCGACCTTAACGACCCCAACTTTCACTAAGCCATTTTTCTCCATTTTTCCATTACACAATCCAATTAAACCACACATTTAGGCATTCTAGCATATCTAGCACCTTCCTACATCAACAGAACGCATAATGGAGCAACTTCATCAAAATGGGGGTTTACTATTCATAATTTACTATTCAATTAACAACTTATATTTCAATTTTGATATTCAACCGTAGAAAATGTTAAAAAGCTATAAATACATGTTCTACGATTGCTAGGGAACATTCTTTAAGCAACAAAACGGATAAAATAACAATATACGCATAATTTCTAAAAATTAAAGTTTAGGCATAATATTTTCAAATGCGCAAATAACGATGAAACTCTCACCTTAGACGCTTCTAGATGCTAGGAAAACCACGCCGAATGCCTCGGAAACCACCCCGTGCAAGCCCTCGCGAAGATGTGAAGATTTGAAGTTGAAATTTCTTTTTTTTTTCTCCTATTTTCGGCCAGCTGCTCACTATTTTTCAGCTTGTTTTTTTTTTATTTTGTTATGTTATAAGCTTATAAGGTGACAAGCTTTGGTCAAAGGTCAAACCCCTTGGTCAACCTAACTTAATTTGGTCAATTTAGCCTATTTTCATGCATTTAAAAGCTAAAATACCCAACACCAAATTAATTATAGTTAACAACAAGTAAAATATTAAAATTAAGACACTAAATTCTAGTTTTCACTATTTGCTAAGGACTAGAATTCATTTCCTAACTATCTCTCTCGATATGCTATGCACTTTGCGACAATAAAAGAATAACAATTAAATCTCAAAGAATTTAAGAAAATATATCATTTTTGAAAAGCATCATAGTTTAAAATTTACTCCGGCTCGGAGCTACTTTTCATTTTATTGAAATCCGAGCATTTAAGTGCAAGAAAAATAAAACCGATTGACATAAATATGAAAATAAAGCTACAAATGAATGTTTAACTAAAATAAACACAAAATTCAATGCTAACATTTAAGATGACACTTAATTAGATGCAATTAAATGCCATTAAATACATGCCAGGTTCGGGTTATCACACATAATCCAAGTAAAAGTCAGCATCTCGCTAATCAAAATCATCATCGTGACCAGTAGCTAATAAAATGGCTAGTCGATCTACTGGATCTACTTCTGCCTACCCCGCCTAGTCAAAGATCATCGGGAGTGTTGTTTCATCAAAGGGAGGCCAGCGCCATGGGATAGGATACTTGGCTCCATTGGTGCTTCCCTTCCTTCATCCCTTCATTCCAATCCATCCAGACATATATGGCAACCCGTATTAATTTCTCCAACCATAAAAGAAGGGATTGGACTCAGGTGGGCAAGGCAGGATCTCAACCCATTTCTCCCATCAAGCAAGCATTAGAGTCAATAGGCTTTGTATCTTTCTCATCTGGGATAGGCCCCGAAAAAGAAAGAGCTGTGAAATAGGAAAGACTAGCACAAAGAAGCGAGGACTTTCTCTTCTCGGGCCAGTAACCTTCATTTGATACGTATAGTTTTTGGTAGAGTGGGCGGCGATGTCCCTCACTTAAAGCACGGTGGAGAGATGAGTTGCAAGACGAGTCGATGTTCTCGAAAGTAATGATTCTTGTCCAAAGAAAGTCCGAAGTGGCATATTCGACGCAAGATGAACCTCTATCCATCAACTAATCTATCTGGGGGTGGGAAAAAGAGTACCAATCTCCTTCTTCCGCTCATGCGTCTCGTCCAAGGGTGAGTCTAGTATTCTGCCCTTTCTGGTCGCTTGCTTTCGATTCCCCTATTCGACCCGATTCAATCCCTTCTGCCTTCCTGTTGCATCTTTCTGCATGATGAACCTCTTGGGGGAGTAGTAGACTTTTCACCTGTCCCTCTAGATTAGCTTTTTTTATCGGTGGGGGATAATCCATCCGTATCAAAGGTAGCTCATTCCTCTTGATTTGCTACACCTTATTCCTAAATATCCCCCTTTCATTGGGATTGAACCTAACTAGCAGGTCTCATCTGACTGTTCCCATCCCCGAGATCGGCAGATAATTCGACTCTTGTGCAAAAAAGTTTGGAATGCCAAGTGCATGTATTTTACCTGCATTCCGATCAATGAAAGGTCTAACTATTGGAATAATGATTTCCATTTCTTTTCAATACATTTCGGTCAGTAACATTAGTTAATTAGGTGAAGGTACGAAAAGAGAGGGATTCAACCCCCCGGTAAACAAAAGCCTCCTTAGCAATTCCAATGCTACGCCTTAACCCCCTCGGCCATCTCTCCGACATAATGATTATAACCCAAAAACCGAGTGAATAGCGAGTCATTTATATTCTATTATTTGATAGGTACGACCAATCAATTCTAACTAGAAAAATAGAAAATTTTGCATTCCCTTGCTAAGCCTTGTTTGATCTTTCTTTTTTGAATATCCTCCTTCCTTGGATTAGTACTGGGACGCATATATCAAAAGCTTAGTGTGCAATTTGAACGAGATAGATTTTTTTTTCTAATTCGAAATTAGTATAGTAATTGAGGTTAGACAAAATAGGAGCCAGAAAAGGAAATCATTTTTTTAATCTGGAAAAGTATTCTATCATGGTAAAATTAATTTTGTATCGTACAAGAAATGAAAAACGATAGAAAAAAAAGATCCCCCATTGGGAATGAAATTCTGTTCCCTGCCCCCCTTTTCACAGAAAATGGAGAGATGAATTGATGTATTTATTGAATCCGTCGGGGCTGACGGGGCTCGAACCCGCAGCTTCTGCCTTGACAGGGTGGTGCTCTAAATGATTGAACTACAATCCCAGGAAAATTAGGTGTACAGCCTAAAAAATCTTATTTTTTCTCTTCATTCGAACCATTTAGTTTTGCCGTCTTGTAACAGAGACACAAATGATATACTATATTATGATATAAATCTAATTAATATGCAGTAGACTCGTAGTGGGCTAATTCATGAATTAAATCAAACGGGCCCTTATTAACTAAAGAGTCACGCTCTTTAAATGCCCTAAGAAAGAGGCTTAAGTCATCGCTTCAAATCCGATAAAAGGGCTTTTTTTCCACGAAACTCCTGTCTCTCTTATTTATAAGAGATTCTGACGAACCTTAGTATCTTCATTTTTAAGCAGATAATATAAATATGAAAAAAGGTTACTGCTTAGCGAGTCATTTTTTTTTTGTTTTTAAGTGGAATGTTCATTATGATGATAAGTAGTCGATTAGGAGAACTGCTATGTAACTATAGGGTATACTATTCCTCATGTTTTATTATCCATATTTTATGTCCTAGGACTTAGATATTCTAGATACCCCATTATGAATCGCCAAAGTCTTTCTACTTCTCCATTGTTCCAATCAGATCCAAAAAATGAGAAATCAATCAAAAGTCAATGGACCTGAATTGAATCTTGACTATATAAGCTATTATGATATTAAGAGATTCAATATAGATGAAATTGTGGAAGCGGACCTTTGATTTCCTTGGACCACGTAAGAATTCGTCGTTCGATTGAATCTGTTTGTTCCTGGATGCTCTATAGGAATCTATCGCTATTCCTTTTCCTCCACTCCTTCACCGATAAAGGTTCATTCCGAGTCACAAGATCAAACTTTTTTTTTTATAATAATTTTTGCTTTTTGTTATGGTAATGCAATGGGAAATCAGGTTGTTTCTGATGATGAAAAGAGCTTTTATCTTATGTGAAATTTATGAAAACCTGAAATATCGGTAATATTAGAAGACGACTGTTGGTATCTGATGGTCAGATACCTACGGTCGGTATATCTTTGAAAGCTCAAACGAAGAGAATAAACGGACTCCTTGAGGGCTACTTAAGCCACTTTAGTGCAAACCAAAAGGACTGGAGCTATTGGATTTTGCTCAGTGCTGCAATAACTTAACAACTAAAAAGTTCTGTGTCGAGCTTTAGTCCCTTCGAGTTGGCTACAGGGCAACAGCCTTTGACGCCCCCACACTATTGCGAGAGGAGGGGGACCTGCCCATCAACCTACTTTTCCAAGAGGTGGCAGGAGCGCAACGACCTAGCCCAAACCTACTTAAACAACCGTCAGTGTCACGCCCCGACCCAACCCCCAAGCTAAAGGTTAAGTCCGGACCCGACACACGGACAGAGTCTCCTCTGTACCGTGGACATTCTAAAAACCTGTAAACACTTAAACAAGGTCCCAACAATACAATAGAGCTTTTCTCAATTACACAACAAAGCTATAAGGCCATCCGAGCCTTATAGTACACAATAATTCCAAAACACACAAGCATGCGAGAACTTGTTGTCAGCATAGTCTTATAACCCTTACATTCTAGGAAATCAATAAAACAACTTAAAGAGTAAAGCATTCTACATTAACCATCCACTCCCAAGCATGCAAGGAAATAGGACAAGAATAAAAGTTATTACAGTTCGTAGACTTTTAAAGCTACAACCCAACCATCTAATCTTCGACTTATACAACAAGCATATACAAAGCCCTTGGGCTACAAAATAGTACATAAAGTAATCAGATGAGTCTTCCACATAGCAACAAAATCATTAACCACCTCAAGTTATCAGACACAGCAACTAAGGTAAAGGCTCGATCTGAACTTCTTCTTCCTCAACTAAATCAACAAGCTGGGGATCACCCTCAGCGTCTCCTGAAACAGATATCGAGGTATGAGCAACCACTGTTGCCCAGTGAGGGATATAGTCCCGGGGCGTGCAATGCAACAGATAATACAATTACACAACAATAACACTTTAACAATTTAAGAATCAATGATAACTTAAATAACCACACAATTAAAAGGATACATTTCAACAATCCCCTATACACCAATCTTCACTGGTCTTCAATCACGAACCACGAACCACGAGCACGATCACGATAAGCCGGCATAACCCCAATCACTCCAGTGGGTGTACTCCGGATGTACCCCGAATCCTACGACCCAACATCCCCTGGCAATCTCCGGACCAGGCGAATGAGGGAATAGGGCACGGAGTTTGAATATCCACCGGCAAGCCCTCTGCCGCCCAGCCGATATTCAACACATCCGCCCCGACACTATGGTTGCGCAACCACTATGCAATGCACTCAATGATGGCAAGTTAACAACAATAATATAAGCATTAACACATATGAGGATCAACAAAGTAGGTTGACCTCGTTGCAATTAGTATAGAAGCAAAGATAGAAGCTAATAAGCAGTTTACAAATGAACTTATACCAAATAAGCATAGAATCATTCCAAAAGCTCCAAATCAATTTAAAATCACATATAAACACTCAAGAAGTCCTGACATGGGTTTAGAAGTGTGAGACAACTTAAATTGCACCTAAACCCCTTTGTTTTTCGAACTATTTCTCTTTTAAACCAAAGTTAATGATTTCATTTTCAAAGTAAACTCTCCCAACCTTCTAACTAACCCTCGAGGTATCCTCTCAACCCTCGAACTCCATCAAATGCACGCGTTTACCCTGAAAGCCCCAATTTCCCTCTTTTGGCTTTAAACTATACCTACATTGTCCGGGCTTCAAACAAGGGATATCAAGGCATCTATAGCACCTAGATAGCCTAAGGATACTAGAATTGAAGCCCGAATCCACCCGGAATCGCATTAACCCCGAAAGCCCCAACTTAAAGTCGGCTATTTTCCATTTTTAGGCGATTTAAGGGCAATGCAAGTGTACGGGGCTATTTAATTATCTTCACTAGCACCTAAGGCATCAATTAGAAGCATTAATTCAAGCCAATTCGAGCAATTCCACAAAACCCTAGAAAAAACGTCACTATTCACCCTAAAAATCAAACTAACGATTCTAACCGTTTAAATTGCGAAACGACGGTTCAAAAGTGTTCTCTAGCATTCATATAGATAGTATATTAGCATAGATAACAATTACAATGACATACAATCATATTTTCAACAAATCAATAAATGAGCAATTATCTAAAAATGCAAAAACAAGTCGTGAAATCCCTCACCACTACGCGTAGGAGCACCTAGGAACCTTGCAAACACCCCACACTAGTTGCTCAAGGCTTGGCTTGGCTTGAATTGAAGAGTTGAAGATGGAAAAATGCTCCCAAGGGCAAGGAGGGGCTGTCGGGTTTTGGGGCTGCTGTTTCAGCTTTCTAATTTTTTTTTTTTTTGCATTTTATGAGATTAAGTGTTAATATAAAGGGGTTAAGTTGAGGTGGGGTCCTTTGGGTGTTTAAGCGATCTAATAAAATGTGCGTAGTAAGCTTTAAAACGAGCTTAGATGGTAAAATATATGCTAGCTAATTAATTACCTAAGTTAGTTACGTAACACTATTCACTTGACTTCTAAAATTATTTTCTAAACGAGCCCTCCTAACGCCTTTAGCTCAAATGCACATTTTTCCCACTACTTTTACAATTAATATGATTTGATAAAAATGCTAATTAATTAATAGAAGGCAGTTTAAAAAAAAAAAATAGAGTGAATAGTAGTCACAAAGTCAGTTAATAAGGCATAGAAGTAAATGCGCAAACAAGGGATGCAACAGTAATTAAATGCATGGCAAATTCTCGGGCGTCACAGTCAGGCTTGGCCTAGTCTGAAAGTAGACCTTGTAGAAAAGCGGATAGCAGAGGTAGTCTATAGCTTCAAGCGACCAGCTCGGTGAAAACTCACCTCCTAATCCATATGAGTCAGTTGACTTGGATTAGACTAGACCAACCCAGAGAGGAACATGCCCTTGAGGGTACCACCAGATCTTATAGATGAACCTACTAAAGAAGAAGTTGAGTATATCATAGCTGACCGTACCATGGGCTAGCCCATACACCTACTGCGTGAGTGGAATACTACTTAGTGAAGTACAAAGGCCAACCTAAGAGCGAGGCAAGTCGCGAACGGGCTGAGACTTATGATTCGAAGACCTAGTCAGAGACTACTGGACATCTCGCACAACGACTCTCAACTAGGGCGTTGAGACTTTGATTCAAAAAAAAGATTTTTTGGCTTAATCCGCCTTTACTAAAGATAAAAAAGTAGACTTGTACTCTAGCTAAAAGGTTTTTTTTGAATCAAAGTTTGACTCTAATTAGAACCTTAGCACAAGCTACCTTATGTAAAAACTGGGAAAAATAACGTCAAGTAGAAACGAACAAGGTCTTATCACTATATCTCTTCTTTTTCTTTATCTCTCCTCTATGGAAAGAGGGGATGATACGTGGCATGGTATACCGGATCGTTTCGTCAACGAGACATACGTAAGTCGACATATCTCCATGAATATGTTCTTTTGAGCTAGAACCAATCAATAGAATGAAGTAAAATAATGGTAAGCCTAGGGCTAGGGCGATGAACATGGCTCAAGAATGTCTATAAAAAGCCCTTATCTTCTTCACTCAAAGAGGCAATGCACCCTTTGACTTTATTTATAAAGAATGAATCTTTTAAAGTTATACGGACTCTTTAAAATAAAATGCCACGCTCTGCGTGCCACGAGATATGGAGCGTTCTAATCGAAGACTCTATCAGACTTATTACGGTAAGGCCAATGCACCAGCCAGTCTCGTTGTAAACACGCTGTGCTATAAGCTAAGCTGTTCACCTTGTAGATGGAGGAGATATAGAAAGTGTGTCTGTGTGATTCATAAGATTATATAATAGCACCAGTATATTATTTCACTTAGCCTCCCTCTCCCCGTCCCTTACTCGTCTTTTGCAAGCCGTCATCCTGGATTTTTTTCTGTATGCCGGGTCACCTTTCAATTATTAATTTTTTCATCGGGTCTATATAAAACAGAATGAAAAGCCTGGGTGGTAGCACAAACAAAAGGAGAGAGGAAAAATAGAAAGGGGGGAAGAAGTATAGTGCTAGTTCTTACTAACACTTCTTTATAAAACTTTCATTTTTGAGTGCTTTCTTTGTTCTCTTATTTTGATTGAAAGAAAGAAAAAACTTCCCTTTCTTCCTCTCCCTATCGGTCGAGCATCTTCAAACCTCTTCTTTCTTTTTTATTCCTTCAATGAATTTCGGCTATGCCCAATGCCCTACTAGCTGAATAGGCATAAGAAAGCTAAGCTACCTGAAAAAAAGGCAAGGCGTGCCTTGGATTGAACTCGACGAATTGTGTTTTGCCAGATAGATTTTTTTTTGAAAGATTCTCCATTGGTAATTCAAAAATAGAAAGAATCAATATAAAAAAAGCGCATACGCGAGAAGGGGGCCCCAATACTTCGTCATTCAAGGGGGAAGACTAGCCTCATTACTTCCCACTAGGCTAGAGGTGTACCTAACCCACCTACCCACTCATCAATCACGGTGTTCAACTGACTTTCACTGATGGACCCCTATTGTATTGGAATTAGGCACCCATCTTTTTATTGTTGTCAATTAATCTTTCCCATGTTTGATTCTACTCTATGCTAGAATATTTCTGTGAATGTTATTCTATGAATGTTATTCTGATCTAAGTGGTCCTATTATGTGTCCCTTGCTAGGAAGCATTACTCCTCATTTCATTCCAAATTCAAGAATACGACCAATATAATTGATTGGTCTATGCGCCTCTCTTATTACTTTTTTGTATCCCTTTATTCTTCGAATACAATTCGATCCTTCTATGGCCAAATTTCATTTTGTGGAAAGCCTTTGATGGATTCCTTATGAAAACATCAATTTTTATTTGGGTATAGACAATATCTCTTTATTCTTCGTGATATTGACCACATTTAAGATCCCTATTTTCATTTTAGTGGGTTGGTATGGTATGAGAAGTTATGGGAAATAGTACATTACAGCATCTCTAATTCGTGAAATTTTAATGATTGTTGTCTTCTGCATGCTGGATCTTTTACTATTCTATGTTCTTCCCTAAAGTGTGCCAATCCCTATGTTGTGTGGAGCTGAGCATCTTTTATTCGCTGGGATAAAGCTTTTCCTCTACAGCGGCCTTGTACAGTAAACCCCTTATGGGCGGTCGTTCGTAAAGTAGTCCCTGTGAAGCTTTCGGGATGAGAGGTAGTCTTGTGTGTAAGCATAGCATTTCTAGTTGAACCCGCCCAATCCAACTAAGAACTAAACCTAACAAACACATATTTTTCCTTTTGGGAGGGTATTCCGAGTAGTGGGTACCTCGTAAGACCTCGACCCGCCTACTCGAGTCTTGTATAGATATGCAGGAAGGGGTAGTCCTAGGTGTGTGTAAGGTTTATGTTTGTTCGTGAGAATGGATTCCTCGTCAAGTCAGTTTGGGGGGTGTGGTTACACTTAAGCGAATTCGGGTAATGGCTACAAGGGAGAAATTGAAAGGAAACTGTACTTGACCAGGGATGGACGTAAACTGGTAAGCTGTCGAGGGTAGGGATAATCGTCTAGGTCTTATTGTGAAAGAAAAAAGTCGCCCTACCACAGCAGGCGGGTTGCTTTCTCTGTCGTTGCCAGGGAGCTCTTGGTGAGGCGATCTTAGGATAAGTTGCTAAAACAAACGGGAGGCGAGGATTGACCCGTTCAATCAAATTCTGAACAAAGATTGTTGGCAGCAGGTGGAGACTTTTTTTTGGCCCCTTCAAAAGGAAATGCGAGCAGGGTAGAGCTCGGCAAATTGGTCAAGAATAGGGTAAGGTCCTGTCCTTAAGATTTAGATAAGAAAATAGTTCCAAACCTTTATGCCCGTATAAGTGTTGCGTACAAGTTATGGCCAAGATTATTAGGAAAGACCTATTTGAACTGCTCTTATCACAGTAGTAGAGCGTAAAGGCCATATGTAACACCCTGATCCCTCTCGAGACCGGAAGTTCTATCAATCAATCTAATCACAACCCAATTCTAAACCCGAGCAAAATTTTTAGGGAAAAACGGACGGAGTCTTCCCTGTTTCTAGGCAAAAAGCGAAACCTGCAATAGCATATAAGTGGACCAGCACCCTGTCCAAACATTCAACCATCTCAAGGCCATCCGAGTCTCGGTTCTCAACAATTAAACATAGCAAATATACATATTTCTAGGTACCCAAACTATTCTAACTCTTTTCCTTTAGACAATTACATAAATGCAATGAAGTTCAACTATACTAACTGAATACATAAACTAGCTTTTCAAATCACTTCAATAACCTAGTAAAACTTAAATTACAGTCCTTTTTAACATTAAATACAAACAACACATGAAACATACATCTTTTCATCTTTGATAACTCAATCCACATAGCACGCAAGACAACTCTTCAAGCACGAACTTTCACATATCCACGAACTTTCCAGCTAACATGATATTCCCTTAAATGTGGTGGTAAGGAGTGAGTATACACAACACGTATACTCAGTGAGGGCGAGACAGTTATCGAGGTGGAGAGAAAGAAAGTCGTGCAATGCAAATAGGTACAGTTAAGAAATATAATCAATAAGAAAGTATTCAATATAAACGACAATTCAATAAACAATTAAAGAAAGCATTAATACAACCATTCAAAGCTATATCACACTCTAAAGGCTGTGGTTCACTCATACGAGCAATGTACCATGCGATTCGATTCCACGACCATTACAACAATCTCGAGCTTGATGTTGACAACGATGACAATAAGCGCGCAACCACCTTATAACATCCACTGGGTGTACTCCGGATGTACCCTGACACATGTACGACCCAAATTTCCCAGGGTAGCACCCCTAACAAAAATGGGAATAGGACACGAAGCTAGAGCAAACCAACCCTGGAAGCCCGAGACTGCCCAAAGAGGCCCATCACTCATGCGCCTGACACTTATGCAATGCAATACGAGATACAAGCAATAGACGAGCAATAGCACGGAAATGCAGATTAGTGGCGTTAAACGAGATACCAAATATTTACAATCAATAATAGCAATCAATTAACTTTTCAAGCATGATTATCATTAACTTCAACAAGAACATCAATTAAACACGTAATAGCAGTTCAAACACGAAAACGACAAATATCACTATTGAATCCCTAACTTCCAAAGGAAATTACTAGCAAACGAGCTACAGGATTAGGAAACCGATTTCATTACATTCACTTAGGCACTACAAGGCACGTTTCTTTGTCACTAAACCTCACTTTCCCAACTGAAGCCCGAAAGTCCACCTACTGCATTTGAACTACAGTTATGCTAACCGGTCGCTCACTCAACGCCACAACAGCACCAAAAGTGCTTCCATGCCCTCAATAGCAAAACCCCCAACCCAATTCGAGCACGGTCAACACTTGCTCAAACGGCCCCTTTACGTTTCTTTGTCTAATTTTTAATTTTAACAAAGGCCGGTCCATTTTTATTACACATTTTATCTTTCTATCATCAATGGCACCTATCCAAATCAAGAAATCACAATTCGGATCAAAATCTGAAATTCTAGGGTTTTACTATTCAAAATCACTATTTATTATTCTTTCCCAATTTCAAATACGCAATTTCAGCCGTAAAAATCTCTAAATAACTTTCAAACAATGCTCTACGATCATTATAGAACCTAATTCAAGCAATAAAAGGCATTTAAACACAATATATAACAAATCTAAGAAATTGAAACAAAATTTAAATTTTATTTAAAATGCACAAAAGCGTGAAAACCCTCACAATGATTGAAGACCAAGACCCGCAAGGACCCGAGCCACGATCCTCGTTCGATTCCATGCAAGATTTTGGCCTAAAAATGCAAAATCAATTTTTCTTTCTTTTTCCTCAAACCTTCGGCCAAGGGGGGACAAAATGGGCATTTAGGGATTTGTTTTGTTTTGATTTTTTCGTTGTTTTATTTTTAAAAGATGTCAAAGGGGATTTTGCAAGGTCAAGCTTAAGTGAAAATATGGTCAAACAAGCTTATTTTGATGCCATTTAACCGAATTCAAGTTAAAATAATACAATTTTAATGAAAATCAACTAAAACTAGCTAA
Source organism: Ehretia macrophylla (assembly GCA_037974665.1). NCBI lineage: Eukaryota > Viridiplantae > Streptophyta > Magnoliopsida > Boraginales > Ehretiaceae > Ehretia > Ehretia macrophylla. The sequence continues at coordinate 31,424,847 of CM075766.1, forward strand.
ATTAAACTAGAAACACTATTCACAAAATCCGAGAAATATTCCTCTAACTTTTATTTTCGAAATGCTACGATCGAACGGTCAATAAACGATCGCTAATCAAATGATGAGCAATAATATAAAACTATAATTTTTGAAAAGTAGAATAGTATAATAGTTTAAAATTCACTCCGGCTTGGAGTTACTTTTCTCATTTAAATGAAAACCGAGTAATTTAATGCAAGAAAATTAAAACCGATTATTAAAATAATCAAAATAATCAATATTCATTTAAAAATAACTAATTTAACTATTTCTAGAATATTTCCAAGAATTATGAAATTAATGTTAAGATACAAATAAATAAGTTAATATAAACATGTAGTCAAATGCAATTAAATACTAACACTTAAGATGACACTTAATTAAATACAAGAGAATAAATCCAATTACTATAATTAATAGAAATAGGTAATAATTTTTTAATTAATCAATATAAAAATTATTAAATACTTCTAAAAGAAATATCAAAATAGTGCAAAATAGATGATTTAACCAGTTAAACACTTAATTAAATGTAGTTAAATGCTATTAAATGCATGCCGGGTTCGGGTTGTCACACCATAAGCCATGGGGCGGCCATAACATAAGGCTATTACTTTCACACCTCTCTCTCATAGAGAGAGATCCGCTGCGTGAGCAACCCGACTGTGCCTTACATGTGCTCTACAGGTCGCACTCCATCTTTCTTCCCAACGAGCTCATTTTTCTTTTGATTGGAAAGACGGGCCTTGCGTTCGGTTCGAAAGGCATGGTTTTTAGTATGTCTCCAAATAGGTCCCCCACTAGTCCGGCTAGCTAGTGAGCGGTTCTTTCGGGCAGGAAGTAAGACGGGCCCTACGGGCGGGCATCTCTCGCAAGGCAAGCACCATTGTTCACCACCGCTCGAGAAGCAAAAGATTCGAGAGTCCAGGCTGAAAATACATGCATAGATAGTGGTCTAATGCCAAGGCCGACAACGGAAGCACGAGACATAGCCGTATGAGGTTGAAGTCTCACGTACAGTTCTCTGAGAATGGAGTGCTTACCTACTGGAGCTTCAACCAACCACCACCGGTCAATTCAGCTTTGGGGCCACCCCTTACTCTACCATTATTATAGGGGTATGGGGTTCGAGACAAAGAAATATCAAGGCAACATATCAGTTTTTCCTTTATACTTTACTTGGATCGATTTTTATGCTATTAGCTATTATGTTGATTCTTCTCCAAACAGGAACAACCGATTTACAAATATCATTAACCACAGAATTTAGTGAGTGGTGCCAAATCTTTCTATTGATTGCTTCTTTCGCCTCTTTCGCCTCATTCGCTGTCAAAGTGCCTATGGTACCAGTTCATATTTGGTTATCTGAAGCTCATGTAGAGGCACCTACGACAAGATCTGTCATCTTGGCAGGAATTCCTTTAAAATTGGGAACCTACAGGTTTTTAAGATTTTCAATACCCATGTTTCTCGAAACGACACTTTCACTTATACTTTAAGCGCGATTGCTATAATATATACATCCTCGACCACTTTAAGATAGATCGATCTTAAGAAGATCATTGCTTACTCCTCAATAACTCATATGAATCTGGTGACTATTGGTATGTTTAGTCGGGTGGCGGCCGTTAGGTCACCTATTTTGAGTTATGGACACATAAGGCCAAAACATATATGTCGGGCGTGCGACCTATCAACCTACTGGCAATGGGAGAAAAAACATAGTGTGACGCCAGAGATTTAGCCATGCATTTAATTACTGTTGCATCCCTTGTTTGTGCATTTATTTCTGTGCCTTACTAACTGACTTTTATGACTACTATTCACTCCATTTTTAAACTGCCTTCTATTAGTTAATTAGCATTTTTATTAAATCATATTAATTATTAAAGTAATGAGAAAAATGTGCATTTGAGCTAGAGGCGATAGGAGAGCTCGTTTAGAAAATGACTTTTGTAGTTGAATGAATAGTGTTACGTAACTAACTTAAAGATTTAATTAACTAGCACACATGTTTCACCTTAGGCTCGTTTTTAAGCTTACTACGCGCATTTTAGAAGCCACATAAGCACCCAATCAAGACCCCACCTTAGCCAATCATTAAATAACCTTATTTAGCTCATTAGATAACAAAGAAAAAAAAAATAAAAGCTGAAATTGGAGCAGGAGCTGGCCGACAGCAGCAAACAGTGAGGAAAAACCATTTTTGCTCTTCAACTCTTCGATTCAAGCCACTCCAAGCCTAGAGCAACTAGATTAGGGTGTGTGCAAGCTTCCTAGAGGCTCCTACGCGCATTGGTGAGGGATTTCACGACTTGTTTTTGCATTTTTAAATAGTTGCTCATTTCTTGATTTGTTGAAAATATGATTATATGCCATTGTAATTGTTATCTATGCTAATATACCATCTATATGAATGCTAGAGAACACATTTGAACCGTCGTTTCACAATTTAAACGGTTAGAATCGTTAGTTTGATTTTTAGGGTAAATAGTGACGTTTTTTCTAGGGTTTTGTGTAATTGCTCAAATTAGCTTGATTTAATACTTCTAATAGATGCCTTAGGTGCTAGTGAAGATAACCTAATAGCCCCGTGCACTTGCATTGCCCTTAAATCGCCTAAAAATGGAAAATAGCCGACTTTAACTTGGGGCTTTCGGGGTTAATGCGAATCCGGGTGGATTCGGGCTTCAATTCTAGTATCCTTAGGCTACCTAGGTGCTATAGATGCCTTGATATCCCTTGTTTGAAGCCCGGACAATGTATGTGTAGTTTAAAGCCATAAGAGGGAATTTGGGGCTTTCGGGGTAAACGCGGGCATTTGAACGAGTTAGAGGGTTGAGAGGGTACCTTGAGGGTTAGTTAGAAGGTTGGGAGAGTTTCCTTTGAAAATGAAATCATTAACTTTGGTTTGGAAGAGAAATAGTTTGTAAAATGAAGGGGTTAAGTGTAATTTCGGTTGTCTCACACTTCTAAACGCACGGCATGACTTCTTGAGTGTTTATATGTGATATTAAGTTGATTTGGAGCTTTTGGTATAATTATATGGTTATTTTGTAATGTCTCTTTGCAAAACTGCATATTTGCTTATATAATTGTTCTATTCTGATTGCATCGAGGTCAACCTACTTTGTTGATCCTCATATGTGTTAATGCTTATATTATTGCTATTAACTTGCCATCGTTAAGTGCATTGCATAGTGGTTGCGCAACCATAGTGTCAGGGGCGGATGTGTTGAATATCGGCTGGGCGGCACAGGGCTTGCCGGTGGATATTCAAACTCCGTGCCCTATTCCATCATTCGCCTGGTCCGGAGATTGCCATGGGATGTTGGGTCGTAGGATTCGGGGTACTTCCGGAGTACACCCACTGGAGTGATTGGGGTTATACCGGCTTATCGTGATCGTGCTCGTGGTTCGTGGATCGTGATTGAAGACCTGTAAAGATTGGTGTATAGGGGATTGAGTGAAATGTATCCTTTTAAATGTGTGGTTATTTAAATTGTCGTTGTGTCCTTAATTGTGTAAGTGTTATTGTTGTATAATTGTATTATATGTTGCATTGCACGCCCCGGGACTATATCCCTCACTGGGCAACAGTGGTTGCTCATACATCGATATCTGTTTCAGGAGACGCTGGGGGTGATCCCCAGCTTGTTGTTTTAGTTGAGGAAGAAGAAGTTCATATTGAGCCTTTACCTTAGTTGCTGTGCCTGATAGCTTGAGGTGGTTAATGAATTTGCTGCTATGTGGAAGATTCATCTGATTACTTTACGTACTATTTTTTGGCCTAAGGGCTATGTATATGTTGTTGTGCAAATTGAAGGATAGTAGATTGTGGTGTAGAATTGGAAGCCATGTCTTGTAATAACTTTTATTCTTGCCTTTATTTCCTTGCATGCTTGGGAGTGGATGGTTAATGTAGAATGCATTATCCTTTAAGTTGTTTTATTGATTTCCTAGAAGGTTATGATTATAAAACTATGCTGATAACAAGGTCTCGCATGCTTGTGTGTGTTTTGGAGATATTGTCTACATTAAGGTTCGGAGGGCTTTATAGCTTTGTTGTTTAATTGAGAAAAGCTTGTATTGTATTGTTGGGACTTTGTTTAGGTGTTTACAGGTTTTTGGAATGTCCACGGTACAGGGGAGACTCTGTCCGTGTGTCGGGTCCGGACTTAACCTTTAGCTTGGGGGTTGGGTCGGGGCGTGACATTTAAGTGGTATCAGAGCTATAGATTGCATGAAGCCGGGTTAAATTTCTCGGTCTGTGGGTAGAGATTTGTTATGTGACTTTGTGAATACATGAGTCCTTGATTTTGATTGACCTAAGTGAAATTTGAATAAGGAATGAACATGCTAGCATGGAAATGGAATATCAAGAGTCTAGAATGTCAAGTATGATCCAGTGATTTATGTGTACTTCAAGAATGTGGAATATTTATTTGAACTTCTATGTACTTGACTTTATGTGAATCTAATTGGACTTTCTTTATGTGTTTACTTATAAATTGCATATATACACATATATACCTGTCATAACACTTTGCATTCTAGCTATTCGAGATGGGGCCTCGCCGTCGTGCTGATAATCCGAATGTTGGTGGAGAACCCGAGGGGGTTCATGGGCAAGAAGCTGAGGTGGCCGAAAATGCACCGCAGGTTCAAGAACCGAGCACTGCACAGATCTTGGCCACGATGGCCACTGCTATGAACACTATCGCCCAGTTTGTTACACAACAGGGTCAGCCAGGGGTCGTTGGAGGTAATCAGACTGCGAGAGCCGGAGGTAGTGGCCCTACCGGAGGTAATCTGTATGATCGGTTTATACATCATGGGGCCTATACTTTCTTTGGGGAGCCGGACGATATGAAAGCTGAGATGTGGTTAAGGAAGTTTGAGAGAGTGGCAGCAATAGTGGAGTGCCATGATGACAGGAAGATTACTTATGCTACTTTCCTTCTCGAGGGTGATGCTGAAGATTGGTGGAATACCATCAGTGAGAAATGGGGAGCTGAGGGAGTTCATCATACGTGGGCCGACTTTGTCCGAGAATTTCGAGACAAGTATATATCGGTAGTTGCCCGCGAGAGGCGACAAACTGAGTTCATAAACTTGAAGCAGGGAAGTATGACGGTAGATCAATACGAGGCTACTTTTACCCGGCTTTCCCGTTATGCACCAGCTTTAATTCAGCTGGAGGACATGAAGATTCAGAGGTTCCTCCTGGGTTTGAGGAGAGATATTATGCTGAACTTGTCTTCAAATGATTTTCCTAACTATGCTGCAGTAGTCCGAGCTGCCTCGAGATATGTGAAACGGAAGGCCGATGTGTTAGCCGAGACCAGTCAATCGAGTAAACGGTTTTAGTCTCAGAGTCAAGGGTACCAGGGGCAGGCTGTATCAGTTGGGCAGAGTTCACAGCCGAGGCAGACTCAGAGTTACACCGGGCCTACTCAGACTCAGGCACGACCAGTCCAGAGTCAGACTCAGAGTCAGTTCCGTCCAGCAGTTTCCCGTTCGCAGCAGGGTAGTTCAGCTACCTCTACTTACAGAGCTCCTTCGGGAGGCACTGTTGCAAGACGTCACCAGCAGTGCAGCTTCTGTCAGCGCCAGGGCCACACTGAGGATGTTTGTTGGAAGAAACATAACAAGTGTACAGGTTGCGGCAGTGATCAGCACAGGGTTAAAGACTGTCAGAAATTTAAGAACCCTAGAGGTCAGACATCAGCTCAGAACTCTCAGACCAGGGCACCAGCTGCAGCACCACCACCACGAGGTCAGGCCCGTGTATTTGCTTTGGATGCTGAGGAGCTTCCGAACACTACTGCTGTGGTAGAAGGTATTTTTCTTCTTAATGATCAGTCAGTTAAGGTTTTAATTGATTCCGGGGCTTCGCATTCTTTTATTACTCCTACTTGTGCACAAAATGCTAAATTGAAACATGATAAATTGTTGCATGAGATTGTGGTTTATACTCCTATGGGTCCGAAGTTTGTTACTAGATCTATTTGCAGAGCATGTAGTATATTTATTGAGGGTCGTGTTTTTCCTGCTGATTTGATTATCCTACCCTTCAATGACTTTGAAATTATATTGGGGATGGACTGGCTAAGTAAATATTATGCCCAGCTTGATTGTAGAAAGAAGATTGTGTATCTAGAAATGCCTGACCAGCCTGTACTTAAAATAGTTGGTAGTAGAAAATCTACGGGAACTCCTATTATTTCTTCTATTAGGGCATCTAAATTATTGAGCAAGGGTTGTGAGGCTTATCTTGCATATTTGATTAATCAACCTGGGGATCAATTGAAATTGAATGATGTACCTATCGTGAGGGAGTTTCCGGGGGTCTTTCCTGAGGAATTACCTGGGTTACCGCCTGATAGAGAGATAGAGTTCATGATTGATTTATTGCCGGGGACTTCACGTATCTCTAGGACTCCGTACAGAATGGCTCCACCTGAATTGCAGGAATTGAAAGTTCAATTGCAGGGCTTGCTTGAGAAGGGATTCATTCAGCCGAGTTCTTCACCGTGGGGTGCGCCAGTTCTATTCGTTAAAAAGAAAGACGGATCTCTTCGCCTATGCATTGATTACCGGGGTCTTAATCAGGTAACCATCAAAAATAAATATCCTTTGCCTTTAATCGAAGAGTTATTTGATCAGTTGCAAGGCGCCAGGGTCTTCTCTAAATTTGATCTGAGGCAGGGTTATTATCAGCTGAGGATTAAGAAAGATGATGTTCCTAAAACTGCTTTCAGAACTCGATATGGCCATTATGAGTTTGTTGTCTTACCGTTTGTTCTTACTAATGCTCCCGCCGCATTCATGGACTTAATGCAGAGGGTATTCCGTCCTTATCTGGACCAATTTGTGGTCATATTTATTGATGATATCCTTGTCTATTCTAAATCTGAGGCGGAACATGAACAACATCTCAGAATTGTGTTGCAGACTCTTCAGGAGCATCAGTTATTTGCAAAGTTTAGCAAATGTGAATTCTGGCTTAAACAAGTTGCTTTTCTTGGCCATATTATCTCGCAGGATGGTATTTATGTTGATCCAGCGAAGATTGAAGTTGTGTTATCTTGGAAACGACCTGAAACTGTCACGGAAATTCGTAGCTTTCTTGGTGTAGGTGAGTCTTATCGGATGTTTGTCAAGTATTTCTCTTAGATTGCTTGGCCTTTATCTCATCTTACTCAGAAGAAAACAGTGTTTGACTGGAATGATAAATGCGAGGCCAGCTTCCAGGAATTGAAGAAGAGATTGACTACAGCTCCTATTCTTGCTTTACCTGAGGGTTATGATAATCTGGTGATCTATAGTGATGCTTCGAAGGAAGGTCTGGGTTGTGTATTGATGCAGAATGGCCGGGTTATTGCTTATGCTTCCAGGAAACTGAAGCCTTATGAACTCAACTATCCGACTCATGATCTTGAGCTTGCAGCTATCATCCTTGCATTAAAGAAATGGCGTCATTATCTCTGGGGCAACAAATTTGAAATCTTCACTGATCATAAGAGCTTGAAATATCTGTTTTCACAGAAAGAGTTGAACATGAGGCAGAGGCGATGGTTGGAATTACTTGAGGACTATAACTGCACCATTAACTATCTTCCGGGTAAGGCCAATATTGTTGCTGATGCTTTGAGCCGAAAGGCTACTGTTGCTAGCTTGATTATCAAGAATTGGGAATTCATGGAAGAATTGTGCTTATGGAAGCCTAGTACTTCAAATTCTGGTATTCAATTTGCAAGTTTGCAGATTCAATCTCTGTTGTTATCCAGGATTCGAGAAGCTCAACAGGCTGATCTTCAATTGTTGAAAGTCTTAGAGAATTCTAAAGGGGGAGAGTCGGATTTCAAACTGCACGACGATGGTATTCTTAAATTCAAGGGTAGAATCTGTATTCCGAATGATCCAACTCTAAAGAAGGATATTCTTGCTGAGGCACACAGTTCTCGATATACTATCCATCCAGGCAGTACGAAAATGTATAAAGATTTAAAGCAGAATTTCTGGTGGAATAATATGAAGAGAGAAATTGCTGACTATGTTGCCCGATGTCTTACTTGTCAGAAAGTTAAAGCAGAACATCAGAGACCTGCAGGGTTGTTGCAGCCTTTGGCTATTCCTGTTTGGAAATAGGATCATATTACTATGGATTTCGTATCAGATTTACCGAGGTCTTCGAGGGGTAATGACTCAGTCTGGGTTATTGTGGATAGACTGACCAAGACTTCTCATTTTATTGCTAAAAGGAAGTCTGATTCTCTTGATAAACTGGTAGAGTTGTATATTGAGAATGTTGTCCGGCTACATGGAATTCCAAAGAGTATCGTGTCAGATAGAGATCCCAGATTCACATCTCAGTTCTGGCAGAAGATTCAGAAAGCTTTGGGCACGAATTTGAATTTCAGTACAGCTTATCATCCTCAGACAGATGGTCAATCCGAGAGAACTATCTTAATCCTCGAGGATATGTTACGGGCTTGTATTCTGGACTTCGGTAAGAGTTGGGAGAAGTATTTGCCACTAGCAGAGTTCGCCTACAACAATAGTTATCAAGCTACTATTGGTATGGCACCTTATGAGGCACTTTATGGGCATAAATGTCGGTCTCCTCTCTACTGGGATGATGTTGGTGAAATGAAGACTATCGACCCTACTCTCTTACCTGAAATGAACAAAATGATTGATCATGTGCAGCTTATCAGAAAAAGAATGCTTACAGCTCAGAGTCGGCAAAAGAGTTATGCAGATAGATGCCGTCGTGATCTGAAATTTACTGTAGGGGATCGAGTATTTCTGAAGATTTCTCCTCGCAAGGGGTTGATTCGGCATGGTAAAGGAGGTAAACTCAGTCCTCGATATGTGGGACCATTTGAGATAACTGAAACTGTTGGTGATTTGGCTTACCGTCTAGCTTTACCTCCCAGTGTAGGCAGAATTCATGATGTATTCCATGTTTCTATGGTTCGGAAGTATCAGCCAAATCCCTCTCACATACTTGAGCCGGAACCGCTAGAGATCAGTGAAACTTTGACCTACACTGAGAAACCTCTTCGAATTGTTGATCAGAAAGTTCAGGAGCTGAGGACTAAAAGCATTCCGATGGTTAAAGTTCTGTGGGATCATCACGGAGTAGAGGATGCGACGTGGGAAAGAGAGGATCAGATGCGGGAACGGTATCCAGAGTTATTCGCCGAATCATGTAAGAATTGCGTGGACGCAATTAGATTAAGGGGGAGAGGATGTGATGCCCGAGATTTAGCCATGCATTTAATTACTGTTGCATACCTTGTTTGCGCATTTATTTCTGTGCCTTACTAACTGACTTTTATGACCACTATTCACTCCATTTTTAAACTGCATTCTATTGGTTAATTAGTATTTTTATTAAATCATATTAATTGATAAAGTAGTGGGAAAAATGTGCATTTGAGCTAGAGGCGTTAGGAGAGCTCGTTTAGAAAATGACTTTTGTAGTTGAATGAATAGTGTTACGTAACTAACTTAAAGATTTAATTAACTAGCACACATGTTTCACCTTAGGCTCGTTTTTAAGCTTACTACGCGCATTTTAGAAGCCACATAAGCACCCAATCAAGACCCCACCTTAGCCAATCATTAAATAACCTTATTTAGCTCATTAGATAACAAAGAAAAAAAAAATAAAAGCTGAAATTGGAGCAGGAGCTGGCCGACAGCAGCAAACAGTGAGGAAAAACCATTTTTGCTCTTCAACTCTTCGATTCAAGCCACTCCAAGCCTAGAGAAACTAGATTAGGGTGTGAGCAAGCTTCCTAGAGGCTCCTACGCACATTGGTGAGGGATCTCACGACTGGTTTTTGCATTTTTAAATAGTTGCTCATTTCTTGATTTGTTGAAAATATGATTGTATGCCATTGTAATTGTTATCTATGCTAATATACCATCCATATGAATGCTAGAGAACACATTTGAACCGTCGTTTCGCAATTTAAACGGTTAGAATCGTTAGTTTGATTTTTAGGGTGAATAGTGACATTTTTTCTAGGGTTTTGTGTAATTGCTCGAATTAGCTTGATTTAATGCCTCTAATAGATGCCTTAGGTGTTAGTGAAGATAACCTAATAGCCCCGTGCACTTGCATTGCCCTTAAATCGCCTAAAAATGGAAAATAGCCTACTTTAACTTGGGGCTTTTGGGGTTAATGCGAATCCGGGTGGATTCGGGCTTCAACTCTAGTATCCTTAGGCTACCTAGGTGCTATAGATGCCTTGATATCCCTTGTTTGAAGCCCGGACAATGTATGTGTAGTTTAAAGCCATAAGAGGGAATTTGGGGCTTTCGGGGTAAACGCGGGCATTTGAACGAGTTAGAGGGTTGAGAGGGTACCTTGAGGGTTAGTTAGAAGGTTGGGAGAGTTTCCTTTGAAAATGAAATCATTAACTTTGGTTTGGAAGAGAAATAGTTTGTAAAATGAAGGGGTTAAGTGTAATTTCGGTTGTCTCACACTTCTAAACGCACGTCATGACTTCTTGAGTGTTTATATGTGATATTAAGTTGATTTGGAGCTTTTGGTATAATTCTATGGTTATTTTGTAATGTCTCTTTGCAAAACTGCATATTTGCTTATATAATTGTTCTATTCTGATTGCATCGAGGTCAACCTACTTTGTTGATCCTCATATGTGTTAATGCTTATATTATTGCTATTAACTTGTCATCGTTAAGTGCATTGCATAGTGGTTGCGCAACCATAGTGTCAGGGGCGGATGTGTTGAATATCGGCTGGGCAGCAGAGGGCTTGCCAGTGGATATTCAAATTCCGTGCCCTATTCCCTCATTCGCCTGGTCCGGAGATTGCCAGGGGATGTTGGGTCGTAGGCTTCGGGGTACATCCGGAGTACACCCACTGGAGTGATTGGGGTTATGCCGGCTTATCGTGATCGTGCTCGTGGTTCGTGGATCGTGATTGAAGACCAGTGAAGATTGGTGTATAGGGGATTGAGTGAAATGTATCCTTTTAAATGTGTGGTTATTTAAATTATCGTTGTTTCCTTAATTGTCTAAGTGTTATTGTTGTATAATTGTATTATATGTTGCATTGCACGCCCCGGGATTATATCCCTCACTGGGCAACAGTGGTTGCTGACACCTCGATATCTGTTTCAGGAGACGCTGAGGGTGATCCCCAGTTTGTTGATTTAGTTGAGGAAGAAGAAGTTCAGATTGAGCCTTTACCTTAGTTGCTGTGCCTGATAGCTTGAGGTGGTTAATGAATTTGCTGCTATGTGGAAGACTCATCTGATTACTTTACGTACTATTTTGTGGCCTAAGGGCTATGTATATGTTGTTGTGCAAATTGAAGGATAGTAGATTGTGGTGTAGAATTGGAAGACATGTCTTGTAATAACTTTTATTCTTGCCTTTATTTCCTTGCATGCTTGGGAGTGGATGGTTAATGTAGAATGCATTATCCTTTAAGTTGTTTTATTGATTTCCTAGAATGTTATGATTATAAAACTATGCTGAGAACAAGTTCTCGCATGCTTGTGTGTGTTTTGGAGATATTGTGTACCTTAAGGCTCGGATGGCCTTATAGCTTTGTTGTTTAATTGAGAAAAGCTTGTATTGTATTGTTGGGACTTTGTTTAGGTGTTTACAGGTTTTTGGAATGTCCACGGTACAGGGGAGACTCTGTCCGTGTGTCGGGTCCGGACTTAACCTTTAGCTTGGGGGTTGGGTCGGGGCGTGACACATAGCATGTCGTAATAAAAGCTTGATTCGAGGCGTCAGCAAAACACTATTGTCTGTTCCAAAAACAAACGCCTCTTAGCACCACGGGATGGGAGTGGGGGACGGCCCTACGCGTAGGTAAGAGCAGCACCGGCTCTACGAAGTTAGAATCGAATCTTTCTGTTGGCTTTCCCAATTCATTTGTGAACAATAATTCAAGGACGTGAAGCGAGTACTTATAGCTGCTTCGCCTGCTTCTTATTATGGCGGTTATGTTTTTGTGGCAGAATGAAACGAAAAGCGATATGATCGTGTTATTTTCAAATCGATTGATAGATAGTCTGATCTGTTCTGATGGATCGAAAAAGATAAAGAGAGAATCTACCAAGAATAAGATAAAATCTCCTATTTCTATGTATTAATGAGTAAACTACATATTCTTGATCCATCAGAAAGAAATCGATATGTATCTGATGGAGTCTACATCATACGTAGAGCGCCTAAGCACTTTTTAGGCCAGCTCAGTTCTCTTATCCATCCCAACGGTCCAATGCACTGGGCTCATCTCATGGAGGGAAAAGCCAAAATGTAGTTGTCTTGTTTGCCACCTCGACGCATTCTCTTTTATCCCCGGTATCGTCCCACACAGAAAAAAAGAGCAGAACCCCGACCCGAACTGTAGGTCTACTAACGTAAAGCAAGGAGTTAAGCCTGAACTGGCGAATCGAAGTCACTTTCGAAACCATACTTCCTACAGCTAACATGTGTCCAGTCCAGTGGGAACGCAGCCCAAACGAGCGTTAACTGCTATACCAAATCCCCCGCTAGCCATCGGGGACCGAGTGGTAAGGCCATGATCTGCAGGGGAACTAATCACTCATTCTTCCATTGGGGACAGGTGCACGAACGACAACTCCAAATGTCATACATCCGTCGCCTACCTACTGTTTATGTGGTCCCAGCGAGATCCAGCTAAGTTAAGGAACTTAGTGTCGTGGCTGCTCCACTCCGCTGCGGTCTCATGAATTGAACTTCATTGCCTTCCTGCGAGCGAAGCGAATGGGCATTGTGCCATGGATTAGTTTCGGGGTGGGGAACGAAGAGAGACCAGACGAATGATTCATTTGGATCGACAAGCTTTTTCAGTCGAAAAACTAAGAATCAATGGAATGTCTGTCTATCTATAAACATCTATTCTATCTGTATATCTAGGGGATCTCTCTATACATATAAAAGTGTTTTATGGCATGATATGATCGCCTAGCCGTAGCCGTATATCAGCTACACTCAATATGCGGGATTTTTGTTGAATCGGATCTTTTGGGAAGCTTTTGGACCTAGCAAAAAGGACTCTAAGCCTTCTCGCAAGCAAGCGCGAGAGAAGCAAGCACAGTAGAAGGGAGTCACCATAAAAAAGTGACAAGGAAGCGAAGCTGTCTACAAAGCGGTAGCTTTCCCTGATCGACTAAAATACAAGAGTCACGACCTACTTTGATTCAAAAGAAAGGCGAAGGGTTTGGCAACAAGCAAACTATTTTCTATCATAGTTGCAAGGGTTCTAAACCTTAACTACTTAAGTACCAAAGGCTGCTTTTGGTTGGTTTCATAAGGGGGTTGTTCACTACAAGCTATTAGCGCTTAACCCTGTCTTAGATTGAACGTCGACTTATCTTATTGTTGTTCAATCCCTAAGGCGTGTTTCTGCTGAGAACGAAATAGTGTTCATGTCCAAAGGTGAACAAAGCCCTAGCTTATAGAGTTCGTTGCTTTTCTCAAGCCGGATAAGGGCTTATTAAGTACCAATACAAACTAAAACTAGACCAAAGTGGAAAGGCCACTATAGAAGCTAGAAGTAGCTAGCCTATAGTAGCTGACCTAACTAAAGCGTCACGACAACATAAAATTAGCCTTATAAATTGAATCTTAAGTAGGGGGCTTAGCTCGCCCGCCTACTAATCAAAGAGGCTAAAGAGTAAGCATAAGCTCTTCGAGCTTCCCTTCATTCGCTTCGCAGGAGCCGCACAGCACATAACTGGAAGTCAGAAGGCCCATATTACCTACCTAACCCTTCGCTCTGAGGGACCGTAGATCAGAAAGCGCCTTCTAAACCACCAAAAGATAAGGGAAAAGGCCTATGTATTTGCATGATCCTTGCAGATTTAACCCTATCTACACTCGGAGCCACTTCCCTAGCGGTCCTGCCACCACGCCACAGAACAGAGCTCATGTGAAACCTTTGATTTCTAGTGAAACAGCGATAGAACGTAACAAAATATTATGGCCTAGGTGCCGGAGATACAGTAAACTCGGCCAAAATATGACACTCGAAGGGCCCGGTACGCACAATCCTATCCTATCTGAGTCCGAGTTTACCCCTTGCACTTCGGATAGCCATCCGTAGCATCATAAGGAGGACCTCCCTTTCGAAGTAAAAAAACACTAAGGTATAAAGGAGGTTGGTTTTTCTCAACGTGGTGTATATCACGAAAAACCTTTTGATACATGCCCCACCAACCCCGTTCACATGAAAGAAAAAAAGGAATCCTTTCTTCTCTTCTTTATCTTTCTCGGGGGGGAAAGAAGGTCTTATAGAGGGAGGGGGAGGAGAAATCCTTGGGCCTATCTATCCCAATAGAACCCTATACAAGAACGGGAGTTGTTGAGTGGTTCCATATTGCCGAGACGAAGGGTAGCACTACTGTACGTGATCGTAGGATGTTACCTCGTCTCGTCCCCACTACATCGAAGAACACTTGTGCACTATGTTCTGGTTCACTAATAAGGAAGATAGAGTTGGGGTGGGAGTCTACGATATAATACTCAAGTATAACCCGGGGAGATACATGCTAACTATGGGTAAGAAGCAGGAACCATTATTATGTAAATAATTTCGGGTGATTACAGATCTCTTATACTACCATCGATCAACAAGGCAGAACGACCAGAAAAAAGAAGTTAAGTTAGAAAGCCGTATGATAGTTGGTAACTGTGATAACGCAAACCCGGCATGCATTTAATGGCATTTGACTACATTTAATTAAGTGTTTAATTAGTTAAATCAACCATTTTGCACTATTTTGATATTTCTTTTAGAAGCATTTAGTAATTTATATTGATCAATTAAAAGATTATTATCTATTTCCATTAATTATTGCAATTGAATTTATTTTCTTGTATTTAATTAAATGCCATCTTAAATGTTAATATTTAATTGCACTTGATTACATGTTTATATTTACGTGTTCATTTGTATCTTGGCATTAACTTCATAATTCTTTAAAATATTCTAGAAATAGTTAAATTAATTATTTTAAATGTATATTGATTATTTTGATTGTTTTGATTATTTTAATAATCGGTTTTAATTGTCTTGCATTAAAATCACTCGGTTTTCAAATAAATGAGAAAAGTAACTCCGAGCCAGAGTGAATTTTAAACTATTCTACTATTCTACTTTTCAAAAAAATTAAAGTTTTCTATTATAGCTCATCACTTTATTAGCGATCATTTATTGACCGTTTGATCGTAGTATTTCGAAAATAAGAGTTAGAGAAATATTCTTTGGACTTAGTGAAAAATGTTTTTTTAGCTTAATTTAAATAGCTTTAGTTGTTTTTCATTTAATTGCATTGTTTTAAGTTGAACTAGATTAAATGGCATCAAAATAAGCTTATTTGACCAATTTTCACTTAAGTTTGACTTTGCAAAATGACCATTTTGCCCTTGAGCTTTGTCAATTCTTTTAAATAGCCAAAAAATCAACAAAATGATCAAAAAAAAAAATTTCAAAATGCCCTATAAGTCCTTGCCATGGCCGAAGCTCTCAAGGAGGAAAAAGAAAAGATTTTGCTTGCATTTTCTTCTACAATCATTCGTGGAATTGCTCGGGGGTCGTGGCTCAGGTCCTTGCGGGTCTTGGTCTTCAATCTCTGTGAGGATTTTCACACTTTTGTGCATATTATATGAAATTTGATTTTTGATTCAAATTTTTAGATTTGATATTTAATGCGTTATAATGCTTGAAATTGATTGGAAATGCTTCTTTATGGTTCATAGAGCATTGCTTGTTAGTTATTTAGTGATTTTTACGGTTAGAAATGCAAATTGAATTTAGGCAAGAATGTGAATAGTGAAAATGAATAGTAAAACCCTAGAATTTCGGATTTTTGATCCGAATTGCGATTTCTTGATTTAGATAGGTTCCATTGATGATAGAAAGATAAAATGTGCAATAAAAACAGACCGGCCTTTGTTAAAATTGAAAATTAGACAAAGAAACGTAAAGGGGCTATTTGACCAAATGTTGACTGTGCTCGAATTGAGTTGGGGGTTTTGCTATTGAGGGCATGGAAGCACTTTTGGCGCTATTGTGGCATTGAGTGAGCGACCGGTTAGCATAGCTGTAGTTCAAATGCAGTGGGTGGACTTTTGGGCTTCGATTGGGAAAGTGAGGTTTAGTGACATAGAAACGTGCCTTGTAGTGCCTGAGTGAATGTAGTGAAATTGGTTTCCTAATCCCGTATCTCGTTTGCTCGTAATTGCCTTTGGAAGTTAGAGATTGAATAGTAATATTTGTCGTTTTCGTGTTTGAACTGTTGTTACTTGTTTAATTGGTGTTATTGTTGCTATTAATGATAGTTATGTGTGAAAAGTTAATTGAATGCTAGTATTGATTGTAAATGCTTGATATCTCGTTTATCGCCTCTAATCTGTATTGTTGTGCTATCGCTCGTTTATCGCCTCTAATCTGTATTGTTATGCTATCGCTCGTTTATCACCTTGTATCGTGTCTTGCATTGCATAGTGTCAGGTGCGTGAGTGATGGGCCTCTCTCGGTAGTCTCAGCTGCCAGTGTTGGTTGCTCTAGCTCCGTGTCCTATTCCCATTCTCGCTTGGGTTGCCTCCCAGGGAGATTTGGGTCATAGAATTGATGGATACTTCCATGGTATTCCAAACTAAAGTTATAAGGTGGTTGCGCGCTTATTGTCATCGTTGTCAACATCAAGCTCGAGAT
Source organism: Ehretia macrophylla (assembly GCA_037974665.1). Lineage (NCBI taxonomy): Eukaryota > Viridiplantae > Streptophyta > Magnoliopsida > Boraginales > Ehretiaceae > Ehretia > Ehretia macrophylla. Next base: position 31,441,612 of record CM075766.1, read on the forward strand.
TGATGTATCGCTCGTGAAATGGTACATTGCTCGTATGAGTGAACCATAGCCTTCAGAGTGTGGTATAACTTTGAATGGTTGTGTTAATGCTTTCATTACTTGTTTATTGTATTAATTGTTTATATTGATTGCTTACTTGTCAGTTATATTGCTTAACTGTCTTATTTGCATTGCACGACTTTCATCTCTCCACCTCGATATTTGTCTCGCCCTCACTGAGTATACATGTTGTGTATACTCACTCCTCACCACCACTTTTCAGGAAATGCCATGATAGCTGGAAAGTTCGTGATTATGTGAAAGTTCGTGCTCGAAGAGTTGTCTTGCGTGCTATGTGGTTTGAGTTGTCAAAGATGCAAAGATGTATGTTCATGTGTTGTATGTATTTATTGTTAAAAGGAATGTAATTTAAATTTAACTAAGTAATTGAGGTAGAATGAAAAGTTAGTTTATGTATTCAGTTAGTATAGTTTAACTTCAATACATGTTTGTAATGTTCAAAGGAAAGGAGTTAGAATGGTATGATTGTCTATTTTATGCAATAGGTTAGTATGGTTTAATTGCCAAGCATGAATGTACTTGTAAAAGATAAGAAGAGATAGGATAGCTTGTAAACTAGAATGTATTTTTTTTTTGTGTTTAATTGTTGAGAACCAAGGCTCAAATGGCCTTGAGGTGTTTGAATGGTTGGACATGGTGCTGGTCCACTTATATGCTATTATAGGTTTTACATATTGCCTAGAAATAGGGGAGACTCTGTCCGTCTTTCCCTAAAAATTTTGCCCGGGTTTGGAATTGGGTTGCGCTTAGATTGATTGATAGAACTTCCGGTTTCGAGAGGGATCGGGGTGTTACAGTAACTATCTTGTACGGTTTAGGGGGTAATCGGTGTACTCCGATTAGTGGGGGGGAATCATTGGCTCTATCGAACATACAGGGAATTGAAGGTAGCATTCTACCGATGTCAAGTCATGGACTAGTTTCTTCAGCCCTTTTTCTATGTATTGGTGTTCAATATGACCGATATAAGACTCGACTTGTTAGATATTACGGAGGTTCAATGAGCACCATGCCGAATTTCCCTACCATTTTCTTCTCTTCTACTTTGGCCAATATGAGTTCACCTAGTACTAACAGCTTTATCGAGGATTTTATCATCTTAGTAGGAGCTTTCCAAATAAATAACTTAGTAGCCACATTAATAGCGCATGGGATGATTTTAGGCGCGGCTATTCCCTTTGATTATTTAATCGTGCAGTTCATAGGAATTTAAAACCCGATTTCTTCCATAAATTCTCCAATCCAAATGGCAGAAAAGTTTCCATATTTATACCTTTTCTTGTTTGAGGGGCGACCGTCCATTAAACTACCAAAGAAAAAAAGGGTAAACCAATGGGATCATGACATTGTCGGTGCTTGTGATGGGATGGATGCGACTTCCCTCAGTTGGTTTTGGTGGCATAGCCCGTTGCAGAAGTCCCCCCTTTTTTTATCCAGGGAGCCAAAGCTTAACTTTACTAAACTAATAAAATAAGGCTCGCACAAGGGAAAGGACGGGGGGCAACCATGCATGGTACTTCTCGACCCTGTCTCTAAGGGATAGTTGAATGAGCCACTCATGAATGCTTCCGAGTCGGACGAGCCAATAACTCGAATGCGTTCGGTCTATTTTATGAGCAAGAATCCCAGCCTTACCTTATCTTCACCATGATACAGTCTCCAAGTTCTTATGGCAGAGCACGAGGAGATTTATTATCAATATGATGATGGGAATGGAAACCAGAAGTGCGACTGGGGTCTTCATGGTCCAAGATAATCAAACCATCAGTAAGAGTAACGTAAGCATGATACTTTTTGGTAGTATCGGTGAACCAGATGGCCGTAGCGATGGAATCTGGGACGGAGGACTTGTAATATCTCTCTAGGTCTGGCAAAAGTGAAGAACCCCTAACATAATTCGAATGGAGGCTAACCGCTTAGCCCAATTTGTCCTCATAGGGCAGGCCCCTATGCGAGCTGGAACTGCCATAGCTTATGGCGTCCGCAATGGAAGGGCCCAGCAGAGAGAAAAGTCAAGATAACAAGCGCTCTGCCCGCCAAGCTAGCAATAGGAGTAGCGGGCAAGAGCTTGGTAGGCCAACAGCCCAGTGAACCTGGCAGGGCACTCGAAGAAAGGGGGGCACAGGGGGCACAGGGGGGCACACTGAGCAAGTACAAGAAATTAGCCCCGCTTCGCTTTCTTAAAAGCAAGGACCAATACGGGAGGTCAAACCAAGGACCTATGGAAGTCGGGGCTCGTCTTCGGTCAATATTGGATCAAACAATAGGGGGTCGTAGCACTAACCTCTTTTTTTATTGATTCAATACAATAGGGGAATATATCGTACAGTTCCCTACAGAGACAAACTCCCAATGAATCCTTTGCGAAATGGGCATACCTCTTCCGTGCGTCTTTCTCCTGATGGGAACAGAACAACAAGGAAAGACCCGGTCGACCAGCCCAGGGCTCGAGGGTGAGCTTTATTTATTTAAGAGAGAATGAGGAGTGAATCGAATGGCTTTCGTTTCTATTCTTGGTTTGGTTCAAGCCCCTCTCGATCTTATTCATAGTTGAGAAGGGGGAAGGAGTCTAAATCAATGGACACTAATGAACCATCATTGATGGGCGTTGCACATGACACGTTCAATTCAACTCAAGGTCTGGCACTAATAGAAGTTGCTTATTTTCCTAGTAGTGAAGGAAAAAGGGTAGGGCTTTTTTAATAGGTTTAGTGGACGAGTCTTATGAGATCTATGTCGACCGGTCGAATCAAATGAAGGTCGAAGGACCATTGATTCATTAGGAGGCATAACGGCGCCCTCGCCTGGTGCCATTCCCAGACCTAGCAGCAAATGGATAGGTTATGGTTGAATTCAGATCAGACCAGCCTCTTCTTTGTTTGAGCTGCTCCTACACAGACCGGACATAGAGCCACTAAGAGTTGGGAGATCGGGCCGAGCGCAAGTTCCAGATCGAAAAAGTTGAGTCTTGATCAGCCTAGTGCACCAACTGCCTGGTACGATGGGCACTCAAAGGCCTGGCGGATGATGGCCCACCCCACCCAAGAGCGCTTATGTCATAGGGGAACTCATGGTTGAAAACAATCCTTATGGTTTGTTTTGATATCTGGTAAGAATAATAAGAATCAATATCCAGATTGGTTGGTGAGCCTAGTGATAGGAAACTATCTAGCTTGGTTCGGAGAGCAGTTGTAGGGTTAAAGATTTTTTTGTTGCAAAATGTTACGGCCTAAATGCTGAACTATTGACCTTACTTGTTCGGATGAGTGTTCACCCCAAAGTGTTCCTGGACTGCATGCATACATCCGTAAGTAACTTAGTGCAATATGGAAAATTTCATTGAGGGGAATCAGCAAAGAAAAGAAAAAGATCGGCTAAGAGCTGAGCCATCTTCATCCCCTCTTCCTTGTAGACTAACTCTTTCTTTCCCCTTCGATTTGTGACAGCTACTCATACGTGTCATCCCCGCTTCCTCTTTGAAGGCATGAGGAAAAGCCTATTCATGTGCAGTTCCTTCTATCAAAATGGACATATTATATTAGACTCTAATCCCGTATTCTTTCTAAGAAAGCCTAACCTCTTGCAATGGGCGGAATTGACAAAAGAAAGAACCAAAGTCCTTCTTTTCTTGCAACATCCTATTCGTTCACAACTGATTGATTTAATAGCAGGTTCTTCCAAAGCAAGCAAGTGACATCCATATCAAATCCTCCAGAAGTTTTATGCTCAATAAGAAAGTCAGATGAAGTTCCACAACACTATTGCTATTGATCGGACATGAATAATTGTATTGCCTTAATGGGAGCAGTCTTATCAGTCTTAGAAGGAAAGATAGTTGGCTAGGGAATGGGCATTATACCCCTGCCCCCTCTTCCGCTTAACACACCAAAGATGGGAACTATTGGGATTGAATTTTCCTCTTCTCTTTTCCTTGAAGAAGCCTTATTACTATAGTTATCTGTTAATTAAGGTAAGAAAGTCATCAAAGAGTTACGAACTCAGACATTAACGTTAATAGGAGTTAATCAAGTCCTTGTTTGCATAGTAAATGGTTTTGGCTGAATACGGTGTTTGGAAAGATATGGTATTTGACAGGAATAGCCTTTATCTTCTCTGCTAGTAGTGGTGTAAGAAATGATGAACGTCCAACCCCAAAAATTATTGAATGAGATCGCTTTCTCCCCCATATTCCACTCATTCTTCCTTAGCTATTTTTCACTCTTTCAAAGGTGGCTAAGAAGAAAGTCTAGTGGAGCATGGTTTAGAAGGTAGGTTACTTGCTTGTAAGAGGCAGTATAACTTAGTTAGAGGAAAGCCTTCTCCTCAAAAGGATAGGCAAGGTTTTATGAATTATACTAGCAAGGCTTATAAGATAAGGCTAAGCGAAAGCAAAGAGGGGGCCCTTTTCCCCTTTGTAATGTAATGAATGTTTGGTCTTCAGTTTACCATTCCAAGGTAAATGCTTGGCTATTCAAAGCTAGTGTGGTAAGGAGACGGGGAGGGAAAGTGAATCGGGTAACAAGACTGAGGAAGATGCCTAGCTAGATTTATCCCAGAGTAGGGGCCTCGAAAGGAAGATGCAAATGCTGCTAGAAGAACAGCAAGCTACGACTGAAAGGCCAAGCTTCGAAAACTCTAGTGCACTCCTTCAAGTCCCATTGCTTCTTCTCAAGCAGCGAATGAAAGAAGGAAGAAATAGAGACGTGCCGCTATCCAGCCTATCTTAATGAACTAGAAGTAAGAAGGACTGGGTGAATTCAGAATTGAATATATTGCACCCGGTAGGCTGTTAAAGAAGAAGAAATGGGGCACCATCTTGATCTCGAACACGAAATAAGCTCTCTCGCGATTCTTACTGCTTATGGGACTGTGATCAAATCTACTCGAAAAACTGGTAGATGAAATGGTAATGTATATGGAAGCAAACGAAAGGAAGAAACTAGGCTAGACTGTTGATCTTCTGGAGTAGCCTGACCTTGGGAGAGAGACTGTAATCGCCGCCGAGAATAAACACGTTGTGCCGGGTGACTAGAATCCTCTGAGGTCCGCTGAATAGGCTAACAATCGGCAGAAAATGCTGAGCAAAAGTGTTGGCCTAAAGAGTGAGGCTAATCCATAACATCAACTGCAGAAGAATGAGATTCAAGTGGATGAACAGGAGAAGGCCGCAATACAACTCCATCATCATTCTCCCCCAGGGCTAATTAATTAGGTTAAGGAAAATATGAGGCAACTCCATTAAAGAGAGCATTCAAGGATACACTGAGTCTCTTGGATTTCACGTCATAGCATCTATATCCAGAATGAGCATATCCAAGAAAGACACAAGGCCTTGGGGAAACTTTTTCTCTTAACTGCGCAGGAAAATGAACAAAGCACGTGCATCCAAACACTCGCAAATGACTATAGTACTGCCCCAGTAAGAAGTTCGTGAGCTGCCACTACAGCTTCTTCCCCCAAAAAATGAGAGAGATGTCCCGTCCCATCTTTGTGCACATCCATATACATAGCCAGACACAAAAGTGTACAATACGATCAAAATCTGCGGTTCCTTAAGTTCATTCACTGACAGTTCTCTTACTTGCTCTAGTGGCTAGCAAAGGCCAACCGAGAGGGGAGAACGAATGGCTTCAGAATCGACCAGTTTTGAGCAGACTCGTGGAGCTGCAGCTTGGATTATCGTAGAATAGAAGGAGCCATCTTAGGAAATAACTTAACTTAAAAGACAGATGCCGCCACTGCGAGGCGAGGGACCAACTTGTCTGGTCTTGCGGTGCACTCATTCCCGTTATGAGATGAGGCCCCAGCTTGACTTGAGACCAAGACTCCTTACAACTCGCACCAATGAGCGACCGGAGATTGATTGAAATGGCAGCCTAGCCACCCCTCTCCCCCCTTAGCCGTCTACCTACTCGTGTTTGTAGCTCGATCGGAGGTCAAGACTGTGGTCTAGCGGAAAAATAGAAGTCGTCCTTCTCAAGTAATACATGAATTGCTCAGTAGTGCTTCACCATTACCGTAGTTGGCAGAAATAGCTTAATGGTAGAGCATAGCCTTGCCAAGGCTGAGGTTGAGGGTTCAAGTCCCTCATTCCACTCTTGGCTTCGTCGTTTAGTGGTAACAAGTGGAGTGCATAAGCCCCTTTAGAGATAGGGGCGAGCAGCAAGCGGCCCCTTGTATAGGGTTCTAAACCTATCAACCTAAGAAGAGAGGGGCAAGCCAAAACCTACTCCTAACAAGTTGCTAGCTTTTCATTAGCTGTTGCGCGCTAGTGCGCTTCTCTTTTTCAGGAGGATCCTTCAGATATCCCAAAAAAGTATGGGCTATAACTAGTTGTAGCTAGCTAGCAAGCTAGCATTTTCCCTTACTATACAAGGGCCTGCTAATTGTAGCGCGCAGTGTGCTAGTGAATAGGAAAAACGAATTGAGATTCCTAATGACGGATAGAGGTTGAGGATAGAACATGTTCAGTGCCTCGCCCCTGTCTCCTTCACCGGAGACTGAAAATGATGGGAATCCTGTCACGTCCCGACCCAAACCCCCAAGCTAAAGGTTAAGTCCGGACCCGACACACGGACAGAGTCTCCCCTGTACCGTGGACATTCTAAAAACCTGTAAACACTTAAACAAAGTCCCAGCAATACAATACAAGCTTTTCTTAAATAAACAACATAGCTATAAGGCCATCCGAGCCTTGTGGTACACATTAGTTCCAAAACACACAAGCATGCAAGAACTTGTTATCAACATAGTTTTATAATCATGACAGTCTAGGAAATCAATTAAACATAATTGAAAGACCAAACATTTCTACCTTAGGTCATTCACTCCCAAGCAAGCAAAGCGAATAGAAGTAGATCATAAGTTATTACAATTCATAGGCTTTCAAAGCTACAACCCAACCAACTAATCTTCAACTTATACAACAAGCATATACATAGCCCTTGGGCTACAAAATAGTACATAAAGTAATCAGATGAGTCTTCCACATAGCAGCAAAATCATTAACCACCTCAAGTTATCAGACACAGCAACTAAGGTAAAGGCTCGATCTGAACTTCTTCTTCCTCAACTAAATCAACAAGCTGGGGATCACCCTCAGCGTCTCCTGAAACAGATATCGAGGTATGAGCAACCACTGTTGCCCAGTGAGGGATATAGTCCCGGGGCGTGCAATGCAACATATAATACAATCATACAACAATAACACTTAGACAATTAAAGAAACAACGATAACTTAAATAACCACACATTTAAAAGGATACGTTTCAACAATCCCCTATACACCAATCTTCACTGGTCTTCAATCACGATCCACGAACCACGAGCACGATCACGATAAGCCGGCATAACCCCAATCACTCCAGTGGGTGTACTCCGGATGTACCCCGAATCCTACGACCCAACATCCCCTGGCAATCTCCGGACCAGGCGAATGAGGGACTAGGGCACGGAGTTTGAATATCCACCGGCAAGCCCTCTGCCGCCCAGCCGATATTCAACACATCCGCCCCTGACACTATGGTTGCGCAACCACTATGCAATGCACTTAACGATGACAAGTTAATAGCAATAATATAAGCATTAACACATATGAGGATCAACAAAGTAGGTTGACCTCGATGCAATGAGAAAAGAACATTTATATAAGCAATTATGCAGTTTTGCAAGAGACATTAGCAAGATAAGTTTAGAATCATACCAAAAGCTCCAAAGCAATTTAAAATCACTTATAAACACTCAAGAAGTCATGACATGGGTTTAGGAGTGCGAGACAACCTAAATAGCACCTAAACCCCTTTGTTTTTCGAACTATTTCTCTTCCAAACCAAAGTTAATGATTTCATTTTCAAAGAGAACTCTCCCAACCTTCTAACTAATCCTCAAGGCACCATCTCAACCCTCTAACTCATTCAAATGCCTGCGATTACCCCGGAAGTCCCAAATTTTCTCTTATGGCTTTAAACTACGCGTACATTGTCCGGGCTTCAAACAAGGGATATCAAGGCATCTATAGCACCTAGGTAGACTAAGGATACTAGAATTGAAGCCCGAATCCACCCGGATTCGCATTAATCCCAAAAGCCCCAAGTTAAAGTCGGCTATTTTCCATTTTTGGGCGATTTAAGGGCAATGCAAGTGCACGGGGCTATTAGGTTATCTTCACTAGCACCTAAGGCATCTATTAGAAGCATTAAATCAAGCTAATTCGAGCAATTACACCAAACCCTAAAAAAAACGTCACTATTCACCCTAAAAATCAAACTAACGATTCTAACCGTTTAAATTGCGAAACGACGGTTCAAATGTGTTCTCTAGCATTCATATAGATGGTATATTAGCATAGATAACTATTACAATGGCATTTAATTATATTTTCAACAAATCAAGAAATGAGCAACTATTTAAAAATGCAAAAACAAGCCGTGAAATCCCTCACCAAAGCGTGTAGGAGCACCTAGGAACCTTGCAAACACCCTACACTAGTTGCTCAAGGCTTGGCTTGGCTTGAATTGATGATTTGATGAAGCAAAATCTCCAATTGCACAAGAGAGGGGCTGTCGGGTTTGGGGCACTGTTCACTGCTGAAATTTGTTTTGTTTTGTGCTCAAATGTGTTTGTTTTATGTTTTAATAGGGAGGTCTTGAGGTGGGGTCATTTGGGTGCTTAAGTGATCTAATATAATGCGCGTAGTAAGCTTTAAAACGAGCTTAGATAGTAAAATATATGCTAGCTAATTAATTACCTAAGTTAGTTACGTAACACTATTCACTCAACTACAAAAATCATTTTCTAAACGAGCCATCCTAACGCTTTTAGTTCAAATGCACATTTTTCCCACTACTTTTACAATTAATATGATTTAATAAAAATGCTAATTAACTAATAGAAGGCAGTTTAAAATGGAGTGAATAGTAACTTAAGAAGGCAGTCAATAATGCACATAAGGAAATGCGCAAACAAAGACGCAACAGTAATTAAATGCATGGCTAAATCTCGGGCGTCACATCCTCTCCCCCTTAAACTAATTGCGTCCACGCAATTCTTACATGATTCGGCGAATAACTCCGGATATCGTTCCCGCATCTGATCCTCTCTTTCCCATGTCGCATCCTCTACTCCGTGATGATCCCATAGAACTTTAACCATCGGAATGCTTTTAGTTCTCAGCTCCTGAACTTTCTGATCAACTATTCGAAGAGGTTTCTCTGTGTAGGTCAAAGTTTCACTGATCTCTAGTGGTTCCGGCTCAAGTATGTGAGAGGGATCTGGCTGATACTTCCGAAGCATGGAAACATGGAATACGTCATGAATTCTGGCCAGACTGGGAGGTAAAGCCAAACGGTAAGCCAAATCACCAACAGTTTCAGTTATCTCAAATGGTCCCACATATCGAGGACTGAGTTTACCTCCTTTACCATGCCGAATCAAACCCTTGCGAGGAGAAATTTTCAGAAATACTCGATCCCCCACGACAAATTTCAGATCACGATGACGTCTATCTGCATAACTCTTTTGTCGACTCTGTGCTGTAAGCATTCTTCTTCTGATAAGCTGCACATGATCAATCATTTTGTTCATCTCAGGTAAGAGAGTAGGGTCGATAGTCTTCATTTCACCAACATCATCCCAGTAGAGAGGAGACCGACATTTACGCCCATACAGTGCCTCATAAGGTGCCATACCAATAGTAGCTTGATAACTATTGTTGTAGGCGAACTCTGCTAGTGGCAAATATTTCTCCCAACTTTTACCGAAGTCCAGAATACAAGCCCGTAACATATCCTCAAGGATCAAGATAGTTCTCTCGGATTGACCATCTGTCTGAGGATGATAAGCTGTACTGAAACTCAAAGTCGTGCCCAAAGCTTTCTGAATCTTCTGCCAGAACTGAGATGTGAATCTGGGATCTCTATCTGACACGATACTCTTTGGAATCCCATGAAGTCGGACAACATTCTCAATATACAACTCTACCAGTTTATCAAGAGAATCAGACTTCTTTTTAGCAATAAAATGAGAAGTCTTGGTCAGTCTATCCACAATAACCCAAACTGAGTCATTACCCCTCGAAGACCTCGGTAAATCTGATACGAAATCCATAGTAATATGATCCCATTTCCAAACAGGAATAGCCAAAGGCTGCAACAACCCTGCAGGTCTCTGATGTTCTGCTTTAACTTTCTGACAAGTAAGACATCGGGCAACATAGTCAGCAATTTCTCTCTTCATATTATTCCACCAGAAATTCTGCTTCAAATCTTTATACATTTTCGTACTGCCTGGATGGATAGTATATCGAGAACTGTGTGCCTCAGCAAGAATATCCTTCTTTAGAGTTGGATCATTCGGAATACAGATTCTACCCTTGAATTTAAGAATACCATCGTCGTGCAGTTTGAAATCCGACTCTCCCCCTTTAGAATTCTCTAAGACTTTCAACAATTGAAGATCAGCCTGTTGAGCTTCTCGAATCCTGGATAACAACAGAGATTGAATCTGCAAACTTGCAAATTGAATACCAGAATTTGAAGTACTAGGCTTCCATAAGCACAATTCTTCCATGAATTCCCAATTCTTGATAATCAAGCTAGCAACAGTAGCCTTTCGGCTCAAAGCATCAGCAACAATATTCGCCTTACCTGGAAGATAATTAATAGTGCAGTTATAGTCCTCAAGTAATTCCAGCCAACGCCTCTGCCTCATGTTCAACTCTTTCTGTGAAAACAGATATTTCAAGCTCTTATGATCAGTGAAGATTTCAAACTTGTTGCCCCAGAGATAATGACGCCACTTCTTTAATGCAAGGATGATAGCTGCAAGCTCAAGATCATGAGTCGGATAGTTGAGTTCATAAGGCTTCAGTTTCCTGGAAGCATAGGCAATAACCCGGCCATTCTGCATCAATACACAACCCAGACCTTCCTTCGAAGCATCACTATAGATCACCAGATTATCATAACCCTCAGGTAAAGCAAGAATAGGAGCTGTAGTCAATCTCTTCTTCAATTCCTGGAAGCTGGCCTCGCATTTATCATTCCAGTCAAATACGGTTTTCTTCTGAGTAAGTTGAGTTAAAGGCCCTGCAATCTTAGAGAAATCCTTGACAAACCTCCGATAATATCCAGCAAAACCAAGGAAGCTACGAATCTCCCTGCCAGTTTCAGGTCGCTTCCAAGATAACACAACTTCAATCTTCGCTGGATCAACAGAAATACCATCCTGCGAGATAATATGGCCAAGAAAAGCAACTTGCTTAAGCCAGAATTCACATTTGCTAAACTTTGCAAATAATTGATGCTCCTGAAGAGTCTGCAACACAATTCTGAGATGCTGGTCATGTTCGTGCTCAGATTTAGAATAGACAAGGATATAATCAATGAATATGACCACAAATTGATCCAGATAGGGACGGAATACCCTCTGCATTAAATCCATGAATGCGGCGGGAGCATTAGTAAGACCAAACGGCAAGACAACAAACTCATAATGGCCATATCGAGTTCTGAAAGCAGTTTTAGGAACATCATCTTTCTTAATCCTCAGTTGATAATAGCCCTGCCTCAGATCAAATTTAGAGAATACCCTGGCGCCTTGCAACTGATCAAATAACTCTTCGATTAAAGGCAAAGGATATTTATTTTTGATGGTTACCTGATTAAGACCTCGATAATCAATGCATAGGCGAAGAGATCCGTCCTTCTTTTTAACAAATAGGACTGGCGCACCCCACGGTGAAGAACTCGGCTGAATGAATCCCTTCTCAAGCAAGCCCTGCAATTGAACTTTCAATTCCTGCAACTCAGGTGGAGCCATTCTGTACGGAGTCCTAGAGATAGGTGAAGTCCCCGGCAATAAATCAATCATGAACTCTATCTCTCTATCAGGCGGTAACCCAGGTAATTCCTCAGGAAAGACCCCCGGAAACTCTCTCACGATAGGTACATCATTCAATTTCAATTGATCCCCGGGTTGATTAATCAAATATGCAAGATAAGCCTCACAACCCTTGCTCAATAATTTAGATGCCCTAATAGAAGAAATAATAGGAGTTCCCGTAGATTTTCTACTACCAACTATTTTAAGTACAGGCTGGTCAGGCATTTCTAGATACACAATCTTCTTTCTACAATCAAGCTGGGCATAATATTTACTTAACCAGTCCATCCCCAATATAATTTCAAAGTCATTGAAGGGTAGGATAATCAAATCAGTAGGAAAAACACGACCCTCAATAAATATACTACATGCTCTGCAAATAGATCTAGTAACAAACTTCGGACCCATAGGAGTATAAACCACAATCTCATGCAACAGTTTATCATGTTTCAATTTAGCATTTTGTGCACAAGTAGGAGTAATAAAAGAATGTGAAGCCCCAGAATCAATTAAAACCTTAACTGATTGATCATTAAGAAGAAAAATACCTTCTACCACAGCGGTAGTATCCGGAAGCTCCTCAGCATCCAAAGCAAATACACGGGCCTGGCCTCGTGGTGGTGGTGCTGCAGCTGGTGCCCTGGTCTGAGAATTCTGAGCTGATGTCTGACCTCTAGGGTTCTTAAATTTCTGACAGTCTTTAACCCTGTGCTGATCACTGCCGCAACCTGTACACTTGTTATGTTTCTTCCAACAAACATCCTCAGTGTGGCCCTGGCGCTGACAGAAGCTGCACTGCTGGTGACGTCTTGCAACAGTGCCTCCCGAAGGAGCTCTGTAAGTAGAGGTAGCTGAACTACCCTGCTGCGAACGGGAAACTGCTGGACGGAACTGACTCTGAGTCTGACTCTGAACTGGTCGTGCCTGAGTCTGAGTAGGCCCTGTATAACTCTGAGTCTGCCTCGGCTGTGAACTCTGCCCAACTGATACAGCCTGCCCCTGGTACCCTTGACTCTGAGACTGAAACCGTTTACTCGATTGACTGGTCTCGGCTAACACATCGGCCTTCCGTTTCTCATATCTCGAGGCAGCTCGGACTACTGCAGCATAGTTAGGAAAATCATTTGAAGACAAATTCAGCATAATATCTCTCCTCAAACCCAAGATGAACCTCTGAATCTTCATGTCCTCCGGCTGAATTAAAGCTGGTGCATAACGGGAAAGCCGGGTAAAAGTAGCCTCGTATTGATCTACCGTCATACTTCCCTGCTTCAAGTTTATGAACTCAGTTTGTCGCCTCTCGCGGGCAACTACCGATATATACTTGTCTCGAAATTCTCGGACAAAGTCGGCCCACGTATGATGAACTCCCTCAGCTCCCCATTTCTCACTGATGGTATTCCACCAATCTTCAGCATCACCCTCGAGAAGGAAAGTAGCATAAGTAATCTTCTTGTCATCATGGCACTCGAGTATTGCTGCCACTATCTCAAACTTCCTTAGCCACATCTCAGCTTTCATATCGTCCGGCTCCCCAAAGAAAGTATAGGCCCCATGATGTATAAACCGATCATTAAGATTCCCGCCGGTAGGACCACTACCTCCGGCTCTCGCAGCCTGATTACCTCCAACGACCCCTGGCTGACCCTATTGTGTAACAAACTGGGCGATAGTGTTCATAGCTGTAGCCATTGTGGCCAAGATCTGTGCAGTGCTCGGTTCTTGAACCTGCGGTGCATTTTCGGCCACCTCAGCTTCTTGAAGTAAACATAAATCATAAATCATAAAGTGTTATGACAGGTATATATATGTATATATGCAAGTTATAAGTAAACACATAAAGAAAAGTCCAATTAGATTCACATAAAGTCAAGTACATAGAAGTTCAAATAAATATTCCACATTCTTGAAGTAAACATAAATCACTAGATCATACTTGACATTCTAGACTCTTGATATTCTATTTCCATGCTAGCATGTTCATTCCTTCTTCAAATTTCACTTAGGTCAATCAAAATCAAGGACTCATGTATTCACAAAGTCACATAACAAATCTCTACCCACAGACCGAGAAATTTAACCCGGCTTCATGCAATCTATAGCTCTGATACCACTTAAATGTCACGCCCCGACCCAACCCCCAAGCTAAAGGTTAAGTCCGGACCCGAGACACGGACAGAGTCTCCCCTGTACCGTGGACATTCTAAAAACCTGTAAACACTTAAACAAAGTCCCAGCAATACAATACAAGCTTTTCTTAAATAAACAACACAGCTATAAGGCCATCCGAGCCTTGTGGTACACATTAGTTCCAAAACACACAAGCATGCAAGAACTTGTTATCAACATAGTTTTATAATCATGACAGTCTAGGAAATCAATTAAACATAATTGAAAGACCAAACATTTCTACCTTAGGTCATTCACTCCCAAGCAAGCAAAGCGAATAGAAGTAGATCATAAGTTATTACAGTTCATAGCCTTTCAAAGCTACAACCCAACCAAATAATCTTCAACTTATACAACAAGCATATACATAGCCCTTGGGCTACAAAATAGTACATAAAGTAATCAGATGAATCTTCCACATAGCAGCAAATTCATTAACCACCTCAAGTTATCAGACACAGCAACTAAGGTAAAAGCTCCATCTGAACTTCTTCTTCCTCAACTAAATCAACAAGCTGGGGATCACCCTCAGCGTCTCCTGAAACAGATATCGAGGTATGAGCAACCACTGTTGCCCAGTGAGGGATATAGTCCCGGGGCGTGCAATGCAACATATAATACAATCATACAACAATAACACTTAGACAATTAAAGAAACAACGATAACTTAAATAACCACACATTTAAAAGGATACGTTTCAACAATCCCCTATACACCAATCTTCACTGGTCTTCAATCACGATCCACGAACCACGAGCACGATCACGATAAGCCGGCATAACCCCAATCACTCCAGTGGGTGTACTCCGGATGTACCCCGAATCCTAAGACCCAACATCCCCTAGCAATCTCCGGACCAGGCGAATGAGGGACTAGGGCACGGAGTTTGAATATCCACCGGCAAGCCCTCTGCCGCCCAGCCGATATTCAACACATCCGCCCCTGACACTATGGTTGCGCAACAACTATGCAATGCACTTAATGATGACAAGTTAATAGCAATAATATAAGCATTAACACATATGAGGATCAACAAAGTAGGTTGACCTCGATGCAATGAGAAAAGAACATTTATATAAGCAATTATGCAGTTTTGCAAGAGACATTAGCAAGATAAGTTTAGAATCATACCAAAAGCTCCAAAGCAATTTAAAATCACTTATAAACACTCAAGAAGTCATGACATGGGTTTAGGAGTGCGAGACAACCTAAATAGCACCTAAACCCCTTTGTTTTTCGAACTATTTCTCTTCCAAACCAAAGTTAATGATTTCATTTTCAAAGAGAACTCTCCCAACCTTCTAACTAATCCTCAAGGCACCATCTCAACCCTCTAACTCATTCAAATGCCTGCGATTACCCCGGAAGTCCCAAATTTTCTCTTATGGCTTTAAACTACGCGTACATTGTCCGGGCTTCAAACAAGGGATATCAAGGCATCTATAGCACCTAGGTAGACTAAGGATACTAGAATTGAAGCCCGAATCCACCCGGATTCGCATTAATCCCAAAAGCCCCAAGTTAAAGTCGGCTATTTTCCATTTTTGGGCGATTTAAGGGCAATGCAAGTGCACGGGGCTATTAGGTTATCTTCACTAGCACCTAAGGCATCTATTAGAAGTATTAAATCAAGCTAATTCGAGCAATTACACAAAACCCTAGAAAAAACGTCACTATTCACCCTAAAAATCAAACTAACGATTCTAACCGTTTAAAATGCGAAACAACGGCTCAAATGTGTTCTCTAGCATTCATATAGATGGTATATTAGCATAGATAACAATTACAATGGCATTTAATCATATTTTCAACAAATCAAGAAATGAGCAACTATTTAAAAATGCAAAAACAAGCCGTGAAATCCCTCACCAAAGCGTGTAGGAGCACCTAGGAACCTTGCAAACACCCTACACTAGTTGCTCAAGGCTTGGCTTGGCTTGAATTGATGATTTGATGAAGCAAAATCTCCAATTGCACAAGAGAGGGGCTGTCGGGTTTGGGGCACTGTTCACTGCTGAAATTTGTTTTGTTTTGTGCTCAAATGTGTTTGTTTTATGTTTTAATAGGGAGGTCTTGAGGTGGGGTCATTTGGGTGCTTAAGTGATCTAATATAATGCGCGTAGTAAGCTTTAAAACGAGCTTAGATAGTAAAATATATGCTAGCTAATTAATTACCTAAGTTAGTTACGTAACACTATTCACTCAACTACAAAAATCATTTTCTAAACGAGCCCTCCTAACGCTTTTAGTTCAAATGCACATTTTTCCCACTACTTTTACAATTAATATGGTTTAATAAAAATGCTAATTAACTAATAGAAGGCAGTTTAAAAATGGAGTGAATAGTAACTCAAGAAGGCAGTCAATAATGCACAGAAGGAAATGCGCAAACAAAGATGCAACAGTAATTAAATGTATGGCTAAATTTCGGGCGTCACAAATCCTATCGATAAACAAGAGGCATAAGCATTGCCTCTCGATCCAATCCCTCTTCCCTAGCCTTCCCAACACACTCTTGATACGAAAGAAAGTTCCCGCCATAGAGAAGAGATCTAAAGTCTGGGTGCCCTCGATCACCCTCCCTTGAACCTGAACTGGTCGAGAGAGATAAACCCGCACCAGATTTTATAACCTTCAAATCGAAACCCTCAACTAGAGATGGAATTCTAGAACCTAAACAACTCAGTTGAGAGCTCCGTGACTGGTTCAAGAGAAGGTCCACCAATGAATGATAGGCCATTCCTTCCTATCCGTCTCTTGATCCCTCATTCCCCTAATCTGTTGTTATTGATTCATTCAATGCATAAACTGCCCCTTGTCTTATTAGCGCAGATGTTTGTCAACGATGAAAGTCACTGAACTGAAGACTCGAGTTGAGAAAGAGGGCTAGGCCCTTGGGAGGGCTTTCAGGGACTGGGGAAGACGGGTAGATTATAGAGCTAGGGGTAAATCTAAGGTTTGTCCATCGGGATTGGGCATGGACGAGCCTCGACTAGGCTAGCATTGATGAAAAAATTACAAAATCAAAACTTCTCCCATCGCATCATTAACCGGTATAGGATTAAATATTAGGTCCAGGATTCGAGTCAAATAGACCTTCTCTCTTATCTCAGGGTGAGGCAAGGAATTCAATCAAATCTTTTATGCCAGCCCAAACTGTGACGCCCGAGATTTAACCGTACTTCTAGCTTACTATTCCATCCACTATTTGTGCATTTATTTTGTGCTTTGCTTGTTGTATTCTTTAATCACTATTCATTCCGTTTTTCAACTACTTAATTACCATGAATTATCATTTTTATTAAATCCCATTAATTGTTAAAGGAGTGAGTTAAATGTGCTCTCGAGCTAGGAGTGATAGGAGCCTCCGTTTAGAAAATGATTTGTTGAAACTAGTGAATAGTGTTACGTATGAAACTTTATGTTTTAGTTAGCTAACTTAATTATTACACCATTAGACTCGTTTTAATGCCAACTAGACTCATTTTAGTACACATTAAACACTCTCAACTTGACCCCACCCCTTTTATACCCAACATAACACACTATAACTCATAATATAAAAAAAAAAGAAGAAGAAAAAGCTAAAAAATGGGCAGGAAACCCGACAGCAAGAAAGGAGAGGAAGGAGGAGATTTTTGCCATCAAATCTTCAATTCAAGCCAAGCCAAGCTAGGAGCACATAGTTTAGGGTGTTTGCAAGTCTCCCGAGAGCTCTTACGCGCATTGGTGAGGGATTTCACGGCTTGTTTTTGCATTTCTAAATAGTTGTCAATTTCTTGATTTGTTGAAAATGTGATCAAATGCCATTGTAATTGTTATCTATGCTATTATACCATGTATATGAATGCTAGAGAACATATTTGAGCCATCGTTTCGCAATTTAAACGGTTAGAATCGTTAGTTTGATTTTTAGGGTGAATAGTGACGTTTTTCTAGGGTTTTGCGTAATTGCTCGAATTAGCTTGATTTAATGCTTCTAATAGATGCCTTAGGTGCTAGTGAAGGTAACCTAATAGCCCCGTGCACTTGCAATGTCCTTAAATCGCTTAAAAATGGAAAATAGCCGACTTTAATTTGGGGCTTTCGGGGTTAATGCGAATCCGGGTGTATTCGGGCTTCAATTCTAGTATCCTTAGGCTACCTAGGTGCTATAGAAGCCTTGATATCCCTTGGTTGAAGCCCGGACATTGTATGTGTAGTTTAAAGCCATAAGAGGGAATTTGGGGCTTTCGGGGTAATCGCGGGCATTTGAATGAGTTAGAGGGTTGAGAGGTTACCTTGAGGGTTAGTTAGAAGGTTGGGAGAGTTCCCTTTGAAAATGAAATCATTAACTTTGGTTTGGAAGAGAAATAGTTTGTAAAATAAAGGGGTTTAAGTGCAATTTCGGTTGTCTCACATTTCTAAACCCACGGCATGACTTCTTGAGTGTTTATATGTGATATTAAGTTGATTTGGAGCTTTTGGTATAATTCTATGGTTATTTTGTAAATGTCCCTTTGTAAAACTGCTTATTAGCTTATATAATTGCTTCTATGCTAATTGCCTCGAGGTCAACCTACTTTGTTGATCCTCATATGTGTTAATGCTTATATTATTGCTATTAACTTGCCATCGTTAAGTGCATTGCATAGTGGTTGCGCAACCATAGTGTCAGGGGCGGATGTGTTGAATATCGGCTGGGCGGCAGAGGGCTTGCCGGTGGATATTCAAACTCCGTGCCCTAGTCCCTCATTCGCCTGGTCCGAAGATTGCCAGGGGATGTTGGGTCGTAGGATTATCGGGGTACATCCGGAGTACACCCACTGGAGTGTTTGGGGATTTTGCCGGCTTATCGTGATCGTGCTTGTGGTTCGTGAATCGTGATTGAAGACCAGTGAAGATTGGTGTAAAGGGGATTGAGTGAAATGTATCCTTTTAAATGTGTGGTTACTTATGTTATCATTGCTTCTTAAATTGTCTAAGTGATATTGTTGTATAACTGTATTATCTGTTGCATTGAACGCCCCGAGACTATATCCTTCACTGGGCAACAGTGGTTGCTCATACCTCGCTAACATGTTTCAGGTGGCACAGTTGGTGGAGTTGCCTTAGCTGCTGTGTGATATTTGTCTGAGGCGAATGTGCTTTCTGGTTGCTATGTGAAGAATTTGTTGTTCTATGTATAATCTATTTTGGGGCCTTAAAGCTCATGTATGTATTTGAGTAATATGTAAGCTGGAAGTCTGATAATGTAGTAGCAGTGGTAATTCTATGGCTTGTAATAACTTATATTTCTATTTCTAGTTGCTTTGCATGCTTGGGAGTGAATGGCTTAGTGTAGAATGTTTTATCTCTAAGTATGTTTTAATGTTATCCTAGAATGGCATGGTTATTAGACTATATTAAAAACAAGTTACTTGCATGCTTGTGTGGTTTTGGAACTGTTGTTTGCTTCAAGGCTCGGATGGCCGTGAATCTTTAAATATTTAGCCATGAAAAGTTTGTTTACCTTGTAGTTACCTTATTTGAGAATTTACAGGTTTTCAGAATGTCCATAGTACAGGGGAAACTCTGTCCGTTTTTACCCTAAAATTTTGTGATCGGGTTTGGAATTGGGTTGAGAATAGCATGGTTATTAGAGCCTTCGGTCTCGTGAGGGATCGTGGTGTTACACAAACTAATTACTATTTTTGGAAAGGAAGGAATACATGGAACAACTCTTTCCTTTCCACTAGTTATTGAAAACTACCACATCGGTTCTGCATCAGATGATGAACCCATGCGCAAATTTTCTCTTTTATTGGTGCCCGATAGGTAGGCTATTATATTAAGTCGAAAGCCTACCAACGCATAAAGGTTCCGATTCGAGTGAGAGCCCAAACGGGGGAGGCGAGAAGATCTTGATTGAAAGCTCCACTATTCTGAATAATGAGAAAGACTTTTCCAAATTCGATCAAATCGATCGAGAGTCTCATCATCTGTTAGGTAGGCCAACCGACCAACCGAGTTGGGCTGGGCGTCCATGTCACAAAACCTTTATGATGCCAAGAATCCCATTATTAATCAAATTGGGGCAGATCCATTTCATTGGCAAATGAAAATCTATCGTTTTAACAATCAGAAAAAAAAAACCTAGAAAAGAGGAAGAGCCACTAAGACAAAAGCTAGGTAAGCAAGCAAGAAGGAGAAGTGCAAAAAGGCGAACATCTCCATTGAGTGATTGTAACTGCTATGGTTTATAGTCAACCAACCTTTTCTCGTCGAGCTTTATAAAGCTTTAAGAGAGAATAGGGACTAAGGTGGACCTTCCCTTCAAACTAAATT
Organism: Ehretia macrophylla; assembly: GCA_037974665.1. Taxonomy (NCBI): domain Eukaryota; kingdom Viridiplantae; phylum Streptophyta; class Magnoliopsida; order Boraginales; family Ehretiaceae; genus Ehretia; species Ehretia macrophylla. The sequence goes on from CM075766.1 coordinate 31,462,028, forward strand.
GGACTTAGACTTTCTTTCTTCTCCTGCAGAGCCCTGAGAAAGTCACCAGTGATAGGTTAGTACAGTTCTCCTGCTGCTGATTTGGCCCTGCATTAATTTAGGAGCCTTCTTGTTTAGTCTAGGATTCTAAATGATAATCAAATCAAAGGTATGAAGTAACTTGACTAATAAGGAAAGGAAGGTAGACACTCGACCGACAGAGATGCTCGACCGATAGGGAGAGGAATGGAGTTGGCTGGGTGAGAACAATAAGTGGTCTTCATCCAGCGGCCGATAGCTCTACTAAGCGAAGAATCGCTCGCTGCCTTTTCTTCGTGAATAACATGTGCAGGTAGCCTAGGAGAAGAGAAGTAAGCTACCTCTGCCTACCTCCCATCTATATCTATAGGCGGCAATGGTAAGAGTTGGGTTGAATGGTAATTGTATTGGTGGTCGGGGCTGGCTCTACACGTTCTATCTAGGTTCTGCTCTTATGTATGCCCTACCTCACATAGAAGAAGGGGAACCTCTTCAATAGAAGAACCCATTTGAGTGGGAAGGGATTGAATCATTCACTCATCGGATATGTCTTCTTTTTGATCCATTTCATGTCAACTCTAATTAGTTATCAAAAGGCCTACTTTACAAAGGGAATATCGTCTCCCAAGAACCATCAGGTTCCTGATAACTAGCCGTATCGGCCCGGTAACATTCGTCACCCGCAACAAACCCTTTATTATGTCTTTCTTTCTGAAGGGCTTTTAGTGAACTATTGAAGGTATCGGTGTGATTGATCAGACAAGTACCAAGGGCTTTCGGTGGATGCGGAGCCAATGAGTTCAGTCGAACAGCGTAACGAGTATAAGGTTACAGAATAGAAGCGTTCTCCATCTTTGATAGGCATAGCATTGCAAGCAAATAGAGCAAAGAACTTACCGTTTCTTTCTATTAGAGTCGCGAGATTGTTGTAGTCGGTCCTAAAGGGAAACCCCTGCTGCTTACTTACTATATACCCACGTCTTTGCACAGCTCAACTCCTTCTTCGAGCCCTGCTTTCCCCTTCCCCCTCTCCCCGTTCCTACCGTCTATATGGAGTATAACCAAGTGGTAAGGCATCGGTTTTTGGTATTGGCATGCAAAGGTTCAAATCCTTTTACTCTAGATTATGAACACCCGATCGGATCTGTCAAGAACGAGCTGACGACTACAGGGGAAGCGGTTGACTGTAGTCCCTGAGCCCAGTTTTTAGTAAGCCACAAGTTTGACTTTTTACTACTTTGCTAAGAGAAGGGAAAGACATCCTTCCAACAGCGAAATTGAACACAAGACTAACTTCGGCTAGGTTCTTTCATCAATCTCCTGGCCCTTGCAGCACTCCTTGTTCCGTAAACCGGTCAGTGGTTGATTTGATTAGACCTCGGACATGTGAGAGCCCAGCCCGAGAGGAATGCATGGTTCCTTGGCGCTTTATGGGATGGACGTTCGTAGTCCTCCTCCCTCTAATCTAACCCAACCTCGCTTACCCAGGCATGCCGGCACAATAAGAGAATGAGGGAGCTAATCTGCTTGCTTGTGCAGGCGAGGACCTGTGATAACCCGAACCCGGATGCATTTAATGGCATTTAATTGCATTTAACTAAGTGTTATCTTAAATGCTAGCATTGAATTTCGTGTTTATTTTTAAGTTAAACATTTATTTGTAGTTTTATTTTATTATTTCTTTTAGAGGTAATTAAAATAATTCTTGAGTTAATTATTTTAACGGAATATCAACTACTTTTCATATTTATGTCAATCGGTTTTATTTTTCTTGTACTTAAATGCTCGGATTTCAATTAAATGAAAAATAGCTCTGAGGCGGAGTAAATTTTAAACTATGATTCTTTCCAAAAATGATATATTTCTTAAATTCTTTGATATTTAATTGTTATTCTTTTATTGTCACAAAGTGCATAGCATTTCGAGATCGATAGTTATGAAATGAATTCTAGTCCTCAGCAAATAGTGAAAACTAGTATTTAGTGTCTTAATTTTAATATTTTAGTTGTTTTTAGCTGGAATTGGAATTGTGTTGGTTGTTTTGGCTTTAAAATGCATAAAATAAGCTAGATTGACCAACTTAAGTGAGCATTGACCAAGCCTTGACCATTTGGCCTTGTGTCATCTTTATAATAGCACATAAAAGCACAAAACAAAAAAAAGAAGGCTGAAAATCAGAATGCATAGGGCCGAAAATGCAAGGAAGAAAAAAATAACATTTCAACTTCAAATCTTCGATTCTTCACGTGAGCTTGCACGGGGTGGTTTCCGAGGCATCCTACGAGATTTTCCTAGCGTCTAGGAGCATTTAAGGTAAGGGTTTCATGTTTATTTGCGCATTTGAATATTTTGTGTATTAACTTTGATTTTTGAGTTTTATCCGTATATTGTTATTTTAATCATTTTGAGGCTTAAAGAATGTTCCCTAGCAATTGTAGAACATGTATTTATAGCTTTGTAACATTTCATGCAGTTAAATCTTGATATTGTAATTTAAATTGTTAGTTGAATAGTAAACTATGAATACTAAAACCTCGTTTCGATAAAGTTGCGCTGTTATGCTTTCTGTTGATGTGAAAAGGTGCTAGGTATCCTAGAATGCCTAAATGCATGGTTTGTTTAGATTGCGTAATGGAAAAAATGAGAAAAATGCATTAGTGAAAGTTGGGATCGTTTCGGTCGAGTTTGGAATTTTCTCAATTTGCGTGAAGGCATTGTCGAGGTACGTCATGGAAGCACTTTTGGTGCAGTTGTGACATTGGTTGGGTAATCGGTTGAAGTAGTTGTAGTTCAAACGAGCAAAGGGAGAAATCGGGGCTTTGCGTGAGTTTTAGGGTTAAGTGGGGTTTCGGGGTCTTTAGATGTGCCTTATGGTGACCTAGGAGGATTGGTGAAATCGGTTTCCAAAACTCGTGGCTCGTTTGAAAGTAGTAGCGTTTGGTAAGTTGGGGTCGTTTTGTGTTTTTGTTGGTTTTCGTAGAGTTTTGCTTGTAGAATGCCTGTAAATGCTTGTTAATGCTTATTACGCTTGTTAGAGTTGATTGTTGATTGAAATGTTTATCAATTATTGATAATGTTTGATATCTTGTTTATCTCCTCTATTCTGTATTGTTGTGCTATCGCTCGTTATCGCCTTGTGTCGTGTCTTGCATTGCATAGTGTCAAGGTGGTGTGATGGGCCTCTCTGGGTAGCCTCGGGTTGCCAGTGTTGGTTGCTCTAGCTCCGTGTCCTATTCCCTTTTCTCGCTTGGATTGCCTCCCAGGGAGATTTGGGTCGTAGAATTGATGGGTACTTCCGGGGTATTCCAAACTAGTGTTATAAGGTGGTTGCGCGCTTATTGTCATCGTTGTCAACATCAAGCTCGAGATTGATGTATTGCTCGTGAAATGGTACATTGCTCGTATGAGTGAACCATAGCCTTCAGAGTGTGGTATAGCTTTGAATGGTTGTGTTAATGCTTTCCTTAATTGCTTATTGTATTGATTGTTTGTCTTGATTGCTTACTTATCAGTTATATTGCTTAACTGTCTTATTTGCATTGCACGACTTTCTTTCTCTCCAATTCGATATCTGTCTCGCCCTCACTGAGTATACATGTTGTGTATACTCACTCCTCACCACCACATTTCAGGAAATGTCATGCTAGCTGGAAAGTTCGTGATTTCATGAAAGTTCATGCTTGAAGAGTTGTCTTGCATCCCTATGTGGCTTGAGTTGTCGAAGTTGTAAAGATGTATGCTTTCATGTATTATATGTATTTAATGTCAAAAGAAATGTAATTTAAGTTTCATTAGATTGTTGAAGGAGTTTGATAAGTTAGATTATGTATTTAGTTAATGTAGCTTAACTTTAATGCATGTTTGTAATGTCCAAAGGAAAAGAGTTCGAATGGTTTGATAGTCTAACTTATGAAATAGGTTAGTATGGTTTAATTGTCAAGCATGAATGTACTTGTAAAAGATGTAAAGAGGTAGGTTAGTCTGTAAATCGGAAATGTATACTTGCTTGTGATTGCTTGTAGAGAACAAGGCTCGGATGGCCTTGAGGTGGTTGAATGTTTGGACATGGTATTGGTCCACTTATATGCTGTCGCAGGTTTGTATTTGCTTAGAAACAGGGGAGACTCCGTCCGTTTTCCATGAAAATTATGCCCGGGTTTGGATTTGGGTTGTGATTAGACTGATTGATAGAACTTCTGGTCTTGAGAGGGATCGGGGTGCTACAGGTGGTATCAGAGCTTGTTTAGCTCATAAGCCGAGACAGGGTCCTCGGTCTGGTAGGTAGTGATCCTTGAATGTGTCCTTGTTAAGTGTGTCTTGAAAGTGTATGCTTGTATGTGAGATTGTGTGTCTTGACCTGAATGTGTGCTCCTATGTGATATAGTTATGTGTTAGGTGTTAATTGTGTAGTAAGTGAAGTAAAGTGTCTGGTTGTGCATTGAATTGACCTATTGAATTGGCATCGTGAATCGAATCGACCTCATGAATTGTTATTTGCTTGAAGTATTGCTTGTAATGTGTGTATTGAAATGTCTTGAATTGGTTATGCTGTGATTTGAATTGATTATTTTGTACTTGACTTGATTGTCGTGCTTGAATGACTTTGTTGAATAAACTCTTTTGTAAACTTGCTTGCATAGTAGTTTAAGGCATGTGTATAACTGTGATATATTGGCATTCATACATGTCCTATTGAAATGGTAAGAGAGACTTCTTCCTCCCCTGAAGAGAAGTGGTTAGTAGCAAGCCCTCCAAGTTATGTGGATTGACGGGAATGAGTAGTGCTTGACTAGGCCTTTATTTGGGAGTTGACATTTATAACTGGAGTTTGTTTATTGGGGTTCCTTGAAGGTTATCTTCTAGGCTTTGTGTAAATGACTTCCTTTGGAGTTCTACATGATTAATCTTTGGAGTATTTTCTGGATGTCTTCTTGATTGGGCATTCATCGGGTATTTCTATATTGGCATTCGTGGGAGACTTGGTTGGGACTTTAATCAACCTTTGGTGTTCTTTCTGCATTCTTATGGGGAACTTTGATTTGAATCTACTTACAATGATCAGTTTTGCGTGAAGCGTACTACTTTGGTATTCCTTGTGGACATTTCTCAGTGGACTTGGAAATCGGAATTTTTATCGGACTTACTGCATAATATTATCTACAATATCTCCACTCTAGTCTTTCTTGATATTTTATTGGCAATCGTGATTGGAACTCTTCAATAGTATATGATGCACTTGCACAACATTCCCTCTGATGCTTCTTGAGCTATATATTTTGAAAGACTTCCTTGGAACCTCTGTAATATGATTGATTGGATTTCTTTTCTAGAATCTTCCTGAGCAGTACTTGGGATTCTTGTTTAGACTCTGCCTTAGATTGTTTATTGGTATGTTCTCGGTACTTTTAGTTGGGATTCTATTATGGCATTCATGTCTAGTAAGATTTTTATTTGGGGATCTATTTGGTTGTTCTCTGGAGCATTCTTTGGTTTTCTTAACGGGTGTTCTTTGGAGAATCGGTGGACTTGGTTATTGGAATCTCAATCGGACTTACTGTATGGTATTATCTATGGTATGTGTGTCTTGGACTTTATTGGTGTGCTACTGGCATTCCTAATTTGAAAATTCTTTAATGGCATTCTCCAGGATCCTTAGTGGCCATTTATTTAGCATTTACTTATTGGGAAAAACTTGGCTACATTCTTACCGGAGCATTGTTCGGGCTTCCTTGGTGGTAAGTTGTATGAAGTTTGCACTCGGCAAATGGCGGTGAGGTCTTGGAGCTTGGTCTTATATGTGCTGCATCTACTTTGGCCATCCTTTGACTTCCTTATTTGATAGTTGTTGGACTTTTATAGAGGATTCGTACATAGAATATTCCTTCGGTATTCTTCTTGTTACTAATATGTGGAATTAATGGTATTTTCAATTAAGCCTTTATTTGGCCTTATTGCTTTGGAGTTTTCAGTTAGTACTATTGGGGGGTTCTTAGTAGGGTATTCTTCGAGCGTTCTTATTCAGTGTCTTGCTCAGCAACCAATGAAGATTGGTCAGAGTTGGATTTCAGATGATGCAGAGTTCTATTGGAAGAAGAATTGCGAGGACGCAATTGTTTTAAGGGGGGAAGGATGTGATAACCCGAACCCGGCATGCATTTAATGGCATTTAATGGCATTTAATTGCATTTAATAAAGTGTTATCTTAAATGTTAGCATTGAATTTCGTATTTATTTTTAAGTTAAACATATATTTGTAGCTTTATTTTCATATTTCTTTTATAGGTAATTAAAATAATACTTGAGTTAATTATTTTAACGGAATATCAACTACTTTTCATATTTATGTCAATCGGTTTTATTTTTCTTGTACTTAAATGCTCGGATTTCAATTAAATGAAAAGTAGCTCCGAGCCGGAGTAAATTTTAAACTATGATGCTTTCCAAAAATGGTATATTTCTTAAATTCTTTGAGATTTAATTGTTATTATTTTATTGTCACAAAGTGCATAGCATTTCGAGAGCGATAGTTAGGAAATGAATTCTAGTCCTCAGCAAATAGTGAAAACTAATAGTTAGTGTCTTAATTTTAATATTTTAGTTGTTGTTAGCTGGAATTGGAATTGTGTGGGTTGTTTTGGCTTTAAAATGCATAAAATAAGCTAGATTGACCAACTTAAGTGAGCATTGACAAAGCCTTGACCATTTGACCTTGTGTCATCTTTATAATAGCACATAAAAGCACAAAACAAAACAAAAAGAAGGCTGAAAATCAGAATGCATAGGGCCGAAAAATGCAAGGAAGAAAAAAATAACATTTCAACTTCAAATCTTCGATTCTTCGCGTGAGCTTGCACGGGGTGGTTTCCGAGGCATCCTACAAGGTTTTCCTAGCATCTAGGAACGTCTAAGGTGAGGGTTTCATGTTTATTTGTACATTTGAATATTTTCTGTATTAACTTTGATTTTTGAGTTTTATCCGTATATTGTTATTTTAATCGTTTTGAGGATTAAAGAATGTTCCCTAGCAATTGTAGAACATGTATTTATAGCTTTGTAACATTTCATGTGGTTAAATCTTGAGATTGTAATTTAAATTGTTAGTTGAATAGTAAACTATGAATAGTAAAACCTCGTTTCGATAAAGTTGCGCTGTTATGCTTTCTGTTGCTGTGAAAAGGTGCTAGGTATGCTAGAATGCCTAAATGGATGGTTTGTTTAGATTGCGTAATGGAAAAAATGAGAAAAATGCATTAGTGAAAGTTAGGGTCGTTTCGGTCAAGTTTAAAATTTTCTCGATTTGCGTGAAGGCATTGTCGAGGTACGTCATAGAAGCACTTTTGGTGCAGTTCTGACATTGGTTGGGTAATCGGTTGAGGTAGTTGTAGTTCAAACGAGTAAAGGGAAAAATCGGGGCTTTGCATGAATTCTAGGGTTAAGTAGGGTTTCGGGGTCTTTAGACGTGCCTTATGGTGACCTAGGAGGTTTGGTGAAGTCGGTTTCCAAAACTCGTGGCTCGTTTGAAAGTAGTAGCATTTGGTAAGTTGGGGTCGTTTTGTGTTTTTGTTGGTTTTTGTAGAGTTTTGCTTGTAGAATGCCTGTAAATGCTTGTTAATGCTTATTACGCTTGTTAGAGTTGATTGTTGATTGGAATGTTTAACAATTGTTGATAATGTTTAATATCTCATTTATTTCCTCTATTTTGTATTGTTGTGCTATCACTCATTATCGCCTTGTGTTGTGTCTTGCATTGCATAGTGTCAGGGCGGTGTGATAGGCCTCTCTGGGTAGCCTCGGGTTGCCAGTGTTGGTTGCTCTAGCTCCGTGTCCTATTCCCTTTTCTTGCTTGGGTTGCCTCCCAGGGAGATTTGGGTCGTAGAATTGATGGATACTTCCGGGGTATTCCAAACTGAAGTTATAAGGTGGTTGCGCGCTTATTGTCATCGTTGTCAACATCAAGCTCGAGATTGATGTATCGCTCATGAAATGGTACATTGCTCGTATGAGTGAACCATAGCCTTCAGAGTGTGGTATAGCTTTGAATGGTTGTGTTAATGCTTTCAGTAATTGCTTATTGTATTAATTGTTTGTCTTGATTGCTTACTTATCAGTTATATTGCTTAACTATCTTATTTGCATTGCACGAATTTCTTTCTCTCCACCTCGATATCTGTCTCGCCCTCACTGAGTATACGTGTTGTGTATACTCACTCCTCACCACTACATTTCAGGAAATGTCATGTTAGCTGGAAAGTTCGTGATTTCGTGAAAGTTCGTGCTTGAAGAGTTGTCTTGCGTGCCTATGTGGCTTGAGTTGTCGAAGTTGTAAAGATGTATGCTTTCATGTTTTGTATGTATTTAATGTCAAAAGAAATGTAATTTAAGTTTAATTAGATTGTTGAAGTAGTTTGATAAGTTAGATTATGTATCTAGTTAGTATAGTTTAACTTTAATGCATGTTTGTAATGTCCAAAGGAAAAGTGTTAGAATGGTTTGATAGTCTAACTTATGAAATAGGTTAGTATGGTTTAAATGTCAAGCATGAATGTACTTGTAAAAGATGTGAAGAGGTAGGTTAGTCTGTAAACTGGAAATTTATACTTGTTTGTGATTGCTTGTTGAGAACAAGGCTCGGATGGCCTTGAGGTGGTTGAATGTTTGGACATGGTATTGGTCAACTTATATGCTGTCGCAGGTTTGTATTTGCCTAGAAACAGGGGAGACTCCGTCCGTTTTCCCTGAAAATTATGCCCGGGTTTCGATTTGGGTTGTGATTAAACTAATTGATAGAACTTCCAGTCTCGAGAGGGATTGGGGTGCTACAGGACCGCTCGGCTAGGGCGGGCCAGAGGAGCTTCGAGTGACTTGATTCTTTTCTCTTCGACAGCCCTAACAAGTCACTCGAAGCTCTACCCTTTGATTTGCCCCATGTTGTCTTCCTCTAGTTGCCCCCACCCAATAGGCCGAAAAAGGTTGTAGTCAATTGCCGTTCCCGTTCTCATCAAACAAAAGACTACCATACACGTTACCTCATCTGTAGGCATTTCTATCCGCCCGCGTGTCTCCTGACTGTAATGGTTGGGCTTGGCTCTGCTCTTAGGTTGTGCTGCGTGAGCCTCCAAGCAAGCAAAGGTTTTCGGGGTTAAAGGTATGAAGTAACTCGACTGATAAAGAGAGGAAGGTAGACGTTCGACCGATAGGGAGAGGGTGGATAAGGCCTGGCTTGCTAATCGATACCGCCGCTCGATCGCCCCCTATTCTCATCAGATTCTGATGGTAAGCCCTTAGCTTAAGAGAGAGAAGGTAGGTAGGAAAGTCGAATAGCTTCCTCATAACCTAACAACTTTAGTGGTGCATCAGCAGAAAGATCCAAGAAAGGGCATAGGTGAATTCATGGGTCTTTACCCAACTCCTGAATAAGGGTTGTTGCTTTCATTCATGACTTGGTCGGCTAACGAAAGAAAGGAGAATGGGAATCCCAAGATGAGGCATCCTTTTGTGAATGAGCGGACTCGGCTACGTAGAACGAACGCTAGGATATTTGAGGTGTCGACATTAAGCCACCCGCCCCAGGTTTGGGTGAAAGAGAGTTCTGTCCATCTTAAGAAGTGAGAAAAGGCGATCATAACAAAAGAAGCTTCGCAAAGATCTCTTACAGTTCCTACTTCACTGTAACTATCCTTTCCTATGACTTTTTTCATTTCTTTCTATATACAAAAGAATAGGTGATAAAGAAAAGAATGAAGATTGGATGATAAGTTACTAATAGGAGATTCTTAAGGTATAGAGTGAAGAAAGCCCTCTGCGAGAGCGATAACGATATCTGCGTAAGGCGTAAGCAACATCATGACTTTTGGCATATCATGGGATAGAGTTATAGAAAAGTGGATGAAAAGGGAGCTGGAAGTTATCTATCACAGGAAAGGGACCCATTAGCCAGAGTTTATAGCCTGGGGTCGGGTATCCATAAACTAGCCTACTTTTTGAACCTACGATTCGCCCACATGTACAACTCCCGAGAAGTGGATTTTTCAAAGGCCGGATACCCATAGGAACATTAAGGGCCTTGAGACCCGGAATGAAATATACCCAAATTAGATCCTAGGGTGCATTAACGCCCAGGAAGGAAGTCAGGCACTCATCTCAGTCTCAGGGAGATGTCCAGAAGAAACTGCTGGTGTCAGGTTTTCGGGAATTGAATCAGGATTTCCTTGTGCCAGAACTGATTGCACTAGGAGAAGAAAGCCAGTTTATTCCTATTCCCTTTAAGTTAGGGATTTTTTTAAAGCCTTTTGCTAGCATTACAACTGAATAAATGGCATCATATTCATTAGCTACGGATGCATAGGTCATCGAGCCTGTAACCACACAGAGAAAAAATGTGATTGAGAAAACAATAGACTAGCGACGTACGAGCGAAGGGCTTCCCTACGCCCAAATATGTTTTTTCCCAAGTCCCCGCTGGACAAGAAATGGTTATGAACTGACAAGGTCAATGCACCTCCTTCCCTGGAGCACCTTATTAAAAAGTGATTGCCCTAGGGGCTATGCCCTCCTAAGCACAAAATGAGACTATTGTGATTTCGCTTTTTAATGAGGAAAGTGCTTGATGTATTTATATTTTTAGGCCTATTTCCTTGCATTTTTAGATTTAATTATGCACATTAATTATAATGTTTGATCACTTTAGTTGTGTTTTTGTGCATGTAGGAATTGAATGATAAAAAATATTTTGGGGCTGAATTGAAAGAAATTGGATGAAAAAAAAGATAACAAAGATTTGTTCGTGAATGATGGAGCATGGTGGAAGGAATTGCAAAGGAAAAAAAAATGAATGATGAAGGAAAAAATAATAAAAGGTTGACCGAGGCTTTTAGAAATCTAAAAGCCTTGACAGAAGATAGCCAAGTCCACATTGGACTTGGCTTAGAAAAAGAAAAAAACACAAGGCCAAGTCTTGGCCGTGTGTTTGTAACAAAATAAAAAAAAGAAGAAAAGTCAACAGCCAAACAATTGGCTTTGCATGTGACTAAAAGCCCAACAGGGCTTGCACAACATAAGGCGGTGATAGTGTCTTATAAAAGAAAAGATCAGCAACGAATTGAGGGGAGCTTTTGCAGAGCAAGAAAAAAGAAAGACAGGAGCTGCGGCACAGAGGAGAGAAAAGGAAAAAAACATAGAGCAACCAGCGAGCAGCGAAGGAGAAAAAAACTTTGACGACGAGAAAAAAACAGCAGCAAGTTCAGTTTATTTCTTTTCATAAATTCTTCTTCAATTTTCAGTTGGGATTCAGATTAAATTATCATTTTCAACATATTCAAATCAATTTATGGAGAAGTTTAATTTATTTTCTTTTTATAATTTTGATTCAGTTTTGTTGAACATGAACAATTAATTCATTGTTTAGGGTAGGATTACTATGCAATAATTTAATTTTATGGTCTTGAACTTGGTTGGATTATTTTGATGCTAGTCTTATATATTTGATTTACATGCTTTATTATTTATTCTATTAATTTATTATGCTTGTAGCTAGTAATTAATAGGAATTCATATGGTAGATCAAATATATAAATTGGGCTTGATTGTGAAAACTATAGGTTGTACCATAGTTTTCCTTCACTTAATTAGTTAATGTGTTTGCCTAGGATTTTAGGACAAATCTACTCTCCGGCTAGATAAAGGACTTTGAGATAGTGTTGCACCTCTAAACTAGGTCTAACCCGTTCATTAGTTAGCTTTAGGTGATTATTTAATTAATTAGGCTTGTAGTCTAATTTTGCATCAAAATAGGAAATTCTAAGTTCGTGCCTAGAATTCAACTTTGCATAGGAATCCGATCCCTAAACCTTTCCCAATAGTGATCAAACTTCAATTTCAACTTTCATATTTAATTTTAGTTTTCGCATTTAATTTCACTTTTATTTTATTTTTAGTTAACTTTTATTCAAATCACACAATTTACAATTTAATTTAGTTTAATTACTTAGGCACTTTACTTACACTTTTCTACAAACTTTCAAATAGCCTCCCTGTGGATTCAACCTCTCACTAGCACACTACGCTACAATTACTCGTGCACTTGCAAGTTAAAACTTAGCTTAGAATTGACCTTAATTTTATCCTAAGCTAAGCATCCATCAAGTTTTTGGCGCAGTTGCTGAGGAGGCACAGTATTGTTTTTGGACTAGTGTAGTATTTTGTTTAAGTGTTAGTTTTTAGTTAATTAGTTATTTTTGCACAAAAAAATAAAAATAAAAATTCTTGTTTTACTTTATTATTTTTAGATTACTTTATTAGTTGTTTTAGTTTAAATAGTTATCTTGAATTTTATTTTATTTGCTTTCTCTATTATTTTAGTGATTTTATTGCTTTTCATTCATTTAGTAATTCATTTATTTTACTTTTCTTTTATTTATTTTATTTTATCTATCTAGTTTTTTAGTTGATTATTTTTCTTAAATAATTTATTTTTAGTTTTAGGATTTTATTGCAATTTAGTTAATTTCTCATTAGCTTGGCTTATTGTGTATGCTTGGACGTCATTCTTTAGGATTGCCTTTAGAACCCTTTGAACCCGAGCCACAAAGAACCACATACCGTAGGAATCAAAAGGTCTTAACTACGATCATGGCAGATCATGAAGGAAATCTGAATGTGCCTCAAAATGTTAATAATCCTCAAATTCTCCAAATTCCCATTGTTCCTAATAATCCTGATCCTGATGATATACCTCTTAGGCAACATTTTCTCCTGACCACATATCAGCCGAATATTGCTATCCGACCACCTGCCATCCATAATGTGGACTTTGACATGAAACCTGGTACGATAGCAATACTTCTATCATTTTATGGGAAAAGCAATGAAAATCCACATGCGCATATTTGTGATTTTCTTGAGATATGTACCACTGTGCATGTTCCAAATGTTACTCAAGAAAACATCCGATTGCGTTTCTTCCCACTTTCTCTTAAGGACAAAGCTAAAGAATGGCTTCATTCCCTTGAAGAGGGAACCATTACTTCTTGGGAAGAACTGTTGACTCAATTTTTGTTTAGATTTTTTCCGATGGCCCAGACCTCAACTCTTTAAGAGAATATCATGACTTTTTCCCCGTCGGATCTAGAGTCATTTCATGAAACTTGGGATAGGTTTAATGGACTCATACGTCATTGCCCACACCATGGGTTTGATAGACCAAGGTTGCTTCAATATTTCTATAGAAGGTTGACACCACAGTAGAAAACGATGGTGAATTCAATGAGTAATGGAGGGTTTTATAACCTCACCCCAAATGAGGCATGGGCCCGACTTGACAGTATTGCCAAAGACTCATTTCAAGACTCAACAATGGATAGAATGGGTAAGCCCACTTCTAGGAGGACACTTTATGAGGTGAGCACAAAGGAGGACTTAGGCTCACAAGTTGCAGCTTTGACCAAGAAATTCGATCAGTTCATATCTTTAGGGTCTACTTCTTCACCTACCCCATCAAATGGTCAATGTTGTGCCTTATATTCTGCAGTGGACCACCCCACACTAGGGTGTCCTCTTGCCTCTCAGTTCCCTGAATTTATTCAGGAAAAAGTTTGTGCTGCCCAGGGTTACTCTCGCAATTAAAATCCATATTTGAATACATATAATCCTGGTTGGCGAGATCATCCAGCTTTCTCATGGCGTCAAGGGAATCTTGACCTTTCATCAGGCTCAAGTACAAAAGCCTCAATCTAATCCTCCTGGATACTATCATGTGTCTAATGGGCCTCACTTTAAACCGCAACCAGGAAATCAATTTCAGCCTAGCCCTCCTCCTCCTACCAAGACTGATGATAAGTTTGAAACTCAAGTTGGGCAACTGGCCCAACAAATTACTAGGAGGGATGAGGGTAAGCTCCCTGCTCAGACTGTCGAGAATCTACGAGCCCAGTGTAGCAATGTCCACAATGAGACTACCCATGAGCAAGCCAAAGTTGTTATCACCCTTCGGAGTGGTTACCAGTTAGATAATCAGGTTGGTGAGTCTAGTAGAGCAAAGAGAGTGAGTAGGGATACAAAAGAGGTTAAGGATAAGGTTGATAGAGTAGGAAGTGAGTCGGGAGATGAGATAGGGGATATTAAAGAAAATACCATTCCTTCACAGAGAGATGAGAAACAGGTTGTAGATCACAGTGATAATAGTCCTTCTAGGGTGCCTTATCCTAATGCTTTAGAGCGACCTAGGAAAGATGATAAGCAGTCTCGGGTATTAGACCACTTGAAGGATATTAAGATAAACCTGCCTCTTATTGAAGTTATCCAGCAGATACCGGCTTATACCAAATTCCTCAAAGACTTGTGCATTAGGAAGAAGCAATCCACCCATATTCCGAAGAAGGTGAGGCTCATAGAGAAAGTGAGTAGTATATATACTAGGGGCCATCCGCCCAAGTTTAATGACCCCGGAGCCTTCACCATTCCTTGCATCATTCAAGATCAACAGGTGGATCATTCCATTTGCAGTATATAAGCGTTTAGGTTTGGGGGAGTTGACTCCCATAAATGTTACACTTCAGTTGGCAGATCGATCTGAGAGACGACCTAGAGGGATAATTGAGGATGTCTTAGTTAGAGTTGGCGAATTTCTTTTCCCAATTGACTTCATTGTCTTAGACATGGACTCAGGTTTAGACACTAGGCATGCGACACCAGTTCTTCTAGGCAGACCTTTTCTGGCCACAACTGATGCAGTGATATATTGTAGGACAGGGATGATTGAGTTAACCTTTAGGAATATGAGAGTTTAGGTGAGGGTCGCAGATGTGGCTAATCGAGTAAGTAGACATTCTGAGGATGAGTGCTTCATGGTTGACATCATTGACCCTTGTGTTGAGGAACATGCCCATTCGATGTTGATTGTCGATGATGAGCTCGTAGAGCTTGAGACAATCTTGACTCAATTTAACTCTGATTCATTAGTGAAAGAGCTAGTAGCTTCTACTTCTATTGTTTCTGATCCTGGTCCTAACAAGGCTAATGATAGTCTTAGCTCCCTTCCATCCAAATTTTGTCTTGATCCCCCTCCGGTTGAGTCTCTTCCAGTTTTAGAGCTCAAACCTTTGCCTGCGCATCTTAAATATGTGTACTTAGGACCTAATGATACCCTCCCAGTAATTATCGCATCAGACCTAACCACTGAGCATGAGGAAAAATTGTTAGGAGTCATTCGTGATCATCAAAAGGCTATAGGGTGGACCATTTCTAACTTACGAGGTATAGACCCTTCGATGTATATGCATCGGATTCACTTAGAAGATGGTGCTACTCCTTCCCGCGAGATGCAAAGGTGGCTGAACCTAAACATGAGTGAGGTTGTTTATAAGGAAGTCATTAAACTTCTCGATGCAGGTATCATTTACCCGATTTCTAATAGTTCATGGGTCAGTCCGGTGCAGGTGGTACCAAAGAAGTCTGGGATCACAGTAGTCCCTAATGATAAGGGTGAGCTTATTCCTACACGCACCACTACTGGGTGGCGTGTCTGTATTGACTATAGAAAGCTTAATGCCAAGACCCGGAAAGACCATTTCCCTCTACCCTTTCTTGACCAGATATTAGATAGAGTAGCCGGACAGGGCTACTACTGCTTCTTAGATGGGTATTCCGAGTATAATCAGATCCCAGTCTTTCCTAAGGACCAAGAGAAGACCACCTTCACTTGTCCATATAAGACCTTTGCTTATCGTCGTATGCCCTTCGGTTTATGCAATGCACCAGCGACTTTTCAGAGGTGTATGATGGCCATTTTTTCTGATATGATTGAGAAGTTTCTAGAGGTCTTTATGGATAATTTTTCAGTTTTTGGAGCTACATTTGATGAGTGTCTCACACACCTTTCCCTAGTGCTAGAGCGTTGTGTTAAGATGAATTTGGTGCTTAGTTGGGAGAAAAGTCACTTCTTGGTTAGACGGGGGATAGTACTTGGTCATGTTATATCTCAGAATGGTATCCATGTGGACCTAGCCAAGGCTGAGTTGATAGAGAAACTCCCAGCACCAAAAATGGTGCGTGACGTTAGATCATTCCTTGGTCATGTCGGTTTCTACCGGCGTTTCATCAAGGACTTTAGCCGCATTGCTCGACCCCTTTTTAGCCTCTTGGCACATGTTACTCCATTTCATTTTGATGATGAGTGTGCCAAGGCATTTGAGAAGTTGAAGTCCTTACTGTCCTTCGCACTTATTATCCAGCCTCCCGATTATAGCCTTCCATTTAAGATTATGTGTGATGCATTCGATTATGCAGTGGGGGCAGTTTTAGGACAGCGTAAGGATAATCTGCCATATGTGATCTACTACGCTAGCAAAACTTTAGATGATGCTCAAAAGAGTTATACCACCACAGAAAATGAATTACTAGTTGTAGTCTTTTCCCTTGATAAGTTTAGACCATACATCTTAGGGTTGAAGGTGATAGTCTACATGGATCATGCTACCTAGCATTACCTACTTGCTAAACGGGATGCTAAACCCCGTCTGATTCGGTAGTTACTATTACTTCAAGAATTTGACTTGGATATTAGAGATAAAAAGGGGAATGAGAATTCTGTTACAGACCATTTGTCGCGTTTAGTCATTGAATCTCCCATCGACTCCCTTCTTTTTAATGATACCTTCTCTGATGAGCAACTCTTTGCTGTCTCACATAGGATCCCCTTGTATGCCCATTTTGTTAACTTCTTGGCAGCTAAAGAGTTGCCTTCTCACTGGGGGAGAGGAGAGAAGGATCGTTTCATGGCTCGAGTAAAACATTTTATTTGGGAGGATCCCTATCTCTTTAAGGTGTGTGCTGATCAGGTTATCTGACGATGTGTGTTGGAAGAGGAGTTTGATAGCATCCTTAGCTTTTGTCATGGGGAGGCATATGGTGGCCATTTTGGAGGTAAGAGGACAGCTGCTAAAGTCCTCCAGTGTAGGTTCTTTTGGCCTACTTTGTTTAGAGATGCCCAACAATTTTGTAAGAAATGTCATCGATGTCAACAGTTTGGGTCTATCTCTAGGAGAGACATGATGCCCTTATCACCCATTTTAGTTTGTGAGATATTTGATGTGTGGGGCATTGATTTCATGGGGCCTTTTCCTCATTCGTATGGGTACACTTATATTCTTGTGGATGTAGACTATGTGTCCAAATAGGTGGAGGCGGTGGCAACTCGAACCAATGACCACAAAGTTGTGGTCTAGTTCATTAAAGAGCACATCTTTTCTAGGTTTAGGGTGCCACGTATGCTTTTGAGTGATGGAGGACAACATTTTCGCCATAGGACACTTGAGGCATTATTGAAAAAATATTTAGTCCAGCATAAGATTGCGACACCTTATCATCCTCAGATGAGTGGACAAGTGGAGGTGTCAAATAGGGAGATAAAATCCATTTTACAGAAAACAGTTAGGCCCGATCGCAAGGATTAGTCATGTCATTTACACGATACGTTATAGGCCTATCGCACAACTTTTAAGACTCCCATAGGCATGTCTCCATATAGATTAGTCTACGGTAAGGCTTGCCACCTCCCTGTTGAGCTAGAGCACAAAGCTTACTAGGCTATTAAAGCCCTGAATTTTGACATGCAGCAGGCAGGTGAGAGTAGAAAATTGGCTTTGAGTGAGTTGGAGGAGCTTCGTTATGAAGCATATGAGAATGCCAAGCTTTATAAGGAGAGGATGAAGAGAATCCACGATAAATCTATTTTGTGCAAAACCTTCTCCCCTTCAGATAAGGTTTGGTTATTTAACTCTAAATTGAAGTTCTTTCCAGGAAAATTAAGGACTAGATGGGATGGACCCTATGAGGTGCTCAAGGCATACCCTTCAGGGGCTATTAAAATTAAACACATCAAAGATGGGCGAGTCCTCATAGTTAATGGCCAGCGTTTGAAACATGCCCTTGATCCGAGTTCAGTCCCTCACGAAGTTGAATTTGTAGAGCTACGGGACACTTTTGACCTTACATGAGTAATGATCTTCGCCTGGCAGTTGGCGTTAAATGCAGCGCTTCTAGGAGGCACCCTAGGAATAATTAATTTATCTTTCTTTTTTCAATTTTGTTTCTCAACTTTTCGGTTGGACCTCCACTAGGTTATAGTGGGCTTTACCATTTTCTCGAAAATGGATTATCTTGTGTAATAGAAGTCTTGGGGTTAATTAGGATGGATACTATGAAAGTAAAATCACTGGCCGAAAGCGTAATGTCTGGCCTTCCCTCGTAAGTATGGGAAGATGTCTGGGGTTTGAGTACGTTAGTGGTTTGAAATTAATGGCTTCTTCTCTGCATTTTTAATGTACTTAGTTAACTCCACTTCTAAAGTTGCACAAGATTTGTCTTATTGGCTAACATTAAATGGATCCAGGTGTTTGCATTCTATCTGTCTTTATTTAAATTGTTTTATTGTGCTTATTTATTTTTAGTGAGTCGGCTTTAGTGCCTCCCAGAGTTCGGAGCCTTTGTATGGGGATGTAAATAGGGTCGGCCAACAAAAAAGTATATAAAAAATGAAAAAGTAAAAAATATTTTTATTATTTTATTGTATTTTTATTTTATTTTGCCTCATCCTCTATTGTTTTGCTCTTGAGCTTAATTACAAGTTGTAGATGTGAAGGGTTACCTTTCTTTTCATTATCGGTCACTTCAGGTATGTCCATCTACTCCCTCTATTTCTCTTTATTGTTTTCTTTTCATGCATTTTCACTATTGGGTTCTCATTATATGATATTTTCCCCTTCGCATACCCCTAGCATGTTTTACTCTTATTTGCTTGAGGACAAACAAACTTTAGGTTTGGGGGTGTGGGTGTTTAATTGTGTCCATTGTTGTTTTAGGGAAAACTTGAACAAAATGTGAAAAAAATTTGAAAATGTTTTTCGATATTTTTGTTTATTTGTGGATTTGTGGTGGATTTTCTAGTAATAGAGGAGTTGTGATGGTGTATTGATTAGCTCTTATGAAGTGATTGAGAAGAGTAGGTGGTTCTTGATTTTATGAGGTAGTTTTGAGTTGAATTTTTAGGATTGATTTGAATGAATGTGAGGCGTGGGGACTGTGAGATTGTGCTTAGACTATTGTGGTCCCATGACTTGGTTGTAAGATGATGAGATATAATGTGGTTGTGATATGAGTACCCTCGCTTGAGTAGTCTTGTTTGCGTGCCTGGGCCTTTATAGTGAAAAAAAGAGAAGAAAAAAAGCAAAAAAAATATAAAAAATGAATGATGAAAAAAAAATCAAAAAAAAGAAGAAATTTTTTACTTCTATCTCTTAGCACCACTATTCTTATATTCATTGTCTATCTTTAGGGATATGTGCTTAAGGTGTACGGTGTTTCGGTGTTCAACACTTCAAGCAAGTAGGGTATGCATGGGGCCTTTCAAAGCCTATCAACCTAAGTCTTAAGTGGTTGGGATTGATGATCTCGAAAGCTCGTTACTTGGGGTGTTGAGTTGACCGTTTAGGACCAAGCACCTAATAAAAAGAGATGAAGTGTGTTTACTTTTATGTTTTAGAATGAATAAAAGTGTGAAAGGCATGTTTGGAGGATTATAAAGGTAATGGGGGTGCAAGTATTATAATCTAGTTATATTGAGTTGTCTTGTTGCTTAATTACGTGGAGACTTAATAGTGTTTAGTGTAATCTTGTAGTAAACATGTTGTCTTTAAAAAGAGAGATCCGAATGAGTTTACTTAACTACTACACCATAGGATCAATCGTTCCCCGAACCTTGTCCTGTTGTTAGAGTTGATTGATTCGTTAGCGCAACCTCTTAAGAACTTGAAGATTTGCTTAGATTCTAGTCTTGCTTGGGGACAAGCAAGAGGTAGGTTTGGGGGTGTTGATGTATTAATATTTTTAGGCTTATTTCCTTGCATTTTTAGATTTAATTATGCACATTAATTATAATGTTTGATCACTTTAGTTGTGTTTTTGTGCATGTAGGAATTGAATGATGAAAAAGTATTTTGGGGCTAAATTGAAAGAAATTGGATGAAAAAGAAGATAGCAAAGATTTGTTCGTGAATGATGGAGCATGGTGGAAGGAATTGCAAAGGAAAAAAAAATGAATGATGAAGGAAAAAATAATAAAAGGTTGACCGAGGCTTTTAGAAATCTAAAAGCCTTGATAGAAGATAGCCAAGTCCACATTGGACTTGGCTTAGAAAAAGAAAAAAACACAAGGCTAAGTCTTGGCCGTGTGTTTGTAACAAAATAAAAAAAAGGAAGAAAAGTTAACAGCCAAACAATTGGCTTTGCATGTGACTAAAAGCTCAACAGGGCTTGCACAACATAAGGCGGTGACAGTGTCTTATAAAAGAAAAGATCAGCAACGAATTGAGGGGAGCTTTTGCGGCGCATGAAAAAAGAAAGACAGGAGCTGCGGCGCAGAGGAGAGAAAAGGAAAAAAACATAGAGCAACCAGCGGGCAGCGAAGGAGAAAAAAACTTTGACGACGAGAAAAAAACAGCAGCAAGTTCGGTTTATTTCTTTTCCTAAATTCTTCTTCAATTTTCAATTGGGATTCAAATTAAATTATCATTTTCAACAGATTCAAATCAATGTATGGAGAAGTTTAATTTACTTTTTTTTTATAATTTTGATTCAGTTTTGTTGAACATGAACAATTAATTCATTGTTTAGGGTAGGATTACTATGCAATAATTTAATTTTATGGTCTTGAACTTGGTTAGATTATTTTGATGCTAGTCTTATATATTTATTTACATGCTTTATTATTTATTCTATTAATTTATTATGCTTGTAGCTAGTAATTAATAGGAATTCATATGGTAGATCAAATATATAAATTAGGCTTGATTGTGAAAACTATAGTTTGTACCATAGTTTTCCTTCACTTAATTAGTTAATGTGTTTGCCTAGGATTTTAGGACAAATCTATACTCCGGCTAGATAAAGGACTTGGAGATAGCGTTGCACCTCTAAACTAGGTCTAACCCATTAATTAGTTAACTTTATGTGATTATTTAATTAATTAGGCTTGTAGTCTAATTTTGCATCAAAATAGGAAATCCTAAGTTCGTGCCTAAAATTCAACTTTGCATAGGAATCCAATCCCTAAACCTTTCCCAATAGTGATCAAACTTCAATTTCAACTTTCATATTTAATTTTAGTTTTCGCATTTAATTTCACTTTTATTTTATTTTTAGTTAACTTTTATTCAAATCACACAATTTACAATTTAATTTAGTTTAATTACTTAGGAACTTTACTTACACTTTTCTACAAACTTTCAAATAGCCTCCCTATGGATTCGACCTCGCACTAGCACACTACGCTACAATTACTCGTGCATTTGCGAGTTAAAACTTAGCTTAGAATTAACCTTAATTTTATCCTAAGCTAAGCACCCATTAGTGCTTGGCCTGGAAGACCATCTTTAAGAGAGAAAATTTCTTGCTGAAAGCAATCCAAGGCTCTCTCAGCCCAAGACAAGAGGTCAAGAGGCCGTGTCCGTATGGTTACCACTTAAAGCGGATAATTTTTACAACCGTAAAATCAAGGTAGAAATCTCTAAGATCTAGGGATTAGCAGGTTGGCAAAGTCAACTTCCTTATGGATTATCTAGTGAAAGAGTGGATTAGAGGTTTGAGCGTGGAATGACTTAGAATAGAATGATCACCTACGACTAATGGGAATGGAATGACGACTGCCAACATGCCTTCGATCGCTAAGAAGTGGATTCAAACTTTGGATACGCATCCCTACTAATAGAAGGGGTAGAGACCCGCACATCACCGAACCAGGAGCTACCCAAGAGTGAATTCCTGTCCCTGAATGATGTAGCTATCCGCCTTTCAGGAGTAGTTCTATGAGGAGCTGGCAATGTAGTATATTAACTATTTCATTTTTGTTTCATCAGCTGTAATAGCTCTTCCGATCAGGCTAGGCATGCTAATCACGTAATCCAGCTTACTTGTAAGAGAAGGAAATTTGTCTATCCTGTGGGAGAAGTTAAGACGACTCCTATACCTCCCCCAGTAGCGGTGGAGGAGCCATCGAATGTTATTGTCCAGTTCTCATCTTTCTCTGCAATAGCAACTTATTCTTCATAAGGGAGTACGGTATGAAGAGTATTAGTCCCAAGGCCGGCAAGAGCCAGGTGTTCTATGATCTCATAATCAACTTTTTGGTTTAGTGAAAAGCAAACTAACATCAACAAGGCAATCCAGTTGACATTGAAAACAGATGCCATAAAGATCGAAAGCGATTTGGCTTAAAAGAATGAAGTAACCCTAGCTCTCGGGAAGGAAGAATTTCACTAAGTTAGGGAAGACAATGCAATGAATCTTCTTCACCTCAAACGGGAGTTTGCTCTTTCACCCCCAAGGTGAGAAAAAGTAGGAAGATATTTTATATAGAGGAATTTTTGTCTCTCACTCTTGCCCAAGAGCAGGTCAATTCTATGTTTCCAAGGCAGGCAAACAAGGAATGCTAACTTAATAGGGGTAGCGAAGTCACCTCCATTCTCGATTTCTATTGCAACAAAGAGAGCTTTCCTTATTGGGATTTCTTTTTGCTTGTCTTCCTGGTCAATCAAGCTTTCGACGAGTGACTCTTGGTTGTGAGGCCTCAAATAGTTAGTTCATTCTGGCTCATTCGATTAGTTCGTCTTTCTTCCCATCCCCCCCCCCCCCCCCTCTTCTTAATGTCGACTATCTTTAGCCCTAATGACATCCTTCGATTCCCCTACATTAAAGAGAGATCCTCATTTCCCATTCATTTTTCTATTTAACTAGTGATCAAGTCTCCACAAAAGATCTTATTAGCTTAGGGGCGTAGCAATAACTCGAGACCTTCCTCTCTTAGGCTTACCAATATTGACTATTTACAGAATCTATATATTCCCAGAAGCCCTGCAAGTCATGATAAAGACCTGAAAGGTGAAAAAAGCCCTTCAAAAGAATGTCCCACAACTAATTCTCAAGCAGCTTGTATTGGAATACTAAGAAGAATGGTGATGCTTCCCTTCAGTCAAGTGAGTCACTATTCGCTTTCGTTCAAAGCCCTGTTACTGCTGCTGATTCTCATATTTGTCACTTTGTGCATTCTCTGCCATCAATCTGATTCTGGTCATGTCTTTCTCCTAGTGCAAGAAGTTACCTAACAAGCCCTTTTGTAACAGCTTATTCTAGCAAAACAACCTATTTTATGTCAAAAGAGAGAACAACTAATTCAATAGCAACGGAGTGAAGGGATGCAGATTCAATGGATCTTCTTTGCTCTAATTCAATTCTTGATAACCTTAAACCAGGAAAGAGCCAAGTACTGGCGGGGGAGAGGGGATGGGGGGTGGAACTCTTAAGTAGACATCTGAGATGAGAAGTCGAAAGGGCTAACAGGGGATAAGTATTCACCAACAAAGACCTACACCTCTGACTTTGACAGCGCTTAGGCATTCAGTTACCTTTCTAAGAGCTACTTTCATTTATTTTCTTTGCTTCTGATTCAATAGCACCAGAGATTTGAACACGGATTCCATTAACACTGGATAGGCAAACAAAGTCTAATCAAGGTACGGAATAGAATTTTAGACTGCTTTCGGAGTTTCCAATGTTATGATAAAAGAGGGTATCCCTACTGTGCTTTGGCTACCTTTCCACTCCTCAAGCTAGAGCCGGATTGACAGCCTACAGGTACCAGCTTCGTGGGATCATTTCGATCCACACTCTTGCTAAGCTCTATTGGGCGAAGGACTACCTCTCTTGACTAAAAGAGGAGTAAAGAAGCTTCTTCTCTAATATAATTATCGAGGTTTACTAGCTTAGACCACTTTAGGGACTAGGGGAAGAGACTAGTCTTAGGACGTAATGGCTTTCCGGCTAGTCTGTCCCTTCTGCCCCTTGTCTATCCGCTATGTACTATGCACTGTATCTTCTGCTTCAAGTTTCATTTGTAAAATCCTTCTTATGCTATAAGTTAAAACCAATTCAAATAAATGTATGAAGTAACTCAACTGATAAATAAAGGAAGGTAGACGCTCGACCGATAGGGAGAGGAATGGTAAGCAGCCTATTTTGATAAAGGAGAAACTGGCTATATTCTTTTCTTTTACGCCATGAAAATGGGATAGATAGAAGGGATCTCAAACTGCTGCTTCATCTTCTTATACTGAACCAACTGCAGCTCCTGGAATTGATCGTCGTGCTACTGGAACTACTGGATCAACGACAACTCACTGTTGGGGGGCTATGACTAGAAATAAGGGTCTGTTTGATCTGCCGTTCGCTCTAACGTGGATCAGATGTATCTGTCGTGAAAGGCAGTTAGTCGTTATAGGTATAACCACCTGGGTAGTACGTACGGGCATAAGTAGCGACCTAAGTAGTATGGGCATTATGTTGTAGATTTGAGTTCTTACCCATTTTTTCTTTTTAGTAAAAAAGGACTAGCTTGTAGATGTTATAAAGTGAACTGGTGCATTCCGTAAAGCAGTACTTAGCTTCAGTCTAAAAAGTCCTAGGCGCACTAGACAGGAATGGATAGCACAGGTCGGAGGTGAAACTTCTACTTATACCTGTCATTCCTAACTCCGTGAAGGTTAGTAATCAATCGAATCGTCTCTTTTCAATATCCGGTTATCCAGTAAAGAAGGAAGGAAAGGGTTTCATGGTATATTATTTTTAGAATAGAGTTTTTTTGGCTCTGTCTTTTATCCTTATTTCTTTCATGGGATTTGGTTTTAAGTGTCTTCTTCATACCAAGGAAAGTTCAATCGTAGAATTGCGGGTGATTGGATTTGAGAGCGTAAGATACCGAGGAGCCGAAGAAATGAGCCGGGAAGGTGGGTTCACGAGCAATCATCATACCAAACAAATCAACTACAACTTTGTTCGGCGGAACCACTTGCACTTATTGCGGGAGATCCGGGAAGCTACCTAAACGGAGAGCCCATGCGTGCACGGGTAGTTGATAAACACGTATTATTGGGATAGGGTAGCAGGCAATGGATACCGTTCGCCTACCCGAGCCTGCAGTTCGTAGGCCAAATCCCTCTGTCCAAGTGATTGAGTTGAAGCTTTAGGCATAGAGCGGAGTGAGCCCAGGGAGAGGAGTTAACCCCAACAACATTGAGGCCCACAATAGAGTTTCTATTCCAATCCCTACTCAACACGGTGCCTTAAGGAGAATCAAAGGCTGGTTGCTAGCGGAAGTAGTGCGCCAAAGAGCAAATCGAAGCATTCACAAAGAAATGGTATAAGCATAAGGGAAGGCGCAACAGTTAGCGACTGTCCGAGGTAAGTCGTCAACCTCTTTGATTTTCCCTCTTTAGAAAGGAGATAATAAGCCCGTCAACATTGAAGCTTCCGCTTTTGGCAGCTATTAGGCAAGTGATACCGTACGCAAGTCCGGAGCTATATAGTGACGGTGCGTTAAGGTGAGTTGATGAGCTAATATGGCTGGCTTACTTTTCATATGTGGAGGCAAACAGACGTTAAGCACTGGGGCCAGCCACAAAGGAATAGGCTTGAATTAAGATAGACTGTCTTTTAGCTGACTTTTCCAAACCATGCTTCGCAATCAAGCTAGAAAAAGACTAAGCAAGTGTTGTTCTAATGAAATGGCTGATAGTCTAGTAGAACATTCATTCCTTACCACTGTTGCCTTCTTAAGACTAAAAGCTAGTAGTGAGACTTCTATTCTACCGCCCTATCTAGTAAGAGCCTCTAAAGCTATGTTTGGTGTAATCAATAGTTGGGAGTGGTTTTACTGAAGAAGAAGGGACGGAGTCTCAACTACCACACAACTACTATACCACTAGCCCTCCACGAGTGGATTAGTTGAGACTCTAAATGATATCAATCACTAAACTCAACAAAGTAGCAAAAATCATAAGAGAAGCAAAGTTCACAGAGGTTGGGAAATAGTTCGCTCGATTCACCAGGTTCTACTGCTGCAGGGCCTAATCACACTCAAAATCAGTGTTTGATCCTAGCTCAGAAGGAACACTAGCTATATGCTTAACACATGCAAATCAGTGTTGTATTGCTGAGACATGCGCCTAAGGAGAAAGTATTTGTAACCGTAGTGAGCCAAGGAGTCGAGTGGCGTGCCAACGCTACTAATTGAGTTCCAGCACGTAGTTGTGCTATCAGTAAGAAGTTAGTCGGTGCTCTTTTTTTATTGTAGCTAGCGCACTTTACTAATAAGAAGACTCGGCATTCAGGCGAGCCGCCCGATGGTATAGTACGTAGTGGGTTTAGTATGCCCCGCCAAAACAGCTCCGAAACAAACAAAAAGGTACGTGCCGCACTCACGAAGGATTGCCAGTGATATACTGAAGGAAGGTGAGGATGACGTCAAGTCCGCATGGCCCTTATGGGCTGGGCCACACATGTGCTACAATGGCAATTACAATGGGAAACAAGGCTGTAAGGCGGAGTGAATCCGAAAAGGTTGCCTCAGTTCGGATTGTTCTCTGAAACTCGGGAACATGAAGTTGGAATCGCTAGTAATCGTGGATCTGCATGCCGCGATGAATATGTACCCGGGCCTTATACACACTGCCCGTTACACCCTGGCAATTGGTTTTACCCGAAGCATCGAACCAATGATCACCCATGACTTTTGTGTCACACTAGTGCCACAAAGGCTTTTGGTGGTCTTATTGGCACATATCACGGTGGGGTCTTCGACTAGGGTGAAGTTGTAACAAGGTAGCCGTAGGGGAACCGGTGGCTGGATTGAATCCTTCGCGATGGAAATTCCCTCTTTCCCCAACCAATAAGGGGGCTAGCTTGCTTCAGCTGGTTAGAACAAAGGACTGAAAATCCTTGTGTCGTTCAAATCCTCTTCTAAGCGAGCTTTTGGTCCAAAGGACAGATAGCCTGTGAAACCCCACTTTCTTGCTTATCTCGTTTTACATGTTATACCTCGTTTTGCGTGCATATGATCTGTTTATGTGCTATAGGACCTAGAAAGTTATAATTTTGATGTCAATACTCCTAATACGTGCTAAATGTGCATTCATGAAATTTTCATCAAAAACGGAGTCAGAAATTTTATCGTCGATTTTCAGTGAATAGTGTTTTCGAAACACGTCCGCTATAATTTTGAAACTGGTCTTTTTAACCCTTCTAGACCTAGTCCACGGACTTTAATAGACCTGTGTTTGATGAAAATAGTTTTAAAATCGGCTTAAGAATTTATTAGGGTTTTTACACCGACTTTTGCGAAAATCGAGTTTTAAGCCGACTCGGGTGAAATTGTTGAATTGTAAAACTTCTTGTCACCTAAAAATAATCCACTTGAGATATCTTGGGGGTGGCATAATTATTTTTAACTTGGTGAGCACTAAAATGCAATTAAAGTCATTAAAAACACAAAAATACCTATTAAAAAGAACTTTGACTTTAACTAATTATTTGACCTTATAAGCTACTCTCCTCACCCCACACCCACACAACACAAAAACACCATCACACACACACACATTGCCGAGAGAAAAGAGGGAGAAAAGAGAAGAGAAAAACTCAAGCTTTCAATCCAATTTTTCAAAGAAAAACCTAGTTTTTGTCCGTGAAACTTCGCACCAACTTGGATTCTGCTTGTTGGGCACGCATAGCACGCATTCCTAGGCTTATATCGCATCTAAGGTGAGAGAAAAATTCTAGATCTCAAAATGTCATTTTTGTGTTTTTGCGTATAAATGAAGATTGAACCGTTAGAATTGAAATCTGATGTTAGATTATTGCTCCTTGCATGCTAGGGATCATTATATACTAATACTACGAGTTTCTGTCGGATATAGCATAATTTTTATTTTCCGGGTATTTAATTTTGATTAAAATGTTCAAAGTTGAATTAAATGAGTTGCGTTGATCGAAATCGATTGCCGTCGATTTCTAAATACTTGATAATTACGTGTTAGCGCTGTTGTAATGCCGAATTTTCGATTACATTGTTTGTGTGAAAATCCGGAAAATCCAGCCATGACATCTTAGGATTTTAGGGTTATCGGGCATGATTTGGAGGTGTTATGGTGGATTTCCGAGAGGGCTAATGTAGTAGGTTGAATGGGTGAGTGATAGGAACTGATTTGGCAATGTTTGGATTAGTAGATTGTAAGTTATGAATTTTAGAAGTTTAGGTTGTCATTCTTTAATTTCTTGAACGATGCCTTTAGATGGTTGGGTAGTGTTCGAGTGATGAATGGTGAGTTGTTGTTAAGTAATTTAGAGTTTAATTATGTATATTATGCATGTCCGGTTAGATGGCCTACTTTGTCATCTAACTACGTTGTTTGTTGTTTAATTTATTATTGATGTTATATTGATGTTATTGATTGATTATTATTGAATGCGGGAATCGGGCACTCTTGTTGCTGATCTCCCAATTGATTGATTGATTGATGATTGATGAATATGGAGTCTTGGTATGTGTGTGCCACCTCTCGGGCAGCGTCGGGCTGTCGGGTTGATAACGGCATGACTGCCATAGGCTACCCCCAGCTCGCATGACGGAGGTGTCATGGAGGGAGGGGCTAGTGAGGTACCTCGGGTGCGTGAGTAATGGGGAGTTATAAGAAGAACGGTTGAGATCGTGATGGCGTTTGGAGCTACACCAAATAGAGTATCCTTATTGATTGGTTATATAGTTATGTGATGATAGCATTATTTATGTTGTTGTGTGTTTACTTGCTCAAAGGACTAAATCCAAGGAGCGTAGTGAATACTGTCGAGATCTATCGGATCCTCACTGGGCTTATGTATATAAGCTCACTCTCTATTATTGCATGTTTTCAGGTGTACTTTCACAAGATTACGGGTACGTGCCTCCTGAAGAGGAGAATGTGGAAAACGTGCCTTTCGTGGATGAGTCATATGTCCCTGAGTCTTATCCATGATTCTATGTTGTTAAACGTTATGTATATTAGCTTAATGGACTTTTATATGCTTTACGGTTCTTAGTGTAATAGTTGTTGAAAAGATAATGATCTAAATGATGTTAATTTAGTGGCTTTCTTTTGTCTATGGTTAAGTTGTAGTTGTGTCTCAACTTACTTTTGAAATGTATGATAAAGTTGAGGTATTGTATGTCATGTTGGAACGGAGGCGTATAACGAGGATGTTTTATTGTATAATATGGTTGTGTTGTATGTTGTTGTTTGTATTGAGGAATTACGGGATGTATGATGTTTTATGAGGTTGGTTTAGAACCTCGGAAATCTGTTTACTGTCGTTATGCCGCCGAAATTCCGTTGCGTCCTGACTGATTATAGGTGGGGTCGAGTTGGGGCGTGACAGTTTAAGTGGTATCAGAGCTCATGTTAGTTGTCAGCCGGGGTATTCTCGGAATGTGGGTAATGGTCTTAGCATGAAATATGTATGAAAGGAAAGAAAAATGAAATATGTATTGGTATGATTAATTGATTAAGTGATTATGTGATTTAAGTGCTTATGTGATTATGTGATCAATTTGTTTATGTGTTTTATATGAGTTTGTTATTTATGTGTTAATAGTTGTTTATAACCTGTCTACGTGCTATAACTGTGCTAACTCTTTGATTAGTAGAATGGCCGGTCGACCGAGAACCAGAGGTAGGCCTGAGATGACTGATGAGACTCCGAGTAACGTGGCACCGGGCCGTGACAGGGGGGTTCGGGTTATCTAGCTTATTTGATCAACAAGCCATCTGATAAGCTACAGCTAGAGGAAGTTCCTATTATCCGGGAATATCCTAATGTATTTCCCGAGGAGTTGCCAGGGTTGCCGCCTGAGAGGGATATCGAGTTTGTGATTAATCTTGTTCCCGGTACTCAACCTATTTCTAAATCGGCGTACCGGATGGCACCAGCTGAGTTGAAGGAGTTGAAGACTCAGTTACAGGAGTTGTTGGAGAAAGGATTTATTCAGCAGAGTTCTTCACCTTGGGGAGCTCCTGTTTTATTTGTGAAGAAGAAGGATGGCACTTTGAGATTATGTATTGATTACCGTGGTTTGAATCAGGTGACTATCAAGAATAAATATCCTTTGCCACTGATTGATGAGTTGTTTGATCAACTTCAGGGAGCCAAAGTCTACTCTAAGTTTGATTTGAGGCAGGGGTATTATCAGCTTCGGATTCGTACGGAGGATGTTCCGAAGTCTGCCTTCAGGACTCGGTACGGACATTATGAGTTTGTTGTTATGCCCTTTGGTTTGACTAATGCACCGGCAGCATTCATGGATCTTATGCATCGAGTCTTTCAGCCGTACTTGGACCAGTTCGTGGTGATTTTTATTGATGATATCTTGGTCTATTCCAAACCTGAATTGGAGCACGAGCAACATCTACGGCTTGTATTAGAGAAGTTGCAGGAGCATCAGTTGTTTGCCAAGTTCAGCAAATGTGAATTTTGGCTGCAACGGATTTCTTTTCTTGGCCATGTTATTACACAGAGTGGTATTTCTGTAGATCCCACTAAGATTGAATCGGTGATGTCTTGGAAGCGGCCAGAGAGTGTTACTGATGTCCGTAGTTTTCTTGGCTTGGCGGGTTATTACCGTAGGTTTGTCAAGGACTTCTCAAAGATTGCGGGGCCACTATCTAAGTTGACTCAGAAACGGACTATCTTTAATTGGGACGAGAAGTGTGAGAGTGGATTTTAGGAGTTGAAAAAGAGGTTAACTACCGCTCCAGTACTTGCTCTACCAGAGGGGACCGATAATATGGTCATTTACAGTGATGCATCCAAGGAGGGCTTGGGATGTGTTCTTATGCAGGATGGCCGAGTTATTGCCTATGCTTCCAGGAAGTTGAAGCCTTATGAGGTGAATTATCCGACTCATGATCTTGAGTTGGCAGCAGTTGTCTTCGCACTGAAAAAGTGGCGTCATTATCTGTGGGGCAGTAAGTTCGAGATTTTCACTGATCATAAGAGTCTAAAGTATTTATTCTCACAGAAGGAGTTGAATATGCGCCAGCGGAGGTGGATGGAGCTTCTTGGAGATTATAATTGTTCTATCAATTATCTGCCTGGAAAGGCAAATGTTGTAGCAGATGCTCTCAGCCGGAAGGCTAGTATTTCTTGTTTGGCTGTCAAGAAGTGGGAGGTTCTTGAGGAGTTTAGTTATTGGAGACCAGAGTTGACTCAGGTTGGGGTGATGTGTTCACATCTCCGTATTCAACCTTTATTATTGTCTCAGATCAGGGAAGCTCAGCAACTTGATGTTAAACTTCAGAAGATCAAGGATCAGATCACTGATGATCAGTCTGACTTCAAACTGCATGAGGACGGATTTCTTCGGTGTCGGAACAGGGTTTGTGTTCCCGATGAACCGGGCTTGAGACGAGGTATTCTGGAGGAAGCTCATAATTCTAAATATACTATTCATCCCGGTGGAACCAAGATGTATCGGGATTTGAAGCAACATTACTGGTGGAACAACATGAAAAGGGAGGTTGCTCAGTTTGTGTCTAGATGTTTGACTTGTCAGAGAGTGAAAGCCGAGCATCAACGACCAGCAGGTTTGCTTCAGCCGTTGGCTATACCAGAGTGGAAATGGGAGCATATTACGATGGACTTCGTCACTGGTTTGCCTAGATCACCGAGGGGTAATGATGCAGTTTGGGTTGTCGTGGATCGTTTGACGAAGACAGCTCATTTTATTGCCATGAGGTTGGGAGATGAGGTTACAAAGCTGACGGATCTCTATCTGGATCAGATTGTTAGACTTCACGGTATTCCATCTAGTATTGTCTCTGATCGAGATCCTCGATTTACTTCTCGTTTGTGGGAGAAACTTCAGGAGACTTTGGGTACTCAGTTGAACTTCAGTACAGCGTATCATCCACAGACCGACGGTCAGTCTGAGCGGACTATTCAGATTCTGGAAGTTATGCTTAGGGCTTGTGTTCTGGACTTCGGGAAGAACTGGGAGAAACATCTACCACTTGCCGAGTTTGCCTATAACAATAGTTATCAAGCTACTATTGGAATGGCACCTTTCGCAGCTCTTTACGGTCGTAAGTGCCGTTCACCTTTGTATTGGGACGAGGTAGGAGAGATGAAGACTGTTGATCCGACTATTATGCCAGAACTTCTTGAGAAGATTGAGAATGTTCAGTTGATCAGGCAGAGAATGCTTACGGCGCAGAGTAGATTCAAGAGTTATGCTGATAAACGTCGTCGAGACTTGGAGTTTGCAGTTGGAGATCGGGTTTTCTTGAGATTGTCTCCTCGAAAGGGGTTTGTTCGTTATGGTAAAGGTGGTAAGCTGAGTCCGAGATTTGTTGGGCCGTTTGAGATTACTGGCAGGGTTGGTAAGTTGGCATATCGGTTGGCTTTACCGGAGAACTTCTCTAATGTCCACGATGTGTTTCACGTGTCTAATTTGCGGAAATACAATCCGGATCCTTCTCATATTCTTGAGCCAGAGCCGTTACAGCTTCGTGAGAATTTGACTTATGACGAGCGTCCGATTCGTATTCTAGATCAGATGGACCGAGAGTTGAGGTCGAAGAGGATTCCGATGGTTAAGGTGTTGTGGAAGCATCACGGCATTGAGGAAGCTACGTGGGAGAGACGAGATCAGATGCAGCAACAATACCCAGATCTATTCCGTACATCAAGTAAGAATTTCGAGGATGAAATTTCTATAAGGGGGGGAGAATGTGAAACCCCACTTTCTTGCTTATCTCGTTTTACGTGTTATACCTCGTTTTGCGTGCATATGATCTGTTTATGTGCTATAGGACCTAGAAAGTTATAATTTTGATGTCAATACTCCTAATACGTGCTAAATGTGCATTCATGAAATTTTCATCAAAAACGGAGTCAGAAATTTTATCGTCGATTTTCAGTGAATAGTGTTTTCGAAACACGTCCGCTATAATTTTGAAACTGGTCTTTT
This sequence comes from Ehretia macrophylla, assembly GCA_037974665.1. Classification (NCBI taxonomy): domain Eukaryota; kingdom Viridiplantae; phylum Streptophyta; class Magnoliopsida; order Boraginales; family Ehretiaceae; genus Ehretia; species Ehretia macrophylla. The sequence continues at coordinate 31,494,924 of CM075766.1, forward strand.
TAACCCTTCTAGACCTAGTCCACGGACTTTAATAGACCTGTGTTTGATGAAAATGGTTTTAAAATCGGCTTAAGAATTTATTAGGGTTTTTACACCGACTTTTGCGAAAATCGAGTTTTAAGCCGACTCGGGTGAAATTGTTGAATTGTAAAACTTCTTGTCACCTAAAAATAATCCACTTGAGATATCTTGGGGGTGGCATAATTATTTTTAACTTGGTGAGCACTAAAATGCAATTAAAGTCATTAAAAACACAAAAATACCTATTAAAATTAACTTTGACTTTAATTAATTATTTGACCTTATAAGCTAATGTCCTCAACACACACTCACACAACACAAAAACACCATCACACACACACACATTGCCGAGAGAAAAGAGGGAGAAAAGAGAAGAGAAAAACTCAAGCTTTCAATCCAATTTTTCAAAGAAAAACCTAGTTTTTGTCCGTGAAACTTCACACCGACTTGGATTCTGCTTGTTGGGCACGCATAGCACGCATTCCTAGGCTTATATCGCATCTAAGGTGAGAGAAAAATTCTAGATCTCAAAATGTCATTTTTGTGTTTTTGCGTATAAATGAAGATTGAACCGTTAGAATTGAAATCTGATGTTAGATTATTGCTCCTTGCATGCTAGGGATCATTATATACTAATACTACGAGTTTCTGTCGGATATAGCATAATTTTTATTTTCCGGGTATTTAATTTTGATTAAAATGTTCAAAGTTGAATTAAATGAGTTGCGTTGATCGAAATCGATTGCCGTCGATTTCTAAATACTTGATAATTACGTGTTAGCGCTGTTGTAATGCCGAATTTTCGATTACATTGTTTGTGTGAAAATCCGAAAAATCCAGCCATGACATCTTAGGATTTTAGGGTTATCGGGCATGATTTGGAGGTGTTATGGTGGATTTCCGAGAGGGCTAATGTAGTAGGTTGAATGGGTGAGTGATAGGAACTGATTTGGCAATGTTTGGATTAGTAGATTGTAAGTTATGAATTTTAGAAGTTTAGGTTGTCATTCTTTAATTTCTTGAACGATGCCTTTAGATGGTTGGGTAGTGTTCGAGTGATGAATGGTGAGTTGTTGTTAAGTAATTTAGAGTTTAATTATGTATATTATGCATGTCCGGTTAGATGGCCTACTTTGTCATCTAACTACGTTGTTTGTTGTTTAATTTATTATTGATGTTATATTGATGTTATTGATTGATTATTATTGAATGCGGGAATCGGGCACTCTTGTTGCTGATCTCCCAATTGATTGATTGATTGATGATTGATGAATATGGAGTCTTGGTATGTGTGTGCCACCTCTCGGGCAGCGTCGGGCTGTCGGGTTGATAACGGCATGACTGCCATAGGCTACCCCCAGCTCGCATGACGGAGGTGTCATGGAGGGAGGGGCTAGTGAGGTACCTCGGGTGCGTGAGTAATGGGGAGTTATAAGAAGAACGGTTGAGATCGTGATGGCGTTTGGAGCTACACCAAATAGAGTATCCTTATTGATTGGTTATATAGTTATGTGATGATAGCATTATTTATGTTGTTGTGTGTTTACTTGCTCAAAGGACTAAATCCAAGGAGCGTAGTGAATACTGTCGAGATCTATCGGATCCTCACTGGGCTTATGTATATAAGCTCACTCTCTATTATTGCATGTTTTCAGGTGTACTTTCACAAGATTACGGGTACGTGCCTCCTGAAGAGGAGAATGTGGAAAACGTGCCTTTCGTGGATGAGTCATATGTCCCTGAGTCTTATCCATGATTCTATGTTGTTAAACGTTATGTATATTAGCTTAATGGACTTTTATATGCTTTATGGTTCTTAGTGTAATAGTTGTTGAAAAGATAATGATCTAAATGATGTTAATTTAGTGGCTTTCTTTTGTCTATGGTTAAGTTGTAGTTGTGTCTCAACTTACTTTTGAAATGTATGATAAAGTTGAGGTATTGTATGTCATGTTGGAACGGAGGCGTATAACGAGGATGTTTTATTGTATAATATGGTTGTGTTGTATGTTGTTGTTTGTATTGAGGAATTACGGGATGTATGATGTTTTATGAGGTTGGTTTAGAACCTCGGAAATCTGTTTACTGTCGTTATGCAGCCGAAATTCCGTTGCGTCCTGACTGATTATAGGTGGGGTCGAGTTGGGGCGTGACATAGCCGGGGGCGAGTCAAAAAATCCAATAGTTCCATTTTCCTTCTAGTTTATCAACTTGTTCATCAATCGGAAATCTAGACAAACCGGGTACTACGGTGAGACGTGAAAATACCCGATCCTATTCCGACCTCAAGATATGGAATCGTCTTGCGCCATATGTACTGAGATTGTTCGGGAGACATGGTCCAAGCCCGGTGAAGAAATTCAAATTGAAAGACGTTCACCGAGTCCTTCTATCAAGGGAAGAACTCGGCTTACTTATCAGGAATGCAGTCTTTAGGCTAGTTCCTGATTCAGTCAATTGAAACAAGCGTCGAGCACAACTTATAGTGCAAACAAGCAGACATGTAGACGTACAAGACTAGTGCTTCTATCAAGGGGGAAACAAATCATTCACTCCATAGGAAGAAGTCCGGGTAGGCAGGGATTGGAAGCACCTCCTCGTGGGCACGATCCATAGCAAGATCCATCATTTTGTATGCACCATGAGAAAAAGGGAGAATTCAATTGGAACAAGAAGCCTGGCAGTCAAAGCAATATGGGCAAAAGCGATCCTTTGCATCGAACACAAGCACTTGCAGCGACCCAAGACAGGAAGCGAGGCCAACTAAGCCACCAATTCTACGAACATAAAGTGATGGCAAGACTAGAATCTATTTTCTTTATTTTGCGCCATGTATGAAAACCTTCCTCATTCTCGGCAGACGTATCAATCAAAACAACATCACCTTGAAAGGAAAATGAGTAGCGCAAGAAGGTCAGTGATTCAGATCGAGAGAGAAGAAAGGGAGCAGATCATACGTATTCTCTTAGGTGTGCCTTGGGTCGATCTCACCCAACATCACACCTTGGGGTTGGGTGTGACACCCCGATCCCTCTCGAGACCGGGAGTTCTAATAATCAATCTATTCACAACCGAAACCAAAACCCGGGCATAATTTTCAGGGAAAACGGACGGAGTCTCCCCTGTTTCTAGGCGAGAGGTAAAACCTGTGATAGCATATAAGTGGACCAATACCATGTCCAAACATTCAACCACCTTAAGGCCATCCGAGCCTTGGTTCACAACAATTAAAACACAAGTAAATATACATTCAAGCTTAGCAATTAAACTACACCAACCTATATCATAAGCTAGACTATCATACCTTTCTATCTCTTTTCCTTTGTCGTTACAAATATACATTGAAGTTAAGCTACATTAACTAAATACATAATCTAGTGAAACTTAAATTACATCCCCTTTAACATTAAATACATATAATACATAAAAGCATACAACTTTACAGCTTTGACAACTCAAGTCACATAGGCACGCAGGACAACTCTTCAAGCACGGACTTTCACGAAATCATGAACTTTCCAGCTAACATGGCATTTCCTGAAATGTGGTGGTGAGGAGTGAGTATACACAACACGTATACTCAGTGAGGGCGAGACAAATATCGAATTGGAGAGAAAGAAAGTCGTGCAATGCAAATAAGACAGTTAAGCAATATAACTGATAAATAAGCAATCAAAACAAACAATCAATACAATAAGCAATTACTGAAAGCATTAACACAACCATTCAAAGCTATACCACACTTTGAAGGCTATGGTTCACTCATACGAGCAATGTACCATTACACGAGCGATACATCAATCTCGAGCTTGATGTTGACAATGATAACAATAAGCGCGCATCTACCTTATAACACCAGTTTGGAATACCCCGGAAGTATCCATCAATCTACGACCCAAATCTCCTTGGGAGGCAACCCAAGCGAGAAAAGGGAATAGTAGCGGAGCTAGGGCAGCCAACACTGGCAACCCGAGGCTACCCAGAGAGGTCCATCACTCACGCGCGAGACACTATGCAATGCAAGACTCGATACAAGGCAATAAACGAGCGATAGCACAACAATACAAACTAGTGACAACAAACGAGATAACAAGCAATCACAATCAATACTAACATTCAACTAACTTTTCAAGCATAACAAGCAATAATAAGCAACAATAACACCAATTAAACAAGTATATCAAGCAACACAAAGCCTTCTATAGGCATAATATCAAGATAACAAGCAAAATCACAAATCGGCCCCAACTATCAAAACACTACCATTTCCAAACGAGCTACGAGTTCTGGAAACCGACTTCGCCAATCCTCCTAGGTCACCATAAGGCACGTCCAAGGACCCCGAAACCCTACCAACTATACTAACCAAACACCCAACCAATGCCATAATCGCACCAAAAGTTCTTCCATGGCCTCCCGAAGCAATGCCAACACACAAAACGAGAAAATACCAAACTCGACCTAAACGACCCCGACTTTCACTAAGCCGTTTTTCTCCGTTTTTCCATTACACATTCCAATTAAACCACACATTTAGGCATTCTAGCATATCTAGCATCTTCCTACATCAACAGACAGCATAACAGCGCAACTTTATCGTTTCAAGGGTTTACTATTCATAAAATACTATTCAACTAACATTTTATATTTCAATTTCAATATTTAACTGCAGAAAATGTTAAAAAGCTATAAATACATGTTCTACGATTGCTAGGGAACATTCTATAAGCCTCAAAATGATTAAAACAACAAACTACGGATAAAATCCAAAAATTAAAGTTAATACATAAAACTTTCAAATGCGCAAATAAACATGAAACCCTCACCTTAGACGCTCCTAGACGCTAGGAAAACCTCGTAGGATGCCTCGGAAACCACCCCGTGCAAGCTCACGCGAAGAATCGAAGATTTGAAGTTGAATTTTTCTTTTTTTCTTCTCCCTCATTTTCGGCCCTAGCTGGTTCTGTTTTCAGCTTGCTTTCTTTTTTTATTTTGAGCTATTTTAGGCTATTAAAAGAGGCACAAGGTCAAAATGGTCAATCCCCTTGGTCAAACCACTTAAAAATTGGTCAAACTAGCCTATTTCATGCATTTTTAGGCTAAAACAACTAGGGAAACATCAATTCTAGCTAACAACAATTAAATTATAAAATTTAAGGCACTAAAATACTAGTTTCACTATTTACTGAGGACTCGAATTCATTTCCTAATTATCTCTCTCGATATGCAATGCACGTTGCGACAACAAAGACGTAACAATTAATTCTCAAAGAATCTAAGAAATATATCATTTTTGAAAAGCATCATAGTTTAGAATTTACTCCGCCTCCGAGTTACTTTTCTCATTCATTTGAAAATCGAGTGATTTTAACGCAAAACAACCAAAATCGATTTTTAAAATAATCAAAACAATCAAGGTAATCAATATTCATTTAAAATAATTAATTTCACTAGTTCTAGAATATTTTAAAGAATTATGAAGTTAATATTAAGCTACAAATGAAGGTTAATATAAAAACGTAGTCAAACACAATTAAACCCTAACATTTAAGATAAGACTTAATTAATCACAAGAAAAGAAATTCAATTACTATAATTATCAGGAATAGGTAATAATCTTTTAATTATTCAATTTACAACTACTAAATGCTTCCAAGAGGAATATTAAAATAGTGCAAATTGGTTGATTTAACTAATTAAACATTTAATCAAATGCAGTCAAGTGCTATTAAATGCATGCCGGGTTCGGGTTATCACATTGGGGATCTAACCCGTTGGTGTGACACCCCGATCCCTCTCGAGACCGGAAGTTCAATCTGTCAATTTAATCACAACCCAATTCCAAACCCGGGCATAATTTTCAGGGAAAATGGATGGAGTCTCCCCTGTTTCTTGGCAAAATACAAAACCTGCGATAGCATATAAGTGGACCAATACCATGTCCATACATTCAACCACCTCAAGGCCATCCGAGCCTCGGTTCCCAACAATTAAACTCAGCAAATATACATGCATTTCCAATTTAAAAGCTAACATATCTCTTTTCATCTTTGACAAGAACATTCATGCTAGGCAATTAAACTACACTAACCCATTACATAAATTAGACTATCATAACATTCTAACTCTTTTCCTTCGGCCATTACAAACATACATTAAGGTTAAACTATTCTATCTGAATACATAAACTAGCTTATCAATCTACCTCAATTACTTAGCTGAATTTAGGTTACATCCTTTTTAACAATAAATACATACAACATATGAACATACATCTTTGCATTTTGTCAACTCAAGCCACATAGCACGCAAGACAACTCTTCAAGCATGATCTTTCATGTAACCATGAACTTTCCAGCTAACATGATATTTCCTGAAATGTGGTGGTGAGGAGTGAGTATACACAACACGTATACTCAGTGAGGGCGAGACAGATATCGAGGTGGAGAGAAAGAAGATCGTTCAATGCAAATAGGTACAGTTAAGCAATACAATCAATAAAAGGGCATTCAATATAAACAACAATACAATAAACAATTAAAGAAAGCATTAACACAACCAATCAAAGCTATACCACACTTTGAAGGCTATGGTTCACTCGAGCGAGTAATGTACCGTTCACGATTCCGATGACTTTAACGATGAGACGCCGGCTCACCCACCTTATAACTTCAGTTTGGAATACCCCGGAAGTATCCATCAATTCTATGACCCAAATCTCCCTGGGAGGCAACCCAAGCGAGAAAGGGAATAGGACACGGAGCTAGGGCAACCAACACTGGCAACCCAAGGCTACCCAGCGAGGCCCATCACACCGCCCTGACTCTATGAATGCAATACAATATACAATGCAACAATCGAGCAATCAAGCAATAGAGCCACACATGAGAGAATAACAAAGTAGGTTACTCTCACACGCAATGGCAACAATTGATAAACATTTCAATCAAAATCAACTCTAACAAGCATAATAGGCATCAACAAGCATTAACAAGCATTCTACAAGCAAAATCCTATGAAAACCAATAAAAATACAAAACGATCCCAACTTACCAAACACTACTACTTTCAAACGAGCCACGAGTTTTGGAAACTGACTTCACCAATCCTTCTAGGTCACTATAAGGCACGTCTAAAGACCCCGAAACCCTACTTAACCCTAGAATTCACACAAAGCCCCGATTTCCCTCTTTGCTTGTTTGAACTACAACTATACTAACCAAACACCCAATCAATGCCCTAACCACACCAAAAGTGCCTCCATGGCCTCCTGAGACAATGCTATCATGCAAAACGAGAAAACGCTAAACTCGACCTAAACGACCCCGACTTTCACCAATGCATTTTTCTCATTTTTTTCATTACACAACCCAAACAAATCATGCATTTAGGCATTCTAGCATATCTAGCATCTTTTCACATCAACAGAACGCATAACGGAACAACTTCTACATTCCGAGGGTTTACTATTCATCTTTTACTATTCAATTGACATTTTAAATTACAATCTCAACATTCAAGCGCAGAAAATGTTAAAAAGCTATAAATACATGTTCTACAATTGCTAGGGAACATTCTTTAAGCCTCAAAACGATTAAAATAACAATATACGGATAAAACCCAAAAATCAAAGTTAATACACAATATATTCAAATGCGCAAATAAACATGAAACCCTCACCTTAGACGCTTCTAGACACTAGGAAAACCTCGTAGGATGCCTCGGAAACCACCTTGTGGAAGCTCACGCGAAGAATTGAAGAATTGAATGTTGAAATGTCTTTTTTTTTCTCCTTCCATTTTCGGCCCTATGCAATCTGTTTTTCCAACTTTGTTTTGTTTTTTTTTCTTTGTAATTTGCTTAATAAAAGATGACAAATAAGTCAATTGGTCAATGCTCTGGTCAACCTACTTAAAATTGGTCAAATAAGCTCATTTTTAGGCATTTTAAGACTAAAACAACTACCATAAATCCAATTCCAGTTAATAACAATTAAACTACTAAAATTAAAACACCAAACACTAGTTTTCACTATTTGCTGAGGACTAGAAATCATTTCCTAACTATCTCTCTCGATATGCTATGCATTTTGCGACAATAAAAGAATAACAATTAAACCTCAAAGAATTTAAGAAAATATAGTTTTTGGAAAGTAACATAGTTCAAAATTACTATGGCTCGGTGCTACTTTTCGTTTAGTTGAAATTCGAGCCATAAATGCAAGAAAAATTAAAACCGATTAACAAAATATGAAAATAAAGCTACAAATGAATGTTTAACTAAAATAAACACATAATTCAATGCTAACATTTAAGATAACACTTAATTAAATGCAATTAAATGCCATTAAATGCATGCCGGGTTCGGGTTATCACATCTTTCCCCCTTAAAACAATTGCGTCCTTGCAATTCTTCTTCCAATAAAACTCAGCATCATCTGAATCCTACTCTGACTAATCTGCATTGGCTGCTGGGCAAGATAGTGAATAAGGATGCTCGTAGGAAAACCCGAATAGAAATCCCAACCAACAATGCCGAGAAAATATCATCTAAAGACTGAAGTAAAGATACTCATGCAGTGCTTATTACTGTAAGTAGACCTAGCTGAAAATTTCGTAAAGGAATATGGAGAAAAATACCAAAGGCCAATCTCTAAATGAAATCCTCCAATCACTGAGTCCCTCCTGCGTCATCTTAATAAAACAGCAAGTATAGATTTTCCCATGTGTGGAAAAGGCCGAAGAAGAAGCCCGAGTAGTACCGCCCGAAGATTCCAAAATACTAAGGCCAAATAAAGGCTCTAGAGAATACCAAATAGATCCCCAAACAAAAATCTTACTAGACATGAATGCCATAATAGAATCCCAACTAAAAGTACTGAGAACATACCAATAAACAATCTGAAGCATAATCTAAACAAGAATCCCAAGTACTACTCAGGAAGACTCCAGACAAGAAATCCAGTCAATCATATTTCAGAAGTTTCAAGGAAGTCTTTCAAAATATATAGCTCAAGAAGCATCTGAATAGGGAATCCATAATGTACGTCAACATATATATAAGTATCAAAAGTCCATGAATGAACACCTAGCTGAATAGCCAAGTAGTTTTTCCCAAAATAATACTGCTACCAAATATTGAGGAAAATACCAGAGGAAATGTCGTGCAGGTGCACCATATACTATTGAGAAGTTCCAATCACGATTGCCAATAAAATATCAAGAAAGACTAAAGCAAAGATATTGTAGACAATATTATGTAGCAAGTCCAATAAGAATTCCGATTGCCAAATCCACTGAGAAATGTCCACAAGGAATACCAAAGTAATACGCCTCACACAAAACTGATCATTGTAAGCAGACTCAAATCAAAGTTCCCCGTAAGAATGCAGAAAGAACACCAAAGGTTGATTAAAATCCCAACCAAGTCTCCCACGAAATGCCAATATAGAAATACCCGATGAATGCCCAATCAAGAAGACATTAAGAAAATGCTCCAAAGAATAATCATGTAAAACTCCAAAAGGAAGTCATTTACACAAAGCATAGAAGACAACCTTCAAGGAACCACAATAAACAAACTCTAGCTATAAATGTAATCTTCCAAATAAAGGCCTAGTTAAGCACTGCTCGTTCCGTCAATCCAAATAACTTGGGCTTGCTACTAACCACTTCTCTTCAGGGGAGGAAGAAGTCCTTCTTACCATTTCAATAGGACATGTATGAATGCCAATATATCACAGTTATATACATGCCTTAAACTATTATGCAAGCAAGTTTACAAAATAGTTTATTCATCAAAGTCACTCAAGCACAGCAATCAAGTCAAGCACAACATAATCAATTCAAATCATGACATAACCAATTCAAGATATTTCAATACACACATTGCAAGCAATACTTCAAGCAAATAACAATTCACGAGGTCGATTCGATTCACGAGGTCAATTCAATACACGAGTAGTCACTTCACTTAGCACACACTTAACACATAACACATAACTATATCACATAGGAGCACACATTCAAGTCAAGACACACAATCTCACATACAAGCATACACTTTCAAGACACGCTTAACAAGCACACATTCAAGGATCACTACCCACCAGACCGAGGACCCTGTCCCGGCTTATGAGCTAGACAAGCTCTGATACCACTTGTAACACCCCGATCCGTCTCGAGACCGGAAGTTCAATCTGTCAATCTAATCACAACCCAATTCCAAACCCGGGCACAATTTTTAGGGAAAACGGACGGAGTCTCCCCTGTTTCTAGGCAAAATACAAAACATGCGACAGCATATAAGTGGACCAATACCATGTCCAAACATTCAACCACCTCAAGGCCATCCGAGCCTCGGTTCTCAACAATTAAACTCAGCAAGTATACATACATTTCCAATTTAAAAGCTAACCTATCTCTTTTCATCTTTGACAAGAACATTCATGCTAGGCAATTAAACTACACTAACCCATTACATAAATTAGACTATCATACCATTCTAACTCTTTTCCTTTGGCCATTACACACATACATTAAGCTTAAACTATTCTATCTGAATACATAAACTAGCTTATCAATCTACCTCAATTACTTAGCTGAATTTAGGTTACATTCTTTTTAACAATAAATACATACAACATATGAACATACATCTTTGCATCTTTGTCAACTCAAGCCACATAGCATGCAAGACAACTCTTCGAGCATGATCTTTCACGTAACCATGAACTTTTCAGCTAACAAGGCATTTCATGAAATGTGGTGGTGAGGAGTGAGTATACACAACACGTATACTCAGTTTCGGGCGAGACAAATATCGAGGTGGAGAGAAAGAAGATCGTGCAATGCAAATAGGTACAGTTAAGCAATACAGTCAATAAAAAGGCATTCAATATAAACAACAATACAATAAGCAATTAAAGAAAGCATTAACACAACCAATCAAAGCTATACCATACTTTGAAGGTTATGGTTCACTCGAGCGAGTAATTTACCGATCACGATTCTGATGACTTTAATGATGACGTGCCGGCTCACCCACCTTATAACTTCAGTTTGGAATACCCCCGAAGTATCCATCAATTTTACGACCCAAATCTCCCTGGGAGGCAACCCAAGCGAGAAAGGGAATAGGACACGGAGCTAGGGCAACCAACACTGGCAACCCAAGGCTACCCAGAGAGGCCCATCACACCGCCCTGACTCTTTGAATGCAATACAATATACAATGCAACAATCGAGAAATCAAGCAATAGAGCCACACGTGAGAGAATAACAAAGTAGGTTACTCTCACACGCAATAGCAACAATTGATAAACATTTCAATCAAAATCAACTCTAACAAGCATAATAGGCATGAACAAGCATTAACAAGCATCCTACAAGCAAAATTCTATGAAAACCAACAAAAACACAAAACGACCCCAACTTACCAAACGCTACTACTTTCGAACGAGCCACGAGTTTTGGAAACCGACTTCACCAATCCTCCTAGATCACTATAAGGCACGTCTAAAGACCCCGAAACCCTACTTAACCCTAGAATTCACGCAAAGCCCCGATTGCCCTCTTTGCTCGTTTGAACTACAACTATACTAACCAATCACCCAATCAATGCCATAACCGCACCAAAAGTGCTTTCATGGCCTCCCGAGACAATGTCATCACGCAAAATGAGAAAACGCTAAACTCGACCTAAATGACCCCGACTTTCACCAATACATTTTTTCTCATTTTTTTCATTACACAATCCAAACAAATCATGCATTTAGGCATTCTAGCATATCTAGCATCTTGTCACATCAACAGAACACATAACGGATCAACTTCTACGTTTCGAGGGTTTACATTTCATCTTTTACTATTTAATTGACATTTTAAATTACAATCTCAACATTCAACTGCAGAAAATGTTAAAAAGCTATAAATACATGTTCTACAATTGCTAGAGAACATTCTTTAAGCCTCAAAACGATCAAAATAACAATATACGGATAAAACCCAAAAATCAAAGTTAATACACAAAATATTCAAATGCGCAAATAAAAATGAAACACTCACCTTAGACACTTCTAGACGCTAGGAAAACCTCGTAGGATGCCTCGTAAACCACCCCGTGCAAGCTCATGCGAAGAATCGAAGATTTGAATATTGAAATGTCTTTTTTTTTCTCCTTCCATTTTTGGCCCTATGCAATCTGTTTTTCCAGCTTTGTTTTGTTTTTTTTTTCTTTGTTATTTGCTTAATAAAAGATGACAAAGAATTCAATTGGTCAATGCTCTGGTCAACCTACTTAAAATTGGTCAAATAAGCTCATTTTTAGGCATTTTAAGGCTAAAACATCTAACATAAATCCAATTCCAGTTAATAACAACTAAAATACTAAAATTAAAACACTAAACACTAGTTTTTACTATTTGCTGAGGACTAGAAATCATTTCATAACTATCGCTCTCGATATGCTATGCACTTTGCGACAATAAAAGAATAACAATTAAATCTCAAAGAATTTAAGAAAATATAATTTTCGGAGAGTAACATAGTTCAAAATTTACTCTGGCTCGGTGCTACTTTTCATTTAATTGAAAACCGAGCATTAAAATACAAGAAAAAATAAAACCGATTAACGAAATATGAAAATAAAGCTACAAATGAATGTTTAACTAAAATAAACACATAATTCAATGCTAACATTTAAGATAAAACTTAATTAAATGCAATTAAATGCCATTAAATGCATGCCTGGTTCGGGTTATCACTGTTGGATCTATCGTCTCAGGTGCGCATTTGTTTGAATCCTTATACATGCTAGGGTTTTTGTTCGATATCGTCCTCTCCTTATCAGTCGAGTTATTTCATACCTCAACTAGGTTTTCAAAAGCATATCAACAGGAACCATCAACACTTGATATCCAAAAGACTTCATTCATCGAACCAAGCCCTGCAGCCAACTCCATTCCTCTCCCTATCGGTCGAGATGCTCCGCTCCTTGACATAAAGATTTATTAAAGCTCTATCTCTTCCTTACATGGGGCCGGTTGACTCAAATAGAATGACTACCCCTCTAATTAATGAAGAGTAAGCATCAAATTACGTAGGAAATGAAGAAATACTATATATAGAATTTCAACCTCTTTAAAGGATATTAGAATTATATTGTAACAACGCTTACAGGCTTATTGGATTGGATCAAATTCATTAAGTTACACGGAATATGGCAGTTGAAGATAAGAAAGCTGGGGTTAACCACATCTGTCGAAGTAAAGAAGATAGTCAATCCCAATCAATAAGAATGAAGTATTTGATTCTTCGACAAGAGAGGGGATCCAATAGCTGCTTAATCTATGTTAGTAGGTCTCAATACCTTATTTTCATTTTAAGGTAAAGCCCATCGGCTTAGGAGGAATATCAATGGAAAGGGGGCCATCGGAGCATGTCCAGAGATCAAACTAGCGACAAATACAAATCTGAAGTTCTAAATGTTCAAGTAATTATGGTTCCTAGTAAATGAGAAATCAAGCTGTTATATTAACCAAAAGGGACTTGCAGTTGTCATCTACTCAAGTTATGTGAAGGCAATCATAAAAGTAGGTTGGATACTATTTGTAATTTCATCCGTCCCTTGTTCTCCATTCGAAGAACTTAGTTAAGGTACTACCGAGCCTGTTCGTTTAGTAAACATAAGTACCCGACTCTTTTAAAATCCAGCTCGTCAGATGAACCGGCATCTTGACTCTTAGCTCTGTGTCTTCTTGGAAGTGAGATTACTAGGTTTGTGGTGATAAACAGACCAGACATAATGAAAAAGGAACCTCTATATCTACATCTACACAGGAGGATGGAGCGACTCGCTATGGGTAACAGAGTATGCAGACTTAATGGTGAATAAGCTTGCCTAAAGAAAAATGTAAGATGCCTATAGCTTCAATCAGAATAGTACTGGTCTCGGGGACGAAGAAAGAGAAAAGGCGCAGCTATCGGTGAGCAAAAGCAGAAAGTCGCTTTAATCTTGATAATTGAGTGAAGAAGTTCCGGTAAGAGCCATCCTAGAAACCATGCTGAAATTGCTAGGCCAACATAAGATATCATGTCATAACATAATCATAAGTTGGATTCAAGATCGAGAATGTCATGCATGGACACCTTGACATAGCCGAAATCTACATAGGCTATCTACAAAATTTTGCAAGTTTCGTAACAAGGATCAACATGCTAACATTTCATTATACCCATTGATTATCAACACATATATATCAACTATATATATATAAACAAAAAAGAGGTGCATAGGTATACCTCACTAGTAGAACGCTTTGGAGATGATGAAGTTGAATGACAAGCTTTTGAATCCTTTTAACTTGAAGGCCCTAGTAGGTCCACCAAGCATCCAAAGTCCAACCCCACCTTGAAGATAGATTATGCTAGTATACCTTCAATGTACGAAGTTACATAAATGTGGTTTTGGATCAAAAAACAAAGGCTTTATGACCGACATGCCATGGCCGAAAGTTCTAGCACAAAAATGAAGATGAAGTTCTCTCTCTTCACCTAATGCCTTGGCCGAAAATCTATGTGCATGTATGTGTATGTATGTCAAGTTGTCACCTAATGAGAGAGTATATTATCATCTAATATAAGCTAATAATAAATTAAGTGACCAATAACCATTATCACTTTTTCATGACAAGCCATGCAAGTTGTAACGCCCTAACTCGCCCCACCTACGATCAGTCAGGACGTAACGAAATTTTGGCAGTATAACAACAATAACACGGACATCAGGGCTCTAAACCAACCCTTTAGAACATCATACAACCAACTCCACAAATCACCAACCAACTCCACAATCAGGTTATCAACATACAAAGCAACCGAAATAAACTTTAAACATTCTTTCACCATTTCATCCATAACTTATACGCCTCCGTTCCAACATCATACATAGACTATATTATACATTGCTAAATAGATTATACACCAGTCTAGCAACCAAATCATGTTCCAAAACAAAGACTACTAAACTAGCATAGTATAAGTCTTATAATTGAATAAGTTATACAATATAACATATTACAACAACTAAGTCAAACTCATGGCAACGACTCCGGCACACAAGACTCGTCCACATAAAGCACATTCTCAGCTTCCTGAGGCACATGCCCGTAATCTTGACCAATATCACCTGTATGCATGCAATAATTGAGAGTGAGCTTATATAAAACAAGCTCAGTGAAGATTCGATAGATCTCTAATAGTATTTACTATACTAATTGGAAATCATTATTTGAGCAATAAACACATAATAATCAACAATAACAATATAAACACATTAATTATAATGACCAATCAATGAATGATACTCTAGTTGGTGTAGCTCCAAACGCCATCACGATCTCAACCATTCTTCTTGTAATTCCCCATTACTCACGCAGCCGAGGTACCTCTTTAGCCCTCCCTCCATGGCACCTCCGCCCATGCGAGCTGGGGGTAGCCTATGATAGTCATGCTGTTTTCAACCCGACAGCCCGTGTAACACCCCGATCCCTCTCGAGACCGGGAGTTCTATAATTCGAGCTAATCACAACCCAAACCAAACCCGGGCATAAATTTTCAGGGAAAACGGACGGAGTCTCCCCTGTTTCTAGGCAAAAAGTAAAACCTGCGACATCATATAAGTGGACCAATACCATGTCCAAACATTCAACCACCTCAAGGCCATCCGAGCCTTGGTTCACAATAAGAAAATCACAAGTAAATATACATTCAAGCTTAGCAATTAAACTACACCAACCTATTTCATAAGCTAGACTATCATATCTTTCTATCTCTTTTCCTTTGTCATTACAAATATACATTGAAGTTAAGCTACATTAACTAAATACATAATCTAATGAAACTTAAATTACATCCCCTTTAACATTAAATACATATAATACATAAAAGCATACATCTTTACAACCTTGACAACTCGAGTCACATAGGCACGCAAGACAACTCTTCAAGCACGGACTTTCACGAAATCACGAACTTTTCAGCTAATATGACATTTTCTGAAATGTGGTGGTGAGAAGTGAGTATACACAACATGTATACTCAGTGAGGGTGAGACAGATTGTAACGACCCGCCACGGTTTATCACGGGCACGAGTCGCACACTACCATAATATTGTCCGCTTTGAGCAAGCCCCGAAGGGAACCAATACTCTCACGGTTTTGTTCCTCACGTGGTCTCCCACGTGAAAACGCGTTATGTCGGTATCAGAGTACGCAGCACAATATTGTCCGCTTTGCAATACTCGTGCCACGGTTTATCACGGGCTCACGAGCACACTCACGGTTTTGTTCCCACGCCAAGCAAGACCACAGAGGGTACCAATACTTGTGTGGAACGCGTTATGGCTTATACAAGGACTTGAACCTTTATATACAGCTGCATCACTTCCTAATTTTTCGATGTGGGATTGTGTTACCACACTCCACCCCCCTTAAGAGGCACGCGCCCTCGCGGGCTAACGTCACAACGCCACGGTCGCTCGTGGTAGGCTCTGATACCATTTGTGTAACGACCCGCCACGGTTTATCACGGGCACGAGTCGCACACTACCATAATATTGACCGCTTTGAGCAAGCCCCGAAGGGAACCAATACTCTCACGGCTTTGTTCTCCACGTGGTCTCCCACGTGAAAAGGCCTTATGTCTGGTATCAGAGTACGCAGCCACAATATTGTCCGCTTTGCAATACTCACCGCCACGGTTTATCACGGGCACGGCGAGCACACTCACGGCTTTGTTCCCACTCCAAGCAAGACCACTACGGGTACCAATACTTGTGTGGAAGGCCTTATGTCTGTTGCAAGGACTTGAACCTTTATAACCAGCTGTACCACTTCCTAATTTTTCGATGTGGGATTGTGTTACCACACAGATATCGAGTTGGAGAGAAACAAAGTCGGGTAATGCAAATAAGACAGTTAAGCAATATAACTGATAAATAAGCAATCAAGACAAACAATCAATACAATAAGCAATTACTGAAAGCATTAACACAACCATTCAAAGCTATACCACACTCTGAAGGCTATGGTTCACTCATACGAGCAATGTACCATTTCACGAGCGATACATCAATCTCGAGCTTGATGTTGACAACGATGACAATAAGCGCGCATCCACCTTATAACACCAGTTTGGAATACCCCGGGAGTAACCATCAATCTACGACCCAAATCTCCCTGGGAGGCAACCCAAGCGAGAAAAGGGAATAGCAGCGGAGCTAGAGCAACCAACACTGGCAACCCGAGGCTACCCAGAGAGGCCCATCATTCACGCGCGAGACACTATGCAATGCAAGACTCGAAACAAGGCAATAAACGAGCGATAGCACAACAATACAAACTAGTGACAACAAATGAGATAACAAGCAATCACAATCAATACTAGCATTCAACTAACTTTTCAAGCATAACAAGCAATAATAAGCAACAATAACACCAATTAAACAAGTATATCAAGCAACCCTAAGCATTCTATAGGCATAATATCAAGATAACAAGCAAAATCACAAATCGGCCCCAACTATCAAAACACTACCATTTCCAAACGAGCCACGGGTTCTGGAAACCAACTTCACCAATCCTCCTAGGTCACCATAAGGCACGTCCAAGGACCCCGAAACCCTACTTTACCCTAGAATTCGCGCAAAGTCCCGATTTCCGCCTTTGCTCGTTTGAACTACAACTATACCAACCAAACACCCAACCAACGCCATAATTGCACCAAAAGTACTTCCATGGCCTCTCGAAACAATGCCAACACGCAAAATGAGAAAACGCCAAACTCGACCTAAACGACCCCGACTTTCTACAAGGCATCTTTCTCGTTCTTTCCATTACGCAACCTAAACAAATCATACATTTAGGCGTTCTAGCATACCTAGCACATTTCTACATCAACGGATAGCATAACAGCGCAACTTTATCGTTTCAAGGGTTTACTATTCAACTAACAAATTATATTTCAATTTCAATATTCAACTGCAGAAAATGCTAAAAAGCTATAAATACATGTTCTACGATTGCTAGAGAATATTCTTTAAGCCTCAAAGCGATTAAAACAACAAACTACGGATAAAATCCAAAAATTAAAGTTAATACAATAAACTTTCAAATGCGCAAATACACATGAAACCCTCACCTTAGATGCTCCTAGACGCAAGGAAAACCTCCTAGGATGCCTCGGAAACCACCCCGTGCAAGCTCACGCGAAGAATCGAAGATTTGAAGTTGAATTTTTCTTTTTTTCTTCTCCCTCATTTTCGGCCCTGCTGCCCACTGTTTTCAGCTCTGATTTTCTTTTTTTTGGTGCTATTTTAGGCTTTAAAAAGAGGCACAAGGTCAAAATGGTCAAGCCCCTTGGTCAAACCACTTAAAAATTGGTCAAACTAGCCTATTTCATGCATTTTAAAGCTAAAACAACTAATGAAATGTTAATTCTAGCTAACAACAATTAAAATATAAAATTTAAGACACCAAACACTAGTTTTCCACTATTTGCTGAGGACTAGAATTCATTTCCTAACTATCTCTCCCGATATGCTATGCACTTTGCGTCAATAGAAGAATAACAATTAAATCTCAAAGAATCTAAGAAATATATCATTTTTGGAAAGCATCATAGTTTAAAATTTACTCCGGCTCGGAGCTACTTTTCATTTAATTGAAAACTGAGTGATTTTAATGCAAGACAACCAAAACCGATTATTAAAATAATCAAAGCAATCAAGGTAATCAATATTCATTTAAAATAATTAATTTAACTATTTCTAGAACATTTTAAAGAATTATGAAGTTAATATTAAGTTACAAATGAAAGTTAATATAAACATGTAGTCAAATACAATTAAACACTAACATTTAAGATAACACTTAATTAATCACAAGAAAAACAATTCAATTACTATAATTATTAGGAATAGGGAATAATCTTTTAATTATTCAATATATAACTACTAAATGCTTCCAAGAGAAATATTAAAATAGTGCAAATTGGTTGATTTAACTAATTAAACATTTAATCAAATGCAGTCGAGTGCTATTAAATGCATGCCGGGTTTGGGTTATCACATCCTTCCCCCCTTAAAACAATTGCGTCCTCGCAATTCTTCTTCCAATAGAACTCTGCATCACCTAGAATCCAACTCTGACTAGTCTTCATTAGCTACTGATCAAGTATTTAATCAAGACGACCAATAGGAAAGTTCAAGTAGAAATGCCAAGTAGTAACGCCAAATAGAAGCTCAAATGTAGATACCGTACAAGAATCCCGTTGACACGAATACCGAAGAAGAATAAATTCCAACCAAGAGCGCCGAGATAATACCAATAAAGACTAAAGCAAAGATATTGTAGATGAAATCACATCACGTATTAATGATAAGAGGAATACCGAATGAATACCCCATACACGAATCTCTAGTAGAAGTTCAATCATTACTGCCTGAGAATCCCCAAGCAAAAAGCCAAATAAAGGCTAAATCAAAGGTTCCATCTAGAGGTCCAAAAAAGCCTTCCAAAATAATAACCCCATGGAACAACCAATTAGATTCCGAGTTTTGCTATCAAATGCTGAGAGGAATGTCAAAGGAAATAGCAGACAAGATATACTGTGCCCAATAAGACAACCAAGTTGAATAACAAACATAGTTTACCAGTTGGACGAAAACTCCAAGGATAAACACCGAACTGGTGAACAATATACCGAAACCAAACTCTGAGGCCTCTTCACTGTTTGCCAAGTGAAAACTTCATACAACCTTGCTAATAAGGAAAATACCAATAGAACGCCCAATAAGAATTTCAAAGAATACCATAAGTAGTATTATACAATAAGTTTGACAGGAACTACAAATACCAAACCTACTGAGGAACACTAAAGAAGATATTCGAAACAATGCTCCAATAAGAAAGTAGCCAAGTTTGCCCAATAAGTAAATACTAAATAAATGACCACTAAGGATCCTAGAGAATGCCATTGAAGAATTTCCAATAAGGAATAGCAGTAACACTCCAATAAAGACCGAGACACATAAACCATAGATAATACCATGCAGTAAGTCCAACTGAAAACCCAATAGCCAAGTCTACCAAGTAGTGCCAATAGAAGTCTCCAAAGAATACCCAGTAAGAAACCCAAGAATGCTACCAAGAGCCATCATACAGAAACCCCAAAGAAAGTTATCTTTTTATGATTGCCATTCACAAATAAGAGTCTTAGAAGTATGCCAACAACTGAGCTCTATAAACAAACACCAACTCCAAAATAAGGCTAGTCAAATGCCATTCATTTTCTGCCAATCCATACACCTTGAAAAGCCAGCGGTGAACCACTTTCTTTAGGGGAGGAAGAAGTCTTTCTTACCATTTCCACGGGACATGTATGAATGCCAAGATATCACATTTATACACATGCCTTAAACTACTATGCAAGCAAGTTTACAAAAGAGTTTATTCAACAAAGTCACTCAAGCATGACAATCAAATCAAGCACAACATAATCAATTCAAATCACAGCATAACCAATTCAAGACATTTCAATACACACATTACAAGCAATACTCCAAGCAAATAACAATTCACGAGGTCGATTCGATTCACAATGCCGATTCGATAGGTCAATTCAATGCACAACTAGACACTTTACTTCACTCAGCACACAATTAACACATAACACATAACTATATCACATAGGAGCACACATTCATGTCAAGACACACAATCTCACATACAAGCATACATTTTCAAGACACACTTAACAAGCACACATTCAAGGACCACTACCCACCAGACCGAGGACCCTGTCCCGGCTTATGAGCTAGACAAGCTCTGATACCACCTGTAACACCGCGATCCCTCTCGAGACCGGGAGTTCTATAATTCGAGCTAATCACAACCCAAACCAAACCCGGGCATAAATTTTCAGGGAAAACGGACGGAGTCTCCCCTGTTTCTAGGCAAAAAGTAAAACCTGCGATAGCATATAAGTGGACCAATACCATGTCCAAACATTCAACCACCTCAAGGCCATCCGAGCCTTGGTTCACAACAAGAAAATCACAAGAAAATATACATTCAAGCTTAGCAATTAAACTACACCAACCTATTTCATAAGCTAGACTATCATATCTTTCTATCTCTTTTCCTTTGTCAATACAAATATACATTGAAGTTAAGCTACATTAACTAAATACATAATCCAATGAAACTTAAATTACATCCCCTTTAACATGAAATACATATAATACATAAAAGCATACATCTTTACAACCTTGACAACTCGAGTCACATAGGCACGCAAGACAACTCTTCAAGCACGGACTTTCACGAAATCACGAACTTTCCAGCTAATATGACATTTCCTGAAATGTGGTGGTGAGAAGTGAGTATACACAACACGTATACTCAGTGAGGGCGAGACAAATATCGAGTTGGAGAGAAAGAAAGTCGTGCAATGCAAATAAGACAGTTAAGCAATATAACTGATAAATAAGCAATCAATACAAACAATCAATACAATAAGCAATTACTGAAAGCATTAACATAACCATTCAAAGCTATACCACACTCTGAAGGCTATGGTTCACTCATACAAGCAATGTACCATTTCACGAGCGATACATCAATCCTGAGCTTGATGTTGACAACGATGACAATAAGCGCGCATCCACCTTATAATACCACTTTGGAATACCCCGGGAGTAACCATCAATCTACGACCCAAATCTCCCTAGGAGGCAAGCCAAGGGAGAAAAGGGAATAGCAGCGGGGCTAGAGCAACCAACACTGGCAACCCGAGGCTACCTAGAGAGGCCCATCACTCACGCGCGAGACACTATGCAATGCAAGACTCGATACAAGGCAATAAACGAGCGATAGCACAACAATACAAACTAGTGACAACAAACGAGATAGCAAGCAATCACAATCAATACTAGCATTCAACTAACTTTTCAAGCATAATAAGCAACAATAACACCAATTAAACAAGTATATCAAGCAACCCTAAGCATTCTATAGGCATAATATCAAGATAACAAGCAAAATCACAAATCGGCCCCAACTATCAAAACACTACCATTTCCAAACGAGCCACGAGTTCTGGAAACCGACTTCGCCAATCCTCCTAGGTCACCATAAGGCACGTCTAAGGACCCCGAAACCCTACTTTACCCTAGAATTCGCGCAAAGCCCCAATTTTCCCCTTTGCTCGTTTGAACTACAACTATACGAACCAAACACCCAACCAACGCAATAATCGCACCAAAAGTGCTTCCATGGCCTCCCGAAACAATGCCAACACGCAAAACGAGAAAACGCCAAGCTCGACCTAAACGACCCCGACTTTCACCAAGGCATATTTCTTTTTTTTTCCATTATGCAACCTAAACAAATCATACATTTAGGCGTTCTAGCATACCTAGCACATTTCTACATCAACGGATAGCATAACAGCGCAACTTTATCGTTTCAAGGGTTTACTATTCATGTTTTACTATTCAACTAACAAATTATATTTCAATTTCAATATTCAACCGCAGAAAATGTTAAAAAACTATAAATACATGTTCTACGATTGCTAGAGAATATTCTTTAAGCCTCAAAGCGATTAAAACAACAAACTACGGATAAAATCCAAAAATTAAAGTTAATACAATAAACTTTCAAATGCGCAAATACACATCAAACCCTCACCTTAGACGCTCCTAGACGCAAGGAAAACCTCCTAGGATGCCTCGGTAACCACCCCGCGCAAGCTCACGCGAAGAATTGAAGATTTGAAGTTGAATTTTTCTTTTTTTCTTCTCCCTCATTTTCGGCCCTACTGCCCACTGTTTTCAGCTCTGATTTTCTTTTCTTTTGTGCTATTTTAGGCTTTAAAAAGAGGCACAAGGTCAAAATGGTCAAGCCCCTTGGTCAAACCACTTAAAAATTGGTCAAACTAGCCTATTTCATGCATTTTAAAGCTAAAACAACTAATGAAATGTTAATTCTAGCTAACAACAATTAAAATATAAAATTTAAGACACCAAACACTAGTTTTCCACTATTTGCTGAGGAGTAGAATTCATTTCCTAACTATCTCTCTCGATATGCTATGCACTTTGCGTCAATAGAAGAATAACAATTAAATCTCAAAGAATCTAAGAAATATATCATTTTTGGAAAGCATCATAGTTTAAAATTTACTCCGGCTCGGAGCTACTTTTCATTTATTTGAAAACCGAGTGATTTTAATGCAAGACAACCAAAATCGATTATTAAAATAATCAAAGCAATCAAGTTAATCAATATTCATTTAAAATAATTAATTTAACTATTTCTAGAACATTTTAAAGAATTATGAAGTTAATATTAAGTTACAAATGAAAGTTAATATAAACACGTAGTCAAATACAATTAAACACTAACATTTAAGATAACACTTAATTAATCACAAGAAAAGAAATTCAATTACTATAATTATTAGGAATAGGTAATAATCTTTTAATTATTCAATATATAACTACTAAATGCTTCCAAGAGAAATATTAAAATAGTGCAAATTGGTTGATTTAACTAATTAAACATTTAATCAAATGCTGTCGAGTGCTATTAAATGCATGCCAGGTTCGGGTTATCACAGCCTCATGCTACCCGAGAGGTGCACACACATACCAAGACTCATGACAATAATAATAATCATTCAAATCTCAGGAGGACAACCTTTCACGTTTACTATCTCCTAGCTCATCAATAATCAATTATCACAGGAAAACAACAAAGTAGGTTGCCTATCTCCCGGTTCATCAATAATCAATCAATAATCATCATTTTAACAACATAACAACAACTAATCAATTAAACAACAAACAACTAAGTTAGATGACAAAGTTGGCCACCCAACTTAACATGCATTAAACACAACCAAAACCTAGTCTAACCATCAACAACTCACAATTCAATCACTCAAACACCACCCAAACATCCAAAGGCATAATTCAACATTTTAAAGAAAGTCAACCCAAACTTCTAAAAGTCATAACTTACATTTTACTAATCCGATAACCTCCAAACCAATTTCTATCACTCACCCACTCAATCAACAACATTAGCCCCCTCAGAAACCAACCATAAACCATCCACATCAAGCCCAACAACCCTAAAACCCCAATGCATCAAGGCTGAAATTTTTAGACTTTCACACCGATATCACAATCAAAATTTTGGCATTACAACATTACTACGTCGTATTTAACAAACTTTTACAAGCTAACAGCAATCGATTACAACTACCACAACTCCAATTATTCAACAAATATCCAACAACTCAATTTAATACCCAAAAAATAAAAATTCATGCTACAACGGTTCAAATCTTATATAAACACATATAAACAATCCTTAACATGCACTGAGCAATAATATAACATCAATTCAACATTCTAACGGTTCAAAATTCAATTATATGCAAAAACATAAAAATGACATTTTGAGATCTAGAATTTTTCTCTCACCTTTGATGCAAACTAAAGCTAGAAATAGATAGAATGGATGCCCAACAAGCAAAATTAATCTTTGAATGAAGTAATTTGGCCTTAAAATGAAGTTTTTATGTGAAAAATGCTTTGGAAAACCTTGAAAATGCTCGTATTCTTCCTCCTCCTTGAACACACGGTTTTGTGTGTGTTTTGTGGTGTTTTTGGCTTGTTTTAATGTGTGTTGATGATTTAAACTTAAGGTCAACAAAAATAATAAAAGTCAAAGTTAGTTTATTTAATCTTTTAATTGTTTTCTAGTCTTTTAATTGTATTTTTAGACTATTTTGCTCACAAACATTCATTCAATACTTGGACTATTTTAAGTAGAATATTTTTAGTTGACAACAAGTTTCATATGCATATATTTATACCCGACTCGATAAAAAAACTCGATTTTTGCAAAAGAATGTGAAAAGTCATATTATTTGTTTTCAAATGTCTTTTGAATGCACAATTAATCTAAAATCATTTAATACCACATATAAATACATTTATATTAATATATACTAGGTCAACAAAAGTCAATGCAAGAATCAGGTTTAGAAGAAATCACTATTTGGCTAAAAAAACTACTTTTTCGCCCGAAAAGTCTATTTAAAGTACTATTCCGTTTCAGAATCAATTTTTATCAAACATGAGTCTATTAATAATAGAGGACTAGGTTTTAAGATGTTTAAACACCCCTGTAAAAATTTTAGCAGACAGGTGTTCAAAATACTATTCCCAAAAATCGACGATAAAATTTATGATGCCGATTTTGATAAAAAATTCATGAATACACACATAGCATGTATTAGGAATATAAATCACATATTTAGTGCATTCTAACTCATATAACACATAAACATGTCAAATCACGCAAATCGAGGTGAAGACATGCAAATCGGGGTAAAGACGAAAACTGGGGTTTCACATTCTCCCCCCTGAAAAGAATTGCGTCCACGCAATTCTTGAACTAACAGACAATTAAATCCTTAATCGTTACACTTAACAATACTTCTCTTAGTTCCCATTTATCTCTTTTGATGACACCTAAACAAAGACCTCAATTGAAATAAACTCCGTTGACTGGAAGTTGATGATCATAATTCTAAGACAATCTTCAATTCATAATTCTCTCCCACCTAACATCATATTGCATATAAAAGAAATTGCAACTCCAAGGTCTTAGCATGACACCACTACTTATCAATCATCCCCTACTATACAAAAGAACTCTATGAACACCTCGAGGATTTTGAAACTCATTCACAATAACATGAATGATTACTGATCAAGGGAATATCTCAAAAGTGACATTGGTCAGAATATGGCTATTATGAAATTTACCAGGAAATAAGGATATGGAAAGTCATATTCGAGCCAACAATCAAGTGAACAAGAGGTCAAACAAGTTAGAGAATCAATAGGCTAATAATTTAGTAAGAAAGCATGATAACTAGGATATGGAATGTCTCAGCACCTATCAGTTAAATAAGTACGAACAAAGGATGATGACATATCAAAACTGTGCTGAGTATGTTGAACGAACATTCCTAAACAAGTAAACATTTCAATTCTCGATGATTCTTCAAGAAACCAACAAGTAAGTTGTACTTGAGGCTAAATGAAATTAAGAAATAAGAGATGATTAATTCAATAGAAAACATAAGTGGCAATATATTGACTATCTCAGCATGCAATAACCAAAGAGGTATAAATAAGAAGGACAGTGCCGAGTATATTGAATGAGCAATTACAAGCAAAGTAATGGGTCATGATTTAATAATAAAACAATAGGATTAACAAAGATCAACAAGAATGACAATGATGTACTTAGGTAAGGAGTACATCAAACAAGTGAAATCGAATAAGTAAAATGGTATACCAAAGGTGAAATTACTTCCAAATGAACAGTAATAGGATGAAATTAAATATTGGAACCAATGGCTGGAGATATAGAATGAAATATATATGTCTTAAACATTAACTCCAATAAGTGACATTGCTATAAGAAGCAAATATGAATGTTAAGAATAGAAACAATGTCAAATGAGTATAGGATCTATTAATCCAATAAGCAAAACTTTCAAGAAAACAATTGATATGCTAGAAAAGTGTAACTCTCTCTCAACTAAGTGAGAATAGAGTAGAAAAGAATAATAAGACCAATAGAATTAGGAAGCACAAAAGGGTGTCCCACCTATACACTTAAATACCAACAAGTCAAATCCTACAATCTATTTCTCCCCAAAACAAGACACTAAGGAGATCTAGAGAAGCAAAGGAGTCATACAATCACTCCAAAATTTACATTCCGCACCAGACCAATCACTAAACAAGATAAATCACCGAGTACCCAACAAGATTGACCGATAAAGACTCCAAAATCTGATGACACAATACAGATTCATACTAACCCATTATAACACAAGAGAATCCCCAATCAATAATTTAGAAAGTCATACCACTTAGAACTCAAAAGCTCGATGTAGGCAAGAAATGTCCAGTCACCAAAATGCATTCTAATTTTCTCAAATAATTCTATCTCCCAACAATTACATCTTCAAATAAGGTAACTTTAGTCAGGAATGACTCTAATTGGCTCCAAGGTTTAAAGATCAGAACTCTAAAATATCCATTAATAATATAGCAATCCCAAGTAGTAGAAATATATACATGTTATACTACACTTCATTTCATTCACAAATATACATCACTAATTCCTCAAATAAATTCATTCTAAAATAACCTCAAGAAGTATAATCCGAATTGAGACTCCAAAAGTGTCTAATCACAACCTCAAGGAAACCTCAACTTATGATCCATCGCCAAGTAATAATAAATTAAACATGGCAAGAAAAGTAATTATAATGATCAAGATACATTCTTATTTTCTCAAACAACTTCATTCTCACTTAAGGAACATCAAGATCAATCCATTAAGCTGAGACTAAAACCCTTAAACTTAATAATCAAAATCTCACTGATAAACTACTAGAATAATAATAATTCAAAATCATGGCCTACCTTTATTTCCGAGAGCTCCTTCAGTCATCCTTAGCTCACCGAAAAGAATCACCCAGAATTATAGCATATATACAATTATACCTCATGAAAACAAGTACCAACATATTACATGATTATCATATATCACAACATTATCATATAACACACAGTTCAGCATATAAGAAACAATATCACAAAAACAGGTTATATCACAGAAGTAAGTTATAAATAATTAAAGTCACATAAGCAACAAACTTCATATAAGACAAGTTAATCATGTAACTCACATTGGTCACTTAAAGTACATTGAGCACATAAAGCAAGTTGTTTCACATAAGCTAGTTATAAACAATTAAAACCACATAAACAACTAACTTCACACAGACACTTCAATCATGTAAAACACATTTGTCACGTAATACACATTAATCACAAAATGCATATTAACTACAACACATTGAGTACGTAAGACATGTTATCACATAAAACATATTGACCACATTAGTTCACTTAACACATAAAGCATATTGGTCACATAGAAAGTTAGACACATAAGTAAATTAATCACATAATCATATTAACATATCTTTCACTTTTCTTTCAATTAATACATACTTGCATGCTTAGACCACTACCCACATTATGAGGATACCCCGACTGACAGCTAAACATGCGCTCTGATACCACTTAATACAACACCCCAACTCGACCCCACTTACGATCAATGAGGACGCAATGGAATTTCGGCAGTATAATGACAGTAACACAGACATCAGGGCTCTAAACCAACCCTTTAGAACATCATACAACCAACTCCACAAATCACCAACCAACTCCACAATCAGGTTATCACCATACAACGCAACCAAAATAAACTTTAACATCTTTCACCATTTCATCCATAAGTTATATGCCTCCGTTCCAACATCATACATAGGTTATATTATACATTGCAAAATAGATTATACACCAGTCTAGCAACCAAATCATGTTCCAAAACAAAGACTACTAAACTAGCATAGTATAAGTCTTATAATTGAGTAAATTATACAATATAACATATTATAACAACTAAGACAAACTCATGGCAACGACTCCGGCACACAAGACTCGTCCACATAAAGCACATTCTCAACTTCGTGAGGCACGTACCCGTAATCTTGATCAATATAACCTGTATGCATGCAATAATTGAGTGTGAGCTTATATAAAACAAGCCCTGTGAGGATTCGATAGATCTCTAACAGTATTTACTATACTCCTTGGAAATCATCCTTTGAGCAGTAAACACATAATAATCGTCAATAACAGTATAAGCACATTAATTATAATGACCAATCAATAAAGGATACTCTAGTTGGTGTAGTTCTAAATACCATCACGATCTCAACCGTTCTTCTTGTAACTTCCCATTACTCACGCACCCGAGGTACCACTCTAGCCCCACCCTACATGGCACCTCCACCCATGCAAGCTGGGGGTAGCCTATAATAGTCATGCTGTGATACCCCGAACTCGGCATGTATTTACTAGTATTGCATTTAATTACATGTTATCTTAAATGCTAGCTGCGAGGACCCGAACGTTCATTACATGTGCATTCATTTATTTTAATAATTATTTGAAAAATAATATGTGCATTTACATGACTTATTTAGTGTTTTAAAATTTAAAATTGCATTTAAAGTTCATTTAAATTGCATCTTATCTACTTTTCACCTTCATTGACCAACTAGGACAAGGTGGAAATTTTTTTGAAATGTTTAATGAAGGGTAAACTTGGGATTAAAAATAAAAATGCAATGTTAAGTTAGTCAAATTTTGGGTCAACTTTGGAATTAAATATGAACCAATTGGGGAAGAGTTAGGTAGCAAATTATATATGGTTGGAAAGTTCTACGAGTCTAGTTTCTATAGGTTTAAACCGTTCATGAATTGGAGTTTTCTAGAAGAAGTTATGGCTGTTTTCGTAAGGTGGCGCAGAGCTGATTTTTCTACGCGAGAGTTGACCGAAGCTTTGACCTTTGACTTTCCACTTAAATACTAAATAAGCCAAAACAAAACACAAAATCAGCTTTTCTCCTTCCCTTCCACCCGTGACCAAGCTAAGACCATGAATAGTAAACCCTTGCACATTTTTGCTTATATCTTGAGTTTGGAGTGGGACCAAGGTGCAATTCCAGCATTTTTGAGTTCGTGGTGACGTGGAGCATCTTTCTTGCGGTTTATTTTTCATTTATTTTGCAGAAAAAAGGTGAGGACATTTTCTAACCCATTTTTCAAAAGTCATTATTTATGTTATATATTGTTAAATCTATGCTTAATACTTGTTATTTAGATGCTAGAGAACACATTTCTTGTTTTATAGCTTGTGTATAGTTGATTTTAGTTGTAGTTGATACTTTGCTAGATATGAATATAAATGTAGACAATGTGTTTGTTTAATGTTCTAAGTGAAGTATAGGGATGTGTTACATGCTAGATTAATGCCCATAGATAGCTCAAATGCAAGAAAACATCAAGAGAATTCAAGTATGCAAAATCTGAATTTCGAAATAGTGCACTATCCCTGTCTTTCGAAGCTATTTTGACATAGCAAACGTACTCAAAAATTAACGAAATTTACATAGCAGCTAGATTAGGCAGTTTAGAACAAATGTTGATTTCTAGAGCTAAGGCTAATTCCAACGTTTTAGGCCTCCGATTTAGCCATTTTCAAAATGTGTCCTGAAAATCGCTGCTACTGGACAGTTTGTGTAGTTGCACGGGAAAGGTCATAACTTGTTGATTTTAAACTGGAATTAAGCTCTGTTTGATTCTAAAATCAACTACACTCGAAGATCTACATTTATATGTAAAAACCAGAGAATTTGGAGTCCAAGAACATAGGTAATGAATTTGATAAATTTAAGGTTCTGTTAGAAGTTTTGTAAATGGGCATGTTTTCATGAAGATCTACTTGCTATGTGTTGTATTCCATATCTATCTTGTATTTTAGAGTTCATAAGTGAGTAAGAGCACTCTTTTGATAGTTTAGAAGGTTTTTATGGTTATTTTCATGTTAGATCAAGGATTAGTTAATAATGTATATATTGAAAACTAAGTGTTTGAGTTTATGCTTGAATGAAGTATTTTATGGTAGAAGTTTGAAAATATTCTAGTTAAGTGTTTTAAGTGTTCTACATGTATTAACTTGGTAATTCTAGCATGTTAAATGTCTAGTTAGTCTATGTGATTTAGAACCCCATGCATGCTAAGTGGAATACCCGAGAATGAATGTATAATTTCTTATATAGTTAGTTGATTGTATTATGTAGTAGAATGGAAGGATTTGGTGCATTCGGAGAATATGGAAAGGGTTCTTAACTAAATTCTTACAGGATTGGCTTTGCAAGGTGAGGGAGTTGCATCTTATTTGCATTTCTCTATTGTATATCGAATATGTTAAATAGTTTTCATGCTATTAATGTGATTTAGCGTATTCTAACAAGATTTGTCAGTTTTATAGTTAATAGAATGAGTTAATGGTTAATGCTTGTTATTTCGCTTCTATTGTGGTCAACTAGTTAATGTGTGAGGACAACCTCTTTTGTTGTCCTTCTTGTGTGTATATCGGCTTATTTTGTTATATTGTTATTATTATTATTGTTTCTTGTGTTATCGAGTCTTTGGTTGCGCAACCATATAGTCGGGACGGATGCGATGGGCCTCTCTGGGCGGCAGCGGGCTTGCCAGGGTTGGTGCTCTAGCTCTGTACCCTATTCCCTCACTCGCCTGGTCCGGAGATTGCCAGGGGGTGTTGGGTCGTAGGATATTCGGGGTACATCCGGAGTACACCCACTGGAGTGTTTGGGGATTATGCCGGCACATTGATTGTGATCGTGATCGTGATCGTGATCGTGGTTCAAAAGTTGGAGTGATAAGGGTTATCGATCGTATCCTTTTAAAGTATGGTATTAGAATTGTTATTCATTGTTTATTTATTGTGTTAATTGTGTTAAATTGCTGCATTGCACGAACCCGGTATACTGTCCCCGTTTCCCCCTCCCTCACTGAGTATACATTATTGGTATACTCACTCCTCATCATAAATCTTTCAGGTTATAGCCAAAGGAAGTGTAGTTCGTGATCACGTGATAGTTCGTGCTTGAAGAGTGGCCTTACGTGTTATGTGGTTTGAGCTGTAAAAGTTGTAAAGTTTTACTTTCATTAATTGTATATGCTCAATGTAGGAGATAAATGTATTTAAGCTTAACCAGGTCATAGAGTTCTTTGATAACCTAGTCTATGTAATAGCTTAATGTGGTTTGAGTTCAATGCATGTATGGAGTTATGTATGTTTGGACACGGTACTGGTCCATTTATTTGTTGTGTGCAGGTAAACTGTTTGTCCTATAAACAGGGGAAACTCTGTCCGTTTCTCCTCGTATTTCGTGACTTGGGTTTTGGATCGGGTTGTGTTTAGTGGGAATATATAGCTCCTATTTCCGTGAGGGAATGGGGCGTTACAAGTGGTATCAGAGCTTAGTTAGCTCTCAGCCGGGATAGGATCCTCGGTCTGTTGGGTAGTAAACCTTGATTGTATGCTCGTTAAGTGTGTCTCGAAAGTGTGTGCCTGTATGTGAGATTGTGTGCCTTGACTAGAATGTGTGCACCTATGTGATATAGTTATGTGTTATATGCTAAATGTGTGCTAAGTTAAGTGGAGTGGCTAGTTGTGCATTGAATTGACCTTGTGAATCGAATCTACCTCGTGAATTGTTAATTACTTGAATTGTTACTTGTAATATGTGTATTTGAATGTCTTGTATTAAGTTGTGTTATGATTGTCGTGCTTGAATGACTTTGATGAATAAACTGTTTTATAAACTCTTTTATAAACATGCTTGCATAATAGTTTAAAGCATATATGTGTAAATGTGATATCTTGGCATTCATACATGTCCCGTTGAAATAGTAAGAAAGATTTCTTCTTTCCCCTGAAGAGAAGTGATTAGTAGTAGGCTCTTCAAGTTATGTGAATTAGCTGGAATGAGAAGCATTTGATCATCCCTTTATTTGGGAGTTGGTGTTTATAGTTGGAGCTTGGTTATTGGGATTTCCTCTAAGACATTCTTCTATATTCAGCAGTCCTAGATGAATGGATTCTCTGGGGTTTCTGCATGGCTGTTCTCTGAAGCATTCCCTTGGTATTTTCTTATTGGGCATTCTTCTGATATTTCCTTATTGGTGCTTCTTGTTGTACAAAATTCTCACTCAGCAAACAGTGATGGGGCCTCGAAGGTTGGTTTTATATATGGTGCATCCACTTGAGATTCTCATTTAGTTCTCGTCCGGTCGGGATTCTACATTTGGTATTCTACTTGACTATCTTATTAGATGCACAGTATTTTCTTTGACATTCTCATTCGAGCCTTTATTTGGCCTTATTACTTAGGAGCTCTTAAGCAGTACTATTGGGATTTCTTCTTGGGTCTTCCTATGGGCATTCTTATTCAGTGTTCTTACTGTAGCAATCGATGAAGAGTAACCAGAGTTGGACTTCAGTTGATGTCGAGTTCTATCAGAAGAAGAATTGCGAGGACGCAATTGTTTTAAGGGGGGAAGGATGTGATACCCCGAACTCGGCATGTATTTACTAGTATTGCATTTAATTACATGTTATCTTAAATGCTAGCTGCGAGGACCCGAACGTTCATTACATGTGCATTCATTTATTTTAATAATTATTTGAAAAATAATATGTGCATTTACATGACATATTTAGTGTTTTAAAATTTAAAATTGCATTTAAAGTTCATTTAAATTGCATCTTATCTACTTTTCACCTTC
Organism: Ehretia macrophylla; assembly: GCA_037974665.1. Lineage (NCBI taxonomy): Eukaryota > Viridiplantae > Streptophyta > Magnoliopsida > Boraginales > Ehretiaceae > Ehretia > Ehretia macrophylla. The sequence continues at coordinate 31,528,342 of CM075766.1, forward strand.
ATTGACCAACTAGGACAAGGTGGAAATTTTTTTGAAATGTTTAATGAAGGGTAAAGTTGGGATTAAAAATAAAAATGCAATGTTAAGTTAGTCAAATTTTGGGTCATCTTTGGAATTAAATCTGAACCAATTGGGGAAGAGTTAGGTAGCAAATTATATATGGTTGGAAATCTCTACGAGTCTAGTTTCTATAGGTTTAAACCGTTCGTGAATTGGAGTTTTCTAGAAGAAGTTATGGCTGTTTTCGTAAGGTGGCGCAGAGCTGATTTTTCTACGCGAGAGTTGACCGAAGCTTTGACCTTTGACTTTCCACTTAAATACTAAATAAGCCAAAACAAAACACAAAATCAGCTTTTCTCCTTCCCTTCCACCCGTGACCAAGCTAAGACCATGAATAGTAAACCCTTGCACATTTTTGCTTATATCTTGAGTTTGGAGTGGAACCAAGGCGCAATTCCAGCATTTTTGAGTTCGTGGTGACGTGTAGCATCTTTCTAGCGGTTTATTTTTCATTTATTTTGCAGAAAAAAGGTGAGGACATTTTCTATCCCATTTTTCAAAAGTCATTATTTATGTTAGATATTGTTAAATCTATGCTTAATACTTGTTATTTAGATGCTAGAGAACACATTTCTTGTTTTATAGCTTGTGTATAGTTGATTTTAGTTGTAGTTGATACTTTGCTAGATATGAATATAAATGTAGACAATGTGTTTGTTTAATGTTCTAAGTGAAGTATAGGGATGTGTTACATGCTAGATTAATGCCCATAGATAGCTCAAATGCAAGAAAACATCAAGAGAATTCAAGTATGCAAAATCTGAATTTCGAAATAGTGCACTATCCCTGTCTTTCGAAGCTATTTTGACATAGCAAACGTACTCAAAAATTAACGAAATTTACATAGCAGCTAGATTAGGCAGTTTAGAACAAATGTTGATTTCTAGAGCTAAGGCTAATTCTAACGTTTTAGGCCTCTGATTTAGCCATTTTCAAAATGTGTCCTGAAAATCGCTGCTACTGGACAGTTTGTGTAGTTGCACGGGAAAGGTCATAACTTGTTGATTTTAAACTGGAATTAAGCTCTGTTTGATTCTAAAATCAACTACACTCGAAGATCTACATTTATATGTAAAAACCAGAGAATTTGGAGTCCAAGAACATAGGTAATGAATTTGATAAATTTAAGGTTCTGTTAGAAGTTTTGTAAATGGGCATGTTTTCATGAAGATCTACTTGCTATGTGTTGTATTCCATATCTATCTTGTATTTTAGAGTTCATAAGTGAGTAAGAGCACTCTTTTGATAGTTTAGAAGGTTTTTATGGTTATTTTCATGTTAGATCAAGGATTAGTTAATAATGTATATATTGAAAACTAAGTGTTTGAGTTTATGCTTGAATGAAGTATTTTATGGTAGAAGTTTGAAAATATTCTAGTTAAGTGTTTTAAGTGTTCTACATGTATTAACTTGGTAATTCTAGCATGTTAAATGTCTAGTTAGTCTATGTGATTTAGAACCCCATGCATGCTAAGTGGAATACCCGAGAATGAATGTATAATTTCTTATATAGTTAGTTGATTGTATTATGTAGTAGAATGGAAGGATTTGGTGCATTCGGAGAATATGGAAAGGGTTCTTAACTAAATTCTTACAGGATTGGCTTTGCAAGGTGAGGGAGTTGCATCTTATTTGCATTTCTCTATTGTATATCGAATATGTTAAATAGTTTTCATGCTATTAATGTGATTTAGCGTATTCTAACAAGATTTGTCAGTTTTATAGTTAATAGAATGAGTTAATGGTTAATGCTTGTTATTTCGCTTCTATTGTGGTCAACTAGTTAATGTGTGAGGACAACCTCTTTTGTTGTCCTTCTTGTGTGTATATCGGCTTATTTTGTTATATTGTTATTATTATTATTGTTTCTTGTGTTATCGAGTCTTTGGTTGCGCAACCATATAGTCGGGACGGATGCGATGGGCCTCTCTGGGCGGCAGCGGGCTTGCCAGGGTTGGTGCTCTAGCCCTGTACCCTATTCCCTCACTCGCCTGGTCCGGAGATTGCCAGGAGTGTTGGGTCGTAGGATATTCGGGGTACATCCGGAGTACACCCACTGGAGTGTTTGGGGATTATGCCGGCACATTGATTGTGATCGTGATCGTGATCGTGATCGTGGTTCAAAAGTTGGAGTGATAAGGGTTATCGATCGTATCCTTTTAAAGTATGGTATTAGAATTGTTATTCATTGTTTATTTATTGTGTTAATTGTGTTAAATTGCTGCATTGCACGAACCCGGTATACTGTCCCCGTTTCCCCCTCCCTCACTGAGTATACATTATTGGTATACTCACTCCTCATCATAAATCTTTCAGGTTATAGCCAAAGGAAGTGTAGTTCGTGATCACGTGATAGTTCGTGCTTGAAGAGTGGCCTTACGTGTTATGTGGTTTGAGCTGTAAAAGTTGTAAAGTTTTACTTTCATTAATTGTATATGCTCAATGTAGGAGATAAATGTATTTAAGCTTAACCAGGTCATAGAGTTCTTTGATAACCTAGTCTATGTAATAGCTTAATGTGGTTTGAGTTCAATGCATGTATGGAGTTATGTATGTTTGGACACGGTACTGGTCCATTTATTTGTTGTGTGCAGGTAAACTGTTTGTCCTATAAACAGGGGAAACTCTGTCCGTTTCTCCTCGTATTTCGTGACTTGGGTTTTGGATCGGGTTGTGTTTAGTGGGAATATATAGCTCCTATTTCCGTGAGGGAATGGGGCGTTACACAATGCCATTTTCAACCCGACAGCCTGACGCTGCCCGAGAGGTGCACACACATACCAAGACTCATGACAATAATAATAATCATTCAAATCTCAGGAGGACAACCTTTCACGTTTACTATCTCTTGGCTCATCAATAATCAATTATCACAGGAGGACAACAAAATAGGTTGCCTATCTCCCGGTTCATCAACAATCAGTTAATAATCATCATTTTAACAACATAATAACAACTAATCAAATAAACAACAAATAACTAAGTTAGATGACAAAGTAGGCCTCCCAACTTAACATGCATTAAACACACAACCAAACTCTAGTCTAACCATCAACAACTCACAATTCAATCACTCAAACACCACCCAAACATCCAAAGGTAAAACTCAACATTTTAAAGAAAGTCAACCTAAACTTCTAAAAGTCATAACTTACATTCTACTAATCCGATAACCTCCAAACCAATTTCTATCACTCACCTACTCAAGCAACTACATTAGCCCCCTTGAAAACCAACAATAATCCATCCAAATCAAGCCCAACAGCCCTAAAACCTCAATGCACCTAGGCTGAAATTTTTGGACTTTCACCTCGACATCACAATCAAAATTTTGGTATTACAACATTACTACCACATATTTAAAAAAAATTTACAAGCTAATAGCAATCGATTCCAACCACCACAACTCCAGTTATTCAACAAATAGCCAACAACTCAATTTTAATACCCTGAAAATAAAAATTCATGCTACAACGGTTCAAATCTTATATAAACACATATAAACGATCCTTAGCATGCACTGAGCAATAGTATATCATCAATTCAACATTCTAGCAGTTCAAAATTCAATTATATGCAAAAACATAAAAATGACATTTTGAGATCTAGAATTTTTCTCTCACCTTTGATATAAACTAAGGCTAGAAATAGGTAGAATGGATGCCCAACAAGCAAAATCAAGCTTTAAATGAATTGATTTGGACTTGAAATGAAGTTTTTATGTGAAAAATGCTTTGAAAAACCTTGAAAATGCTCTTATTCTTCCTCCTCCTTGAACTCACGGTTTTGTGTATGTTTTGTGGTGTTTTTGGCTTGTTTTAATGTGTGTTGATGATATAAGCTCAAAGTCAACAAAAATAATAAAAGTCAAAGTTAGTTTATTTAGTCTTTTAATTATTTTCTAGTCTTTTAATTGTATTTTTAGACTATTTTGCTCACAAACATGCATTCAATACTTAGACTATTTTAAGTAGTATGTTTTTAGTTGACAACAAGTTTCATATGCATATATTTGCACTCGACTCGGTTAAAAACTCGATTTTTGCAAAAGAATGTGATAAGTCATATTATTTGTTTGGAAATGTCTTTTGAGTGCACAATTAATCTAAAATCATTTAATACTACATACAAATACATTTATATTAATATATACTAGGTCAACAAAAGTCAATGCAAGAATCAGGTTTAGAAGAAATCACTATTTAGCTCAAAAATGCTACTTTTTGCCCGAAAAGTCTATTTAAATTAGTATTCTGTTTCAGAATCAATTTTTATCAAACATGGGTCTATTAATAATAGAGGACTAGGTTTTAAGACGTTTGAAACACCCCTGTAAAAATTTTAGCGGACATGTGTTTAAAATACTATTCACAAAAATCGTCGATAAAATTTATGATGCCGATTTTGATGAAAATTTCATAAATGCACACATAGCATGTATTAGGAATATAAATCACATATTTACCACATTCTAACTCATATAATACATAAACAGGTCAAATCACGCAAATCGAGGTGAGGACACGCAAATCAAAGTAAAGACGAAAATTGGGGTTTCACACAAGCCTTTAGATTTCAATCATTAGCATTAGATGATAAAAGATGATCATCTTTTCTCTTCTCTTTCCTCTCTCCCTTCACCTCGATTTGCGTGATTTGACATGTTTATGTGTTATATGAGTTAGAATGCGTTAAATATGTGATTTATATTCCTAATACATGCTATGTGTGCATTCATGAAATTTTTATAAAAAACGGCATCAAAAATTTTATCAACAATTTTTGTGAATAGTATTTTGAACACCTGTCCACTAAAAATTTTACAAGGGTGTTTTAAACGCCTTAAAACCTAGTCCCCTATTATTAATAGACCCATGTTTGATAAAAATTGATTCTGAAACGGAATAGTAATTTAAAATTGTCTAAGTGTTAAATTAATGTCTTGAGCAAGAAATAGTCTAAAATGGAATTCAAAGACAACAAAACACTAAAAATAACTAAGTGTCAACTTTGACTTTCTTTTATTTGTTTGACCTTTGCTTAATATATCATCAACACACATTAAAAGCTCACAAAACACACTCATTCTACACACACATTACCGAAAATCCATGAGGGAGAAGAAAGAAGGCATTTTCAAGGTTTTTCAAAGCATTTTTCACATAGATTTTGCAATTCAAGTCCAAATCACTTCATTCAAAGCTTGATTTCACTTGTTGGGCATCCATTCTACATCTTTCTTGCATCAAAACACATCAAAGGTGAGAGAAAAATTCTAGATCTCAAATGTCATCTTTTATGTTTTTGCGTATAATTGAATTTTGAACCGTTAGAAAGTTGAATTGATGTTATATTATTGCTCAGTGCATGCTAAGGATCGTTTATATGCGTTTATATAAGATTTGAACCCTTGCAACTTGAATTTTTATTTTCGGGTATTAAAAGTTAAGTTGTTGGCTATTTGTTGAATATTTTGAGTTGTAGTGGTTGGAATCGATTGCCGTCGATTTGTAAAAGTTTGTTAAATACGGGGTAGTACCGTTGTAATGCCGAAATTTTGATTGTGATGTCGATGTGAAAGTCCAAAAATTTCAGCCGAGGTGCATTGAGATTTTAGGGTTGTTGGGTTTGATTTGGATGTATTTTGTTGGTTTCCGAGGGGGCTAATGTAGTTGATTGAGTGAGTGAGTGATAGTAACTGGTTTGGAGTTGTTTGGATTAGTTGAATATAAGTTATAATTATTAGAAGTTTAGGTTGTCTTTCTTTAAAATGTTGATATATTCCTTTAGATGATCGGGTGGTGTTTGATGATTGAATTGTGAGTTGTTGATGGTTAGATTAGGGTTTGGTTGTGTGTCTAATGCATGTTAAGTTGGGTAGCCTACTTTGTCATCTAACTTAGTTGTTTGGTTGTTAATTGATTAATTGATGTTATGTAGTTGAAATGTTATTAATTGATTAATAATTAATTGATCATTGATTATTGATTATTGAATATTGATTATTGATGAACCGGGAGATAGTCAACGGAAAAGGTTGTCCTCCAGTGGTTGAACGTTTATTTTTATTGTTAAGTCTTGATATGCGTGTGCCACCTCTCGAGTGGTATCGGGCCGTCGAGTTGAAAACGACATGGCTATCAGAGGCTACCCTTATCTCGCATGGGCGGAGATGCCATGGAGGGCAGGGCTAGTGACGTACCTCGGGTGTGTGTGTCATGGGGGTGATAAGAAGTTGGTTGAGATCGCAATGGCGTTTGGAGCTACACCAACTAGAGTATCCTTTATTGAATGGTCATTATCATTTATGTGTTTATATTGTTATTGATGTTTACTGTGTGTTTACTGCTCAAATGATGATTTCCAAGAAGTATAGTAAATACTGTTAGAGATCTATCTAATCCTCACTGAGCTTGTTTTATATAAGCTCACTCTCAATTATTGCATGCAAACATGTGATATTGAACAAGATTACGGATATGTGCCTCAAGAAGCTAAGAATGTGCTTTATGTGGACGAGTTTTGTGTGCCGGAGTCGTTGCCATTAATTTGTCTTAGTTGTTGTAATATGTTATATTGTATAACTTACTCAATTATAAGACTTATGTATATTGCTAATTTAGTAGTCTTGTTTTGGAACATGGCTAGGTTGCTAAATTGGTTATAATCTATTTGGGGAAAAAAGTATGTTATATAGTAAAAGTATGATATTGGAACGGAGGCGTATAACTTATGGATGCAATGGTAAAAGAATGTTTAATGTATATTTTGGTTACGTTGTATGTTGTTAACTTGATTGTGGAGTTGGTTGTTGATTTGTGGAGTTGGTAGTATGATGTTCCAAAGAGGTTGGTTTAGAGCCTCGGTATCCAAGTTACTGTCGTTATACTGCCGAAATTCCGTTGCGTCCTAACTGATCGTAGGAGGGGTCGAGTTAGGCCGTGACAACACTTGTCAAAAAGGCTTTATCAACAAAAGCAATGGTCAAGATTCTTTTGTCTTTATTCAAAAATGAATCCTATCCATTCATTTCAAATTCAAATTACTAGGATTGATGACATGGACTATCTTAGTCATTAATCTCTACATGCACATGCCACATGTAATTATCTAGTCATTAATTTGCAATTCACCTTTTGACAACTAAGATGATGACGTGGTATTTCTCAAATTACATCAAGATTATACATATACATATATATACACCTTTATATATATATATATATATATATATATATATATATATATATATATATATATATATATATATATATATATATATTACTTTCTTGCCAATTCTAATCTCCATTAGAATAAATACATTGAAACAACTTTTCATTAATTATAGTTTGGCCCCAAAATTTTTGGTAATTACAATTTGACCCAAAAACTTTTCAAAATTATACTTTTGGCCCAAATACGAACATTGATGACTCTTAACACTTTAAAGCCACCAACAACATTATACGAGCTTCTGGTGAACTTATTCATGATACTTATTAGTGTGTGACCATCTAGATTCATAATCGCGTACCGATGAGGAACCTGATAAACCTCTTTATCTATTTCGGAAATGTCTCCGTCATTTACCAAAATACCCTCATGCTCATGAGTGACACACTAGCAACGAACGTATAATGAGAATGTAAACGATAATGAAGACGATGTCTTTCATGAATCCATTTAACTGTCAAGAATTAGCGTGCAGTCCGATCCTTTTGTTACAAGTGCCCTGTAACACCCCGATCCCTCTCGAGACCGGGAGTTCTATCAATCAATCTAATCGCAACCCAATTCCAAACCCGGGCATAAATTTTTTAGGGAAAGACGGATGGAGTCTCCCCTGTTTTTAGGCAAAATGTAAAACCTGTAATAGCATATAAGTAGACCAGCACCGTGTCCAACCATACAAACACCTCAAGACCATCCGAGCCTTGGTTCTCAACAATTAAACACAACAATATACATATTTCCAAGTACCCAAACTATTCTAACTCTTTTCCTTTAGACAATTACATACATGCAATGACATTAAACTACACTAACTAAATACATAGACTAGCTTTTCAAATCACTTCAATGACCTAATGAAACTTAAATTACATTCCTTTTTACATTAAATACATACAATACATTAAACATACATCCTTGCATCTTTGACAACTCAAGCCACATAACACGCAAGACAACTCTTCAAGCACGAACTTTCACGTAACCACGAACTTTCCAGATAACATGGTATTTCCTGAAATGTAGTGATGAGGAGTGAGTATACTCAACACGTATACTCAGTATACTCAGTGAGGGGCGAGACAGATATCGAGGTAGAGAGAGAGAGAAGTTCGTGCAATGCAAATAGGTACAGTTAAGCAATATAATAAATAAGGAACATTCAATGTAAACGACAATACAATAAACAATTAAGAAAGCATTAATACAACCATTCAAAGCTATACCACACTTTGAAGGCTATGGTTCACTCGAGCGAGTAATGTACCGATCATGATTTCGATGACTTTAACGATGACGCGCCGGCTCACCCACCTTATAACTTTCGTTTAGACTACTCCGGACATACTCTGTCAATTCTACGACCAAAACTCCCTAGGCGGCAACCCAAGCGAGAAAGGAAATAGGACACGGAGCTAGGGCAACCAACCTTGGCAACCCGAGGCTACCCAGAGAGGCCTGTTACTCACGCGCCTAACACAACGCAATGCAATACGGAGAATATAACGATAATCGAGCAACGCACTGAAGTGCAGGTTAGTAACAACATGCGATACAATAGGCATTTACAATCCATAAAGTCACAAGAACAACACTAACAAGCATTATCAACAAATGATATACAATTCAATCATAACCAACTTTAACAAGCATAACAAGAAATAATAAGCATTCTACAAGCATAACACTATGAAAACCAACAAAAACACAAAACGACCCCAACTTTCAAAACTCTACTACTTTCAAACAAGCCACGAGTTTTGGAAACCGACTTCACTACTCCTCTTAGGTCACCATAAGGCACGTCTTAAGACCACGAAACCCTACTTTACCCTAGAATTCCCGCAAAGCCCCGATTTTCCCCTTTGCTCATTTGAACTACAGCTACCTCAACCGATCACCCAACCAATGGCATAACTGCACCAAAAGTGCTTCCACGGCATACTACAACAATGCCTTCATGCAAAACGATAAAATGCCAAACTTGACCTAAACAACCCCAACATGCACTAAGCCATTTTTCTCTGCTTTTTTCATTACACAATCCAATTAAACCATACATTTAGGCATTCTAGCATATCTTGCACCTTTCTACATCAATAGAATGCAAAACGAAGCAACTTTAACGTAACGAGGGTTTTCTATTCATATTTTACTATTCTATTAGCATTTAAAATTGCAATTGCTATATTCAACCGTAGAAAATGCTAAAAGTCTACAAATACATGTTCTACAATTGTCAAGGAACATTCTTTAAGCATCAAAACGATTAAAATAATAATATACGTGTAACACCCCGATCCCTCACGAGACCGGGAGTTCTACCAAACGATCTAATCACAACCCAAATCCAAACCCGGGCATAATTTTCAGGGAAAATGGACGGAGTCTCCCCTGTTTCTAGGCGAAATGTAAAACCTGCGACAGCATATAGGTGGACCAACACCGTGTCCAACCATACAAACTACCTCAAGGCCATCCGAGCCTCGGTTCTCAACAATTAAACTCAGCAAGTATACATACATTTCCAATTAAAAAGCTAACCTATCTCTTTCATTTTCGACAAGTACATTCAAACTAGACAATTAAACCATACTAAGCTACTGCATAAAATAAACTATCATGCCATTCTAATTCTTTTCCTTGGGACATTACAAACATGTATTGAAGTTAAGCTATGCTAATTGATTACATATCTAGCTTATCAATTTACCTCAACTATTTAGCTAATTTAGATTACATTTCTTTTAACTATAAATACATACAATACATAAAAGCACACATCTTGCATCTTTGACAACTCAAGCCACATAGCACGCAAGACAACTCTTCAAGCACGAACTCTCACGAAATCAAAAACTTTCCACCTAACATGACATTTCCTGAAATGTGGTGGTGAGGAGTGAGTATACACAACACGTATACTCAGTGAGGGCGAGACAGATATCGTATTGGAGAGAAAGAAAGGCTGTAACGCCCTGATCCCTCACGAGACCGGAGGCTCTAATGACCATGCTATTCTCAACCCAATACCAAGCCCGGTCACAAAATTTTTCCTAAAGGTTAAGTCCGGACCCGACACACGGACAGAGTCTCCCCTGTACCGTGGACATTCTGAAAACCTGTAAACACTCAATAAAGCCACAACATAACAAGACATTCATTTATAACTAAAGATCTTAGCTTAAAGGCTATCCGAGCCTTAAGACATACAAACAGTTTAGATACAGACAAGCATGCATTCATAACTTAACTTCTTTACAAAACCGCTTATCATGCCACTCCATGATAGCTTTTAAGTATTCTTAGAAATTGAAAACAACCAGTCATTCACTCCCAAGCATGCGAAGAGGCTAATAGCAGAAATATAAGTTATTACATGACATGGTTCTAAATCTACCACTACAACATCTATCCCTCAATTTGCAAACTATATAATATACACATATCACTTAGGTTACAAAATAGAACATAAAGTAAAGAAAACAAGTCCTACTCTCATCAACAAGAACATAGTCCACCTCAGGCAACTAGACACAGCAACTAATGCAACTCCTCCAACTGCGCCACCTGAAACATGTTAGCGAGGTATGAGCAACCACTGTTGCCCAGTGAGGGATAAGGTCCCGGGGCGTGCAATGCAACAGGTAATACAGTTAAACAACAATAGCAATTAAACAATTCAAGAAACAATGATAGCTTCAATAACCACACATTTAAAAGGATACATTTCACATAACCCCTATACTCCAATCTTCACTGGGTCTTCATTCACGATCCACGAACCACGATCATGATCACGATAAGCCGGCATAACCCCAAACACTCCAGTGGGTGTACTCCGGATGTACCCCGATAATCCTACGACCCAACATCCCCTGGCAATCTCCGGACCAGGCGAATGAGGGACTAGGGCACGGAGTTTGAATATCCACTGGCAAGCCCTCTGCCGCCCAGCCGATATTCAACACATCCGCCCCTGACACTATGGTTGCGCAACCACTATGCAATGCACTTTACAATGGCAAGTTAATATCAATAATATAAGCAATAACACGTAGGATGATCAACAAAGTAGGTTGACCTCGATGCAGTTAGAATAGAAGCAATTATATAAGCAAATAAGCAGTTTTACAAAGGGACATATACAAGATAAGCATAGAATCATACCAAAAGCTCCAAATCAACTTGAAACCACATATAAACACTCAAGAAGTCATGCCAAGGACTTAGAAGCGCGAAACAACCAAAATTGCACCTAAACCCCTTTGTTATTCAAGCTATTTCTCTTCCAAACTCACATTAATGATTCACATTCGAGGGGAAGCTACACCAATCCTCCAATTAACCCCTAAGGTACCCTTTCAACCCACAATTACGTCCGATTACCCGCAACTACCCCGAAAGCTCCAAATTTCCTCTTATAGCTTTAAACTAAACGTACCTCATCCGGGCTTCAAACAAGGATTATCAAAGCTTCTATAGCACCTAGGTAGCCTAAGAATACTAAAAGTAAAGCCCCAATCCACCCGGATTCTCCTTAACCCCGAAATCCCTTTATTAAAGTCGACTATTTTACGTTTTATGCGATATTAGAGCAATTCAAGTGCACGGGGCTATTAGACTACCTTCATTAGCACCTAAGGCATCTATTAGGAGTGTTGAATCAAGCCAATATGTGCAATTACACAAAACCCTAGAAAAACGTCACTATTCACCTCATAAATCAAACTAACGATTCTAACCGTTTAAAAAGCGAAACAATGGCTCAAATATGTTCTCTAGCACTTATAAACAAGGTATAATAGCATAGATAATCAATACAATATCATTTGGTCACATTTTCAACAAATCAAGAAAATAGCAACTATTTTAAAATGCGAAAATAAGCCGTGAAATCCCTCACCAATGCGCGTAGGAACTCTCGGGAGGCTAGCAAACACCCTAAACTACTTGCTCCTAGCTTGGCTTGGCTTGGCTTGAAGATTTGTTGAGCAAAAATCTCTATTTCTCCTCCTATGCTATTCTCGGATTTGCTACAGTAATTCCTGCATCTTCTCTTTTTTTTTTTGTGTTTTGTTAAGTTATGAGCTAGGTGGTGTTGTATGAGCATATATATTAAATGGGGTCAAGTTAGGTGCTTAGTGGTCCACTAAAATGAACGTTGATAACCTTAAAACGAGCCTAAGGTGAAGAATAGAATATATGCTAGCTAATTAAATTACTAAGTTATGTTACGTAACACTATTCATTGAACCATTAAAACATTTTCTCAACGAGTGCTCCTATCACTCCTAGCTCAATTGCACATTTTTCCCATTCCTTTAACAATTAATATGATTTAATAAAAATGCTAATTCACTAATATAATGCAGTTTAAAAATAAAATGAATAGTGACCAAGAAAGACAACAGGTAAAGCACATAATTTAATGCACAATTAATGGATGCAACATTTAAAAATGTGTACGGTAGAATCTCGGGCGTCACATCCTCTCCCCCTTAAACAAATTGCGTCCACGCAATTCTTCTTCACAAGGGAACTCCACAATAACTGAAAACCAACTCCGATTACTCGTCATCAATTGCTAAGCAAAAATACCATATACGAACTCTCGTGGGAGCTCATTAAGAAATCCCAGTAGTATTGCCTGCGAACCTCATGTAATAAGGCCAAATAAAGGCTCCAATAGAGATGCTACTTCGAAATCCAAATAAGAATCATGCTGGCACGAATACCATAGAAGAATAGAATCCCAACTAACAGTGGCAAGAAAATACCAATAAGAATTTAGAGTACAAATACAGAAGATAATTCCATATAATAAGGCTGATTAGAATCCCAAACTAAGTCTTCCGAGTAATACCAGTAAGAAAATACTAGAAGAATACTCAATAAGAAAACCGAGAGAACGGTCATATAGAAATCCCAAGGAAGCCATTCATTTCTGACTACTGAGCGTAGAAGAATGCCTTGGAAGAAATCTCAATAACTGAGCTCCGCTTACAACATTCTCATTCCCGCTAATCCACACAACTTGGAGGGCTTGTTGCTAATCACTTCTCTTCAGGGGGAGGAAGAAGTCTTTCTTACCATTTCAACGGGACATGTATGAATGCCAAGATATCACATTTACACATATATGTTTTAAACTATTATGCAAACATGTTTATATAAGAGTTTATGAAACAGTGTAATCATCAAAGTCATTCAAGCACGATAATCAAGTCAAGCATAACACAACTCAATCAAAGACATTCAAATACAGACATTACAAGCAACAGTTCAAGCAATTAATAATTCACGAAGTCAATTTGATGCATAACTAGCCACTTTACTTCACTTAGCACACATTTAGCATGTAACACATAATTATATCACATAGGTGCACACATTCAATACAAGACACACAATCAAACATGCAGGCATACACTTTTAAGACACACACTTAATCAAGCACACACACAAGGGTTTCTACCCGACAGGCTGAGGACCCTGTCCCAGCTTAGAGCTAACTAAGCTCTGATACCACCTGTAACGCCCCGATCCCTCACGAGACCGGAGGCTCTAATGACCATGCTATTCTCAACCCAATACCAAGCCCGGTCACAAAATTTTTCCTAATGGTTAAGTCCGGACCCGACACACGGACAGAGTCTCCCCTGTACCGTGGACATTCTGAAAACCTGTAAACACTCAATAAAGCCACAACATAACAAGACATTCATTTATAACTAAAGATCTTAGCTTTAAGGCTATCCGAGCCTTAAGACATACAAACAGTTTAGATACAGACAAACATGCATTCATAACTTAACTTCTTTACAAAACCGCTTATCATGCCACTCCATGATAGCTTTTAAGTATTCTTAGAAATTGAAAACAACCAGTCATTCACTCCCAAGCATGCGAAGAAGCTAATAGCAGAAATATAAGTTATTACATGCCATGGTTCTAAATCTACCACTACAACATCTATCCCTCAATTTGCAAACTATATAATATACACATATCACTTAGGTTACAAAATAGAACATAAAGTAAAGAAAACAAGTCCTACTCTCATCAACAAGAACATAGTCCACCTCAGGCAACTAGACACAGCAACTAATGCAACTCCTCCAACTGCGCCACCTGAAACATGTTAGCGAGGTATGAGCAACCACTGTTGCCCAGTGAGGGATAAGGTCCCGGGGCGTGCAATGCAACAGGTAATACAGTTAAACAACAATAGCAATTAAACAATTCAAGAAACAATGATAGCTTCAATAACCACACATTTAAAAGGATACATTTCACATAACCCCTATACTCCAATCTTCACTGGGTCTTCATTCACGATCCACGAACCACGATCATGATCACGATAAGCCGGCATAACCCCAAACACTCCAGTGGGTGTACTCCGGATGTACCCCGATAATCCTACGACCCAACATCCCCTGGCAATCTCCGGACCAGGCGAATGAGGGACTAGGGCACGGAGTTTGAATATCCACTGTCAAGCCCTCTGCCGCCTAACCGATATTCAATACATCCGCCCTTGACACTATGGTTGCGCAACCATTATGCAATGCACTTAACAATGGCAAGTTAATATCAATAATATAGGCAATAACACGTAGGAGGATCAACAAAGTAGGTTGACCTCGATGCAGTTAGAATAGAAACAATTATATAAGCAAATAAGCAGTTTTACAAAGGGACATATACAAGATAAGCATAGAATCATACCAAAAGCTCCAAATCAACTTGAAACCACATATAAACACTCAAGAAGTCATGCCAAGGACTTAGAAGCGCGAAACAACCAAAATTGCACCTAAACCCCTTTGTTATTCAAGCTATTTCTCTTCCAAACTCACATTAATGATTCACATTCAAGGGGAAGCTACACCAATCCTCCAATTAACCCCTAAGGTACCCTTTCAACCCACAATTACGTCTGATTACCCGCAATTACCCCGAAAGCTCCAAATTTCCTCTTATAGCTTTAAACTACACGTACCTCATCCGGGCTTCAAACAAGGGTTATCAAAGCTTCTATAGCACCTAGGTAGCCTAAGAATACTAAAAGTAAAGCCCCAATCCACCCGGATTCTCCTTAACCCCGAAATCCCTTTATTAAAGTCGACTATTTTACGTTTTATGCGATATTAGAGCAATTCAAGTGCACGGGGCTATTAGACTACCTTCATTAGCACCTAAGGCATCTATTAGGAGTGTTGAATCAAGCCAATATGTGCAATTACACAAAACCCTAGAAAAACGTCACTATTCACCTCATAAATCAAACTAACGATTCTAACCGTTTAAAAAGCGAAACAATGGCTCAAATATGTTCTCTAGCACTTATAAACAAGGTATAATAGCATAGATAATCAATACAATATCATTTGGTCACATTTTCAACAAATCAAGAAAATAGCAACTATTTTAAAATGCGAAAATAAGCCGTGAAATCCCTCACCAATGCGCGTAGGAACTCTCGGGAGGCTAGCAAACACCCTAAACTACTTGCTCCTAGCTTGGCTTGGCTTGGCTTGAAGATTTGTTGAGCAAAAATCTCTATTTCTCCTCCTATGCTATTCTCGGATTTGCTACAGTAATTCCTGCATCTTCTCTTTTTTTTTTTTGTGTTTTGTTAAGTTATGAGCTAGGTGGTGTTGTATGAGCATATATATTAAATGGGGTCAAGTTAGGTGCTTAGTGGTCCACTAAAATGAACGTTGATAACCTTAAAACGAGCCTAAGGTGAAGAATATAATATATGCTAGCTAATTAAATTACTAAGTTATGTTACGTGATACTATTCATTGAACCATTAAAACATTTTCTAAACGAGTGCTCCTATCACTCCTAGCTCAATTGCACATTTTTCCCATTCCTTTAACAATTAATATGATTTAATAAAAATGCTAATTCACTAATATAATGCAGTTTAAAAAATGGAATGAATAGTGACCAAGAAAGACAACAGGTAAAGCACATAATTTAATGCACAATTAATGGATGCAACATTTAAAAATGTGTACGGTAGAATCTCGGGCGTCACAAAGGCGTGCAATGCAAATAAGACAGTTAAGCAATATAACTGATAAATAAGCAATCAAGACAAACAATCAATACAATAAGCAATTACTGAAAGCATTAACACAACCATTCAAAGCTATACCACACTCTGAAGGCTATGGTTCACTCATACGAGCAATGTACCATTTCACGAGCGATACATCAATCTCGAGCTTGATGTTGACAACGATAACAATAAGCACACAACCACCTTATAACACCAGTTTGGAATACCCCGGAAGTATCCATCAATCTACGACCCAAATCTCCCTGGGAGGCAACCCAAGCGAGAAGAGGGAATAGCCACGGAGCTAGAGCAACAACACTAGCAACCCGAGGCTACCCAGAGAGACCCATCACTCACGCGCGGGACACTATGCAATGCAAAACTCGATACAAGGCGATAAATGAGCAATAAAGCAACACGTGGGAGAATAACAAAGTAGGTTACTCTCGCACACAATAGCAACAGTTGATAAGCATTTCAATCAAAATCAATTCAAACAAGTATATCAAGCAACCCTAAGCATTCTATAGGCATTGTCACGCCCCGACCCAACCCCCAAGCTAAAGGCCAAGTCCAGACCCGACACACGGACAGAGTCTCCCCTGTACCGTGGACATTCTGGAAACCTGTAAACTTGCAAATAAGGTAACTACAAGGTAAACAAACTTTTCATGGCTATATATTTAAGGATTCAAGGCCATCCGAGCCTTGAAGCAAATAACAGTTCCAAAACCACACAAGCATGCAAGAACTTTGTTTACAACATAGTCTAGTAGCCATGACATTCTAGGATATCAATAAAACATAATTAAAAGATAAAACAATTCTACCATAAGCCATTCACTCCCAAGCATGCAAGGAAATAAAAACAAGAATAAAAGTTATTACAAGACATGGGCTTCCAATTCAACCCCATAATCTACTATCCTTCAACTTTACACAACAAGCATAAACATAGCCCTTAGGCCACAAAATAGGACATAAGATAAACAGTTGAGCCTTCCACATAGCAGCAAGAATTTAAACCACCTCAAGCTATCAGGCACAACAACTAAGGTAAAGGATCAATCTGAACTTCTTCTTCCATAACTAACTCAACAAGCTGAGGATCACCCTCAGCGTCTCCTGAAACAGATATCGAGGTATGAGCAACCACTGTTGCCCAGTGAGGGATATAGTCCCGGGGCGTGCAATGCAACAGATAATACAGTTATACAACAATATCACTTAGGCAATTTAAGAAACAATGATAACTTAAGTAACCACACATTTAAAAGGATACATTTCACACAATCCCCTATACACCAATCTTCACTGGTCTTCATTCACGATCCACGAACCATGAGCACGATCACGATAAGCCAGCATAATCCCCAAACACTCCAGTGGGTGTACTCCGGATGTACCCCGATAATCCTACGACCCAACATCCCCTGACAATCTCAGGACTAGGCGAATGAGGGACTAGGGCATGGAGTTTGAATATCCACCGGCAAGCCCTCTGCCGCCCAGCCGATATTCAACACATCCGCCCCTGACACTATGGTTGCGCAACCACTATGCAATGCACTTAACAATGACAAGTTAATAGCAATAATATAAGCATTAACACATAGGAGGATCAACAAAGTAGGTTGACCTCGATGCAATTAGAATAGAAGCAATTATAGAAGCTAATAAGCAGTTTACAAAGGAACATATACAAAATAAGCATAGAATCATACCAAAAGCTCCAAATCAACTTGAAACCACATATAAACACTTAAGGAGTCATGCCATGGGTTTAGAAGTGTGAGTCAACCGAAATTGCACCTAAACCCCTTTGTTTTTCAAACTATTTCTCTTCCAAACCAAGGTTAATGATTCCATTTTCAAAGGAAACTCTCTCAACCTTCTAACTAACCCTCAAGGTACCCTCTCAACCCTCTAACTCATTCAAATGCCCGCGATTACCCCGAAAGCTCCAAATTCCCTCTTATGGCTTCAAACTACACCTACCTTATCCGGGATTCAAACAAGGGTTATCAAAGCTTCTATAGCACCTAGGTAGCCTAAGATTACTAGAAGTGAAGCCCGAATCCACTCGGATTCGCATTAATCCCAAAAGCCCTTTGTTAAAGTTGACTATTTTACGTTTTATGCGATTTTAGGACAATGCAAGTGCACGGGGCTATTATACTACCTTCACTAGCACCTAAGGCATCTATTAGAAGTATTGAATGAAGTTAAAATGCGCGATATCACAAAACCCTAAAATTCCCGTCACTATTCACCCTAAAAATCAAACTAACGATTCTAACCGTTTAAAAAGCGAAACGATGGCTTAAAAGTGTTCCCTAGCATTCATATACATGGTATAATAGCATAGATAATCTATACAATAGCATATGAACACATTTTCAACAAATCAAGAAAATAACAACTATTTAAAAATGAGAAAATAGGCTGTGAAATCCCTCACCAATGCGAGTAGGAGCACCTAGGAACCTTGCACACACCCTAATCCACTAGCTCAAGGGTTGGAGTGGCTTGAATTGAAGGATTGAAGAGCAAAATTTGATTTTTCTCCACTATTTGCTGCTGTCGGCCTTCACTGCTATTTTCAGCTTTTTATTTTTTTTTCTTTTGCATTTTATGAGCTTATGTTGATATATAAGGTGTATGGTTGGGTGGGGTCAAGTTTGGGTGTTTAAGTGGCTTCTAAAATGCGCGTTGATAGTTTAGAAACGAGTCTAAAGTGAAACATGTGTGCTAGCTAATTAAATCTCTAAGTTAGTTACGTAATACTATTCATTCAACTACTAAAAATCATTTTCTAAACGAGCTCTCCTATCGCCTCTAGCTGAATTGCACATTTTTCCCACTACTTTTACAATTAATATGATTTAATAAAAATGCTAATTAACCAATAGAATGCAGTTTAAAAATGGAGTGAATAGTAACTTAAGAAGGTAGTTAATAAGACATAGAAGTAAATGCGCAAACAATGGATGCAACAGTAATTGAATGCATGGCTAAATCTCGGGCGTCACATCCTCTCCCCCTTAAACTAATTGCGTCCACGCAATTCTTAAATGATTCGGCGAATAACTTTGGATACCGTTCCCGCATCTGATCCTCTCTCTCCCACGTCGCATCCTCAACTCCGTGATGATCCCACAGAACTTTAACCATCAGAATGCTTTTAGTCCTCAGTTCCTGAACTTTCTGATCAACAATTCGAAGAGGTTTCTCTGTGTAGGTCAAAGTTTCACTGATCTCTAGCGGTTCCGGCTCAAGTATGTGAGAGGGATCTGGTTGATACTTCCGAAGCATAGAAACATGGAATACATCATGAATTCTGCCCAGACTGGGAGGTAAAGCTAGACGATAAGCCAAATCACCAACAGTTTCAGTTATCTCAAATGGTCCCACATATCGAGGACTGAGTTTACCTCCTTTACCATGCCGAATCAAACCCTTGCGAGGAGAAATTTTCAGAAATACTCGATCCCCCACGACAAATTTCAGATCACGACGGCGTCTATCTGCATAACTCTTTTGCCGGCTCTGTGCTGTAAGCATTCTTTTTCTGATAAGCTGCACATGATCAATCATTTTGTTCATTTCAGGTAAGAGAGTAGGGTCGACCGTCTTCATTTCACCAACATCATCCCAATAAAGAGGAGACCGGCATTTACGCCCATAAAGTGCCTCATAAGGTGCCATACCAATAGTAGCTTGATAACTATTGTTATAGGTGAACTCTACTAGTGGCAAATACTTCTCCCAACTCTTACCGAAGTCCAGAATACAAGCCCGCAACATATCCTCGAGGATTAAGATAGTTCTCTCGGATTGACCATCTGTCTGAGGATGATAAGCTGTACTGAAATTCAAATTCGTGCCCAAAGCTTTCTGAATCTTCTGCCAGAACTGAGATGTGAATCTGGGATCTCTATCTGACACGATACTCTTTGGAATTCCATGAAGTCGGACAACATTCTCAATATACAACTCTACCAGTTTATCAAGAGAATCAGACTTCTTTTTAGCAATAAAGTGAGAAGTCTTGGTCAGTCTATCCACAATAACCCAAACTGAGTCATTACCCTTCGAAGACCTCGGTAAATCAGAGACGAAATCCATGGTAATATGATCCCATTTCCAAACAGGAATAGCCAAAGGCTGCAACAACCCTGCAGGTCTTTGATGTTCTGCTTTAACTTTTTGACAAGTAAGGCATCGAGCAACATAGTCAGCAATTTCTCTCTTCATATTATTCCACCAAAAGTTCTGCTTCAAATCTTTATACATTTTAGTACTGCCTGGATGGATAGTATATCTAGAACTGTGTGCCTCAGCAAGAATATCCTTCTTCAGAGTTGGATCATTCGGAATACAAATTCTATCTTTGAATTTGAGAATACCATCGTCGTGCAGTTTGAAATCCGACTCTCCCCCTTTTGAATTCTCTAAGAATTTCAATAATTGAAGATCAGCCTGTTGAGCTTCCCGAATCCTGGATAATAACAGAGATTGAATCTGTAAACTTGCGAATTGAATACCAGAATTTGAAGTACTAGGCTTCCATAAGCATAATTCTTCCATGAATTCCCAATTCTTGATAATCAAGCTAGCAACAGTAGCCTTTCGGCTCAAAGCATCAGCAACAATATTGGCCTTACCCGGAAGATAGTTAATAGTGCAGTTATAGTCCTCAAGTAATTCCAGCCAACGCCTCTGCCTCATGTTCAACTCTTTCTGTGAAAATAGATATTTCAAGCTCTTATGATCTGTAAAGATTTCAAACTTGTTGCCCCAGAGATAATGACGCCATTTCTTTAATGCAAGAATGATAACGGCAAGCTCAAGATCATAAGTCGGATAGTTGAGTTCATAAGGCTTCAGTTTCCTGGAAGCATAAGCAATAACCCTGCCATTTTGCATCAATACACAACCCAGACCTTCCTTCGAAGCATCACTATAGATCACCAGATTATCATAACCCTCAGGTAAAGTAAGAATAGGAGCTGTAGTCAATCTCTTCTTCAATTCCTGGAAGCTAGCCTCGCATTTATCATTCCAGTCAAATATTGTTTTCTTCTGAGTAAGTTGAGTTAAAGGCCGTGCAATCTTAGAGAAATCCTTGACAAATCTCCGGTAATACCCAGCAAAACCAAGGAAGCTACGAATTTCTGTAACAGTTTCAGGTCGTTTCCAAGATAACACACTTCAATCTTCGCTGGATCAACAGAAATACCATCCTGCGAGATAATATGGCCCAGAAAAGCAACTTGCTTAAGCCAGAATTCACATTTGCTAAACTTTGCAAATAACTGATGCTCCTGAAGAGTCTGCAACACAATTCTGAGATGTTGTTCATGTTCCGCCTCAGATTTAGAATAGACAAGAATATCATCAATGAATATGACCACAAATTGGTCTAGATAAGGACGGAATACCCTCTGCATTAAATCCATGAATGCGGCGGGAGCATTAGTATGACCAAACGACAAGACAACAAACTCATAATGGCCATATCGAGTTCTGAAAGCAGTTTTAGGAACATCATCTTTCTTAATCCTCAGTTGATAATAGCCCTGCCTCAGATCAAATTTAGAGAATAGAGTGGCGCGTTGCAGCTGATCAAATAACTCTTCAATTAAAGGCAAATGAGATTTGTTTTTGATGGTTACGTGATTAAGACTCCGACAATCAATGCATAGGCGAAGAGATCCGTCTTTCTTTTTAACAAATAAGACTGGTGCACCCCAAGGCGAAGACCTCGGCTGAATGAACCCCTTGCCAAGCAAGCCCTGCAATTGAACTTTCAATTCCTGCAATTCGGGTGGACCTATTCTGTACGGAGTCCTAGAGATAAGCGCAGTCCCCGGCAATAAATCAATCATGAACTCTATCTCTCTATCAGGTCGTAACCCAGGTAATTCCTCAGGAAAGACCCCTGGAAACTCCCTCACGATAGGTACATCATTCAATTTCAATTGATCCCCAGGTTGATTAATCAAATATGCAAGATAAGCCTCACAACCCTTGCTCAATAATTTAGATGCCCTAATAGAAGAAATAATAGGAGTTCCCGTAGATTTTCTACTACCAACTATTTTAAGTATAGGCTGGTCAGGCATTTCTAGATACACAATCTTCTTTCTACAATCAAGCTGGGCATAATATTTACTTAACCAGTCCATCCCCAATATAATTTCAAAGTCATTGAAGGGTAGGATAATCAAATCAGCAGGAAAAACATGACCCTCAATAAATATACTACATGCTCTGCAAATAGATCTAGTAACAAACTTCGGACCCATAGGAGTATAAACCACAATCTCATGCAACAGTTTATCATGTTTCAGTTTAGCATTTTGTGCACAAGTAGGAGTAATAAAAGAATGCGAAGCCCCGGAATCAATTAAAACCTTAACTGACTGATCATTAAGAAGAAAAATACCTTCTACCACAGCGGTTGTAACCAGAAGCTCCTCAGCATCCAAAGCAAATACACGGGCCTGGCCTCGTGGTGGTGGTGTTGCAGCTGGTGCCCTGGTCTGAGAGTTCTGAGCTGACGTCTGACCCCTAGGGTTCTTAAATTTTTTACAGTCTTTAACCCTGTGCTGATCACTGCCACAACCTGTACACTTGTTATGTTTCTTCCAACAAACATCCTCAGTGTGGCCCTGACGCTGACAGAAGCTGCACTGCTGGTGACGTCTTGCAACAGTGCCTCCCGAAGGAGCTCTGTAAGTAGAGGTAGGTGAACTACCCTGCTGTGAACGGGAAACTGCTGAACGGAACTGACTCTGAGTCTGACTCTGAACTGGTCGTGTCTGAGTCTAAGTAGGCCCTGTATAACTCTGAGTTTGCCTCGGCTGTGACCTCTGCCCAACTGATATAGCCTGCCCCTGGTACCCTTGACTCTGAGACTGAAACCGTTTACTCGACTGACTGGTCTCGGCTAACACATCGGCCTTGCGTTTCTCATATCTCGAGGCAGCTCAGACTACTGCAGCATAGTTAGGAAAATCATTTGCAGACAAATTCAGCATAATATCCCTCCTCAAACCCAGGATGAACCTCTGGATCTTCATGTCCTCCGGCTGAATCAAAGCTGGTGCATAACGGGAAAGCCGGGTAATAGTAGCCTCGTATTGATCTACCGTCATACTTCCCTGCTTCAAGTTTATGAACTCTGATTGACGCCTCTTGTGGGCAACCACCGATATGTACTTGTCTCGGAATTCTCGGACAAAGTCGGCCCATGAATGATGAACCCCCTCGGCTTCCCATTTCTCACTGACGGTATGCCACCAATCTTCAGCATCACCCTCGAGAAGGAAAGTGGCATAAGTAATCTTCCTGTCATCATGGCGCTCGAGTATTGCTGCCACTCTCTCAAACTTCCTTAGCCACATCTCCACTTTCATATCGTCCAGTTCTCCAAAGAAAGTATAGGCCCTATGATGAATAAACCGATCATACAGATTCCCTCCGGTAGGGCCACTACCTCCGGCTCTCGCAGCCTGATTACCTCCAACGACCCCTGGCTGACCCTGCTGTGTCACAAACTGGGCGATAGTGTTCATAGCAGTAGCCATCGTGGCCAAGATCTGTGCAGTGCTCGGCTCTTGAACCTGCGGTGCATTTTCGGCCACCTCAGCTTCCTCCCCATGAACCCCCTCGGGTTCCCCACGACCATTCGGATTTTCAGTCCGACGGCGGGGCCCCATCTCGAATAGCTAGAATGCAAAGTGTTATGACAGGTATACATATGTATATATGCAATTTATAAGTAAACACATAAAGAAAAGTCCAAATAGATTCACATAAAGTCAAGTACATAGAAGTTCAAATAGATATTCCACATTCTTGAAGTACACATAAATCACTAGATCATACTTGACATTCTAGACTCTTGATATTCTATTTCCATGCTAGCATGTTCATTCCTTATTCAAATTTCACTTAGGCCAATCAAAATCAAAGGCTCATGTATTCACATAGTCATATAACAAATCTCTACCCACAGACCAAGAAATTTAACCTGGCTCTGATACCACTTAAATGTCACGCCCCGACCCAACCCCCAAGCTAAAGGCCAAGTCCGGACCTGACACACGGACAGAGTCTCCCCTGTACCGTGGACATTCTGGAAACCTGTAAACTTGCAAATAAGGTAACTACAAGGTAAACAAACTTTTCATGGCTATATATTTAAGGATTCAAGGCCATCCGAGCCTTGAAGCAAATAACAGTTCCAAAACCACACAAGCATGCAAGAACTTTGTTTACAACATAGTGTAGTAGCCATGACATTCTAGGATATCAGTAAAACATAATTAAAAGATAAAACAATTCTACCATAAGCCATTCACTCCCAAGCATGCAAGGAAATAAAAGCAAGAATAAAAGTTATTACAAGACATGGGCTTCCAATTCAACCGCATAATCTACTATCCTTCCACCTTACACAACAACCATGTCCATAGCCCTTAGGCCCCAAAATGGGACATAAGATAAACAGTTGAGCCTTCCACAAAGCAGCAAGAAATTAAACCACCTCAAGCTATCAGGCACAGCAACTAAGGTAAAGGATCAATCTGAACTTCTTCTTCCTCAACTAACTCAACAAGCTGGGGATCACCCTCAGCGTCTCCTGAAACAGATATCGAGGTATGAGCAACCACTGTTGCCCAGTGAGGGATATAGTCCCGGGGCGTGCAATGCAACAGATAATACAGTTATACAACAATATCACTTAGGCAATTTAAGAAACAATGATAACTTAAGTAACCACACATTTAAAAGGATACATTTCACACAATCCCCTATACACCAATCTTCACTGGTCTTCATTCACGATCCACGAACCACGAGCACGATCACGATAAGCCGGCATAATCCCCAAACACTCCAGTGGGTGTACTCCGGATGTACCCCGATAATCCTACGACCCAACATCCCCTGGCAATCTCCGGACCAGGCGAATGAGGGACTAGGGCACGGAGTTTGAATATCCATTGGCAAGCCTTCTACCGCCCAGCTGATATTCAACACATCTGCCCCTGACACTATGGTTGCCACTATGCAATGCACTTAACAATGGAAAGTTAATAGCAATAATATAAGCATTAACACATAAGAGGATCAACAAAGTAGGTTGACTTCGATGCAATTAGAATAGAAGCAATTATAGAAGCTAATAAGCAGTTTACAAAGGAACATATACAAAATAAGCATAGAATCATACCAAAAGCTCCAAATCAACTTGAAACCACATATAAACACTTAAGGAGTCATGCCATGGGTTTAGAAGTGTGAGTCAACCGAAATTGCACCTAAACCCATTTGCTTTTCAAACTATTTCTCTTCCAAACCAAGGTTAATGATTCTATTTTCAAAGGAAACTCTTCCAAGCTTCTAAATAACCCTCAAGGTACCCTCTCAACTCTCTAACTCATTCAAATGCCCGCGATTACCTCGAAAGCCCCAAATTCCCTCTTATGGCTTCAAACTACACCTACATTATCCGGGCTTCAAACAAGGGTTATCAAAGCTTCTATAGCACCTAGGTAGCCTAAGATTACTAGAAGTGAAGCCCGAATCCACCCGGATTCGCATTAATCCCAAAAGCCCTTTGTTAAAGTCGACTATTTTACGTTTTATGCGATTTTAGGATAATGCAAGTGCACGGGGCTATTAGAATACCTTCACTAGCATCTAAGGTATCTATTAGAAGTATTGAATCAAGTTAAAACGCGCGATTTCACAAAACCCTAAAATTCCCGTCACTATTCACCCTAAAAATCAAACTAACGATTCTAATAGTTTAAAAAGTGAAACGATGGCTTAAAAGTGTTCCCTAGCATTCATATACATGGTATAATAGCATAGATAATCAATACAATAGCATATGAACACATTTTGAACAAATTAAGAAAATAGCAACTATTTAGAAATGCGAAAATAGGCCGTGAAATTCCTCACCAATACGCGTAGGAGCACCTAGGAACCTTGCACACACCCTAATCCACTAGCTCAAGGGTTAGAGTGGCTTGAATTGAAGGATTGAAGAGCAAAATTTGATTTTTCTCCACTGTTTGCTGCTGTCGGCCTTCACTGCTATTTTCAGCTTTTTATTTTTTTTTCTTTTGCATTTTATGAGCTTATGTTGATATATAAGGGGTATGGTTGGGTGGGGTCAAGTTTGGGTGTTTAAGTGGCTTCTAAAATGCGCGTTGATAGTTTAGAAACGAGTCTAAAGTGAAACATGTGTGCTAGCTAATTAAATCTCTAAGTTAGTTACGTAACACTATTCATTCAACTACTAAAAATCATTTTCTAAATGAGCTCTCCTATCGCCTCTAGCTGAATTGCACATTTTTCCCACTACTTTTACAATTAATATGATTTAATAAAAATGCTAATTAACCAATAGAATGCAGTTTAAAAATGGAGTGAATAGTAACTTAAGAAGGCAGTTAATAAGACATAGAAAGAAATGCGCAAACAAGGAATGCAACAGTAACTAAATGCATGGCTAAATCTCGGGCATCACAGGCATAATATCAAGAAAATAAGCAAAATCACAAATCGGCCCCAACTATCAATACACTACCATTTCCAAATGAGCCACGAGTTCTGGAAACCGACTTTGCCAATCCTCCTAAGTCACCATAAGGCACGTCTAAAGACCCCAAAATCCTACTTTACCCTAGAATTCGCGCAAAGCCCCGATTTTCCCCTTTGCTCGTTTGAACTACAACTATACTAACCAAACACCTAACCAACACCATAATCGCACCAAAAGTGCTTCCATGGCCTCCCGAAACAATGCCATCACGCAAAACAAGAAAATGTTAAACTCGACCTAAACGACCCCGACTTTCACCAAGGCATATTTCTCATTTTTTCCATTACGCAACCTAAACAAATCATGCATTTAGATATTCTAGCATACCTAGCACCTTTTCACATCAACAGACAGCATAACAACGCAACTTTATTGTTTCAAGGGTTTACTATTCATAAAATACTATTCAACTAACAATTTATATTTCAATTTCAATATTCAACTACAGAAAATGTTAAAAAGATATAAATACATGTTCTACGATTGCTAGGGAACATTCTTTAAGCCTCAAAATGATTAAAACAACAAACTACAGATAAAATCCAAAAATTAAAGTTAATACATAAAACTTTCAAATGCGCAAATAAACATGAAACCCTCACCTTAGACGCTCCTAGACGCTAGGAAAACCTTGTAGGATGCCTCGGAAACCACCCCATGCAAACTCACGCGAATATTTGGTGATTTGAAGTTGAATTTTCTTTTTTTCCTCTCCTACCATTTTCGGCCCTATGCAAACTGTTTTCACCTTCTTTTTTTTTGTTTTGTGCTATTTAGTATATTATAAAAGATAACAATGGTCAAAGGTCAAGCCCCTTGGTCAAACCACTTAAAAATTGGTCAAACTAGCCTATTTCATGTATTTTAAAGCTAAAACAAGTAACATAAATCCAATTCCAGTTAAATACAACCTTAAACACTAAAATTAAAACACGAAATACTAGTTTTCACTATTTGATGGGGACTAGAAATCATTTCCTAACTATCGCTCTCGATATTCTATGCACTTTGCGTCAATAGAAGAATAACAATTAAATCTCAAAGAATTTAAGAAAATATATCATTTTTGAAAAGTATCATAGTTTAAAATTTACTCCGACTCGGAGCTACTTTCCTCATTTATTTGAAAACCGAGTGATTTTAATGCAACACAACCAAACCCGATTATTAAAATAATCAAAACAATCAAGGTAATCAATATTCATTTAAAATAATTAATTTAACTATTTCTAGAATATTTTAAAGAATTATGAAGTTAATATTAAGCTACAAATGAAAGTTAATATAAACACGTAGTCAAATACAATTAAACCCTAACATTTAAGATGACACTTAATTAATCACAAGAGAATAAATTCAATTACTATAATTATTAGAAATAGATAATAATCTTTTAATTATTCAATACACAACTACTAAATGCTTCCAAGAGAAATATTAAAATAGTGCAAATTGGTTAATTTAATTAATTAAACATTTAATCAAATGTAGTCAAGTGCTACTAAATGCATGCCAAGTTCGGGTTATCACATCCTTCCCCCCTTAAAACAATTACATCCTCGCAATTCTTCTTCCAATAGAACTCAGCATCATCTGAAATCCAATTATGACTAATCTTCATTGGTTGAAGAATCCCGTTGACACGAATATCGAAGAAGAATAAAATTCCAACCAAGAGCGTCGAGATAATACCAATAAAGACTAAAGCAAACTGTAGATGTCATTAATACCACACAATAACGACAAGAAGAATACCCCACGCACGAATCTCCAATAGAAGTCTAACTATTACTGCCCGAGAATTCCCAAGCAAGAAGCCAAATAAAAGCTCAAACAAAGGTTCCATCTAGAGGTCCAAAGAAGTACCCCGCTGGTCATGAATTTCATAGAAGAATTCCCTATTAAGAGTGCTGAAGAAAATACCAAGAAACCCAATCAAATATACTTCCAAAGTTCCAAAGAAGCCTTCCAAATAATAACCCCATGGGACAACCAATTAGATTCCGAGTTTTGCTATCAAATGCTGAGAGGAATGTCAAAGGAAATAGTAGAGAAAATATAATGTGCCCAATAAGACAACCAAGTTGAATAACAAACATAGTTTCCCAGATGGATGAAAACTCCAAGGATAAACACCGAACTGGTGAACAATATACCGAGACCAAACTCTGAGGCCTCTTCACTGTTTGCCAAGTGAGAACTTCATACAACCTTGCCAATAAGGAAAATACCAATAGAACGCCCAATAAGAATTTCAAAGAATACCATAAGTAGTATTATACAATAAGTCTGATAGGAACTCCAAATACCAAACCTACTGAGGAACACTGAAGAAGATATCCGAAACAATGCTCCAATAAGAAAGTAGCCAAGTTTGCCTAATAAGTAAATACTAAATAAATGGCCACTAAGGATCCTAGAGAATGCCATTGAAGAATTTCCAATCAGGGATGCCAATGTCACACCAATAAAGACTGAAACACGTATACCATAAATAATACTGTGCAGTAAGGCCGATTGAAATCCTAATAGCCAAATCCACCGAGAAATGCCAACAGAAGTCTCCAAAGATTACCCAGTAAGAAAACCAAAGAATGCTCCAAAGAATAACCAAATAAAACCCCAAGAGAAAGCTACTCTTTCACAACTGTTAAGCACAGAAGAGGACCATATAGATTCGCCAATAACCGAGCTCCAAAAGCAACACCAATTCCCAAATAAAGGCTAGTCAAATGCCATTCATTTCCTGCCAATCCATACACCTTGAAAAGCCAGCGGTGAACCACTTTCTTCAGGGGAGGAAGAGGACTTACTTACCATTTCCATAGGACATGTATGAATGCCAATATATCACAGTTATACACACGCCTTAAACAATTATGCAAGCAAGTTTACAAAAGAGTTTATTCAACAAAGTCACTCAAGCACGACAATCAAGTCAAGCACAACATAATCAATTCAAATCACAGCATAACCAATTCAAGACATTCCATTACACACATTACAAACAATACTTCAAGTAAATAACAATTCACGAGATCAATTCAATTCACAGTGCCAATTCGATAGGTCAATTCAATGCACAACTAGACACTTCACTTTACTTGAGAATCATTTAACACATAACACATAACGATATCACATAGGTGCATACATTCAAGTCAAGACACACAATCTCACATACAAGCATACACTTTCAAGACACACTTAACAAGCACACATTCAAGGATCACTACCCACCAGACCGAGGACCCTGTCCCGGCTTATAAGCCAAACAAGCTCTGATACCACCTGTAACACCCCGATCCCTCTCGAGACCGGGAGTTCTATCAATCAATCTAATCACAACCCAAATCCAAACCCGGGCATAATTTTCAGGGAAAACGGACAGAGTCTCCCCTGTTTCTAGGCGAAATGTAAAACCTGCGACAGCATATAAGTGGACCAACACCGTGTCCAACCATACCAACACCTCAAGGCCATCCGAGCCTTGGTTATCAACAATTAAACTCAGCAAGTATACATACATTTCCAATTTAAAAGCTAACATATCTCTTTCATTTTTGACAAGTACATTCAAACTAGACAATTAAACCATACTAAGCTACTGCATAAAATAAACTATCATGCCATTCTAATTCTTTTCCTTGGGACATTACAAACATGCATTGAAGTTAAGCTATGCTAACTGATTACATAACTAGCTTATCAATTTACCTCAATTATTTAGCTAATTTAGATTACATTTCTTTTAACTATAAATACATACAATACATAAAAGCATACATCTTGCATCTTTGACAACTCAAGGCACATAGCACGCAAGACAACTCTTCGAGCACGAACTCTCACGAAATCACGAACTTTCCAGCTAACATGACATTTCCTGAAATGTGGTGGTGAGGAGTGAGTATACACAACACGTATACTCAGTGAGGGCGAGACAGATATCGAATTGGAGAGAAAGAAAGTCGTGCAATGCAAATAAGACAGTTAAGCAATATAACTGATAAATAAGCAATCAAGACAAACAATCAATATAATAAGCAATTACTGAAAGCATTAACACAACCATTCAAAGCTATACCACACTCTGAAGGCTATGGTTCACTCATACGAGCAATGTACCATTTCACGAGCGATACATCAATCTCGAGCTTGATGTTGACAACGATGACAATAAGCGCGCAACCACCTTATAACACCAGTTTGGAATACCCCGGGAGTAACCATCAATATACGACACAAATCTCCTTGGGAGGCAACCCAAGCGAGAAGAGAGAATAGTTACGGAGCTAGAGCAACCAACACTGGCAACCCGAGGCTACCCAGAGAGGCCCATCACTCACGCGCTGGACACTATGCAATGCAAGACTCGATACAAGGTGATAAACGAGCAATAAAGCCACACGTGGGAGAATAACAAAGTAGGTTACTCTCGCACGCAATAGCAACAGTTGATAAGCATTTCAATCAGAATCAATTCAAACAAGTATATCAAGCAACCCTAAGCATTCTATAGGCATAATATCAAGAAAACAAGCAAAATCACAAATCGGCCCCAACTATCAAAATACTACCATTTCCAAACGAGCCACGAGTTTTGGAAACCGACTTCGCCAATCCTCCTAGGTCACCATAAGGCACGTCTAAAGACCCCGAAACCCTACTTTACCCTAGAATTCGCGCAAAGCCCCGATTTTTCCCTTTGCTCGTTTGAACTACAACTATACTAACCAAACACCCAACCAACGCCATAATCGCACCAAAAGTGCTTCCATGGCCTCCCGAAACAATGCCATCACGCAAAACGAGAAAATGCTAAACTTGACCTAAACGACCCTGACTTTGACCAAGGCATATTTCTCATTTTTTCCATTACGCAACCTAAACAAACCATGCATTTAGGCATTCTAACATACCTAGCACCTTTTTACATCAATAGAAAGCATAACAACGCAACTTCATCGTTTCAAGGGTTTACTATCCACAAATTACTATTCAATTAATAATTTATATTTCAATTTCAATATTCAACTGTAGAAAATGTTAAAAAGCTATAAATACATGTTCTACGATTGCTAGGGAACATTCTTTAAGCCTCAAAACGATTAAAACAACAAACTACGGATAAAATCCAAAAATTAAAGTTAATACATAAAACTTTCAAATGCGCAAATAAACATGAAACCCTCACCTTAGACGCTCCTAGACGGAAGGAAAACCTCGTAGGATGCCTCGGAAACCAC
The DNA here is from genome assembly GCA_037974665.1 of Ehretia macrophylla. Lineage (NCBI taxonomy): Eukaryota > Viridiplantae > Streptophyta > Magnoliopsida > Boraginales > Ehretiaceae > Ehretia > Ehretia macrophylla. The sequence continues at coordinate 31,560,590 of CM075766.1, forward strand.
CCCGTGCAAGCTCACGCGAAGATTTGGTGATTTGATGTTGAATTTTCTTTTTTTTCTCTCCTACTATTTTCGGCCCTATGCAAACTGTTTTCAGCTTCTTTTTTTTGTTTTGTGATATTTAGGCTATTATAAAAGATGACAAAGGTCAAGGGTCAAGCCCCTTGGTCAAACCACTTAAAAATTGGTCAAACTAGCCTATTTCATGCATTTTAAAGCTAAAACAAGTAACATAAATCCAATTCCAGTTAAATACAACTTAAAACACTAAAATTAAAATACTAAATACTAGTTTTCACTATTTGCTGAGGACTAGAAATCATTTGCTAACTATCTCTCTCGATATGCTATGCACTTTGCGTCAATAGAAGAATAACAATTAAATCTCAAAGAATTTAAGAAAATATATCATTTTTGAAAAGTATCATAGTTTAAAATTTACTCCGGCTCGGAGCTACTTTCCTCATTTATTTGAAAACCGAGTGATTTTAATGCAAGACAACCAAAACCGATTATTAAAATAATCAAAACAATCAAGGTAATCAATATTCATTTGAAATAATTAATTTAACTATTTCGAGAATATTTTAAAGAATTATGAAGTTAATATTAAGCTACAAATGAAAGTTAATATAAACACGTAGTCAAATACAATTAAACCCTAACATTTAAGATGACACTTAATTAATCACAAGAGAATAAATTCAATTACTATAATTATTAGAAATAGATAATAATCTTTTAATTATTCAATATACAACTACTAAATGCTTCCAAGAGAAATATTAAAATAGTGCAAATTGGTTGATTTAACTAATTAAACATTTAACCAAATGCAGTCAAGTGTTATTAAATGCATGCCGGGTTCGGGTTATCACAATATGGCTAAAATCCAAAAATTAAAGTTTAAACACAATTATTTTAAATACACAAATAACGATGAAACCCTCACCTTAGACGCTCCTAGTCGTTAGGAAAACCTTGTTGAATGCCTCGGAAACAACCCTACGCAAGCTCTCGCGAAAATTTGAAGTTTTGAAGTTGAAATCTTTTTTTTTTCTTTTTCTCCTATGGTTTTGGCCCTTTCTTTTTTTTTTTTTTTCCAGATTTTTGCTTGTTTTTGTAATGTATTATGCATATATAAGATGACAAGTTGAAGTCAAATGGTCAAAGCTTCGGTCAACCCGCTAAACCAAAACAGCTATGCGCGACCTTACGAAAACGGCCATAACTTCTTCTAGAAAACTCCAATTCACGAACGGTTTGAAGCCTCAGAAACTAGACTCATAGAGCTTTCCAACCATATATAATTTGCTACCTAACTCTTCCCCAATTGGTTCAGATTTAATTTCAAATTTGACCCAAAATTTGACTAACTTAACATTGCATTTTTTTTATTTCTAATCCCAAGTTTGCCCTTTATTAAACATTTCAAAATTTTTCACCTTGTCCTAGTTGGTCAATGTAGATGAAAAGTCAACTAGTTTGGTCAAAGAAGGTGAAAGGTCAATAAAATACAATTTAAATGAACTTTAAATGCTATTGAATACATGCCAGGTTCGGGGTATCACATGCCCCGATCGGGAAAGGACCATGAAATGGTTAAGCCCACATCTGATACTATGTATAAATCTGAACCGGTGAAACGAGAGATGACTACCATGGAAAAACTCTTTGCCATCACTTCATACCTGCCTTGGCCAAGGACTTGCTTGTTTACCAATCGATCTCAGATATTATAGGACATCGCCTTGAGCCGGAGGTTAACAGATCCTATCTTGACAATTGCCTGTCGGTTCATACCACAAGACTAAGACGCGAAAGGCCGTTACCCACCTTAGAAGACAGGCATTGTCCAAACGTAGTATTTAGCCTCTAATATAACTGACAACCGTAATCTGTCGAGTTTGAGAATTAATTTGCACAATTCTTAACTAAGTAGTAAACTATTAACCTGAAATCATGTAGTTCACTATTTATTATCATATTCAACGATCCGTACACAGACGATCACTCATAAGTTTATTAGTCCACATCACCATTTTGTTCTGCATTCCGCACGCCATCATTTATCATTTATATCACTATGTTAATCAAATGTAATAACATATGATAACCCGTACTCGATTATTCTAGTCCCGGTTGAATAATCTGAAGGGCTATGAATTGTTTCTTAATGCTTATCATATCGAAGAGAAAGTGCAAAATATCCTAAACCCTTTTAGAACATTTCTCTTCTCGGATAAACATTAGGGACATATTCACATCGAAGCGGAAAATATGAATATCCTACAAATTATATAGTGTATAAAACACATAAATATATTCTCATTAAACACTAATAAGGTCATATCAAATTTTAGCATTAGGGTATATCCCCAACAATCTCCCACTTGGACTAATGTTATCAACCATAAGATCTAGTGCATTTTGCATTCTTATCTGTATACTCATCTTCTCCAAGATGGTGATCAACTGTAACTGACTTTACAGGATCAGTGGGTCAACTATAGAAACAACTATAGGATCTTTATATGTTAATTCATTTTCTTATCAAGAAAGAAATTCTTGAATTGACTCTTTACAAGTTCAGACTCTTGATGAGATCGGGTTCTATTAAACTTGTGCAAAAAGCCTCTATAATAGTTACCATATCACATAATATTGGCTACCATCAATAGACAAAACCTTATAATTTCCAAACATCATAAAAGTCAAGCAGCATCTTGGCTCATTTATTAACATAACTATTATTTATCATTATTCGGAACTCTTTGGAATAATTCACTAATCCATCAAATACACTTTTATCCTTTTAAACGAATTATTCTCTAAGAACTTCACCACAACCATATACCTTAAAATTATGGGTTAAAGTTCATGTAGAGATCATTATAACAATAAGATCATTAGAACTTATATGTATTCTCTCTGATATCTATCATGTAACTCATTACATCATATCGTGACAAGTAATTGCCATTGCATTTAAAGAAGAATGCAAACAGCGAAACGATTAGGTGCAAAAATCATTCGCAACATGTCCTTAATAGTGAGAAGGAAATCTACAAGAAAAGACGGATACCCTGTCATTAAGCCTAGAGACCAAAATTTCTTAGATTCCTCCATCTTAAAGAGAACTATAAGATCGTGACTGGGTGTACAGGTCATGAGAAAACAAACAATCATATCACTGTACTTCATAGACATGAAAATTACAAGACATGATTGGTTTACCCAAGAAATACAACATGATATAAAATTCGTTGGACCTTGGCGAACGAAGGTATCACAAATTTACAAGACTTGTTAAGGGCATCAACTCCTACTAACCTTTCTTATAAATTTAGATATCACCTTCATTTATTAATGAAAACGATCTCTATCCTTTCATTTTAACCATTTGATCATAGTTACCTTTCTCTAAATAAACTATGCATGAAAGATTTTAAATTCTATATAGCCATAGAATTAAAACATGGTATAAGTTTAAAATCAATTTGAAAGATTATGGTGGTAAAAGATGCATTCTCTAATCTTCTTTTATAACCCAACATATTCTGGACAAGTCTCATAAGCTCCATTTCATTCAATTTTTTATTTTGAACAAACTCTTTTGTCAAAAAGAATAATTAATTCAATCAAACTCATAGATATAAAACAATTCTAGTCTTTAACTCTTGACTATTTCAATGTTCAAGACAATATATTTATGATTTGGCATTTACCCATTTTTATAAATGCAAAGCAATGAATTATAAATGTTTTGAGTTTGAAGACATTCTTTCTTCCGATACGCATTCTCACCATTTCATTACCATTAATGAAAGATATACAAAATGCCAATAATTTCTTACAAAGGATCATTTCCAAAATATCCTCTAGAAACGATTGAAAAATAGTCACTACTATTTAAAGAAATAATCAAACTAATCCGAACATTTATAAACATTTTTCAAAAATGGGATCGTGTACCAAGCCGATCCAAAAGAACCAAATCAAGCATAAATAGTGTCTACTACTCAATCCCCTCCTGATGAGAGATCTCCTGGTAAGAATACCATAACCCAGCTTCTCTTATGTCTCCTCGTCCTCCTAATTCTATATCTGTTTTGGCTGGGCTCAGCCACAGAAGGAGAGGACTCAACATAGGGATCAGGTGTTGTACCCAAACCAAGGTTCTACCAACTAGTCAGAATATTTGGCAACTCATTTAGTGTGACCTCAATTCTATGCACGTGAAAGTCCAAGATCAAGGGAGAATAAGATGGTGGAAGAGATTGCAAGATCAAGTCAACCTGAAGTCGGGGATCCATGACGAAACCAAATGCCTCCAACTAAGTTACCAAGTAAATCATTTTGAGGCAGTGTTGGCTCATGTTACCCCCTTCCTCAAGTCTCATACTAAAAAGCTCACGGGTCAACTAGAATCTCATAGACTGACTGTGCTCGCCAAAGGATTTCTCCAAACAACAAATGATATCTACGGAATGAGGTAGCCCCTCATAGAATCGACGCATATCGTCGTTCATTGATGAAATAATGTATCCCCCACCACGCATGTCATCTTGGACCCACTTATAGTAAGTGACCTTGTCAGTCTCAAATGCAGTCTCATCAACAGGAGCAAATGCTGGGACATCCAAAATATATTCAATTCTCTCAAATCGGAGGACTACCCTTAAACTTTTGTAGCATTCTTTGAAGTTTGGTCCAACTAAATAATCATGATTAAGGATGGACAAAATAGGATTTATGAATGAAGCCATTAAACTGCAGAAAAAGTTAATATAACAGAATGTACGATTGCAGGCTGATAAGAATATAAGTAAAGCTATTAAATTTGCAAAATAAAATAGCTACTCCCACTATTTGTTTTAAATCTCATATTCCCTTAATGAGAAAACATGAATCTATGAAAAGACTCTAAGTGGGATGACCAAGTTCCTATAATCAGACACATTTCTCAAACCTTTGTGGCTATGTTGAAACATGAATACCAAAGGTCAACAACTCCTTGTTGTCTATTTCTCTAAATAGGGTATGGTCTACTTTAGTCCCTAAATCACTTGATCTCAAACCTTTGTGGTTATAATGGATTAGGTGATCTAGTTAGATTGGACCTACCATCACTTAGTTATCCCTCAAATTGAATCAATAGCCTCAAGCCTTTGTGGCTATGTTTCCCACTAGATTTTGGCAGACAACCACTTCACTATGTTTCATTCTAGCGATTTTAATAAACTTACTTTGAAACATATCCTCTACTTTTGGGTAAGAAGGATCGTATTCATTTGGGTCTTATTAAATATCCTAGGATGGCGGAGGACTATGATAAAAACCCTTTTTACCGATTGAAAATCTAATATTTGTTTGCACGTAAAGAGTAAATACAATCTCATCAAAACAATAAGCATTCTACATACTATTAAGCTAATAATCACAATTATAACAATTTAAATAGTCTGAATGCAAAGATATATGAATGCTGGATCATGGGCTTGACTTTTGGGCTAAAAGAAATAAAACTATTCTATTTAAAAGATCTTCAACAATTTGAAATCTTCATTGGGCCTCCAACTCCTTGGAAAAGTCCATTGGGTTCATTTCAAGTTTCTTTTGAAGAATTACATAAAAGTTCTCACTAAATAATTCTCTCAAATGAAAATAAATTGAGACTTATGTCTCATATTACAACCCAACATCTTTTGACCCTAAAGCCCAAGTCCATGATCAAATTCACCATTCTTAAAATAATAAATATGCATGATCATGCATATCAAAATATAATAACCAACAAATTAATTTATAGCATTCAAGTTTAATCTACTCATCAAGTATGAAAGAATAAACTAATCCAATGCCCCTTTTGCATAAATATATAACCCATTTTATACATGCAAGTCATAATGGCCCATTAATTCATAACTCCTTATAATTAATTATATTCACATCTAAGTCCAAAACTTAAAGAAAGAAAAAACACAAGTTCATGGCCCATTAACACAAAGTGGCCGAATAGGTTAAAATCAAGCACAAGTAGATGAACACAAGGCCCAAGCCCAAATCAACATGTCTTTAAAGGCCCACATATATTAACTATAGCCCAATAGTCCTTTGAAAGTATTATATCATTGAATAATCAACTTTATACTTTCTTAAATTTAGAAACATCTCAATATTACTTATTAGATAATTTCTAATTTCAAGATTAAAACATAAAGGCCAACTATGTGAAATCTATTTTGCCAATTTTTAAGACATAAAGAAAAGTTGCACCTTTAATCATTAAACATCTTTAATCATCAACTAGTCATCAACTTGAACCATATGCATGATTATATTAAGATAAGCTTAAAACTACTTTTAAACTTTCAATCTAACACATTCATATAATAGACACCAACTCTTTTGAGTGTCTCAAGGCAATTACAACAACTTTATATGTCCAACAAAAAGCAAAAAGTCCTCATCAACACACAATGTGGATTCGGCCAAGGCAATAAAAAATGCAAGGCTTGATCTTTTTAACTTTTCACTTTCCCTTTTGAAATATATTAAGATAGTATACTTATTCCAAGTCTAAAGTCAACATGTAAAGACCAAATCTCCATTTATCTTCACAAGTTTAGCACTTTAAATAAAAAGACAAATCATCCAAAGATAGACGTGATTTTCGGCCATCTCAACGTATAGGTGTAGCATGCAAGTTCAAGCTAAGACATAAACACACATAAATATATTCAAGATCTACATTATCAATCAAAGATCCGAACTATGAGACCCCATATTTTGTCTTTACTCGATTTGTGTGTTTTTGCCTCGATTTGTGTGATTTGACCTATTTATGTGTTATATAAGTTATAATGTGCTAAATATGTGACTTATATTCCTAATACATGCTATGTATGCATTCATGAAATTTTTATCAAAAACGGAATCAGAAATTTTATCGACGGTTTTAGTAAATAGTATTTTGAAAACCTGTCCTCTAAAATTTTTATAGGGGTGTTTTAAACATTTTAAAACCTATTCCTCGGATATTAATAGCCCCGTGTTTGTTTAAAATGGATTTTAAAATGGTTTTGGAATTTTAAAGGTTTTTACACTTTCTTTTGTGAAAAACGAGTTTTAAACCGAGTCGGGTGAAAATGTTTGAATGTAAAACTTCTTGTCACCTAAAAATAAGTTACTTAAAATAGTCTAAGTGTTGCATAGGTGTTTTGAGCAAAAATAGTCCAAGAAATGAATTAAAAGACTAAAAACACTAAAAAATAAACTAGTTTCCACCTTTGACTTTTTAATTTTTGTTTGACTTTGAGCTATTAAGCATCAACACACATTAAAAGCCCACAAAACATACTCTCTCTACACACACATTGTCGAGAGGAAGGAGAGGAAAATAGAGAGAAAATTTCAAAGGTTTTCAAAGCAAAATTCACTTGAAAAACCTAGTTTTTGTCCGTAGTTTTTCGAACCGAGTTGGATTCTGCTTGTTGGTCACGCATTGCACACATTCATAGCCTTATTTCGGATCAAAGGTGAGAGAGAAATTCTAGATCTCAAAATGTCATTTTTATGTTTTTGCATATAATGGAATTTTGAACCGTTAGAATGTTGAATTGATGTTATATTATTGCTCAGTGCATGCTAAGGATTGATTATATGCGTTTATATCAGTTTTGAACCATTGTAGAATGCAATTCTATTTTTGGGTATTAAAATTTGAGAATTTGGCTATTTGTTGAATAAATGATGTTGTGGTTGTTGGAATTGGTTGCTGTTAGTTTCTAAAAGTTTGTTAAATACGTGGTAGTAATGTTGTAATGCCGAAATTTTGATTGCGATGTCGGTGTGAAAGTCCAGAAATTTCAGCCTTGATGCATTAGGGTTTTAGGGTTGTTGGGCTTGATGTCGATAGTTTATGGTTGGTTTCCATGGGGGTTAATGTTGTTGATTGAGTGGGTGAGTGTTAGAAACTGGTTTGGAGGTTATCAGATTAGCAGAATGTAAGTTATGACTGTTAGAAGTTTGGGCTGTCTTTCTTTAAATTGTTGAATTATGCCTTTGGATGTTTGGGTGGTGTTTGAGTGATTGAATTGTGAGTTGTTGATGGTTAGACTAGGGTTTGGTTGGGTGTTTAATGCATGTTAAGTTAGGTGGCCTACTTTGTCATCTAACTTAATTGTTTGTTGCTTATTTGACTAGTTATTGTTATGCTGTTGAAATGATGATTATTGATTGATTATTGATGAGTTGGGAGATAGTCAACGTGAAAGGTTGTCCTCTTGAGATTTGAATGATTATTATTATTGTCATGAGTCTTAGTATGTGTGTGTTACCTCTCGGGCAGCGTCGGGCTGTCGGGTTGAAAACGACATGACCATCATAGGCTACCCACAGCTCGCATGACGTAGCTGTCATGGAGGGAGGGGCTAGAGAGGTACCTTGAGTACGTGAGTAATGGGGAGTTATAAGAAGAACGGTTAAGATTGTGATGGCATTTGGAGCTATACCAACTAGAGTATCCTTTATTGATTGGTCATTATAATTAATGTGTTTATATTGTTATTGATGATTATTATGTGTTTACTGCTTAAAGGATTAATTCCAAGGAGTATAGTAAATACTGTTAGAGATCTATCGAATCCTCACTGGGCTTGTTTTATATAAGCTCACTCTCAATTATTGCATGCATACAGGTGAAGTTGAACCAGATTACGGGTACGTGCCTCCAGAAGAGGATAATGTGCCATATGTGGACGCGTCTTATGTGCCATATGTGGATGAGTCCTATGTGCCAAAGTCTTGTCCTTGATATCTGATGTTGTACTCTTTTGATATCTTGTATATTAAAACTAGTTAGTTTGTATTTACTTAGAAGTTTATGATGTAAAAGATGTTTCGAAGATAGTAGATGAAATTTTGCTAGCTTAGTAGTCTTGTTTTGGAACATGATTAGGCTACTAAATTGGTTATAATCTATTTTGGGAATGTATGTTATATAGTAAATGTATGATGTTGGAAAGGAGATGTATAACCTATAGATGCAATGGTAAAAGAATGTTTATTGTATAGAGTGGTTGTGTTATTTAATTGTTGAATTGTTGTGGAGTTGGTTGTATGAGTTGCGAAGAGGTTGGTTTAGAGCCTCGATGTCCTAATTACTATCGTTATACTGCCGAAATTATATTGCTTCCTGACTAATTGTAGGAGGGGTCGAGTTGGGGCGTTACACGAACTAGATTTCAACATGCATGTGTGTAGGCTAAAATCTTAACATCAAAAACTTGCAAAACTACTTTCAAATTTTCGGCCAAAGGGTTCAACAACACATGACCAACTTTTGATAATCAATGGATATATACACATGGATCTGATGCCATTTGAAAGTGCTAGGCCAACATAAGATATCATGTTATAACATAATCATAAGTTGAATTCAAGATCGAGAATGTCATGCATAGACACCTTGACAAAGTCGAAATCTACATTGGCTATCTACAAAATTTTGCAAGTTTTGTAACAAGGATCAACATGCTAACATTTCATTATACCCATTGAGTATCAACACAACCTATATATATCAACTATACATATAGAAAAGGAGGTTCTTAGGTATACCTCACTTGTAGATTACTTTGGAGAAGATAAAGTTGAATGACAAGCTTTTGAATCCTTCTAACTTGAAGGCCCTAGTTGGTCCACCAAGCATCCAAAGTTATACCCCACCTTGAAGATAGAATATGCTAGTATATCTTCAATGTACGAAGCTATGTATATGTGGTTTTGGATATAAAAAAAAAAAGGCTTTATGACCTACATGCCATGGCCGAAAGTTCTAGCTCAAAAATGAAGAAGATGAAGTTATCTTTCTTCACCTAATCCCTTGGCCGAAAATCTATTTGCATGTATGTGTATGTATGTCAAGTTGTCACCTAATGAGAGAGTATATTATCATCTAATATAAGCTAATAATAAATTAAGTGACCAATCACCATTGTCACTTTTTCATGACAAGCCATGCAAGCCTTTAGATTTCAATGATTAGCATTAGATGATAAAAGATGATCATCTTCTCTATCCTCTCTCCCTTGGCTGAAAATGCAAGTGGATGGAGAGAGAAGATAGTCATCTTTTATTATATATATAAAACATACTCATATAATTATACATATAATGTTAATTTATAAGATAGCCAATCACAATTGTTCATTCTAAAGTAAAAGCCATGCAAGTCCTAGGATTGTAATCATTACAATCCAAAGGTAACTTTATTCTCTCTCTTGACACTTGTCAAAAAGGCTTTATCAACAAAAGCAATGGTCATGATTCTTTTGTCTTTATTTAAAAATGAATCCTATCCATTCATTTCAAATTCAAATGACTAGAATTTGATGACATGGACTATCCTAGTCATCAATCTCTACATGCACATGTCACACGTAATTATCTAGCCATTAATTTGCAATTCACATTTTGACAACTAAGATGATGACGTGGCATTTCTCAAATTACATCATGATTACACATATACATATATAAACACCTTTAAATATATCAATCAGATTGGAACAGACAACTACTATTCCAGTAGTTCTTCCAACTCCATCCAGGAATGTGCTTGTCCCACCAAAGGAGCATGTTTTTGTCAGGAAGGACTCAATGTCCTTACAGACTCTCATGGTCTTATGATTGATATGATCTGTAAGATCAATGATCCAGAAGAAAAGCAAGCTTATCTTCTCAGACTTAAAGAGATTATGGATCAGAAAGTGGAAGAGAAACCTCCATCCATATCTTTCCAGAATAATATCAAGAATACAAATTATTCTGATATTCTCAGTCAATTCCAGAAAAGAAAATCCCAACCAGTAGGAATTTCTGATCTCCAGCATGAGATTAAACTGTTAAAAGCAGAAATCCAGCAACTTAGACAGGAGTACAGACAAGAGATTTGTGATCTCAGATTAGATCATGAACATCTCCAGCAAGATGTCCAACTCTTACAAATAGAATCTCTAGAACGTCAAGAACATCTTTCTCAGAAGGATGAACTTGAAAAACAGACTCAAATTGCTATTGGCAAACTAACAGAATGAGCTAGCACCTCTAAACCAACAGAGGATTATCTCAATCTTCTAAATAGAATCACGTACCAGAAATGGTATGTCCAGTTAACCATCAAGGTTAATGATTTCAAATTTGAAACCATTGCTTTATTAGACTCTGGTCTAGATATGAACTGCATTCAAGAAGGTTCGATACCTTCTAGAAATTTTGAGAAAACGAGAGATAAGCTTTCTACAACTGACTCTACCAGACTCCAGATCAGGTACAAATTACCTAATGCACATGTTTGCAATCAAGGGATTTGTTTTCCGACCAGTTTTGTGCTGATTAAACAGTTAAATTCCCAGGTCATTCTCGGGAATCCATTCCTTAACCAGTTATTTCCAATGACTATTACAGAACATGGTATTTCTACCAAAGTATTGGGAAAACCAGTCATATTTGAGTTTTATTATCCTTCACAACGAAGATATATTAACTCAATCCAACAGAAAGAAAACCAAATCAGTTTTCTTAGAGAAGATATTAAAAGTCTCAGAATTGATGAACAGATTGCTAAACAGCAAAAGTCCATCAATGAATTTCAGACCAAACTAGAAAGATAAGTTTGTTCAGACTTTCTACGGAATTTTGGGCTCGTAAGAAATATCCAGTCTCTCTCCCATATGAGAAAGACTTCTCAGAACAGAATATTCCTACCAAGGCTCGGCCCATTCAAATGAACCAGGAATATCTTTCTCTTTGCAAGAAAGAGATCCAGAGTTTATTAGATAAAAAGCTAATCAGACCTAGCAAAGGCCCAAGGTCGTGTGCAGCCTTTTATGTTAATAAACATGCAGAACAGGAACGAGGAGTCCATCGTTTAGTTATCAACTATAAGCCTTTAAATAAGGTCTTACAGTGGATCAGATATCCGATACCCAATAAGAATGATCTCCTTAAGAGATTACACCAGACCCATGTCTTCAGTAAATTTGACATGAAATCAGGATTTTGGCAAATCCAAGTTTTAGAACCAGAAAGGTACAAAACGGCATTCACATTTCCATTTGGACAATATGAGTGGAATGTTATGCCTTTTGGGCTCAAGAATGCCCCTTCAGAATTTCAGAACATTATGAACCAGATATTTAATCAGTTCACACATTTCACAATTGTGTACATTGATGATGTTTTAGTCTTCAGTACTGACATTCATCAGCATTGGAAGCATTTGTATATTTTCTTTAATGTCATTAAAGAAAACGGTGTTGTGGTTTCTGCACCTACGATTAGGCTTTTTCAGACAAAAGTAGGATTTCTTGGAAACATCATTTCCTTCGGGAAAATTACCCCTATCCAAAGAACTCTTGATTTTGCAGAAAAATTCCCAAACATTCTGCGTGAGAAGACACAGTTGCAGAGATTTTTAGGATCTCTAAACTATGTTGCAGAATTTTATCCAGGCATTCGTCATTTATGTAAACCTCTTTTTGAACGTCTTAAAAAGAATCCTCCAGCATGGTCTGATGTCCATAACAAGGCTGTTTAGGAAATTAAGCGTCAAGTTAAGGATTTACCAGTTCTGACTTTATGTCAACCAGACACCCCAAAGATAGTTCAGATAGATGCTTCTGAATTAGGATTTGGAGGTATTTTCAAACAGATTTTAGATGGAAAAGAACACATTGTTCGTTTTCATTCAGGTACTTGGGATAATGCCCAACAGAACTATTCAACAGTCAAAAAAGAGATTTTGTCCATTGTAAAATGTATTTCAAAATTTCAGAGTGCTTTGTTGAACCAGAAGTTTTTAGTTCATGTTGACTGCAAGTCAGCAAAATACGTTTTAACAAAACATGTTAAGAATATAGCATCTAAATAGATATTTGCCAGATGGCAGGTCATCCTGTCAATTTTCGATTTTGATATTGAATTTATCAAGGGAGAGGATAATTTCATCCCTGATTTCCTAACCAGAGAATTTTTAATAGGCCACGTGCCTATTACATAGGATTCCTTCGGGAATACCTTTTCATTTGTCTTTTTGCAAGTCACAAAAGCGGACACCAATATTTCAATTATGCATTTCTTTCTATAAATTGTTGCTAAGCATTTGCAGGAATTATTCACTCCTGACCTAGTAACAATGGCACCCAAGAAAGATAAAGGCAAAGCAAAGGCATTCGAGCTCAGTTCCTATGCCCAGAAAGCTAGCATACCAGTAACCTCTCTGGCTCAGTCATCAACCCTAGCCAAGGTTGAAGACAAATAGATAACCCATACACAGATATCTACCCAGTCACCCCTAGGTAGAAACCTCATAACTTTGGGGACTTTGACCCCTCAAAAACATCTAACCGGTGTTCATGCAGGTGTTGCAGGTACATCGTCTTCACAGATAGCAATCAGTAACAAGTTTCAGCCCCTTGTTGCTAAACCAAAACCAGTAACTCCAGAACCTAAACAGTTACCATCTCCTACGTACATATACAAGAACTTCTTTGACCAGATTCTTGTAACAGAACCAACACATTTCAGACAGAACCCAAACATCACCCCATATGAGTTTTGTCACGCCCCGACCCAACCCCCAAACTAAAGGTTAAGTCTGGACCCGACACACGGACAGAGTCTCGCCTGTACCGTGGACATTTGAAAACCTGTAAACTTATAAATAAGGTAACTACAAAGTAAACAAACTTTTCATGGCTAAATATATAAAGATTCAAGGCCATCCGAGCCTTGAAGTAAACAACAATTCCAAAACCAAACAAGCATGCAAGAACTTTGTTTACCACATAGTCTAGTAGCCATGACATTCTAGGATATCAATAAACCATAATTTAAAGATAAAACATTTCTACCATAAGCCATTCACTCCCAAGCATGCAAGGAAATAAAAGCAGGAATAAAAGTTATTACAAGACATGGGCTCCCAATTCGACACCACAATCTACTATCCTTCAACTTTACACCACAAGCATATACATAGCCCTTAGGCCACAAAATAGGACATAAGATAAACAGTTGAGCCTTCCACATAGCAGCAAGAATTTAAACCACCTCAAGCTATCAGGCACATCAACTAAGGTAAAGGATCAGTCTGAACTTCCTCTTCCTCAACTAACTCAACAAGTTGGGGATCACCCTCAACGTCTCCTGAAACATATATCGAGGTGTGAGCAACCATTATTGCCCAGTGAGGGATATAGTCCCGGGGCGTGCAATGCAACAGATAATACAATTATACAACAATAACACTTAGACAATTAAAGAAACAATGATAACTTAAATAACCACACATTTAAAGGATACATTTCACAAAACCCCTATACACCAATCTTCACTGGTCTTCATTCACGATCCACGAACCACGAGCACGATCACGATAAGTCGGCATAATCCCCAAACACTCCAGTGGGTATACTCTGGATGTACCTCGATAATCCTACGACCCAACATCCCCTGGCAATTTCCAGACCAGGCGAATGAGGGACTAGGGCACAGAGTTTGAATATCCACCGGCAAGCCCTCTGCCGCCCAGCCGATATTCAACACATCCGCCCCTGACACTATCGTTGCACAACCACTATGCAATGCACTTAACAATGGCAAGTTAATAGCAATAATATAAGCATTAACACATAGGAGGATCAACAAAGTAGGTTGACCTCGATTCAATTAGAATAGAACAGTTATATAAGCAAATATGCAGTTTTACAAAGAGACATATGCAAGATAAGTATAGAATCATACCAAAAGTTCCAAATCAACTTGAAACCACATATAAACACTCAAGAAGTCATGCCATGGGTTTAGAAGTATGAGTCAACCGAAATTGCACCTAAACCCTTTTATTTTACAAACTATTTCTCTTCCAAACCAAAGTTAATGATTTCATTTCAAAGGAAAACTCTCCCAACCCTCCAACTAACCCTCAAGGAACCCTCTCAACCCTCTAATTCATTCAAATGCTTGCGATTACTGTAACACCCCGATCCCTCTCGAGACTGGGAATTCTATCAATCGATCTAATCACAACCCAAATCCAAACCCGGGCAAAATTTTCAGGGAAAACGGACGGAGTCTCTCTTGTTTCTAGGCGAAATGTAAAACCTGTAATAGTATATAAATGGACCACCACCGTGTCCAACCATACAAAACTTTCTCAAGGCCATCTGAGCCTCGGTTCTCAACAATTAGACTCAGCAAGTATACATACATTTCCAATTTAAAAGCTAATCTATGTCTTTTCCTTTTTGACAAGTACACTCAAACTTGAAAATTAAACCATACTAAGCTACTGCATAAAATAAACTATCATGCCATTCTAGCTCTTTTCCTTTGGACATTACAACATGCATTGAAGTTAAGCTATGCTAACTGATTACAGAAACTAGCTTATTAATTTACCTCAACTACCTAGCTAGATTTAAATTACATTTCTTTTAACAATAAATACATACAACATATGAAAGCATATATCTTTACAACTTCGACACTCAAGCCACATAGGCACGCAAGACAACTCTTCAGGCACGAACTTTCACGAAATCACGAACTTTCCAGCTAACATGACATTTCCTGAAATGTGGTGGTGAGGAGTGAGTATACACAACACGTATACTCAGTGAGGGCGAGACAGATATCGAGTTGGAGAGAAAGAAAGCCGCGCAATGCAAATAAGACAGTTAAGCAATATAACTGATAAAAAAGCAATCAAGACAAACAATCAATACAATAAGCAATTACAGAAAGCATTAACACAACCATTCAAAGCTATACCACACTCTGAAGGCTATGGTTCACTCATACGAGCAATGTACCATTTCACGAGCGATACATCAATCTCGAGCTTGATGTTGACAACGATGACAATAAGCGCGCATCCACCTTATAACACCAATTTGGAATACCCCGGAAGTATCCATCAATTCTACGACCCAAATCTCCCTGGGAGGCAACCCAAGCGAGAAAGGGAATAGCCACGGAGCTAGAGCAACCAACACTGGCAACCCGAGGCTACCCAGAGAGGCCCATCACTCACGCGCTGGACACTATGCAATGCAAGACTCGATACAAGGCGATAAACGAGCGATAAACAAGATATCAAGCATTATCAACAATTGATAAACATTTCAATCAATAATCAACTCTAACAAGCGTAATAAGCATTAACAAGCATTTACAATCAAACAAGTAACAAGAACAACACCAATTAACCTTATCAAGCAATAACAAGTATCCTATCGGCATTATAAGCATTCTATAAGCAATATAAACATTCTATAAGCATTATAAACATTCTATAAGCAATATACTATGAAATCACACAAAATTCTAAAAATGACCCCAACTTTCAAAACGCTACTACTTTCAAACGAGCCACGAGCTTTGGAAACCGACTTCACCAATCCTCATAGGTTTTCATAAGGCACGTCTAAAGACCCCGAAACCCTACTTTACCCTAGAATTCACGCAAAGTCCCGATTTTCCCCTTTGCTCGTTTGAACTACAACTATACCAACCAAACACCCAACCAACGCCATAATCGCACCAAAAGTGCTTCCATGGCCTCCTGAAACAATGGCAACACGCAAAATGAGAAAACGCCAAACTCGACCTAAACGACCCCGACTTTCACTAAGCCGTTTTTCTCCGTTTTTCCATTACACATTCCAATTAAACCATACATTTAGGCATTCTAGCATATCTAGCATCTTCCTACATCAACAGAAAGTGTAACGGAGTAACTTCATCGAAACGGTGATTTACTATTCACAATTTACTATTCATTACACAATTTATATTTCAAATTCGATATTCAACCGCAAAAAATGTTAAAAAGCTATAAATACACGTTCTACAATTGCTAGGGAACATTCTTTAAGCAACGAAACAGACAAAATAACAACCTACGGTTAAATCACAAAAATTAAAGTTTATGTTCAACATTTTCAAATGCGCAAATAAACATGAAACCCTCACCTTAGACGCTCCTAGACACTAGGAAAATCTCGTAGAGTGCCTCGGAAACCACCCCGTGCAAGCTCACGTAAAGATTTGGTGATTTGTAGTTGAAATTTTCTTTTTTTTTCTCCTTCTTTTCCTCATGGTTTCAAGCCTTTCTTCTCTGTTTTTTTCGTTTGCATTCTGCTTATTTAGAAAAAAAGAAAAATGACAAGAAGTCAAAGGTCAAAGATTCGGTCAACCCGCTAAACCAAAACAGCTATGCGCGACCTTACGAAAACGGCCATAACGTCTTCTAGAAAACTCCAATTCACGAACGGTTTGAAGCCTCAGAAACTAGACTCATAGAGCTTTCCAACCATATATAATTTGCTACCTAACTCTTTCCCAATTGGTTCAGATTTAATTCCAAAGTTGACCCAAAATTTGACTAACTTAACATTGCATTTTTTTATTTCTAATCCCAAGTTTGCCCTTTATTAAACATTTCAAAAATTCTCACCTTGTCCTAGTTGGTCAATGTAGATGAAAAGTCAACTAGTTTGGTCAAAGAAGGTGAAAGGTCAATAAAATGCAATTTAAATGAACTTTAAATGCTATTGAATACATGCCAGGTTCGGGGCATCACATCCTTCCCCCCTTAAAACAATTGCGTCCTCGCAATTCTTCTTCCAATAGAACTCAGCATCATCTGAAATCCAATTCTGACTAATCTTCATCGGTTGAAGAATCCCGTTGACACGAATACCGAAAAAGAATAAAATTCCAACCAAAAGCGCCGAGATAATACCAATAAAGACCTAAGCGAAGATACTGTAGATAAAATCACATCACATATTAATGATAAGAAGAATACCGAATGAATACCCCATACACGAATCTCGAGTAGAAGTTCAACTATTACTGCCCGAGAATTCCCAAACAAGAAGCCAAATAAAGGCTCAAACAAATGTTCCATCCAAAGGTCCAAATAAGTACCCCACTGGTCATGAATTTCATAGAAGAATTCCCTGATAAGAGTGCGAAGAAACTACTAAGAAACCCAATCAAATATACTTCAAAAGTTCGAAAGAAGCCTTCCAAATAATAACCCCATAGGACAACCCATTAGATTCCGATTATCGCTATCAAATGCTGAGAAGAATGTCTAAGGAAATACTAGAGGAATTATCATGTGTCTAATAAGACAGTCAAGTTAAATAACAAATATAATTTTTCCAACTAGATGAGAAATCCGAGTAAGATTCCCGAGCAGGTGTACAACATACAAAACCAAACTCCAAGGCCTCTTCACTGTTCGCCAGGTGAGAACTTATACAATTTACCACCAAGAAAGTCCAAAGTATTCCACAGCATAACATAAGCAATATGAAATAATAAGTCTGAATAGGATTCCAAGTGTAAGACTTCCAATAAGTGCCATCAAGGAAAGATACTAGTAGAATTCCCACTAAGAATTCTATAAAATGCCATTGAAGAATTTCCAATCAGGGATGTCAGTGTCATACCAATAAAGACCGAGACACATATACCATAGATAATACCGTGCAGTAAATCCAATTGAAACCCCAATAGCCAAGTCCACCAAAAAGTGCCAACAGAAGTCTCCAAAGAATACCCATTGAGAAAACCAAAGAATGCCCCAGAGAACAATCAAATAAAACCCCAAGAGAAAGCTACTTTTCACAACTGTTAATCACAGAGGAAGACCTTAGAGATTCGCCAATAACCGAGCTCCAAAAGCAAACACCAACTCCCAAATAAAGGCTAATTAAATGCCATTCATTTCCAACCAACCCATACACCTTCAGAGGCTAGCTGTGAACCACTTTCTTCAAGGGAGGAAGAGGACTTACTTATCATTTCCATAAGACATGTATGAATGCCAATATATCACAGTTATACATATGCCTTAAGCTATTATGCCAGCAAGTTTACAAAAGAGTTTATTCAACAAAGTCACTCAAGCATAACAATCAAGTCAAGCACAACATAATCAATTCAAATCACGGCACAACCAATTCAAGACATTCCAATACACACATTACAAGCAATACTTCAAGCAAATAACAATCCACGAGGTCGATTCAATTCACGATGCCAATTCGATAGGTCAATTCAATGCACAACTGGACACTTCACCTTACTTGAAAAAAAACATTTAACACATAACATATAACTATATCACATAGGTGCATACATTCAAATCAAGACACACAATTTCACATACAGGCACACACTTTCAAGACACACTTAACAAGCATACATTCAAGGGTCACTACCCACTAGACCGAGGACCCTGTCCCGGCTTATGAGCTAGACAAGCTCTGATACCACCTGTAACACCCCGATCCCTTTCGAGACCGGGAGTTCTATCAATCGATCTAATCACAATCCAAATCCAAACCCGGGCAAAATTTTCAGGGAAAACGGACGGAGTCTCCCCTGTTTCTAGGCGAAATGTAAAACCTGTAATAGCATATAAATGGACCAACACCGTATCCAACCATACAAAACTTCCTCAAGGCCATCCGAGCCTCGGTTCTCAACAATTAAACTCAGCAAGTATACATACATTTCCAATTTAAAAGCTAACCTATCTCTTTTCATTTTTGACAAGTACACTCAAACTTGAAAATTAAACCATACTAAGCTACTGCATAAAATAAACTATCAAGCCATTCTAGTTCTTTTCCTTTGGACATTACAATATGCATTGAAGTTAAGCTATGCTAACTGATTATAGAAACTAGCTTATTAATTTACCTCAACTACCTAGCTAGATTTAAATTACATTTCTTTTAACAATAAATACATACAACATATGAAAGCATATATCTTTACAACTTCGACACTCAAGCCACATAGGCACGCAAGACAACTCTTCAGGCACGAACTTTCACGAAATCACGAACTTTCCAGCTAACATGACATTTCCTGAAATGTGGTGGTGAGGAGTGAGTATACACAACACGTATACTCAGTGAGGGCGAGACAGATATCGAGTTGGAGAGAAAGAAAGTCGTGCAATGCAAATAAGACAGTTAAGCAATATAACTGATAAATAAGCAATCAAGACAAACAATCAATACAATAAGCAATTACTGAAAGCATTAACATAACCATTCAAAGCTATACCACACTCTGAAGGCTATGGTTCACTCATACGAGCAATGTATCATTTCACGAGCGATACATCAATCTCGAGCTTGATGTTGACAACGATGACAATAAGCGCGCATCCACCTTATAATACCAGTTTGGAATACCCCGGAAGTATCCATCAATTCTACGATCCAAATCTCCTTGGGAGGTAACCCAAGCGAGAAAGGGAATAGCCACGGAGCTAGAGCAACCAACACTGGCAACCCAAGGCTACCCAGAGAGGCCCATCACTCACGCGTTGGATACTATTCAATGCAAGACTCGATACAAGGCGATAAACGAGCGATAAATAAGATATCAAGCATAATCAACAATTGATAAACATTTCAATCAATAATCAACTCTAACAAGTGTAATAAGCATTAACAAGCATTTACAATCAAACAAGTAACAAGAACAACACCAATTAACCTTATCAAGCAATAACAAGTATCCTATAGGCATTATAAGCATTCTATAAGCAATATAAACATTCTATAAGCATTATAAACATTATATAAGCAATATACTATGAAATCACACAAAATTCCAAAAATGACCCCAACTTTCAAAACGCTACTACTTTCAAACGAGTCACGAGCTTTGGAAACCGACTTCACCAATCCTCCTAGGTCACTATAAGGCACGTCTAAAGACCCCGAAACCCTACTTTACCCTAGAATTCACGCAAAGTCCCGATTTCTCCATTTGCTCGTTTGAACTACAACTATACCAACTAAACACCCAACTAATACCATAATCGCACCAAAAGTGCTTCCATGGCCTCCCGAAATAATGCCAACACGCAAAACGAGAAAAAGCCAAACTCGACCTAAACGACCCCGACTTTCACTAAGCTATTTTTCTCTGTTTTTCCATTACACATTCCAATTAAACCACACATTTAGTCATTCTAGCATATCTAGCATCTTCCTACATCAACAGAACGCGTAACGGAGCAACTTCATCGAAACGGGCGTTTACTATTCATAATTTACTATTTATTACACAATTTATATTTCAAATTCGATATTCAACCGCAGAAAATGTTAAAAATCTATAATTACACGTTCTAAAATTGCTAGGGAACATTCTTTAAGCTACGAAACGGACAAAATAATAACCTACGGTTAAATCACAAAAATTAAAGTTTATGTTCAACATTTTCAAATGCGCAAATAAACATGAAACCCTCACCTTAGACGCTCCTAGACGCTAGGAAAACCTCGTAGAGTGCCTCGGAAATCACCCCGTGCAAGCTCACGCAAAGATTTGGTGATTTGTAGTTGAAATTTTATTTTTTTTTCTCCTTCTTTTCCTCATGATTTCAAGCCTTTCTTCTCTATTTTTTTTCGTTTGCATTCTGCTTATTTAGAAAAAAAATGACAAGAAGTCAAAGGTCAAAGATTCGGTCAACCCGCTAAACCAAAATAGCTATGCGCGACCTTACGAAAACGGCCATAACGTCTTCTAGAAAACTCCAATTCACAAACGGTTTGAAGCCTCAGAAAATAGACTCATAGAGCTTTCCAACCATATATAATTTGCTACCTAACTCTTCCCCAATTGGTTCAGATTTAATTCCAAAGTTGACCCAGAATTTGACTAACTTAACATTGCATTTTTTTATTTCTAATCCTAAGTTTACCCTTTATTATACATTTCAAAAATTTTCACCTTGTCCTAGTTGGTCAATGTAGATGAAAAGTCAACTAGTTTGGTCAAAGAAGGTGAAAGGTCAATAAAATGCAATATAAATAAACTTTAAATGCTATTGAATACATGCCAGGTTCGGGGTATCACACTTACCCCGAAAGCCCCAAATTCCCTCTTATGGCTTTAAACTACACATACCTTATCCGGGCTTCAATCAAAGGCTTTCAAAGCTTCTATAGCACCTAGGTAGCCTAAGAATACTAGAAGTAAAGCCCGAATCCACCCGGATTCGCATTAACCCCGAAAGCCCTTTGTTAATGTCGACTATTTTATGTTTTATGCGATTTTAGAACAATGCAAGTGCACGGGGCTATTAGACTACCTTCACTAGCACCTAAGGCATCTATTAGAAGCATTGAATCAAGTTAAAACGCGCGATTTCACAAAACCCTAGAATTTCTATCACTATTCACCCTAAAAATCAAACTAACGATTCTAACCGTTTAAAAAACGAAACGATGGCTCAAATGTGTTCCCTAGCATTCATATACATGGTATAATAGCATAGATAATCAATACAATAGCATTTGAACACATTTTCAACAAATCAAGAAAATAGCAACTATTTAGAAATGCAAAAATAAGTTGTGAAATCCCTCACCAATACGCGTAGGAGCACCTAGGAAGCTTGCAAACACCCTACACTAGTTGTTCAAGGCTTGGCTTGGCTTGGCTTGAATTGGAGAGTTGATGAGCAAAATCTTTTTTTTTTCTCTTCTCCTTGCTCTCGGCCCAGCTACAGGAATTCTGCACACTTTTTTTTTCTTTTGTTTTGTGTTTTATGAGCCATAGTTGATATTTAAGGTGTTTAGTTGGGTGGGGTCAAGCTTGGGTGTTTAAGTGGTTTCTAAAATGCGCGTTGATAGCTTAGAAATGAGCCTAAGGTGTGAAACATAGGCTAGCTAATTAAATCTATAAAGTTATTACGTAACACTATTCATGTAACTACTAAAATCATTTTCTAAACGAGCTCTCCTATCGCCTCTAGCTCAATTGCTCATTTTTCCCACTACTCTAACAATTAATATGATTTAATAAAAATACTAATTCGTTAATAGTATGAAGTTTAAAACCGGAGTGAATAGTAGCTACAGAAGTCAGTTAGTAAAGCACATAAGTAAATGCGCAAACAAGGGATGCAACAGTAATTGAATGCATGGCTAAATCTCGGGCGTCACATCCTCTCCCCCTTAAACTAATTGCGTCCACGCAATTCTTACATGATTCGGCGAATAACTCTGGATATCGCTCCCGCATCTGATCCTCTCTCTCCCACGTCGCATCCTCTACTCCGTGATGATCCCACAGAACTTTAACCATCGGAATGCTTTTAGTCCTCAGCTCCTGAACTTTTTGATCAACAATTCGAAGAGGTTTCTCTGTGTAGGTCAAAGTTTCACTGATCTCTAGCGGTTTCGGCTCAAGTATGTGAGAGGGATCTGGCTGATACTTCCGAAGCATAGAAACATGGAATACATCATGAATTCTGCCCAGACTGGGAGGTAAAGCTAGACGGTAAGCCAATTCACCAACAGTTTCAGTTATCTCAAATGGTCCCACATATCGAGGACTGAGTTTACCTCCTTTACCATGCCGAATCAAACCCTTGCGAGGAGAAATTTTCAGAAATACTCGATCCCCCACAGCAAATTTCAGATCACGACGGCGTCTATCTGCATAACTCTTTTGTCGGCTCTGTGCTGTAAGCATTCTTTTTCTGATAAGCTGCACATGATCAATCATTTTGTTCATTTCAGGTAAGAGAGTAGGGTCGACCGTCTTCATTTCACCAACATCATCCCAGTAGAGAGGAGACCGGCATTTACGCCCATAGAGTGGCTCATAAGGTGTCAGACCAAGAGTAGCTTGATAACTATTGTTGTAGGCGAACTCTGCTAGTGGCAAAAACTTCTCCCAACTCTTACCGAAGTCCAGAATACAAGCCCGTAGCATATCCTCAAGGATTAAGATAGTTCTCTCGGATTGACCATCTGTCTGAGGATGATAAGCTGTACTGAAACTCAAAGTCGTGCCCAAAGCTTTCTGAATCTTCTGCCAGAACTGAGATGTGAATCTGGGATCTCTATCTGACACAATACTCTTTGGAATTCCATGAAGTCGGACAACATTCTCAATATACAACTCTACCAGCTTATCAAGAGAATCAGACTTCTTTTTAGCAATGAAGTGAGAAGTCTTGGTCAGTCTATCCACAATAACCCAAACTGAGTCATTACCCTTTGAAGACCTCGGTAAATCTGATACGAAATCTATGGTAATATGATCCCATATCCAAACATGAATAGCCAAAGGCTGCAACAACCCTGCAGGTCTCTGATGTTCTGCTTTAACTTTCTTACAAGTAAGACATCGAGCAATATAGTCGGCAATTTCTCTCTTCATATTATTCCACTAGAAATTCTGCTTCAAATCTTTATAATTTTTAGTACTGCCTGGATGGATAGTTTATCTGGAACTGTGTGCCTCAGCAAGAATATCCTTCTTTAGAGTTGGATCATTTGGAATACAGATTCTACCTTTGAATTTGAGAATACCATCGTCGTGCAGTTTGAAAGCCGACTCTCCCCCTTTAGAATTCTCTAAGACTTTCAACAATTGAAGATCAGCCTGTTGAGCTTCTCGAATCCTGGATAATAACAGAGATTGAATCTGCAAACTTGCGAATTGAATACCAGAATTTGAAGTACTAGGCTTCCACAAGCATAATTCTTCCATGAATTCCCAATTCTTGATAATCAAGCTAGCAACAGTAGCCTTTCGGCTCAAAGCATCAGCAACAATATTGGCCTTACCCGGAAGATAGTTAATAGTGCAGTTATAGTCCTCAAGTAATTCCAGCCAACGCATCTGCCTCATGTTCAACTCTTTCTGTGAAAATAGATATTTCAAACTCTTATGATCTGTAAAGATTTCAAACTTGTTACCCCAGAGATAATGATGTCATTTCTTTAATGCAAGAATGATAGCGGCAAGCTCAAGATCATGAGTCGGATAGTTGAGTTCATAAGGCTTCAGTTTCCTGGAAGCATAAGCAATAACCCTGCCATTCTGCATCAATACACAACCCAGACCTTCCTTCGAAGCATCACTATAGATCACCAGATTATCATAACCCTCAGGTAAAGCAAGAATAGGAGCTGTAGTCAATCTCTTCTTCAATTCCTGGAAGCTGGCCTCGCATTTATCATTCCAGTCAAATACTGTTTTCTTCTGAGTAAGTTAAGTTAAAGGCCCTGCAATCTTAGAGAAATCCTTGACAAACCTCCGATAATACCCAGCTAAACCAAGGAAGCTACGAATTTCTGTTACAGTTTTAGGTCGTTTCCAAGATAACACAACTTCAATGTTTGCTGAATCAACATAAATACCATCCTGCGAGATAATATGGCCAAGAAAAGCAACTTGCTTAAGCCAGAATTCACATTTGCTAAACTTTGCAAATAACTGATGCTCCCGAAGAGTCTGCAACACAATTCTGAGATGCTGTTCATGTTCCGCCTCAGATTTAGAATAGACAAGAATATCATCAATGAATATGACCACAAATTGGTCCAGATAAGGATGGAATACCCTCTGCATTAAATCCATGAATGTGGCGGGAGCATTAGTAAGACCAAACGGCAAGACAACAAACTCATAATGGCCATATCGAGTTCTGAAAGTAGTTTTAGGAACATCATCTTTCTTAATCCTCAACTGATAATAGCCTTGCCTCAGATCGAATTTAGAGAATACCCTGGCGCCTTGCAACTGATCAAATAACTGTTCAATTAAAGGCAAAGGATATTTGTTTTTGATGGTTACCTGATTAAGACCCCGATAATCAATGCATAAGCGAAGAAATCCGTCTTTCTTTTTAACAAATAAAACTGGCGCACCCCAAGGCGAAGAACTCGGCTGAATAAATCCAGTCTCAAGCAAGCCCTACAATTGAACTTTCAATTCCTGCAACTCAGGTGGAGCCATTCTATACGGAGTCTTAGAGATAGGTGAAGTTCCCGGCAATAAATCAATCATGAACTCTATCTCTCTATCAGGCGGTAACCCAGGTAATTCCTCCGGAAAGACCCCTGGAAACTCCCTCACGATAGGTACATCATTCAGTTTCAATTGATCCCCAGGTTGATTAAACAAATATGCAAGATAAGCCTCACAACCTGTCACGCCCCGACCCGACCCCGCAAAAGGCCAAGCCCGGACCCGACACACGGACGGAGTCTCCTCTGTACCGCGGACGATCCGAAAACCCTAAAATCATTATAATACTTGCGAAAGCCATAAAACAATTAATACAAGCCAACTTTCTTTAAAATATACTTTTCTTATTAACCAACTTTGCAACCCAAAAATGATATGCATACTACACAAGTATTTATGCCACTAATCAATTCCATTAGCATGCATTTCCTTACTAGTACCAAGCGTATAAGTTTACAACTTTACATTCTTTCAACTTATACAACATAAGACCGTAGAGGCCTCAAACTAGAAAATACATACAAGGCTACAAGCCTCAAAATTAAGCGACATCCAAGCAATATACATAACAAGCAAGGCTCGCACAAAAACTGGTAACCAACCACCAGCAAAGCAGAGAAGTGCTATCACGGAAACACCTCTACCTGCTCCTCTTCCTCTATTACCTCGATAGGTTCTGCTTCAACTACTCCTGTAAAAATATAGTATAGAGAGGAATGAGCAAAAACTATTGCTCAGCGAGGGCAATTGGTCTCAAGGACGGAGATGAGAGGAGTATGCAATGCAATTAGTCAAGCAATACATACAAATCATATAGAGATACAACCAAGGCCAACAATAAAGCAAGACAAGTATTTAAAGCTGCAAACACTCATTCAAAGGATACGATACTCTTTTCACGAGCAACTTTCAAACACAAATTCGATGACGACGCGCCGGCCCAAACCACCTTATAACACCAGTTTGGAATACCCCGGAAGTATCCATCAACCTACGACCCAAATCTCCCTGGGAGGCAACCCAAGCGAGAAAGGGAATAGCAGCGGAGCTAGAGCAACCAACACTGGCAACCCAAGGCTACCCAGAGAGAACCATTACTCATGCGTGAGACACTATGCAATGCAAGACTCGATACAAGGCGATAAACAAGCGATAAAGCCACACGTGGGAGAATAACAAAGTAGGTTACTCTCGCACGCAATAGCAGCAATTGATAAACATTTCAATCCAAATCAATTCAAACAAGTATTTCAAGCAACCCTAAGCATTCTATAGGCATAAAGTCAAGAAAACACACAAAAACACAAATCGGCCCCAACTATCAAAACACTACCATTTCCAAACGAGCCACGAGTTCTGGAAACCGACTTCACCAAACCTCCTAGGTCACCATAAGGCACGTCTAAAGACCCCGAAACCTTACTTTACCCTAAAACTCGCGCAAAGCCCCGATTTTTCCCCTTTCTCGTTTGAACTACAACTATATCAACCAAACACCCAACCAACGCCATAATCACACCAAAAGTGCTTCCATGGCCTCCCGATACAATGCCAACACGCAAAACGATAAAATGCCAAAGTCGACCTAAACGACCCCGACTTTCCCAAAGGCATAATTATCGTTTTTTCCACTACGCAACCCAAACAAACCATGCATTTAGGCATTCTAGCACACCTAACACATTTCTACATCAACAGAAAGCATAACAGCGCAACTTCAACGTTTCAAGGTTTTACTATTCACAAAACACTATTCAATTGACAATTTAATTTGCAATCACAACATTTAACCGCAGAAAATGTTAAAAAGCTATAAATACACGTTCTACAATTGCCAAGGAACATTCTATTAGCATCAAATCGCTTTAAATAACAACCTACGGATAAATCTCAAAACTTACAAAGTTAACATACATAACGTTTAAATGCGCAAATAACATGCTTCCCTCACCCCAGGTACTCCTAGTCGCTAGGAAAACAATGCTAGTTGCCTCGGAAATCACCCCGCACGAGCTCACGAGAAGATTGAATGATTGAAAGGTTGAAAGGTTTTTTTTTTTCTCTAAGAAGCTCTCGGCCTGCTCTCTGAAATCAGCTGCTGTTTTTTTTTTTTATTTTGCTAAGTTAAAAGCTTATTTAAATGCTACATGGTCAAATGGTCAAAGGCTTAGGTCAACAACTTAAAACTTGGTCAAAATGACTTATTTTGTGCATTTTTAAGCTCAATAACTAACACCAACTAAATTTTCAGCTAGCAACAACTAAAATATAAAATTTAAGTCATCTAAATACTAGTTTTACTATTTGCTGAGGACTAGAAATCGTTCTCTAGCTATCGCTCCTTAAATGCAATGCACGTTGCGACAGCGAGAAAGTAACAATTAATTCATAAAGAATTTAAGGAAATATAATTTTCAAAATAATAAACAAGAAAATTCACATTCCGGGCTCGGGTATTACACCCTCTCCCCCTTAAAACAATTGCGCCCACGCAATTCTTACCTGGTCAACAAACAACTCCGGATACTGATCCCGAACCTGGTCCTCTCTTTCCCAAGTTGCTTCCTCAAACCCATGATGATTCCACAGAACCTTTACTAACGGAATACTCTTTCTGCGAAGATCCTGAACTTTCCGATCTACAATTCGAATCAGTTTCTCTTCATAAGACAACTTCTCTTCAATCTGTAAAGGCTCTGGTTCAAGTACATGTGAAGGGTCTGGATGGTACTTCTTCAACATAGACATGTGGAACACATCGTGCAGTCTCGACAAGCTCGGAGGCAAAGCTAATCGATAAGCCAAAGGACCTACCTTTTAGGTGATCTCATACGGACCCACATACCTGGGACTAAGCTTTCCACTCTTACCGTGCTGAATCAATCATTTCCGTGGAGAAATCTTAAGAAACACCCAATCTCCCAAATCAAACTTAAGATCCCGACGGTGCTTATCTGCATAACTCTTCTGACGACTCTGAGCTATAAGCATACGCTGGCGAATAAGGTGAACATTATCTACCATCTTAATCATCTCAAGTAACACAGTCGAATCAACTGTTCTCATCTCTGCAACCTCTTCCCAATATAACGGGGATCTGCATTTCCGACCATACAACGCCTCGTAGGGAGCCATACCTATAGTAGATTGATAACTATTGTTGTAGGCGAACTCCGCTAAAGGAAAAAACTTCTCCCAATTCTTCCCAAAGTCAAGCACACATGCCCGAAGCATGTCTTCCAAGATCCTGATGGTTCTCTCAGACTGGCCATCAGTTTGCGGATGATATGCAATACTGAAGCTCAACTTAGTTCCCATGGCCTCTTGCAACTTCTGCCAAAAACGATATCTGAATCTGGGATCCCTATCTGACACTATACTCTGTGGCACACCATGCAATCTCACAATATTAGCAACATAAAGCTCAGCTAGCTTATCAAGGCTATCCTGTTTGTTCACGGGAATAAAATGTGTAACTTTAGTCAAGCGGTCCACAACAACCCAAATAGAATCACATCCTCTCTGAGATCTAGGAAGATCGGTCACAAGGTCCATTGTTATATGTACCCACTTCCATTGTGGAATCGACAACGGCTGTAGAAGTCCGGCTGGCCTCTGATGCTCAACTTTAACCCTCTGACAAGTCAAACATCTGGATACATACCCAGCAATCTCCCTCTTCATATTGTTCCACCAGAAGTGTTGTTTCAAATCTCTATATATTTTTGTACTGCCCGGGTGAATCGTATACCTCGAATTATGTGCCTCGGACAGAATCTCATTCTTCAAAGTCGGATCATCAGGAACACATACTCTATCCCTGAATCTGAAGATGCCGTCTGCATGTAATTTAAACTCCAACTCTCCCTCTTTTGAGTTTTCTTGGATCTTCAAGATGTGAGAATCAGTCTTCTGAGCCTCTCTGATCTGTGCTAGCAACCCTGACTGAATCTGCAAACTAGCAAATCGAATCCCTACCTCAGTAGCTTCTGGCTTCCATGAACAAATTTCTTCCAAAGTCTCCCAATCTTTGATAATTAAGCTTGCAACAGTAGCCTTTCGGCTCAAAGCATCAGCAACAACATTTGCCTTACCTGGCACGTAGTTAATAGAACAGTTGTAACCACCCAATAGCTCTAACCACCTCCGCTGCCTCATATTTAGATCCTTCTGTGAAAACAAATACTTGAGACTCTTGTGGTCAATAAAAATTTCAAATCTGCAACCCCACAAGTAATGACGCCACTTCTTCAAAGCAAACACAACAGCAGCTAACTCTAGATCATGTGTAGGGTAATTGACTTCATAAGGTTTCAACTTCTTGGAAGCATAAGCAATCACCTTACCATTCTGCATTAAAACACAGCCCAAACCTTCCTTAGATGCATCACTGTAGACAACAAAGTTCTATGTTCCCTCGGGTAAAGCTAGTATAGGAGCTGTAGTTAGTCTCTTCTTCAATTCTTGGAAATTGGATTCACACTTAGCATCCCAGTTGTAAGCAACTTTCTTCTGAGTCAACTAGCTCAAAGGTCCAGAAATCTTGGAAAAGTCTTTAACAAATCTCCGGTAGTAACCTGCCAAACCAAGAAAACTCCGAATCTCTGACACCGTCTCAGGTCTCTTCCAAGATGAAACAACTTCTATCTTAGCTGGGTCCACTGAAATTCCTCGGTCTGAAATGATATGGCCTAGAAAAGATATCTGATTCAACCAGAACTCGCACTTGCTGAATTTAGCAAAAAGCTTGTTTTCCTGCAAAGTCTGTAGCACAATCTTCAAGTGTTGCTCATGTTCAGCCTCATTCTTCGAATACACTAAAATGTCGTCAATAAAGATCACGACAAACTGATCAAGGTAAGGTCGGAAAACCCTCTGCATCAAGTCCATGAATGCGGCTGGTTCATTCATCAATCCAAACGGCAAAACAACAAATTCATAGTGGCCATATGTGACGCCCGAGATTTAGCCATGCATTCAATTACTGTTGCATCCCTTGTTTGCGCATTTACTTCTATACTTTACTAACTGACTTCTGTAGCTACTATTCACTCCATTTTCAAACTATATTCAATTAATGAATTAACATTTTTATTAAATCATATTAATTGTTAAAGGAGTGGAAAAAATGTGTGAAACCCCACTTTCCTGCTTATCTCGTTTTACGAGCTATATCTCGTTTTGCGTGCATATGATCTGTTTATGTGCTATAGGACCTAGAAAGTTATAATTTTGATGTCAATTCTCCTAATACGTGCTAAATGTGCATTCATGAAATTTTCATAAAAAAAGAAGTCAGAAATTTTATCGTCGATTTTTAATGAATAGTATTTTCAAAACACGTCCGCTAAAATTTTGAAACTAGTATTTTTAACCCTTCTAGACCTAGTCCACGAACTTTAATAGACCTGTGTTTGATGAAAACGATTTTAAAATCAGCATAAGAATTTATTAGGGTTTTTACAATGACTTTTGCAAAAATCGAGTTTTAAGCCGACTCGGGTGAAATTGTTGGATTGTAAAACTTCTTGTCACCTAAAAATAATTTACTTGAGCTAGCTTGGGTGTTGAATAAATGTTTTGAACTTTGGTGATCAAGAAAATGCAATTAAAGTCAAGAAAACACAAAAATACTAATTTAAACTAACTTTGACTTTATTTAATTGTTGACCATATAAGCTTATATCACCTACACACACTAAAAATAACACAAAACACCATCACAAACACACACATTGCCGTGAGAAGAAGGAGAGAAAAAGAAAAGAGATTTCAAAGCTTTTCAATACAATTTTTTCAAAGAAAAACTTGGTTTTTGTCCGTAAAACTTCGCACCGACTTGGATTCTGCTTGTTGGGCACGCATTTCACGCATTCCTAGGCTTATATCGCATCAAAGGTGAGAGAAAAATTCTAGATCTCAAAATGTCATTTTTATACTTTTGCTCATAAATGAAAATTTAACCGTTAGAATTGAAATCTGATGATAGATTATTGCTCCTTGCATGCTAGGGATCATTTTGATGAAATACTAGGAATTTCTGTTGGATGTAGCATAATTTTTATTTTTCGGGTATTTAATTTTGATTAAAATGTTCAAAGTTGAATTAAATGAGTTGTGTTGATTGAAATCGATTGCCGTCGATTTCTAAATACTTGATAATTACGTGTTAGCACTGTTGTAATGCCGAATTTTCGATTACATTGTTCGTGTGAAAATCCAGAAAATCCAGCCAAGACATCCTAGGGTTTTAGGGTTATCGGGCATGATTTGGAGGTGTTATGGTGGATTTCCGAGAGGGCTAATGTAGTAGGTTGAATGGGTGAGTGATAGAAACTGATTTGGCAATGTTTGGATTAGTAGATTGTAAGTTATGAATTTTAGAAGTTTAGGTTGTCATTCTTTAATTTCTTGAACGATGCCTTTAGATGGTTGGGTGGTGTTTGAGTGTTGAATGGTGAGTTGTT
Source organism: Ehretia macrophylla (assembly GCA_037974665.1). NCBI lineage: Eukaryota > Viridiplantae > Streptophyta > Magnoliopsida > Boraginales > Ehretiaceae > Ehretia > Ehretia macrophylla. The sequence continues at coordinate 31,592,938 of CM075766.1, forward strand.
GATGAGTAATTTAGGGTTTAATTGTGTATATAATGCATGTCCGGTTAGATGGCCTACTTCGTCATCTAACTTCGTTGTTTGTTGTTTAATTAAATATTGATGTTATATTGATGTTATTGATTGATTATTATTGAGTTCGAGAATCGGGCACTTTCGTTGCTGATCTCCCAATTGATTGATTGATGATTGATTGATGATGATTATGGAGTCTTGGTATGTGTGTGCCACCTCTCGAGCAGCGTTGGGCTGTCGGGTTGATAACGGCATGACTGCCATAGGCTACCCCCAGCTCGCATGACGGAGGTGTCATGGAGGGAGGGGCTAGTGAGGTACCTCGGGTGCGTGAGTAATGGGGAGTTATAAGAAGAACGGTTGAGATCGTGATAGCGTTTGGAGCTACACCAAATAGAGTATCCTTTATTGATTGGTTATATAGCTATGTGATGATAGTATTATTTATGTTATTGTGTGTTTACTGACTCAAAGGATTATTCCAAGGAGTTTAGTAGACCTTGCTCGAGATCTATTGGATCCTCACTGGGCTTATGTATATAAGCTCACTCTCTATTATTGCAGGCTTATAGGTGTTGCAGTGCCGGACTAGGGGCACGTGGCTCTTGAGGAGGAAGATGTGCCTTACGTGGACGAGTCATATGTTCCTGAGTCTTATCCATGATTCTATGTTGTTTAATGTCATGTACATTAGCTTAGTAGACTTTTATATGCTTTATGGTTCTTATTGTAATAGATGTTGAAAAGATGATGATCCAAATGATGTTAACTTAGTGGCTTTCTTTTGTCTATGGTTAAGTTGTTAGATGGGTCTCAACTTGTTTTTGAAATGTATGATAAGGTTGAGGTATTGTATGTTATGTTAGAACGGAGGCAGATAACGAAGACTGGTTATTGTATATTACGGTTATGTTGTGTGTTGTTATGCTGTTGAGGAGTTGTTGTTTGTATGGTTATAGAATTGGATGTTTAATGTTATTAATGAGGTTGGTTTAGAACCTCGGAAATCTATTTACTGTCGTTATGCTGCCGAAATTCCGTTGCGTCCTGACTGATTGTAGGTGGGGTCGAGTTGGGGCGTGACATTTAAGTGGTATCAGAGCGCATGTTAGTTGTTAGCCGGGGTATTCTCGGAATGTGGGTAAAGGTCTTAGCATGAAATATGTATGAAAAGAAAGAAAAGTGAAATATGTATTGGTATGATTAAATGATTAAGTGATTATGTGATTTAAGTGCTTATGTGATTATGTGATCAATTTGCTTATGTGATTGAAACTTATGTGATCTATGTGCTTTATATGAGTTTGTTGTTTATGTGTTAAAAGTTGTATATAATCTGTTTATGTGCTATAACCTGTGCTAACTCTTTGATTAGTACGATGGCCGGTAGACCGAGGACTCGTGGTAGGCCCGAGATTGTAGATGAGGTCCCTGGTAATGTGGCACAGGGCAGTGATAGGGGTGATGTCAGGTTAGGGGCAGCAATGGATCGGATTGAAGATTTGATGGCTGGGCAGGCCCAGTTGTTAGCAGGTTAGGCTGCTCAGACTCAGGCGTTGCAGGCTCAGATACAGAATGTACAGGGTGGTAATCACGGTCGAGGTACTATGAAGGAGTTTCTGGGGTACTATCCTCCTAGATTTCAGGGAGAGCCTGATGATAGGAAGGCCGAGTCGTGGATTAGTAAGTTAGAGAAAATTTTTGATTCTCTCGGGTACACTGATGAGAGGAAGGTGACTTGTGCTGTCTATTTTCTTGATGATGAGGCTGAGGAATGGTGGCGCACTGTGAGAGCCAGTTGGGAGACCCGAGGTGTTCCGTATGTTTGGGATGCCTTTCTGATTGCTTTTAGGGATAAGTATGTCCCGAGGGTTGCACGGGAGAGGAGAGAGGCTGAGTTCTTGTCTTTCGTACAGGGGGATTCTACTGTGGCTCAGTATAAGGCTACATTCACTAGGTTGTCCCGGTATGCACCGGAGTTTGTAGCTGTGGAGGAGATGAAGTCCTTATTATCTGGGAATATCCTAATGTATTTCCCGAGGAGTTGCCAGGGTTGCCGCCAGAGAGGGATATAGAGTTTGTGATTAATCTTGTTCCCGGTACTCAACCTATTTCTAAATCGGCGTACCGGATGGCACCAGCCGAGTTGAAGGAGTTGAAGACTCAGTTACAGGAGTTATTGAAGAAAGGATTCATTCAGCAGGGTTCTTCACCTTAGGGTGGTCCTGTTTTATTTGTGAAGAAGAAGGATGGTACTTTGAGATTGTGTATTGATTACCGTGGTTTGAATCAGGTGACCATCAAGAATAAATATCCTTTGCCACTGATTGATGAGTTGTTTGATCAACTTCAGGGAGCCAAAGTCTATTCTAAATTTGATTTGAGGCAGGGGTATTATCAGCTTCGGATTCGTACGGAGGATGTTCCGAAGTCTGCCTTCAGGACTCGGTACGGGCATTATGAGTTTGTTGTTATGCCCTTTGGTTTGACTAATGCACCGGCAGCATTCATGGATCTTATGCATCGAGTCTTTCAGCCGTACTTGGACCAGTTCGTGGTGATTTTTATTGATGATATCTTGGTCTACTCTAAATCTGAATCGGAGCACGAGCAACATCTTCGGCTTGTATTAGAGAAGTTGCAGGAGCATCAGTTGTTTGCCAAGTTCAGCAAATGTGAATTTTGGCTGCAACGGATTTCTTTTCTTGGCCATGTTATTACACAGAGCGGTATTTCTGTAGATCCCACTAAGATTGAATCGGTGATGTCTTGGAAGCGGCCAGAGAGTGTTTCTGATGTCCGTAGCTTTCTTGGCTTGGCGGGTTATTACCGTAGGTTTGTCAAGGACTTCTCGAAGATTGCGGGGCCACTATCTAAGTTGACTCAGAAACGGACTATCTTTAATTGGGATGAGAAGTGTGAGAGTGGGTTTCAGGAGTTGAAAAAGAGGTTAACTACTGCTCCAGTACTTGCTCTACCAGAGGGGACCGATAATATGGTCATTTACAGCGATGCATCCAAGGAGGGCTTGGGATGTGTTCTTATGCAGGATGGCCGAGTTATTGCCTATGCTTCTCGAAAGTTGAAGCCTTATGAAGAAAACTACCCGACTCATGATCTTGAGTTGGCAGCAGTTGTCTTTGCACTCAAGAAGTGGCGTCATTATCTGTGGGGAAGTAAGTTTGAAATTTTCACTGATGTTAAGAGTCTTAAGTACTTATTCTCACAGAAGGAGTTAAATATGCGCCAGAGGAGATGGATGGAGCTTCTTCGAGATTATAAATGTTCTATCAAATACCTGCCTGGAAAGGCAAATGTTGTAGCAGATGCTCTCAGCCGGAAGGCTAGTATTTCTTGTTTGGCTGTCAAGAAGTGGGAGGTTCTTGAGGAGTTTAGTTATTGGAGACCAGAGTTGACTCAGGTTGGGGTGATGTGTTCACATCTCCGTATTCAGCCTTTATTATTGTCTCAGATCAGGGAAGCTCAGCAACTTGATGTTAAACTTCAGAAGATCAAGGATCAGATCACGGGTGATCAATCTGACTTCAAACTGCATGAGGACGGTATTCTTCGGTTTCGGAACAGGGTTTGTGTTCCCGATGAGCTGAGTTTGAGGAGAGGTATTCTGGAGAAAGCTCATAATTCTAAATATACTATTCATCCTGGTGGAACCAAGATGTATCGGGATTTGAAGCAACATTACTGGTGGAACAACATGAAGAGGGAGGTTGCTCAGTTTGTGTCTAGATGTTTGACTTGTCAGAGAGTGAAAGCCGAGCATCAACGACCTGCAGGTTTGCTTCAGCCGTTAGCTATACCAGAGTGGAAATGGGAGCATATTACGATGGACTTCGTCACTGGTTTGCCTAGATCACCGAGGGGTAATGATGCAGTTTGGGCTGTCGTGGATCGTTTGACGAAGACAGCTCATTTTATTGCAATGAGGATGGGAGATGAGGTTACAAAGTTGACGGACCTCTATCTAGATCAGATTGTTAGACTTCACGGTATTCCCTCTAGTATTGTCTCCGATCGAGATCCTCGATTTACTTCTCGTTTGTGGGAGAAACTTCAGGAGACCTTGGGTACTCAGTTGAACTTCAGTACCGCGTATCATCCACAGACCGACGGTCAGTCTGAGCGGACTATTCAGATTCTGGAAGATATGCTTAGGGCTTGTGTTCTGGACTTCGGGAAGAACTGGGAGAAACATCTACCACTTGCCGAGTTTGCCTATAACAATAGTTATCAAGCTACTATTGGGATGGTGCCTTTCGCAGCTCTTTACGGTCGTAAGTGCCGTTCACCTTTATATTGGGACGAGGTAGGAGAGATGAAGACTATTGATCCGACTATTATGCCAGAACTTCTTGAGAAGATTGAGAATGTTCAGTTTATCAGGCAGAGAATGCATACGGCGCAGAGTAGATTCAAGAGTTATGCTGATAAGCGTCGTCGAGACTTGGAGTTTGCAGTTGGAGATCGGGTTTTCTTGAGATTGTCTCCTCGAAAGGGGTTTGCTCGTTATGGTAAAGGTGGAAAGTTGAGTCCGAGATTTGTTGGGCCGTTTGAGATTACTGGCAGGGTTGGTAAGTTGGCATATCGGTTGGCTTTACCGGAGAACTTCTCTAATGTCCACGATGTATTTCACGTGTCTAATTTGCGAAAATATAATCCGGATCCTTCTCATATTCTTGAGCTAGAGCCGTTACAGCTTCGAGAGAATTTGACTTATGATGAGCGTCCGATTCGTATCCTAGATCAAATGGACCGAGAGTTGAGGTCAAAGAGGATTCCGATGGTTAAAGTGTTGTGGAAGCATCACGGCATTGAGGAAGCTACGTGGGAGAGACGAGATCAGATGCAGCAGCAATACCCAGATCTATTCTGTACATCAAGTAAGAATTTCGAGGACGAAATTTCTATAAGGGGGGGAGAATGTGAAACCCCACTTTCCTGCTTATCTCGTTTTACGTGTTATACCTCGTTTTGCGTGCATATGATTTGTTTATGTGCTATAGGACCTAGAAAGTTATAATTTTGATGTCAATACTCCTAATACGTGCTAAATGTGCATTCATGAAATTTTCATAAAAAACGGAGTCAGAAATTTTATCGTCGATTTTCAGTGAATAGTATTTTCAAAACACGTCCGCTAAAATTTTGAAACTGGTCTTTTTAACCCTTCTAGACCTAGTCCATAGACTTTAATAGACATGTGTTTGATGAAAACGGTTTTAAAATCGGCTTAAGAATTTATTAGGGTTTTTACACCGACTTTTTGCGAAAATCGAGTTTTAAGCCGATTCGGGTGAAATTGTTGGATTGTCAAACTTCTTGTCACCTAAAAATAATTTACTTGAGCTAGCTTGGGTGTTGAATAAATGTTTTGAACTTTGGTGATCAAGAAAATGCAATTAAAGTCAAGAAAACACAAAAATACTAATTTAAACTAACTTTGACTTTATTTAATTGTTGACCATATAAGCTTATATCACCTACACACACTAAAAATAACACAAAACACCATCACAAACACACACATTTCTGTGAGAAGAAGGAGAGAAAAAGAAAAGAGATTTCAAAGCTTTTCAATCCAATTTTTCAAAGAAAAACTTGGTTTTTGTCCGTAAAACTTCGCACCGACTTGGATTCTGCTTGTTGGGCACGCACTTCACACATTCCTAGGCTTATATCACATCAAAGGTGAGAGAAAAATTCTAGATCTCAAAATGTCATTTTTATACTTTTGCTCATAAATGAAAATTTAACCGTTAGAATTGAAATCTGATGATAGATTATTGCTCCTTGCATGCTAGGGATCATTTTGATGCAATACTAGGAATTTCTGTCGGATGTAGCATAATTTTTATTTTCCGGGTATTTAATTTTGATTAAAATGTTCAAAGTTGAATTAAATGAGTTGTGTTGATCGAAATCGATTGCCGTCGATTTCTAAATACTTGATAATTACGAGTTAGCGCTGTTGTAATGCTGAATTTTCGATTACATTGTTCGTGTGAAAATCCGGAAAATCCAGCCAAGACATCCTAGGGTTTTAGGGTTATCGGGCATGATTTGGAGGTGTTATGGTGGATTTCCAAGATGGCTAATGTATTAGGTTGAATGGGTGAGTGATAGAAACTGATTTGGCAATGTTTGGATTAATAGATTGTAAGTTATGAATTTTAGAAGTGTAGGTTGGCATTCTTTAATTTCTTGAACGATGCCTTTAGATGGTTGGGTGGTGTTTGAGTGTTGAATGGTGAGTTGTTGATGAGTAAGTTAGGGTTTAATTGGGTGTATAATGCATGTCCGGTTAGATGGCCTACTTCGTCATCTAACTTCGTTGTTTGTTGTTTAATTAAATATTGATGTTATATTGATGTTATTGATTGATTATTATTGAGTTCGGGAATCGGGCACTTTCGTTGCTGATCTCCCAATTGATTGATTGATGATTGATTGATGATTAATGATGATTATGGAGTCTTGGTATGTGTGTGCCACCTCTCGGGCAGCGTTGGGCTGTCGGGTTGATAACGGCATGACTGCCATAGGCTACCCCCAGCTCGCATGACGGAGGTGTCATGGAGGGAGGGGCTAGTGAGGTACCTCAGGTGCGTGAGTAATGGGGAGTTATAAGAAGAACGGTTGAGATCGTGATGGCGTTTGGAGCTACACCAAATAGAGTATCCTTTATTGATTGGTTATATAGCTATGTGATGATAGTATTATTTATGTTATTGTGTGTTTACTGACTCAAAGGATTATTCCAAGGAGTTTAGTAGACCTTGCTCGAGATCTATCGGATCCTCACTGGGCTTATGTATATAAGCTCACTCTCTATTATTGCATGCTTACAGGTGTTGCAGAGCCGGATTACGGGTACGTGCCTCCTGAGGAGGAAAATGTGCCTTACGTGGACGAGTCATATGTTCCTGAGTCTTATCCATGATTCTATGTTGTTTAATGTCATGTACATTAGCTTAGTAGACTTTTATATGCTTTATGGTTCTTATTGTAATAGATGTTGAAAAGATGATGATCCGAATGATGTTAACTTAGTGGCTTTCTTTTGTCTATGGTTAAGTTGTTAGATGGGTCTCAACTTATTTTTGAAATGTATGATAAGGTTGAGGTATTGTATGTTATGTTGGAACGGAGGCAGATAACGAAGACTGATTATTGTATATTACGGTTATGTTGTGTGTTGTTATGCTGTTGAGGAGTTGTTGTTTGTATGGTTATAGAATTAGATGTTTAATGTTATTAATGAGGTTGGTTTAGAACCTCGGAAATCTATTTACTGTCGTTATGCTGCCGAAATTCCGTTGCGTCCTGACTGATTGTAGGTGGGGTCGAGTTGGGACGTGACAATGTGCAATTGAACTAGAAGCGATAGGAGCGCTCGTTTAGAAAATGATTTTCGTAGTTCAATGAATAGTGTTACGTAACATAACTTAGAGATTTAATTAGCTAGCCTATGTTTCACACCTTAGGCTTGTTTTAAAGTTAACAACGCTCATTTTAGTAACCCATTTAATCACCCAACTTAGCCATTTAGTATATCTACTCAACACATGACCATTTAACTCATAAAAACAAAAACAAAAAAGGAGAGCAAATGCTGAAAAATCACTGTAGCAAATCCGAGAATAGTATAGGAGGAGAATAAGAGGATTTTGCTCATCAAATCTTCAAGCCAAGCCAAGCCAAGCTAGGAGCAAGTAGTTTAGGGTGTTTGCTAGCCTCCCGAGAGTTCCTACGTGCAATTGGTGAGGGTTTTCATGACTTTTTATGCATATCTAAAATGTTACATTTTTCTTGATTTGTTAAAAATGTTATCAAATGCTATTGCAAAGCTTATCTATGCTATTATACCTTGTATATAAGTGCTAGAGAACACATTTGAGCTATTAGTTCGCATTTTAAACGGTTGGAATCGTCATTTGAATTTATGAGGTGAATAGTGATGTTTTTCTAGGGTTTTGTGTAATTGCACGTATTAGCTTGATTCAACACTCCTAATAGATGCCTTAGGTGCTAATGAAGGTAGTCTAATAGCCCCGTGCACTTGAATTGCTCTAGAATCGCATAAAACGTGAAATACCCGACTTTAACAAAGGGGTTTCGGGGTTCATGTGAATCCGGGTGGATTTGGGCTTCAGTTCTAGTATTCTTAGGCTACCTAGGTGCTATAGAAGCTTTGATAACCCTTGTTTGAAGCCCGGATAAGGTATGTGTAGTTTAAAGCCATAAGAGAGAAACTGGGGCTTTCGAGGAAATGGCAGGTGTGTGAAGGAGTTAGAGGGTTGAGAGGGGACCTTGAGGGTTAGTTAGAAGGTTGGGAGAGTTTCCCTTGAAAATGGAATCATTAACCTTGGTTTGGAAGAGAAATAGTTTGAAAAATAAAGGGGTTTAGGTGCAATTTCGGTTGACTCACACTTCTAAACCCATGGCATGACTTCTTGAGTGTTTATATGTGGTTTCAAGTTGATTTGGAGCTTTTGGTATGATTCTATGCTTATTTTGTAAATGTCCCTTTGTAAAACTGCTTATTAGCTTATATAATTGCTTCTATTCTAACTGCTTCGAGGTCAACCTACTTTGTTGATCCTCCTATGTGTTAATGCTTATATTATTGCTATTAACTTGCCATTGTTAAGTGCATTGCATAGTGGTTGCGCAACCATAGTGTCAGGGGCGGATGTGTTGAATATCGGCTGGGCGGCAGAGGGCTTGCCGGTGGATATTCAAACTCCGTGCCCTAGTCCCTCATTCGCCTGGTCCGGAGATTGCCAGGGAATGTTGGGTCGTAGGATTATCAGGGTACATCCGGAGTACACCCACTGGAGTGTTTGGGGTTATGCCGGCTTATCGTGATCGTGATCGTGGTTCGTGGATCGTGAATGAAGACCAGTGAAGATTGGTGTATAGGGGTTATGAGAAATGTATCCTTTCAAATATGTGGTTATTTAAGCTATCATTGTTTCTTGATTTGCTCAATTGTTATTGTTGTTAACTGTATTACTTGTCGCATTGCACACCCTGGGACCTTATCCCTCACTGGGCAACAGTGGTTGCTCATACCTCGCTAACATGTTTCAGGTGGTGCAGTTGGAGGAGTTGCATTAGTTGCTGTGTCTAGTTTCTTGAGGTGGACTATGTTCTTGTTGATGAGAGTAGGACTTGTTTTCTTTACTTTATGTTCTATTTTGTAACCTAAGTGATATGTGTATATTATATAGTTTGCAAATTGAGGGATAGATGTTGTAGTGGTAGATTTAGAACCATGGCATGTAATAACTTATATTTCTGCTATTAGCTGCTTCGCATGCTTGGGAGTGAATGACTGGTTGTTTTCAATTTCTAAGAATACTTAAAAGCTATCATGGAGTGGCATGATAAGCGGTTTTGTAAAGAAGTTAAGTTATGAATGCATGCTTGTTTGTATCTAAACTGTTTGTATGTCTTAAGGCTCGGATGGCCTTAAAGCTAAGATCTTTAGTTATAAATGAATGTCTTGTTATGTTGTGGCTTTATTGAGTGTTTACAGGTTTTCAGAATGTCCACGGTACAGGGGAGACTCTGTCCGTGTGTCGGGTCCGGACTTAACCATTAGGAAAAATTTTGTGACCGGGCTTGGTATTGGGTTGAGAATAGCATGGTTATTAGAGCCTCCGGTCTCGTGAGGGATCGGGGCGTTACACCATATCTAGTCCTGAATGCCGTCTTTGGTATATCGTCACTCCGAATTCTAAGTTGATAATAACCCTGCCTCAAGTCAAATTTGGAGTAAACACTCGCACCCTGCAACTGGTCAAACAATTCTTCAATCAACGGCAAGGGGTATTTATTCTTAATCGTGACTTGATTAAGTCCCTGTAATCAATGCATAACCGTAGCGTGCCGTCTTTCTTTCTCACAAACAACACAGGTGCGCCCCACGGTGAAGAACTAGGTTTTATAAACCCTTTCTCAAGCAAGTTCTGAAGCTGAATTTTTAACTCCTGAAGTTCAGCCGATGCCATTCTATAAGGACTCCTAGAAATTAGCGCAGTGTCTGGCACAAGATCAATCACGAACTCAATCTCCCTATCCGGTGGTAAACCCGGTAATTCCTCGAGAAATACACCAGGGAAGTCTCTAACAATCGGAACCTCATTCAAACTCAACTTATCAGCAGGCTGATTGATCAAATAGGCTAAGTAAGCTTCACAACCCCTATTCAACAACTTAGAAGTCTTGATCGCTGATAAAAGTGGAATGCGGGCAGCCCTGCAATTCCCAGCAATCTCTAGTACCGGTAGGTCAGGAACCTTAAGATAAACAACCTTTGTTCTACAATCCAACTGAGCATAATACTTTCCTAACCAGTCCATTCCCAAAATGATTTCAAAGTCACGGAATGGCAATATAATTAAATCAGCAGGAAATTTACGGTTCTCAATACATATATCACAAGATTTGCAAATAGACTCAGTAACAAATTTTGCACCCAAAGGAGTACTAACTTCAACTTCATGAGGCAATTTATCAATGCAAACATTCACAGATCGTGCACATGCAGGAGTTATAAACGAATGTGTAGCTCCGGGATCAATCAAAACTTTAACTGGCTGAGTATTGAGAAGAAAGGTACCTTCCACAATAGCTGTAGTATCGGGCAGCTCCTCCGCATCTAGTGCAAAGACCCTAGCCTGAACTCTCAGTGCTGGATGTGCACCTGCAGCCCTATTCTGAACACCTTGGCCTCCACCACGGCCCTGAACATTTTTATACTTAGGGCAATCTCTCACCCTATGGTCATCACTGCCACAACCCATACATTTACCACTCTTCCTCCAGCAGTTAGCCTCAATATGCCCTGACCGATTACAATAATTACACTGTTGATTTTGCCTAACTGCAGTGTTTCCCGTAGGTGCTGGGGCTCTGGCAGGGGTAGGAACTGTACCTCCCTGCTGGGGTCTAGTCACAGCTGGCCTAGCCTGAATCTGCTGCTGTGGCTGATACGGACGCTGTTGAGGAACCTGTGCAGAAGCCTGATATTGCCTCGGCTGACTCTGGCCCAAATACTGCTTCTTACTCGGCTGACTGCTCTCAGCTAACATCTCAGCCTTCCGTTTCTCAAACTTCGAGGCTGCCTGAAATGCCTCGGGAAAAGTAGTGTAGGTCTGCCCAGTCAAATGCAACTGTATGTCCATTCTCAGCCCACGGACAAACCTATGAATCATCCTCCTAGCCGGCCGTACCAACTCGGGCATATACCTCGACAGGCTAACAAACCTAGCCTCGTACTGTGCAACAGTCATATTTCACTGCTTCAGGGCCACAAACTCGTCTTCCCTCCTTTCCATAGCCATCTCGGGAATATACTTATCCCGAAACTCACTTACAAAATCATCCCATAAATGTGGAACATCCTCACAATCCCACCTCAATCTGATAGTATTCCACCACTGCTCTGCATCACCCTCAAATAAGAATGATTCATAATCTATTCTTGCCTCAGGGGTGTACCTCAAAGCGGTGAAAATTTTCTCGACACGGTTAATCCATCTCTCGGCCGCCTCATCATCCGGCTCTCCGAAGAACTTTCCCGGCTCATGCCTCAGAAATTTCTCTAACTGATTATTCTCAACTCTGTACCCCTGTCCACCAGGATTAGCTTGATTTCCCTGGGGATTATTCTTGTCCTGCCTCTGTTCATGCAGCACCTGTGTAATCCGGTCTACTGCAGTAGTCATGGTAGCCATAAACTGCTCAGGCAACGGCTGCTGACCCTGTTCTGCTGCCTCTTCATCTGATCCTATACCTTGAGTACCACGACGTGGCGGCATAGTAGCAATTCACAACAGCTGGCAACATTTAAAAGCAGTTTATAGACAGAAATATAGCACATAAGATTAGATAACACTCAAGCCAATAAAAATCAAACATTCTAACACGCAATTCACATAACACAAGATTGACATGCCAAACTATTTCACTTAAACACATAAACATTCCAAGTTCACAAAGTCATGCTAGAACATTTTCTTTTCACTAAGCAATCATACATAAACACTTTAGCATTTTAGACCTTTACCCCACAGACCGAGAATCATATCCCGGCTCATGCAAGACTATCATGCTCTGATACCACCAAAAGATATCACGCCCCGACCCGACCCCGCAAAAGGCCAAGCCCGGACCCGACACACGGACGAAGTCTCCTCTTAACCCCCGACAATCCGAAAACCCCAAAATCATTATAATACTTGCGAAAGCCATAAAACAATTAATACAAGCCAACTTTCTTTAAAATATACATTTCTTATTAACCAACTTTGCAACCCAAAAATGATATGCATACTACACAAGTATTTATGCCACTAATCAATTCCATTAGCATGCATTTCCTTACTAGTCACAAGGGTATAAGTTTACAACTTTACATTCTTTCAACTTATACAACATAAGACCGTAAAGGCCTCAAACTAGAAAATACATACAAGGCTACAAGCCTCAAAATTAAGCGACATCCACGCAATATACATAACAAGCATGGCTCGCACAAAATCTGGTAACCAACCACCAGCAAAGCAGAGAAGTGCTATCACGGAAACACCTCCACCTGCTCCTCCTCCTCTATTACCTCGATAGGTTCTGCTTCAACTACTCCTGTAAAAATATAGTATAGAGAGGAATGAGCAAAAACTATTGCTCAGCGAGGGCAATTGGTCTCAAGGACGGAGATGAGAGGAGTATGCAGTGCAATTTAGCCAAGCAATACATACAAATCATATAGAGATACAACCAAAGCCAACAATAAAGCAAGGCAAGTATTTAAAGCTGCAAACACTCATTCAAAGGATACGATACTCTTTTCACGAGCAACTTTCAAACACAAATTCGATGACGACGCGCCGGCCCAAACCACCTTATAACACCAGTTTGGAATACCCCGGAAGTATCCATCAACCTACGACCCAAAACTCCCTGGGAGGCAACCCAAACGAGAAGAGGGAATAGAAGCAGAACTAGAGCAACCAACACTGGCAACCCAAGGCTACCCAGAGAGGCCCATCACTCACGCGCGAGACACTATGCAATGCAAGACTCGATACAAGGCGATAAACAAGCGATAAAGCTACACGTGGGAGAATAACAAAATAGGTTACTCTCGCACGCAATAGCAGCAATTGATAAACATTTCAATCCAAATCAATTCGAACGAGTATTTCAAGCAACCCTAAGCAATCTATAGACATAAAATCAAGAAAACATGCAAAAACACAAACCAGCCCCAACTATCAAAACCCTACCATTTCCAAACGAGCCACGAGTTCTGGAAACCGACTTCGCCAAACCACCTAGGTCACCATAAGGCACGTCTAAAGACCCCGAAACCTTACTTTACCCTAGAACTCGCGCAAAGCCCCGATTTTCCCCCTTTCTCGTTTGAACTACAACTATAACAACCAACCCCCCAACCAACGCCATAATCACACCAAAAGTGCTTCCATGGCCTCCCGATACAATGCCAACACGCAAAATGAGAAAACGCCAAAGTCGACCTAAACGACCCCGACTTTCCCAAAGGCATAATTCTCATTTTTTCCACTACGCAACCCAAACAAACCATTCATTTAGGCATTCTAGCATATCTAGCACATTTCTACAACAACGGAAAGCATAACAGCGCAACTTCAACGTTTCAAGGTTTTACTATTCACAAAACACTATTCAATTGACAATTTAATTTGCAATCACAACATTTAACCGTAGAAAATGTTAAAAAGATATAAATACACGTTCTACAATTGCCAAGGAACATTCTAGAAGCATCAAATTGCTTTAAATAACAATCTACGGATAATTCTCAAAACTTACAAAGTTAACATACATAACGTTTAAATGCGCAAATAACATGCTTCCCTCACCTCAAGTACTCCTAGTTGCTAGGAAAACAACGCTAGTTGCCTCGGAAATCACCCCGCACAAGCTCATGCGAAGATTGAACGATTGAAAGGTTGAAAGGTTTTTTTTTTCTCTAAGAAGCTCTCGGCCTACTCTCTGAAATCAGCTGCTGTTTTTTTATTTTTTATTTTGCTAAGTTAAAAGCTTATTTAAATGCTATATGGTCAAATGGTCAAAGGCTTAGGTCAACAACTAAAACTTGGTCAAAATGACTTATTTTTGTGCATTTTTAAGCTCAATAACTAACACCAACTAAATTTTCAGCTAGAAACAACTAAAATAAAAAATTTATGTCTTCTATATACTAGTTTCACTATTTGCTGAGGACTAGAACGTTCTCTAGCTATCGCTCCTTAAATGCAATGCACGTTGCGACAACGAGAAAGTAACAATTAATTCATAAAGAATTTAAGGAAATATAATTTTCAAAATAATAAATAAGAAATTTCACATTTCGGGCTCGGGTATTACACAACCCTTGCTCAATAATTTGATGCTCTAATAGAAGAAATAATAGGAATTCCCGTAGATTTTCTACTACCAACTATTTTAAGTACAGTCTGGTCAAGCATATCTAGATACACAATCTTCTTTCTACAATCAAGCTGGGCATAATATTTACTTAACCAGTCCATCCCCAATATAATTTCAAAGTCGCGGAAAGGTAGAATAATTAAATCGGCAGGAAAAACACGACCTTGAATATAAATATTACATGCTCTACAAATAGATCTAGTAACAAACTTCGGACCCATAGGAGTATAAACCACAATCTCATGCAACATTTTATCATGTTTCAATTTAGCATTTTGTGCACAAGTAGGAGTAATAAATGAATTCGAAGCCCCGGAATCAATTAAAACCTTAACTGATTGATCATTAAGAAGAAAAATACCTTCTACCACAGCGGTCGTATCCGGAAGCTCCTCAGCATCCAAAGCAAATACACGGGCCTGACCTCGTGGCGGTGGTGTTGCAGCTAGTGCCCTGGTCTGAGAGTTCTGAGCTGACGTCTGACCCCTAGGGTTCTTAAATTTCTGATAGTCCTTAACCTTGTGCTGATCACTGCCGCAGCCTGTACACTTGTTCTGTTTCTTCCAACAAACATCCTCACTGTGGCCCTGACGCTGACAGAAGCTGCACTGCTGGTGACATCTTAGAGCAGTGCCTCCCGAAGGAGCTCTGTAAGTAGAGGTAGCTGAACTACCCTGCTGCGAATGGGATACTACTGGACGGAATTGACTCTGTGTCTGACTCTGAACTGGTCGTGTCTGAGTCTGAGTAGGCCCTGTATAACTCTGAGTCTGCCTCAGCTGTGAACTCTACCCACCCTGGTACCCTTCTCTGAGACTAAAACCGCTTACTCGATTGACTGGTCTCGGCTAACACATCGGCCTTGCGTTTCTCATATCTCGAGGCGGCTCGGACTACTGCAGCATAATTAGGAAAATCATTTGTAGACAAATTTAGCATAATATCCCTCATCGAACCCAGGATGAATCTCTGGATCTTCATGTCCTCCGGCTGTATCAAAGCTGGCGCATAACGGGAAAGCCTAGTAAAAGTAGCCTCATATTGATCTACTGTCATATTTCCCTATTTTAAGTTTATGAACTCTGTTTGACGCCTCTCGTGGGCAACCACCGATATGTACTTGTCTCGGAACTCTCGGACAAAGTCGGCCCACGAATGATGAACCCCCTCGGCTTCCCATTTCTCACTGACGGTATGCCACCTATCTTCAGCGTCACCCTCTAGAAGGAATGTGGCATAAGTGATCTTTCTATCATCATAGCACTCGAGTATTGCTGCCACTCTTTCAAACTTCCTCAGCCACATCTCAGCCTTCATATCGTCCGGTTCTCCAAAGAAAGTATAGGCCCCATGATGAATAAACCGGTCATAGAGATTACCCCCAGTAGGGCCACTACCTCCGGCTCTCGCAGCCTGATTACCTCCAACGACCCCTGTCTGACCCTACTATGTCACGAACTAGGCGATAGTGTTCATAGCAGTGGCCATCGTGGCCAAGATCTGTGCAGTGCTCGGTTCTTGAACCTGCGGTGCATTTTCTGCCACATCAGCTTCTTCCCTATGAACCCCCTCTGGTTCTCCACCAACATTCTGATTCTCAGTATGACGGCGGAGCCTCATCTCGAATAGCTAGAATGCAAAGTGTTATGACAGGTATACATATGTATATATGCAATTTAAAAGTAAACACATAAAGAAAAGTCCAAATAGATTCACATAAAGTCAAGTACATAGAAATTCAAATAAATACTCCACATTCTTGAAGTACACATAATTCATTAGATCATATTTGACATTCTAGACTCTTGATATTCTATTTCCATGCTAGCATGTTCATTCCTAATTCAAATTTCACTTAGGCACGACAAAATCAAAGACTCATACATTCACAAAGTCATATAAAAAATCTCTACCCATAGACCGAGAAATTTAACCCAGCTTCATGCAATCTATAACTATGATACCACTTAAATGTCACGCCCCGACCCAACCCCCAAACTAAAGGTTAAGTCCGGAACTGACACATGGACAGAGTCTCCCCTGTACCGTGGACATTTGAAAACCTGTAAACTTGCAAGTAAGGTAACTACAAAGTAAACAAACGTTTCATGGCTATATATATAAAGATTCAAGGCCATCCGAGCCTTGAAGCAAACAACAATTCCAAAACCACCCAACCATGCAAGAACTTTGTTTACAACATAGTCTAGTAGCCATGACATTCTAGGATATCAATAAAACATAATGAAAAGATAAAACATTTCTACCATAAGCCATTCACTCCCAAGCATGCAAGGAAATAAAAGCAGGAATAAAAGTTTTTACAAGACATGGGCTTCCAATTCGACACCACGATCTACTACCCTTCAACTTTACACAACAAGCATATACATAGCCCTTAGGCCACAAAATAGGACATAAGATAAATAGTTAAGCCTTCCACATAGCAGCAAGAATTTAAACCACCGCAACTAAGGTAAAGGATCAGTCTGAACTTCCTCTTCCTCAACTAACTCAACAAGCTGGGGATCACCCTCAGCGTCTCCTGAAACATATATCGAGGTATGAGCAACCATTGTTGCCCAGTGAGAGATATAATCCCAGGGCGTGCAATGCAACAGATAATACAATTATACAACAATAACACTTAGACAATTAAAGAAACAATGATAACTTAAATAACCACACATTTAACGGATACATTTCACAAAACCCCTATACACCAATCTTCACTGGTCTTCATTCACGATCCACGAACCACGAGCACGATCACGATAAGCTGGCATAATCCCCAAACACTCCAGTGGGTGTACTCCGAATGTACCCCGATAATCCTACAACCCAACATCCCCTGGTAATCTCCGGACCAGGCGAATGAGGGACTAGGGCACGGAGTTTGAATATCCACCAGCAAGCCCTCTGCCGCCCAGCCGATATTCAACATATACGCCCTTGACACTATGGTTGCGCAACCACTATGCAATGCACTTAACAATAGCAAATTAATAGCAATAATATAAGCATTAACACATAGGAGGATCAACAAAGTAGGTTGACCTCGATGCAATTAGAATAGAACAATTATATAAGCAAATATGCAGTTTTACAAAGAGACATATGCAAGATAAGTATAGAATCATACCAAAAGCTCCAAATCAACTTGAAACCACGTATAAACACTCAAGAAGTCATGCCATGGGTTTAGAAGTGTGAGTCAACCGAAATTGCACCTAAACCCCTTTATTTTTCAAACTATTTCTCTTCCAAACCAAAGTTAATGATTTCATTTCAAAGGAAAACTCTCACAACCCTCTAACTAAGCCTCAAGGAACCCTCTCAACCCTCTAATTCATTCAAACGCTCGCGATTATCCCGAAAGCCCCAAATTCCCTCTTATGGCTTTAAACTACACATACCTTATCCGGGCTTCAATCAAAGGCTTTCAAAGCTTCTATAGCACCTAGGTAGCCTAAGAATACTAGAAGTGAAGCCCGAATCTACCCGGATTCGCATTAACCCCGAAAGCCCTTTGTTAAAGTCGACTATTTTATGTTTTATGCGATTTTAGAACAATGCAAGTGCATGGGGCTATTAGACTACCTTCACTAGCACCTAAGGCATCTATTAGAAGCATCGAATCAAGTTAAAACGCGTGATTTCACAAAACCCTAGAATTTCTGTCACTATTCACCCTAAAAATCAAACTAACGATTCTAACCATTTAAAAAGCGAAACGATGGCTCAAATGTGTTCCCTAGCATTCATATACATGGTATAATAGCATAGATAATCAATACAATAGCATTTGAACACATTTTCAACAAATCAAGAAAATAACAACTATTTAGAAATGCGAAAATAAGCCGTGAAATCCCTCACCAATACGCGTAGGGGCACCTAGGAAGCTTGCAAACACCCTACACTAGTTGCTCAAGGCTTGGGTTGGCTAGAATTGGAGAGTTGAAGAGCAAAATCTTTTTTTTTCTCTTCACCTTGCTCTCGGCCCAACTACAGGAATTCTACACACTTTTTTTTCTTTTGTTTTGTGTTTTATGAGCCTTAGTTGATATTTAACGTGTTTATGTGGGTGGGGTCACGCTTGGGTGTCTAAGTGGGTTTTAAAATGCTCGTTGATACCTTAGAAACGAGCCTAAGGTGTGAAACATAGGCTAGCTAATTAAATCTATAAAGTTATTACGTAACACTATTCATGTAACTACTAATATCATTTTCTAAACGAGTTTTCCTATCGCTTCTAGCTCAATTGCTCATTTTTCCCACTACTCTAACAATTAATATAATTTAATGAAAATGCTAATTCGTTAATAGTATGAAGTTTAAAAACGGAGTGAATAGTAGTCACAAAAGTCAATTAGTAAAGCATAGAAGTAAATGCGCAAACAAGGAATACAACAGTAATTGAATGCATGGCTAAATCTCGGGCATCACAAGTTTGCTAGGGCATTTCTCCATCCCCACTCAAACTACATCCCAGATAACACATACAAAACACATAGTTACTATGAGGCTATTCTCATAGCAACAGACTCCATAGAGTTTGTCCCAGATGACAGTGACAAACAACCAGGCCAATATAGCCGTGTCAAGGCTAAGCTACATACTGTGCTCACACTTGATCAATGGGCACAACCCCCACAGAAGACCAAACAAATCCCAGAAGATTTAGCCCTCAGAGACTATAACTATTAAGATTACATTCAGGCATGGTTCAGATGTTTCTATCGCCAGAATGATAAACATGATATGTCACGGTTTTTCCTTTTTAAGAAAACATTTCCCCTAGAGGTCCCAAATTGGTTTATCCAATGGTGGGCATCATATGGTCATATAACAGAAATATTACCAGAACCAGTTTACGAAGGTTACAAGTACTTCACAGAAAATTGGAAGGCACCAGCACATTTAGCCTACCTTTCCCCATTTTTTGTGTTATACAGAGTTTTCTTTGCAACATGGATTTTCAGATCAGTGTTCGCATTCAAACATACATCTTTCGAAAACCAGCAAGTCGTACCGGCTTTCGAAAAAAATCATTGTGTCATGTGGTGGAAGAAGATGAACAACAGTTCCTATTCAACTCCAAAGGTCCAAGCATGGCTAGAAACCAATCAAAAACAGAAGAAGGAAATTCAACCAGAACAACAGGAGTTGCTCTCCTTTAAGAATTTCCTCCATACGGAGTTAGCAGCGGCCACCAGTTATGATGAAGTTCAGGCTATCATGCTGCAACTCAATGAAATTGCCCTAGATCAGGCATTCATTTCAACAGATTCCGCCAATAACAATGAAGATGATTGTTATGGCATTTTTACACCATTGTAATTCAGACACTGGAGTTTAGTTGTGTTCTCCGCCAAAAACACAATACAGATGAGTTTTCTAATGTTCTCATTAAAAACATTGGACAGAGGGAGTTTAGTTGTGTTCTCCACCAAAAACACAATACAGATGAGTTTTCTAATGTTCTCATTAAAAACATTGGACAGATAGGGTTTTGTTCTTCTAAGTTCCCTTCAAAAACTAGGATGCAACTGTTAGACTTCCCATTTCTGAAGTCATACGGTTACTGAAGAATTCCATAAAACTTCAGCTAGTCCAGGTCAAATGGCAACTGGTAAAGACATCTAAAGTCCGTTGATGGGTGTGGCTTTCCCAAAAAGCCAAAGAAGATTTAGAAATTTGTTTATCTTCTAGCCTGTATTTTATTTTGTATTTTTTTTAGTCAACTTACCTTTAGCAAACCTATCTCAACAATCTTGTAAGGTCACAGGATTGAGGAGCAGAAGGGCGTAAGACTCCGTTGTTACCCATGTGGCGATTTGATGAGAGATAGTTAGGCTTCGAAGATAGTAAGGCTTCAAAGATAGTAAGACTAAGTACGATGCAAATTAGATTATAGGGAAAACAGACTAGTTTGTTTATTTTCTTTGTATTAGTGGGAAATATACACTACTCAGTGTACTTGTATGTATTCTATCATAAGTCAGTATGATCCAAACATGAAGAAGTTTTCCAACGTCTTCAGCATAAAACCAGTTTCAGACTCAGAGATGAAGAAGAAGATGAATCCAGTCAAGATTCCATCATCAGACATCATCATCGCAAGATAACAATATTACTTTCGGTCATAGTAAAAGTAATCCAATCAGAAACATAATCATCATGTCACGACAAATGATCTTTCGGTCACAGTAAACACCAGACAAGATCAACACGTCAAGACAAAACAAGATTCAGCCACAGTAAAAGCTGACACTATCCAGTCACTATTCATGAATAGTAAAATCACTTTTTACTGTTTACTTTTGAAAAGTTACTTTTGACTTTTCATTTTTACATTTCACTATTGTAATCACATATTCAATGTCCTATATTAAGGCAGAGTCTACCTCAGAACATAGGATCCGGATATTCTTTCTCTCTTATTTTTCTTTTATCCAGATCACTCTTTTACATTGTACTCCTGTACAACCTCAGTGTAGCACTACTACTTCCAGATTTAATATCAAGTAAGAGACTTTGTCTCCTTTTATCTTCATCTTATTTGTCATTCTTTTACCCAATTGTCTATTATTCATGTTTAAACCTGTTTCCGTTATGCCTATGCTTATCTGCTCTCCCCTGGGTTGTTTCTGGTATCAGAAACAATCTGTTCCTATCTGGACTAGTCAACATAGTTTAGTCTTAAGCAACATACCTATATCGACAACTTACCTTTATCTATGAAGACAGGGTAGGGAGCGAGTAAGACCCGAGGAAGGGCAGTAGACTCCAGGAGTCCCGTGAGGTAGATTCGAAGATAGTAAGTTGGTTCGCAGATTATAAGGTTAAGACTAGTCAACATAGTTGTAATGGCTTCTAGCAGCAGTAATGCTTCAGTAAGATCAGATAATAATACCATAGCTAAAACATAACAAACATGGACAGTAGGAGAATTAAGTAATTGGAAACCTCCTAAGATGGACACAAAAGAGATTTACCAGAAAGGTCTCATCGACCTAAAATCTCTACTTACTATTAAATGTAAGGAAGAAGTAATGCCATTAACTAGTGACCAACAGAGTATCAAACTTTTCTCCCAAAAATCGTTAGACAAAGCCATTAGAAACGACTATAGGTTTCTCCATATTGGCCATGTGCAAGTCGCACTTAAGCCTTTAATTAGAGAAGGACTAAATACCAGTGTATATCTAGCTCTTAGAGATTGTAGGTTACTTAGATATAATGATTCATTACTAGGATTAGTAGAGACTAGTCTATGTAATGGTCCAATTTTCTTTAATTGTTTTCCAGATCATACCATTTCGATTACATGTCCTCATGTCATGAAAGCACTTCAGTTAGATATTAAGACGCATAATTATTTTGTTGATTGTGGTACACATGCATATGAAGTTATTTATCGTCTTAATTATAAATTAATGACTACAGGATTAAATCCTAGATCTATAACCAGAAAACGTCCAAAAGGTGAAACTATCCTTGGAACATGGACAGAAATAGATCAATAGTCAATATACCCAAAACTATTAAGTGGAACGAAGTTTCACTTCCAGAAAGGTGGGACATTGAAAATGCCACCAAACAAGTTGTTCAGGACCAGAACATCCAAAACTCCAGAATAGAACAGATCATTCAGTACGATGATGGAATAGTTTCCATTAAAATAGATAGAGGAAATAGGGAATCAGTTTTATCCCGATCAGTTTCCAGTATCTCTAGGATTAGTATTTCAGACCCTACTCCAGGTTTTGTTGATCTTCCCTCAACAAGTAGAACTCAGCCCCAATCTGTTCCTATGGGAATCAAGATTGAGAATCAGACTGCTCGTTCAGTCTATCCAGAATTCAAACCAACAGATACATCATCTGTTGACTTCAACCCTTCAGCCTCAGACTTGGGCATCAATATGTTGTCTGAAGTCTTTGAAAGAGATGTTCAACTTTTGAAAGATGAATTTCTTTCAGAAGTGAACAAACAGATCAGAGAGTGGTATTTTGAGAACCACACCAGTGAACAATTAGCAGATTTAAAAAGCCAATGGCTCCAGTATTTACAAATTGTTAGATTAAATGTACCATTTTTTATGTGGTTTAAACATAGAAATAAACCAATGGACATTAATGTTCTTACTGCCAGAACAAGAAAATGGAATTTGCCCAATTCCACAACAGTTACTGATGCAGAGCACCCTTCGTTTCAACATACACAGGTTCCTACTAAGGAAGGAACTATAGATCTTAAACCAGTCGTTCTTTCAGAACAACCAGAGCTTAAAGACATAGCCCAACAAAATAATTGGACTAATATTTCAGTTGTTACATTACAAAAACAGATTCAGAATATCCAAGATATTCTTGAAAACTAGACATCAGTCCCCATAACTCCAGTTAAACCTCAGGAATCAAAACAAAAATCAACTAAACAGACCACTGTTTCATTGATAAAACCATTTGATTCACTTAAGTTAACTAGTAAAAAGGTTAAACCAAAATCTCCAATCAAGGTTTTACCTTTTAAAATATCTAAATTCATTCCCAAGTTGGAATCCACAGAAGAGAAGAATACCAAACTTCTCCAGAAACTGATTTCCATATCCAAAAAATCATAACCTTCATCTAGTTAACCAGCTCTTCAGACTTTGAAACAATTGGACAGTAATTCTGATTGTGAGTCCTCATCTTCACAGAATTTCGGGAGGGATAAAGTTATCCATCTTAATAGAATTTCTTTTCTAGATACAATGAATTTCTATCCTAGACCTTCACCTCCAGATCTTCAAATTGAAGAATCCCATTCCTAGAGATCCTATTCAAGAACTCAAATATATGAATGGAACATAGATGGAATGACAGAATACTAGATTCTCAATGTTACTAAACAAATGATCATTATCGGTAACATTTATAAACAAGCTGTTACTGAGAGAACAGCAACTAGAAATATCATTCTTGGCTTCAATGGCCAGCTTAAAGGATGGTGGGATGACCATCTCAATGAAGCCACAAAAGATAGCATTCTTGACATGGTGAAAACCAATGAGAATGGAGAACCTATTCTTAATCAGTAAGGCCAGACAGAGTCATGTGCTCTATCAGCTTTGGTTTTCGATATCATCAACCATTTCATAGGTGATCCCACAGTCTACCAAGAACGCACATCTGAAATCCTTCAGAACCTCAGATGTAGAACACTCCAAGACTTTCAACCGTATAAGGATGTCTTCCTAAGTAAACTATACCAAAGATCTGACAATAACGCCATATATTGGAAAGAAAGATTTCTTTCTGGACTTCCAAAGTTATTTGCTCAGCAAGTGAAAGAAGTCCTTTCACAAGATTGTCCAGGATTAGACTATGATCTAATGACATATGGTGACATCATTTCCCATATTAACAAGACTGCTTTGAAGATTTGCACTGATCTACATTTTAAAGCACAACTCAAGAAATAGTCTAGCAGAAAAGAACTAGGAAATTGGTGTGAACAATATGGTATGGAAAGTATTTGACCACCCCATACTCATAAGACACATAAATCCAGAATTTCCTCCAGAAAATACAAGAATCACTTCAAGTCCATTGGACAGAAGTATAACCAGAAGTATGGCAACAAACCATACTCCAAAAAGAAACATTACCAGAAGTTTCCACGGAGAAATTTGAAACCAAACTATCCTAAACATAAAGAACAGAAAAGCACAAGTTGTTTCCAATGTGGTCAACCAGGACACTTTGCAAGAGATTGCAAAATCAGATCACTAATTCAATCATTAGAATTAGATGAAGTCACAAAGAGCAAAATACTCCAGTCCATTGATGATCTTGAATCATCATCTAGCTCTTCTTTAGAGTATTCTGATGAAGAAAACATCAATCAAATTGGAACAGACAACTACTATTCCAGTAGTTCTTCCAATTCCATACAAGAATGTGCTTGTCCTAGTAAAGGAGCATGTTTCTGTCAGAAAGGACTCAATGTCCTTATAGACTCTCATAGTCTTATGATCGATATGATCTATAAGATTAATGATCCAGAAGATAAGCAAACATATCTTCTCAGACTTAAAGATATTATGGATCAAAAAGAGGAAGAAAAACCTCCATCCATATTTTTCCAGAAGAATATCAAGAATACAAATTATTCTGATGTTCTCAGTCATTTTCAAAAAAGGAAATCCCAGCCAGTTGGGATCTTTGATCTCCAACATGAGATTAAACTGTTAAAAACAGAAATTCAGCAACTCAGACAAGAGTGTAGACAAGAGATTTGTGATCTCAGACTTGATCATGAACATCTCCAGCAAGATGTCCAACTCTTGCAGATAGAATCTCTAGAACGTCAAGAACATCTTTCTCAGAATGATGAACTTGAAAAATAGAATCAGATTCCTATTGGAAAACTGACAGAAGGAGCTAGCACCTCCAAACCAATAGAGGATTATCTCAATCTTCTTAACATAATCACGTACTAGAAATGGTATGTCCAGCTAACCATCAAGGTTAGTGATTTCAAATTTGAAACCATTGCCTTATTAGACTCAGGTGTAGATATGAACTGCATCCAAGAAGGTTTGATTCCTTCCAGATATTTTGAGAAAACTAAAGAGAAGCTTTCTACAGTTGACTCTACCAGACTCCAGATTAGGTACAAATTACCTAACGCACATGTGTACAATCAAGGTATTTGTCACGCCCTAACTCGACCCCACCTACAATCAGTCAGGACACAACAGAATTTCGGCAGTATAACGACAGTAGTTAAGACACCGAGGCTCTAAACCAACCTCTTAAGAACAACATGCAACCAACTCCACAAACCATTCAACAATCAACTCCTCAATTAAAATTAAAAACATACAACATAACCATATTATACAATAATCATTCCTTCAACAACCCATTCATAGTTATACGCCTCCGTTCCAACTTAGTACATAGGCCATTCATACATTTCGAAATAGGTTATACAAAACATGGTTTTACAACAACTAAGATAATCTCATGGCAATGACTCCTGCACATAAGACTCATCCACATACGGCACATTTCCCTCTTCAGGAGGCACATACCCGTAGTCAGAATCAGTAACACCTGCATGCATGCAATAATTGAGAGTGAGCTTATATAAAACAAGCCCAATGAGGATCCGATAGATCTCTAACAGTATTTACTATACTCCTTGGAAATGATCCTTTGAGCAGTAAATACACAATAAACATCAATAACAATACATCACATAAACTATAATGACCATTGAATAAATGATACTCTATTTGGTGTAGCTCCAAACGCCATCACGATCTCAACCATTCTTCTTATAACTCCTCATTACTCACGTACCCGAGGTACCTCACTAGCCTCGCCCTCCATGACACCTCCGTCATGCGAGCTGAAGGTAGTCTCTGGTAGTCATGCTGTTATCAACCCGACGCTGCCCGAAAGGTGGCACACACATACCAAGACTCAACAATAATAATAAACATCATTCATAGGAAGACAATCTAGCAAAACTGTCTATCTCCCGGTTCATCAATCATCAATCAATAATCAAACATCATTCACAGGAGGACAATCTAGCAGAATTGCCTATCTCTCGGTTCATCAATCATCAATCAATAATCATCAATAATCATCAATTTTCATCAATATAACATCAAGTAATTAATTAAACAACAAACAACTAACTTAGATGACAAAGTAGGCCATCCAACAACTTATCATGCATGAAACAAGTAATCTAACCCTAGTCTAACCATTAACAACTCACAATTCAATCACTCAAATACCACCCAATCAACTAAGGCCCAATTGAACAATTTAAAGAAAGACAACCTAAACTTCAAATAATCATATCTTGCATTCTACTAATCCAAACAACTCCAAATCAGTTTCAAACACACACCTATTCAATCAATTATATTAGCCCTCTCGGAAACCAACCAAGACACATCAAAATCAAGCCCAACAACCCTAAAACCTCAATGTACCTAGGTTGAAATTTTTGGATTTTCACCCAAACATCGCAATCAAAAATTCGGCATTATAACGACGTTACCACGTAATTAACAAACTTTTAGAAATCGACGGCAATCGATTCCAACGACAACAACTCAAGATAATTATCAAATGGCCAATCTATCAATTTTAAATAACCGAAAATAAATAATTTTGCTACAATGGTTCAAATCTCGTAGTAATACACATAAACGATCCTTAGCATGCACTGAGCAATAATATAACTTCAAATTAACATTCTAACGGTTCAATAATCAATTATATGCAAAAACATAAAAATTGACTTTTGAGATCTAGAATTTTTCTCTCAACTTTGATGTGTTTTGATGCAAGAAAGATGTAGAATGGATGCCCAAAAAGTGAAATCAAGCTTTGAATAAAGTGATTTGGACTTGAATTGCAAAATTTATGTGAAAAATGCTTTAAAAAACCTTGAAAATGCCTTCTTTTTGCCTCCCCTTGGAATTTCGGTAATGTGTGTGTAAAATGAGTGTGTTTTGTGAGCTTTTGATGTGTGTTGATGATATATTAAGCAAAGGTTAAACAAATAAAAGAAAGTCAAAGGTGGAAACTTATTATTTTTAGTGTTTTCTTGTCTTTTAATTCATTTTCTTGACTACTCTTGCTCAAATTAATTATGCAACACCTAAACTATCTCAAGTAGTTTATTTTTAGGTGACAAGAAGTTTTATATTCAAACAATTTCACCCGAGTCGGCTTAAAACTCAATTTTCTGCAAAAGAAGGTGAAAAGTCATATTATTTATTTTCAAATGTCTTTTGAGCACAATTAATCAAAAATCATTTAATACCACATATAAATACATTTATATTAATATATAATAGGTCAACGAAAGTCAATGCAAGAATCGGGTTTTGAAGAAATTACTATTTGGCTAAAAAATAGACTTTTTGTCCGAAAAGTCTATTTAAATTACTATTCCGTTTTAGAATCAATTTTATCAAACATGGGTCTATTAATAATATAGGACTAGGTTTTAAGGCGTTTAAAACACCGTTGTAAAAATTTTAGCGGACAGGTGTTCAAAATACTATTCACAAAAATCGTCGATAAAATTTCTGATGCCGATTTTGATGAAAATTTCATGAATGCACACATAACATGTATTAGGAATATAAATCACATATTTAGCACATTCTAACTCATATAACACATAAACAGGTCAAATCACGCAAATTGAGGTAAAGACATGCAAATCGAGATAAAGCAAAAATATGGGGTCTCACAGTATTTGTTTCCCGACCAGCTTTGTGCTGATAAAACAGTTAAATTCCCATGTCATTCTCGGGAATCCATTCCTTCAACAGTTATTTCCCATGACTGCTACAGAACATGGTATATCTACCAATGTGTTAGGTAAACCAATCATTTTTGAGTTTTATTATTCTTCACAGTGAAGAGATATTAACTCAATCCAACAGAAAGAAAACCAGACCAGTTTTCTTAGAGAAGATATTAAAAATCTCATAATTAATGAGCAGATTGCTAATCAGCAAAAGTCCATTAAAGACTTCCAGACCAAACTTGAAAGAGAAGTTTGTTCAGAACTTTCTACGGCCTTTTGGGCTCGTAAGAAACATTCGGCCTCTCTCCCATATGAGAAAGACTTTTCAGAACAGAATATTCCTACCAGGGCTCAGCCCATTCAGATGAACCAGGAATATCTTTTTCTTTGCAAGAAAGAGATCCAGAGTTTATTAGATAAAAAGCTAATCCGACCCAGCAAAATCCCATGGTCATGTGCAGCCTTTTATGTTAATAAACATGCAGAACAGGAACGAGGAGTCCCTCGTTTAGTCATCAATTATAAGCCCTTGAATAAGGTTTTACAGTGGATCAGATATCCATTGCCCAATAAGAATGATCTCCTAAAGAGATTACACCAAGCCCATGTCTTCAGTAAATTTGACATGAAATCTAGATTTTGGCAAATCCAAGTTTTAGAACCAGAAAGGTACAAAATAGCATTCACCGTTCCATTTGGACAATATGAGTGGAATGTCATGCCTTTTGGGCTCAAGATTGCACCTTCAGAATTCCAAAACATTATGAACCAGATTTTTAATCAGTTCACAAATTTCACAATTGTTTACATTGATGATGTTTTAGTATTCAGTAATGACATTCATCAACATTGGAAACATTTACATATTTTCTTTAATGTCATTAAAGAAAACGGTCTTGTGGTTTCTGCACCCAAGATTAGGCTTTTTCAGACAAAAGTAGGATTTCTTGGAAACATCATTTCCTTCGGGAAAATTACCCATATCCAAAAAACCCTTGATTTTGGAGAAAAATTCCCAGATATTCTGCGTGAGAAAACACAGTTGCAAACATTTTTAGGATCTGTAAAATATGTTGCAGAATTTTATCTAGGCATTCGTCATTTATGTAAACCTCTTTTTGAATGTCTTAAAAAGAATCCTCCCGCATGGTCTGATGTCCATACCAAGGCTATTCAGGAAATTAAGCGTCAAGTTAATGTTTTACCATTTTTGACTTTATGTCAACTAGACACCCCAAAAATAGTTCAGACAGATGCTTCTGAATTAGGATTTGACGGTATTTTAAAACAGATTTTAGAAGGAAAAGAACACATTGTTCGGTTCCATTCAAGAACTTGGGATAATGCCTAACAGAACTATTCAATAGCCAAAAAAGAGATTTTGTCCATTATAAAATGTATTTTAAAATTTCAGAGTGATTTGTTGAACCAGAAGTTTTTAGTTCGTGTTGGCAGCAAGTCAGCAAAACACGTTTTAACAAAAGATGTTAAGAATATAGCATCTAAACAGATTTTTGCCAGATGGCAGGCCATCCTGTCAATTTTTGATTTTGATATTGAATATATCAAGGGAGAGGATAATTCCATCCTTGATTTTCTAACCAGAGAATTTCTAACAGGCCATGTGCCTATTACATAGGATTCCTTCGGGAATACCTTTTCATTTGGTCTTTTTGCAAATCACAGAAGCGGACACCAAGAATTCAATTAATGGATTTGGATGGATTGTTTCAAGTCCACCGTAATTAAGTAGATTGAAACAAAGATTTCAGATCTAGAAGCAGAGTTGATAATATTTCAGTTCCACATTTCTTTCTTTATATATTGTTACTAACCATTTTGCAGGATCATTCATTCCTGACCTAGTAACAATGGCTCCCAAGAAAGATAAAGGCAAAGCGAAAGCATTTGAGCTCAGTTCTTATGCTCAGAAAGCTAGCACACTAGTACCCACTCCAGCTCAGTCATCAACCCCAGTCAAGGTTGAAGATAAACAAATAACCCATACACAGAAATCTACCCAGTCATTTCTAGGTAGAAACCTCACTATTTAGTGACTTTGAACCCTCAGAAACAGCAAACCGGTGTTCATGCAGGTGTAGCAGGTACATCGTCTTCACAGATAGCAATCAATAACAAGTTTCAGCCCCTTGTTGCTAAACCAAAACCAGTAACTCCAGAACCTAAACAGTTACCATCTCCTACATACATATACAAGAACGTCTTTGACCAGATACTTGTAACAGAACCAACACATTTCAAACAGAACCCAAACATCACCCCAGATGAGTTTGCTAGGGCATTTCTCCATCCCCACTCAAACTACATCCCAGATAACACATACAAAACACAGAGTTACTATAACACCTCGATCCGTCTCGAGACCGGAAGTTCTATCAATCAATCTAATCGCAACCCAATTGCAAACCCGAGCATAAAATTTTAGGGAAAGGCGGACCGAGTCTCCCCTGTTTCTAGGCAAAAAGCAAACCTGCGACAACATATAAGTGGACCAATACAGTGTCCAACCGTACAAACACCTCAAGGCCATCCGAGCCTTGTTTCTCAACAACTAAACACAACAATTATATATACATTTCCAGTTTAAAAACTAACCTATCTCTTCTCATCTTTGACAAGTACATTCAAGCTCGACAATTAAACCATACTAACCTATTGCATAAGTTAGACTATCAAACCATTCTAACTCTTTTCCTTTGGACATTACAAACATGTATTGAAGTTAAACTATACCAACTGAATACATAAGCTAGCTTTTCGAATCACTTCAATAACCTAATAAAACTTAGATTATATTCTTTTTATCACTAAATACAAACAACACATGAAACATACATCTTTGCATCTTTGACAACTCAAGCCACTTAGCACGCAAGACAACTCCTCAAGCACGAACTTTCACGTAATCACGAACTTTCCAGCTAACATGGCATTTCCTGAAATGTGGTGGTGAGGAGTGAGTATACACAACACGTATACTCAGTGAGTGTGATAACCCGAACCTGGCATGCATTTAATAGCATTTGACTGCATTTAATTTAAATGTTTAATTAGTTAAATCAACCAATTTGCACTATTTTAATATTTCTCTTGGAAGCATTTAGTAATTGTATATTGAATAATTAAAAGATTATTATCTATTTCTATTAATTATAGTAATTGAATTTATTCTCTTGTATTTAATTAAGTGACATCTTAAATGTTAGCATTGGATTTGTGTTTATTTTTAGTTAAACATTTATTTGTAGTTTATTTTCATAATTCTTTAGAAGTAATTAGAATAATACTTGAGCTAATTATTTTAACGGAATATCAACTACTTTTCATATTGATGTCAATCGGTTTTATTTTTCTTGCACTTAAATGCTCGGATTTCAATTAAATGAAAAGTAGCTCCAAGCCAGAGTAAATTTTGAACTATGTTGCTTTTCGGAAATTATATTTTCTTAAATTCTTTGAGATTTAATTGTTATTCTTTTATTGTCGCAAAATGCATAGCATATCGAGAGCAATAGTTAGGAAACGATTTCCAGTCCTCAGCAAATAGTGAAAACTAGTGTTTAGTGTTTTAATTTTATTAGTTTAGTTGTTATTAACTTGAATTTGATTTGTGATAGTTGTTTTAGCTTTAAAATGCATAAAATAAGCTAGTTTGACCAACTTAAGTGAGCATTGACCAAGCTTTGACCAAGTTGGTTTGTAGTGTCATCTTTATAAGCTTAAGTTGGCACATAATAAAAAAAGAAAGAGCTGAAATCAGTAAGCATAGGGCCGAAAATAGAAGAGAGAAAAAAAAATTTCAACTTCAAATCTTCGATTCTTCGCGTGGCTTGCACGGGGTGGTTTCCGAGGCATCCTACGAGGTTTTCCTAGCGTCTAGGAGCGTCTAAGGTGAGAGTTTCATATTTATTTGCGCATTTCAATATTTTGTGTATTAACTTTGATTTTTGGAATTTATTTGTATATTGTTATTTTAATCGTTTTGAAGCTTAAAGAATGTTCTCTAGCAATCGTAGAACATGTATTTATAGTTTTTTAACATTTTCTGCTGTTGAATATCGAAATTGAAATATAGATTGTTAATTGAATAGTAATTTGTGAATAGTAAACACTTGAAATGATAAAGTTGCGTTGTTATGTTCTCTGTTGATGTGGAAAGGTGCTAGGTATGCTAGATTGCCTAAATGCATGATTTGTTTGGGTTGCGTAGTGGAAAAATACGAAGAAATGTCTTGCTGAAAGTCGGGGTCGTTTAGGTCGAGTTTAGCGTTTCTTCGACTTGCGTGATGGCATTGTCTCGGTAGGCCATGGTAGCACTTTTGGTGTGGTTATGGCATTGGTTGGGTGTTTGGTTGGTATAGTTGTAGTTCAAACGAGCAAAGGGAAAAATCGGGGCTTTGCGTGAATTCTAGGGTTAAGTAGGGTTTCGGGGTCTTTAGACGTGCCTTATGGTGACCTAGGAGGATTGGTGAAGTCGGTTTCCAGAACTCGTGGCTCGTTTGAAAGTAGTAGCGTTTTGAAAGTTGGGGTCATTTTGTGATTTTGTGTGCTTTCATAGTATAATGCCTATAGAATGCTTATAATGCCTATAGAATACTTGTTATTGCTTGATAATGTTAGTTGGTGTTGTTCTTGTTACGTATTTGATTGTTAATGCTTGATATCTCGATTATCTCCTCTATTTTGTATTGTTGTGCTATCGCTCGTTATCGCCTTGTGTCGTGTCTTGCATTGCATAGTGTCAAAGCAGTGTGATGGGCCTCTTTGGGTAGCCTCGGGTTGCCAGTGTTGGTTGCCCTAGCTCCGTGTCCTACTCCCTTTCTCGCTTGGGTTGCCTCCCAGGGAGATTTGGGTCGTAGAATTGATGGATACTTTCAGGGTATTCCAAACTGAAGTTATAAGGTGGTTGCGCGCTTATTATCATCGTTGTCAACATCAAGCTCGAGATTGATGTATCGCTCGTGAAATGGTACATTGCTCGTAAGAGTGAACCATAGCCTTCAGAGTGTGGTATAGCTTTGAATGGTTATGTTAATGCTTTCAGTAATTGCTTATTGTATTGATTGTTTGTCTTAATTGATTATTTATCAATTATATTGCTTAACTGTCTTATTTGCATTGCACGACTTTCTTTCTCTCCAATTTGATATCTGTCTCGCCCTCACTGAGTATACGTGTTGTGTATACTCACTCCTCACCACCATATTTCAAGAAATGTCATGTTAGCTGGAAGTTCGTGATTTCGTGAAAGCTCGAGCTTGAAGAGTTGTCTTGCGTGCCTATGTGGCTTGAGTTGTCGAAGTTGTAAAGATGTATGCTTTTATGTATTGTATGTATTTATTGTTAAAAGAAATGTAATCTAAATTAGCTAAACAGTTGAGGTAGATTGATAAGTTAGTTATGTATTCAGTAATATAGTTTAACTTTGATGCATGTTTGTAACGTCCAAAGGAAAAGAGTTAGAATGGCATGATAGTTTATTTTGTGCAGTAACTTGGTATGGTTTAATTGTCTAGTTTGAATATACTTGCCAAAAAGGAAAAGAGATGGGTTAGCTTTTAAATTGGAAATGTATGTATACTTGCTGAGTTTAATTGTTGAGAACCGAGGCTCGGATGGCCTTGAAGTGGTTGAATGTTTGGACATGGTATTGGTCCACTTATATGATGTCGTAGGTTTGTATTTTGCCTAGAAACAGGGGAGACTCCGTCCGTTTTTCCCTAAAATTTTGCCTGGGTTTGGAATTGGGTTTTGAATAGATTGATTGATAGAACTCCCGGTCTCAAGAGGGATCGGGGTATTACAGGTGGTATCAGAGCTTGTCTAGCTCATAAGCCGGGGCAGGGTCCTCGGTCTAGTGGGTAGTGATCCTTGAATGTGTGCTTGTTAAATGTGTCTTGAAAGTGTATGCTTGTATGTGAGATTGTGTGTCTTGACCAGAATGTGTGCTCCTATGTGATATCGTTATGTGTTATGTGTTAATTGTGTGCTTAAGTGAAGTGAAGTGTTTAGTTTGGTATTGACTTGACCTATCGAATTGGCATTGTGAATCGAATTGATCTCGTGAATTGTTATTTGCTTGAAGTATTGTTTGTAATGTGTGTATTGGAATGTCTTGAATTGGTTGTGCCGTGATTTGAATTGATTATGTTATGCTTGACTTGATTGTCATGCTTGAGTGACTTTGTTGAATAAACTGTTTTGTAAACTTGCTTGCATAATAGTTTAAGGCATGTGTATAAATGTGATATATTGTCATTCATTACATGCCCTATTGAAATGGTAAGAAAGACTTCTTCCTCCCCTGAAGAGAAGTGATTAGCAGCAAGCCCTCCAAGATATGTGGATTGACAGGAATGAGCAGTATTTGACTAGGCCTTTATTTGGGAGTTGACATTTATAGCTGGAGTTTGTTATTGGGGTTCCTTGAAGGTTATCTTCTAGGCTTTGTGTAAATGACTTCCTTTGGAGCTCTACATGATTATTCTTTGGAGTATTTTCTAGATGTCTTCTTGATTGGGCATTAATCGGGTATTTCTATATTGACATTCGTGGGAGACTTGGTTGGGATTTTAATCAACCTTTGGTGTTCTTTCTGCATTCTTATGGGGAACTTTGATTTGAGTCTACTTACAATGATCAGTTTTGTGTGAGGCGTACTACTTTGGTATTCCTTGTGGACATTTCTCAGTGGACTTGGCAATCAGAATTTTATCGGACTTACTGCATAATATTGTCTACAATATCTTTGCTCTAGTCTTTCTTGATATTTTATCGGCAATCGTGATTGGAATTCTTCAACAGTATATGGTGTACCTGCACGACATTCCCTCTGGTATTTTACCCAATATTCGGTAGCAGTATTATTTTGGGAATCTACTTGGTTATTCAGCTTGGTGTTCATTCATGGACTTTTGATAATTATATATATGTTGACGTACATTATGGATTCCCTATTCAGATGCTTCTTGAGCTATATATTTTGAAAGATTTCCTTGAAACCTCTGTAATTTGATTGACTGGATTTCTTGTTTGGAGTCTTCCTGAGCAGTACTTGGGATTCTTGTTTAAGACTCTGATTCAGATTGTTTATTGGATCCTTGGTGGCCATTTATTTAGCATTTACTTATTGGGCAAACTTGGCTACATTCTTACCGGAGCATTGTTCGGGTATTTTTCTTGGCATTTCCTTAGTTGGTTTGGTAATTGGGATTCCTATCGAACTTATTGTATAGCACTACTACGGTATGCTGTGGAATACTTTAGGCTTCCTTGGTGGTAAGTTGTATAAAGTTTGCACTCGACAAATGGCGATAAGGTCTTGGAGCTTGGTCTTATATGTGCTGCATCTACTTTGGCCATCCTTTGACTTCCTTATTTGATACTTGTTGGACTTTTATAGAGGATTCGTATATAGAATATTCCATCGGTATTCTTCTTGTTAATAATATGTGGAATTGGTAATATCTACAGTATCTTTGCTTTAGTCTTTATTGGCATCTTCTCGGCACTCTTAGCGGGGAATTCTTTTATGATATTCTTGACCAGCGGAATTCTTATTTGGATTTCAAGATGGTATTTTCAATTAAGCTTTTATTTGGCCTTATTATTTTGGAGTTTTCAGTCAGTACTATTGGGGTTTCTTAGTAAGGTATTCTTCGAGCATTCTTAATCAGTGTCTTGTTCAGCAACCAATGAAGAGTGGTCAGAGTTGGATTTCAGTGGATGCAGAGTTCTATTGGAAGAAGAATTGCGAGGATGCAATTGTTTTAAGGGGGGAAAGATGTGATAACCCGAACTTGGCATGCTTTTAATAGCATTTGACTGCATTTAATTTAAATGTTTAATTAGTTAAATCAACCAATTTGTACTATTTTAATATTTCTCTTGGAAGCATTTAGTAATTGTATATTGAATAATTAAAAGATTATTATCTATTTCTATTAATTATAGTAATTGAATTTATTCTCTTGTATTTAATTAAGTGACATCTTAAATGTTAAGATTGGATTTTTGTTTATTTTTAGTTAAACATATTTTTTTATGTTTATTTTCATATTTCTTTAGAAGTAATTAGAATAATACTCGAGCTAATTATTTTAACGGAATATCAACTACTTTTCATATTGATGTCAATCGGTTTTATTTTTCTTGCACTTAAATGCTCAGTTTTCAATTAAATGAAAAGTAGCTCCGAGCTGGAGTAAATTTTGAACTATGTTGTTTTCCGGAAATTATATTTTCTTGAATTCTTTGAGATTTAATTGTTATTCTTCTATTGACGCAAAGTGCATAGCATATCGAGGGCGATAGTTAGGAAACGATTTCCAGTCCTCAGCAAATAGTGAAAACTAGTGTTTAGTATTTTAATTTTAGTAGTTTAGTTGTTATTAACTTGAATTTGATTTGTGATAGTTGTTTTAGCTTTAAAATGCATAAAATAAGCTAGTTTGACCAACATAAGTGAGCATTGACCAAGCTTTGACCAAGTTGACTTGTATTGTCATCTTTATAAGCTTAAGTTAGCACAAAATAAAAAAAAGAAAGAGCTGAAATCAGTGAGCATAGGGCCGAAAATAGAAGAGAGAAAAAAAAAGAAATTTCAACTTCAAATCTTCGATTCTTCGCGTGAGCTTGCACGGGGTGGTTTCCGAGGCATCCTACGAGGTTTTCCTAGCGTCTAGGAGCGTCTAAGGTGAGGGTTTCATGTTTATTTGCGCATTTGAATATTTTGTGTATTAACTTTGATTTTTGAGATTTATCCGTATATTGTTATTTTAATCATTTTGAGGCTTAAAGAATGTTCCTTAGCAATCGTAGAACATGTATTTATAGTTTTTTAACATTTTCTGCCGTTGAATATTGAAATTGAAATATAAATTGTTTGATGAATAGTAAATTATGAATAGTAAACCCTTGAAACGATGAAGTTGTGTTGTTATGTTTTCTGTTGATGTGGAAAGGTGCTAGGTATGCTAGATTGCCTAAATTCATGATTTGTTTTGGTTGCGTAGTGGAAAAATATGAAGAAATGTCTTGGTGAAAGTTGGGGTCGTTTAGGTCAAGTTTAGCCTTTCTTCGCTTTACGTGATGGCATTGTCTCAGTAGGCCATGGAAGCACTTTTGGTGTGGTTATGATGTTGGTTGGGTGTTTGGTTAGTATAGTTGTAGTTCAAATGAGCAAAGGGGAAAATTGGGTCTTTGCGTGAATTCTAGGATTAAGTAGGGTTTCGAGGTCTTTAGACGTTGCTTATGGTGACCTAGGAGGATTGGTGAAGTCGGTTTCCAAAACTCGTGGCTCGTTTGAATGTAGTAGCGTTTTGTAAGTTGAGGTCATTTTGTGATTTTGTGTGTTTTCATAGTATAATGCCTATAGAATGCTTATAATGCCTACAGAATACTTGTTATTGCTTGATAATGTTAGTTGGTGTTGTTCTTGTTACGTATTTGATTGTTAATGCTTGATATCTCGTTTATCTCCTCTATTTTGTATTGTTATGCTATCGCTCGTTATCGCCTTGTGCCGTGTCTTGCATTGCATAGCGTCAGGGCGGTGTGATGGGCCTTTCTGGGTAGCCTCGGGTTGCCAGTGTTGGTTGCCCTAGCTCTGTGTCCTATTCCCTTTCTTGCTTGGGTTGCCTCCCAGGAAGATTTGGGTCGTAGAATTGATGGATACTTACAGGCTATTCCAAACTGAAGTTATAAGGTGGTTGCACGCTTATTATCATCGTTGTCAACATCAAGCTCGAGATTGATGTATCGCTCGTCAAATGGGACATTGCTCGTATGAGTGAACCATAGCCTTCAGAGTGTGGTATAGCTTTGAATTGTTGTGTTAATGCTTTCAGTAATTGCTTATTGTATTGATTGTTTGTCTTCATTGCTTATTTATCAATTA
The DNA here is from genome assembly GCA_037974665.1 of Ehretia macrophylla. NCBI lineage: Eukaryota > Viridiplantae > Streptophyta > Magnoliopsida > Boraginales > Ehretiaceae > Ehretia > Ehretia macrophylla. The sequence goes on from CM075766.1 coordinate 31,630,715, forward strand.
TATTGCTTAACTGTCTTATTTGCATTGCACGACTTTCTTTCTCTCCAATTCGATATCTGTCTCGCCCTCACTGAGTATATGTGTTGTGTATACTCACTCCTCACCACCACATTTCAGGAATTGTCATGTTAGCTGGAAAGTTCGTGATTACGTGAAAGCTCGAGCTTGAAGAGTTGTCTTGCGTGCCTATGTGGCTTGAGTTGTCGAAGTTGTAAAGATGTATGCTTTTATGTGTTGTATGTATTTATTGTTAAAAGAAATGTAATCTAAATTAGCTAAATAGTTGAGGTAGATTGATAAGTTAGTTATGTATTCAGTAATATAGTTTAACTTCGATGCATGTTTGTAATGTCCAAAGGAAAAGAGTTAGAATGGCATGATAGTTTATTTTATGCAGTAACTTGGTATGGTTTAATTGTCTAGTTTTAATGTACTTGACAAAAATGAAAAGAGATGGGTTAGCTTTTAAATTGGAAATGTATGTATACTTGCTGAGTTTAATTGTTGAGAACTGAGGCTCGGATGTCCTTGAGGTGGTTGAATGTTTGGACATGGTATTGGTCCACTTATATGTTGTCGCATGTTTGTATTTTGCCTAGAAACAGGGGAGACTCTGTCTGTTTTTCCCTAAAATTTTGCCTGGGTTTGGAATTGGGTTGTGAATAGATTGTTTGATAGAACTCCTGGTCTCGAGAGGGATCGGGGTGTTACAGTGAGGGCGAGACATATATCGAAGTGGAGAGAAAGAAGGTAGTGCAATGCAAATAAGGCAGATAAGCAATATAACTGACAAGTAAGCAACCAAAATAAACAATCAATACAATAAGCAATTAATAAAAACATTAACACAACCATTCAAAGCTATACCACACTCTGAAGGCTATGGTTCACTCATACGAGCAATGTACCAATCACGATTTCGATGACTTTAACGATGACGCGCCGGCTCACCCACCTTATATCTTCTGTTTAGAGTACTCCAGACATACTCTGTCAATTCTATCACCTAAAACTCCTTGGGCGGCAACCCAAGCGAGAAAGGGAATAGGACACGGAGCTAGAGCAACCAACACTGGCAACCTAAGGCTACCTAGAGAGGCCCATCACTCACGCGCCTGACACTTATGCAATGCAATACGAGATATATAACGATAATCGAGCAAGGCACTAAAGTGCAGGTTAGTAACAACATGCGATACAATAAGCATTTACAATCTATAAAGTAACAAGAACAACACCAACAAGCATTATCAACAATTGATATACAATTCAATCATAACCAACTTTAACAAGCATAACAAGCAATATTAATTATTCTATAGGCATTACACTATGAAAACAAACAAAATCACATAATGACCCCAACTTTCAAAATGCTACTACTTTCAAACGAGCCACGAGTTTTGGAAACCGACTTTACCAATCCTCCTAGGTCACCATAAGGCACGACTATAGACCGCGAAACCCTACTTTACCCTAGAATTCCCGCAAAGCCCCGATTTCTCCTTTTGTTCGTTTGAACTACCGCTACCCTAACCAAACACCCAACCAACGCCATAACCACACCAAAAGTGCTTCCATGGCCTCCCGAGACAATCCCATCACGCAAATCGAGGAAATGCTAATCTCGACCTAAACGACCCCAACTTGTACCAAGGCATTTTTCTCCGTTTTTCCATTACGCAACCCAAACAAATCATGCATTTAGGCATTCTAGCATATCTAGCATCTTTTCATCAACAGAACGCATAACGGAGCAACTTCATCGAAACAGGGGTTTACTATTCACAATTTACTATTCAATTATCCATTTAAATTTCAATTTCGATATTCAACCGCAAAAAATGTTAAAAAGCTATAAATACATGTTCTACAATTGCTAGGGAACATTCTTCAAGCATTAAAACGAATTAAATAACAATCTACGGCTAAAACCCAAAAATTAAAGTTTATATAGAACATTTTCAAATGCGCAAATAAGGATGAAACTCTCACCTTAGACGCTCCTAGACGCTAGGAAAACCACGCTGGAAGCCTCAGAAACTACCCCATGCAAGCTCACGTGAAGAATTGAAGATTTGGATGTTGAAATGGTTTTTTTTTCCCTTTGGAGTTTCGGCCACCTCCTCTCTGTTTTTTCAGCTTTTGAATTTTAATTTTGCAATGTAATTTGCTTAAATAAAAGATGATAACAAGTCCTCAAGTCAAAGCCTTTGTCACACTACTTAACCATTGGTCTAATAGGCTTCTTTTAGGCATTTTAAACCTTAAACAACTAACACAATTTTAATTCTAGCTAACAACAACTAAACCACTAAAATTAAAACACTAAATACTAGTTTTCACTATTTGCTGAGGACTAGAAATCATTTCCTAACTATCGCTCTCGATATGCTATGCACTTTGCGACAATAAAATAATAACAATTAAATCTCAAAGAATTTAAGAAAATATAATTTTTGAAAAGTAACATAGTTCAAAATTTACTTCGGCTCGGAGCTACTTTTCATTTAATTGAAAATCGAGCTTTAAGGTGCAAGAAAAATAAAACCGATTAACATAAATATGAAAGTAGTTGATATTCCGTTAAAATAATTAACTCAAGTATTATTTAATTACTTCTAAAAGAAATATGAAAATAATGCTAGAAATGAATGTTTAGCTAAAAAAATAAACACAAAATTCAATGCTAACATTTAAGATGACACTTAATTAAATGCAATTAAATGCCATTAAATGCATGCCGGGCTCGGGTTATCACAGTTACTATGAGGCTATTCTCATAGCAACAGACTCCATAGAGTTTGTCCCAGATGACAGTGACAAACAACCAGGCCAATATAGCCATGTCAAGGCTAAGCTACAAACTGTGCTCACACTTGATCAATGGTCACAACTGTGATAACCCGAACCCGGCATGCATTTAATGGCATTTGACTGCATTTAATTAAATGTTTAATTAGTAAAATCAACCAATTTGCACTATTTTGGTATTTCTTTTGGAAACATTTAATAATTTTTATATTGATTAATTAAAAGATTATCACCTATTTTTATTATTTATAGAAATTGGATTTACTTTCTTGTATTTAATTAAGTGTCATCTTAAATGTTAGTGTTTAGTTGCATTTGATTACGTGTTTATATTAACTTGCTCGTTTATATCTTAGCATTAACTTCATAATTCTTTAAAATATTCTAGAAGTAGTAAAATTAATTATTTTTAAATGAATATTGATTATTTTGATTGTTTTGATTATTTTAATAATCTGTTTTAATTGTCTTGCATTAAAATTACTTAGTTTTTAAATAAATGAGCAAAGTAACTCCGAGCCGGAGTGAATTTTAAACTATTCTACTTTTCAAAAAAATTAAAGTTTTCTATTATTGCTCATCTCTTTTTTAGCGATCGTTTATTGACCGTTTGATCGTAGTATTTCGAAAATGAGAGTTAGAGAAATATTCTTCAGACTTAGTGAAAAGTGTTTTTAGCTTAATTTAACTAGTTTAGTTGTTTTTCATTTAATTGCATTGTTTTAACTTGAATTAAATTAAATCGCATCAAAATAAGTTTATTTCACCATTTTTAACTTAAGCTTGATTTTACAAATAACCAAAATGCCCTTTGTCACCTTTAAATAATAAAACAAGGCAAAAATCAAGAAAAACAAATTGCAAAATGCCCATTATGTCCTTCCCATGGCCGAATGCTCCAAGGAGGAAAAAAAATATTTTTTCTTGCATTTTCTTCTACAATCGTGCGTGGAATTGCTCGGGGGTCGTGGCTCGGGTCCTTGCGGGTCTTGGTCTTCAATCTCTGTGAGGGTTTTCACGCTTTTGTGCATTTAAATTCGAATTTGATTTTTGTTTCAAATTTTTAGATTTGATATATAATGTGTTATAATGCTTGTAATTTCTTGATATAGCTTCCTTTGAGTTCGTAGAGCATTGTTTGATAGTTATTTAGCAATTTTTACAGTTGAAATTGCGTATTTGAAATTGGGGAAGAATGATAAATAGTGATTTTAAATAGTAAAACCCTAGAATTTTGGATTTTGATCCGAATTGCGATTGCTTGATTTGGATAGGTGCCATTAGTGCAATAAAAATGGACCGACTTTTGTTAAAATTGGAAATTAGACAATGAAATGTAAAGGGGTTGTTTGACCAAAAGTTGACCATGCTCGAATTGAGTTGGGGGTTTTGCTATTGAGGGCATGGAAGCACTTTTGGCGCTGTTGTAGCATTGATTGACCGACCGGTTAGTATAGTTGTAGTTCAAACGCAGTAGGTGGACTTTCGGGCTCCGGGTGAGAAAATGAAGTTTAGTGACATAGAAACGTGCCTTGTAGTGCCTAAGTGAATGTAGTGAAATCGGTTTCCTAATCCTGTAGCTTGTTTGCTCGTAATTGCCTTTGGAAGTTAGGGATTAAATAGTGATATTTGTCATTTTCGTGTTTGAACTGCCATTACCTGTTTGACTGATGTTATTGTTAGTATTAGTGATAATCATGCCTAAAAAGTTAATTGATTGCTATTATTAATTGTAAATGCTTGTTATCTCGTTTATCGCCACTAATCTGTACTTTCGTGTTATTGCTCGTTTATTGTTTTTATCTCGTATTGCATTGTATAAGTGTCAGGCGCGTGAGTGATGGTCCTCTCTGGGTAGTCTCGGGCTGCTAGGGTTGGTTGCTCTAGCTCCGTGTCCTATTCCCATTCTTGCTTGGGTTGCCTCCTAGGTAGATTTGGGTTCTACAATTGATTGGATACTTCTGTGGTAGTCCAAACTGAAGTTATAAGGTGGTTGTGCGCTTATTGTCATCGTTGTCAATATCAGGCTCGAGATTGATGTAATGCTTGTGGAATCGAATCGAATGGTATATTGCTCGTATGAGTGAACCATAGCCTTCAGAGTGTGGTATAGCTTTGAATGGTTGTGTTAATGCTTTCTTTAATTGTTTATTGTTTTGTCATGTATATTGAATGCTTTCTTATTGATTATATTGCTTAACTGTACCTATTTGCATTGCACGAACTTCTTTCTCTCCACCTCGATATATGTCTCGCCCTCACTGAGTATACGTGTTGTGTATACTCACTCCTCACCACCACATTTCAGGAAATGTCATGTTAGCTGGAAAGTTCGTGATTACGTGAAAGTTCGTGCTTGAAGAGTTGTCTTGCGTGCTATGTGGCTTGAGTTGTCAAAGATGCAAAGATGTATGTTTCATGTGTGGTATGTATTTAATGTTACAAGGAATGTAATTTAAATTTAACTAGGTAATTGAGGTAGAATGATAAGTTAGTTTATTTATTCAGTTTGTATAGTTTAACTTCAATGCATGTTTGTAATGTCCAAAGGAAAAGAGTTAGAATGGTATGATAGTCTATTTCATGCAATAGGTTAGTATGGTTTAATTGTCAATCTTGAATGTACTTGTCAAGATGAGAAGAGATAGGTTAGCTTTTAAACTGGAAATGTATATATACTTGTTGTGTTTAATTGTTGAGAACCGAGGCTCGGATGGCCTTTAGGTGGTTGAATGGTTGGACACGGTGCTAGTCCACTTATATGCTATTGCAGGTTTTGTATTTTGCCTAGAAACAGGGGAGACTCCGTCCGTCTTTCCCTAAAATTTTGCCCGGGTTTGGAATTGGGTTGTGATTAGATTGATTGATAGAACTTCTGGTCTCGAGAGGGATCGGGGTGTTACAGGTGGTATCAGAGCTTGTTTAGCTCATAAGCCGGGACAGGGTCCTCGGTCCGGTGGGTAGTGATCCGTGAATGTGTGCTTGTTAAGTGTGTCTTGAAAGTGTGTGCTTGTATGTGAGATTGTGTGTTTTGACTTGAATGTATGCACCTATGTGATATTGTTATGTGTTATGTGTTAAATGTTTCTCAAGTAAAGTGAAATGTCTAGTTGTGCATTGAATTGACCTATCAAATTGGTATTGTGAATCGAATTGATCTCGTGAATTGTTATTTGCTTAAAGTATTGCTTGTAATGTGTGTCTTGGAATATCTTGAATTGGTTATGCCATGATTTGAATTGATTATGTTGTGCTTGACTTAATTGTCGTGCTTGAGTGGCTTTGTTGAATAAACTGTTTATAAACTCTTTTGTAAACTTGATTGCATAATAGTTTAAGGCATGTGTATAAATGTGATATCTTGGCATTCATACATGTCTCGTGGAAATGGTAAGTAAGTCTTCTCCCTCCCCTGAAGAAAGTGGTTCACAGCTGGCCTTTCAAAGTGTATGAATTGGCAGGAAATGAATGGCATTTAATTAGCCTTTATTTGGAAGTTGGTGTTTGCCTTTGGAGCTCGGTTATTGGCGAATCTCTAGGGTCCTCCTCTGTGCTTAACAGTTGTGAAAGAGTAGTTTTCTTTTGAGATTCTATTTCGCTGTTCTTTGGAGCATTCTTGGTTTTCTTATTGGTCATTCTGCTAGTATTTTTCTTATTGGCATTTATTAGAAGATCCTACACTTGGAATTCTGCTTGGACTTATTATCTTGTATTGTCTACGGCTTCTCCTTTGGCCTTTCCACTCAAGGAAAATCTATACTTGCTGTTTTACCAAGATGTTGTAGTAGGGACTCGGTGATTTGAGGATTTCATTTAGAGATTGGCCTTTGGTATTCTTCTCTATATACTTTTACAGAACTTTCAGCAAGGTCTAGTTACGGCAATCAGCACTGCATGAGGTGCATCTGCTTTGGCTATCTTTGAATTTTCTTGTTTGGTACTCGTTAGACTTCTATTGGAGATTCGTAAATAGGGTATACCTTCGGCATTCTTCTTGCCATTAATATGTGGTATTGGTATCATCTACATTATCTTTGCTTCAGTCTTTAGTTGGTATTTTCTCGGCATTCTTGGTTGGGATTTCTATTCGGGTTTCCCTACGAGCATCCTTATTCACTGTCTTGCTCAGCAACCAATGAAGAGTGATCAGAGTTGGATTTCAGATGATGTTCAGTTCTATCAGAAGGAGAATTGCGAGAACACAATTTTTTTAAGGGGGAAAGGATGTGATAACCCGAACCTGGCATGCATTTAATGGCATTTGACTGCATTTAATTAAATGTTTAATTAGTTAAATCAACCAATTTGCACTATTTTGGTATTTCTTTTGGAAACATTTAATAATTTTTATATTGATTAATTAAAAGATTATCACCTATTTTTATTATTTATAGAAATTGGATTTACTTTCTTCTATTTAATTAAGTGTCATCTTAAATGTTAGTGTTTAGTTGCATTTGATTACGTGTTTATATTAACTTACTTGTTTGTATCTTAGCATTAACTTCATAATTCTTTAAAATATTCCACAAGTAGTTAAATTAATTATTTTTAAATGAATATTGATTGTTTTGATTATTTTAATAATCGGTTTTAATTGTCTTGCATTAAAATTACTCGGTTTTCAAATAATGAGAAAAGTAACTCCGAGCCGGAGTGAATTTTAAACTATTCTACTTTTCAAAAAAATTAAAGTTTTATATTATTGATCATCACTTTATTAGCGATCATTTATTGACCTTTCGATCGTAGTATTTCGAAAATGAGAGTTAGAGAAATATTTTTTGGACTTAGTGAAAAATATTTTTAGCTTAATTTAGCTAGTTTTAGTTGTTTTCCATCTAATTGCATTGTTTTAACTTGAATTAGATTAAATGGCATCAAAATAAGTTTATTTAACCATTTTTAACTAAAGCTTGATTTTGTAAATGACCAAAATGCCCTTTGTCACCTTTTAAATAATAAAACAAGGCAAAAATTAAATAAAAAAAAATTGCAAAATGCCCATTATGTCCCTCCCATGGCCGAATGCTCCAAGGAGGAAAAATAATAATTTTTCTTGCATTTTCTTCTACAATCTTGCGTGGAATTGCTCGGGGGTCGTGGCTCGGGTCCTTACGGGTCTTGGTCTTCAATCTCTGTGAGGGTTTTCACGCTTTTGTGCATTTAAATTCGAATTTGATTTTTGTTTCAAATATTTAGATTTGATATATAATGTGTTATAATGCCTGTAATTGCTTGATATAGCTTCCTTTGAGTTCGTAGAGCATTGTTTGATAGTTAATTAGCAATTTTTACGGTTGAAATTGCGTATTTGAAATTGGGGAAGAACAATGAATAGTGATTTTGAATTGTAAAACCCTAGAATTTCAGATTTTGATCCGAATTGCGATTGCTTGATTTGGATAGATGCCATTAGTGATAGAAAGATAAAATGTGCAATAAAAACAAACCGGCCTTTGTTAAAGTTAGAAATTAGACAATGAAACGAAAATGGGCCGTTTGACCAAAAGTTGACCGTGCTCGAATTGAGTTGGGGGTTTTGCTATTGAGGGCATGGAAGCACTTTTGGTGCTGTTGTGGCGTTGATTGAGCGACCGGTTAGTATAGTTGTAGTTCAAACGCAGTAGGTGGACTTTCGGGCCTCGGGTGAGAAAGTGAAGTTTAGCGACATAGAAACGTGCCTTGTAGTGCTTAAGTGAATGTAGTGAAATCGGTTTCCTAATTCTGTAGCTTGTTTGCTCGTAATTGCTTTTGGAAGTTAGAGATTGAATAGTGATATTTGTCATTTTCGTGTTTGAACTACCATTACCTGTTTGATTGAAGTTATTGTTTGTATTAATGATAATCATGCTTGAAAAGTTAATTGATTGCTATTATTGATTGTAAAGGCTTGTTATCTCGTTTATCGCCACTAATCTGTACTTTCGTGTTATTGCTCGTTTATTGTTTGTATCTCGTATTACATTGCAAAAGTGTCAGGCGCGTGAGTGATGGGCCTCTCTGGGCAGTCTCGGGCTGCCAGGGTTGGTTGCTCTAGCTCTGTGTCCTATTCCCATTCTCGCTTGGGTTGCCTTCCAGGGAGATTTGGGTCATAGAATTGATTGGATACTTCCGGGGTATTCCAAATTGAAGTTATAAGGTGGTTGTGCGCTTATTGTCATCGTTGTCAACATCAAGCTCGAGATTGATGTAATGCTCGTGGAATCGAATCATCAAGCTCAAGATTGATGTAATGGTCGTGGAATCGAATCGAATGGTACATTGCTCGTATGAGTGAACTAGAGCCTTCAGAGTGTGGTATAGCTTTGAATGGTTGTGTTAATGCTTTCTTTAATTGTTTATTGTATTGTCGTGTATATTGAATGCTTTCATATTGATTATATTGCTTAACTACACCTATTTGCATTGCACAACCTTGTTTCTCTCCACCTCGATATCTGTCTCGCCCTCACTGAGTATACGTGTTGTGTATACTCACTCATCACCACCACATTTCAGGAAATGCCATGTTAGCTGAAAAAGTTTGTGATCACGTGAAAGTTCGTGCTTGAAGAGTTGTCTTGCATGCTATGTGGCTTGAGTGGTCAAAGATGCAAAGTTCATGTGTTGTATGTATTTATTTTTTAAAAGGAATGTAATTTAAATTCAACTAGGTAATTGAGGTAGAATGAAAAGCTAGTTATGTATTCAGATAGAATAGTTTAACTTCAGTGCATGTATTCAGTTAGTATAGTTTAACTTCAGTGCATGTTTGTAATGTCCAAAGGAAAAGAGTTAGAATGGTATGATTGTAATACCTGAGCCCGGAATGTGGAATTTTCTTGTTTATTATTTTGAAAATTATATTTTCTTAAATTCTTTGAAATGAAATTGTTACTTCTTTATTGTCGCAAAGTGCATTGCATTTCGAGAGCGATAGTTAGAGAGTGTTTTCTAGTCCTCAGTAAATAGTGAAAACTAGTATTTTGGTGTCTTAAATTTTATATTTTATTTGTTGTTAGCTAGAATTAAATTGGTGATGGTTGTTATAGCTTTAAAATGCATAAAAATAGGCAAATTGACCAACTTAAGTTAGTTTGACCAGGGGGCTTGACCTTTGACCAAAGCTTGTCATCTTTTAATAGTTATAACATAGCAAAATAATAAAAAAAACAAGCACAAAATAGAAAACTGCTGGCCGAAACTTGTGAGGAAAAAAAAAACATTTCAACCTTCCAAGCTTCAAATCTTCGCGTGAGCTTGTGCGGGGTTGTTTTCGAGGCATCTAGCGTGGTTTTCCTAGAAACTAGGAGTGTCTAAGGTGAGGAAAGCACGTTATTTGCGCATTTGAATATCATGTATATCAACTTTATGATTTTTGGGTTTTATCCATAGTTTGTTTTTTAATCATTTTGATGCTTAAAGAATGTTCCTTGACAATTGTAGAACATGTATTTATAGCTTTTTAACATTTTCTGCGGTTGAATATTGAGATTGCAATTTAAATTGTTAGTTGAATAGAAAATTATGAATAGTAAACCCTTGATTCAATGAAGTTGCTCTGTTATGCATTCTGTTAATGGGAAAAGATGCTAGATATGCTAGAATGCCTAAATGCATGATTTGTTTTGATTGTGTAATGGAAAAAATGAGAAAAATGCATTGGTGAAAGTCAGGGTTGTTTAGGTCGAGTTTAGCGTTTCCTCGTTTTGCGTGATGGTATTGTCTCGGGAGGCCATGGAAGCACTTTTGGTGTGGTTATGGCGTTGGTTGGGTGTTTGGTTAGTATAGTTGTAGTTCAAACGAGCAAAGGGGAAAATCGGGGCTTTGCGTGAATTTTAGGGTAAAGTAGGGTTTCGGGGTTTTTAGACGTGTCTTATGGTGACCTAGAGGATTGGTGAAGTTGGTTTCCAAAATTCGTGGCTTGTTTGAAAGTAGTAGCGTTTGGAAAGTCGGGGTCGCTTTGTGATTTTGTATGTTTTCTTGATGTTATGCCTATAGAATGCTTAAATGTTGCTTGATATGCTTGTTAGAGTTGATTTTGATTGGAATGTTTATCAACTGTTGCTATTGCGTGCGAGAGTAACCTACTTTGTTATTCTCCCACGTGTGGCTCTATTGCTTGATTGCTTGATTGCTTGATTGCTTGATTGTTGTATTGTATATTGTACTGCATTCATAGAGTCAGGGGCGGTGTGATGGGCCTCTCTGGGTAGCCTCGGGTTGCTAGTGTTGGTTGTCTTAGCTCCGTGTCCTATTCCCTTTCTCGCTTGGGTTGCTTCCCAGGGAGATTTGGGTCGTAGAATTGATGGATACTTCCGGGGTATTCCAAACTGAAGGTGATTTGGGCCGGCATATCGTCATCGAATTCGTGATTGAAAGTTGCTCGTGGAAAGTGAATCGTATCCTTTGAATGAGTGTTTATAGCATTAATGCTTGTCTTGTTTTATTGTTGGCTTTGTTAGTATCTCTATATGATAATTGAATGAATTGCTTGATTATTTGCATTGCATTCTCCTCTCACCTCCGTCCTTGAGACTAATTGCCCTCGCTGAGCAATAGTTTTTGCTCATTCCTTTCTATACTATATTTTACAGGAGTAGTTGAACCGGATCCTATTGAGGTAATTGAGGAGGAGGAGCAAGTGGAGGTGTTTCCTTGATAGCACTTTCTTTGCTTAGCTGGTGGTTGGTTGCCAGACTTTTGTGCGGGCCATGCTTGATGTGTATAATGCTTGGTTGACGCTTTATTTTGAGGCTTGTAGCCTTGTATGTAGTTTCTATTTTGAGGCCTAAATGGTCTTATGTTGTAAAAGTTTGAAGGATGTAAAGTTGTAAAGTATACTCTTGTGACTAGAAAGAATTGCATACTAATGGTTTAACTGTTTAGTGGCATAAATACTTGTGTAATATGCATGGCATTTTGGGTTGCAAAGTTGTTAATAAGAAGATGTATGTTTTAAAAGAAAGTTGACTTGTTTCAAATGTTTATTATGGAATTCGCAAGTATTATATTGAATGTAGGGTTTCGGATCGTCCACGGTACAGAGGAGACTCCGTCCGTGTGTCGGGTCCGGGCTTGGCCTTTTGCGGGGTCGGGTCGGGGCGTGACAACGATAGTCTATTTTATGCAATAGGTTAGTATGGTTTAATTGTCAAGCTTAAATGTACTTGTCAAGATGAGAAGAGATAGGTTAGCTTTTAAACTGGAAATGTATATATACTTGTTGTGTTTATTTGTTGAGAAACAAGGCTCGGATGGCCTTGAAGTGTTTATATGGTTGGACACGGTGCTGGTCCACTTATATGCTATTGCAGGTTTTGCATTTTGCCTAAAAACAGGGGAGACTCCGTCCGTCTTTCCCTAAAATTTTGCCCGAGTTTGGAATTGGGTTGCGATTAGATTGATTGATAGAACCTCCGGTCTCGAGAGGGATCGGGGTGTTACAACAACCCCCACAGAAGACCAAACAAATCCCAGAAAATTTAGCCCTCAGAGACTATAACTATTATGATTACATTCAGGCATGGTTCAGATGTTTCTATCGCCAGAATGATAAAAATGATATGTCATGGTTTTTCCTTTTTAAGAAAACATTTGCCCTAGAGGTCCCAAATTGGTTTATCCAATGGTGGGCATCATATGGTCCTATAACAGAAATATTACCATAACCAGTTTACGAAGGTTACAAGTACTTCATAGAAAATTGGAAGGCACCAGCACATTTATCCTACCTTCCCCCATTTTTTGTGTTCTACAAAGTTTTCTTTGTAACATAGATTTTCATATCAGAGTTCGCATTCAAACATACATCTTTCGGAAACCAGCAAGTCATACCGACTTTCGGAAAAAATCATTGTGTCATGTGGTGGAAGAAGATGAACAACAGTTCTTGTTCAACTCCAAAGGTCCAAGCATGGCTAAAAACCAATCAGAAACAGAAGAAGGAAATTCAACCAGAACAATAGGAGTTCCTCTCCTTTAAGAATTTCCTCCATACGCAGTTAGCAGTGGCCACCAGTTATGATGAAGTTCAGGCTATCATGCTGCAACTCAATGAAATTGCCCTAGATCAGGCATCCATTTCAACAGATTCCGCCAATAACAATGAAGATGATTGTTATGGCATTTTTACACCATTGTATTTCAGACAATGGAGTTTAGTTGTGTTCTCCGCCAAAAAGACAATACAATTGAGTTTTCTAATGTTCTCATTAAAAACATTGGATAGATGGAGTTTAGTTGTGTTCTCCGCCAAAAACACAATACAGATGAGTTTTTTAATGTTCTCTTTAAAAACATTGGACAGATAGGGTTTTGTTCTTCTAAGTTCCCTACAAAAACTAGGATGCAACGGTTAAACTTCCCTTCTCTGAAGTCATATGATTACTGAAGAATTCCATAAAACTTCAACTAGTCCAGGTCAAACGGCAACTGGTAAAGACATTTCAAGTCCGTTGATGGGTGTGGCTTTCCCAAAAAGCCAAAGAAGATTTAGAAACTTGTTTATCTTCTAGCCTGTATTTTATTTTGTATTTTGCTTAGTCAACTTACCTTTAGCCAACTTACCTTTAACAAACCTATCTCAGCAATCTTGTAAGGTCACGGGATTGAGGAGCAGAAGGCGTAAGACTCTGTTGTTACCCATGTGGCGATTTGATGAGAGATAGTTAGGCTTCGAAGATAGTAAGACTAAGTACGGTGCATATTAGATTATAGGGAAAATAGACTAGTTTATTTATTTTATTTGTATTAGTGGGAAATATACACTACTCAGTGTACTTGTATGTATTCTATCATAAGTCAGTATGATCCAGACATGAAGAAGTTTTCCAACGTCTTCAACATAAAACTAGTTTCAGACTCAGAGATGAAGAAGAAGATGAATCCAGTCAATATTCCATCATCAGACATCATCATCGCAAGATGACAATATTACTTTCGGTCACAGTGAAAGTAATCCAATCAGAAACATAACCATCATGTCACGACAAATTATCTTTCGGTCACAGTAAACACCAGACAAGATCAACATGTCAAGAAAAAACAAGATTCGGCCACAGTAAAAGCCGACACTATCCAGTCACTATTCATGAATAGTAAAATCACTTTTTACTGTTCACTTTTGAAAAGTTACTTTTGACTTTTCATTTTTACATTTCCCTATTGTAATCACATATTTGATGTCCTATATGAAGGTAGAGTCTGCCTCATAACAGAGGATCCAGATATTCTTTCTCTCTTATTTATCTTTTATCCAAATCACTCTTTTACAGTGTACTCTTGTACAACCTCAGTGTAGTACTACTACTTCCAGATTTAATATCAAGTAAGAGACTTTGTCTCCTTTTATCTTCATCTTATTTGTCATTCTTTTACTCAATTGTCTATTATTCATGTTTAATTCTGTTTCCGTCATGCCTAGTCTTATCTAGTCTCCCCTGGGTTGTACCAGGGTATGTTTACTATGTGGACTCCTGAACTCATACCCAATCTGTTCCTATAGGAATCAGGATTGAGAAATGTCTCCATCATTTACAGAAATACCCTCATGCTCATGAGTGACGCACTAGCAACGAACGTACCATGAGAATGTATACGATAATGAAGACGACGTCTTTTATGAATCCATTTAACCATCGAGGATTAGCGTGCAGTCTGATCCTTCTGTTACAAGTGCCCTGATCGGGAAAGGACCATAAAATGGTTAAGCCCACATCCAATACTATGTATAAATATGAATCGGTCAAACGAGAGATAACTACCATGGAAAAACTCAGTTCCATCACTTCATACTCGCCTTGGCCAAGGACTTGCTCGTTTACCAACCGATCTCAGATATCATATGATATTGCATCGCGCCGGAGGTTAACAGATCCTATCTTGACAATTACCTGTCGGTTCATACCATAAGACAAAAATGCAAAAAGCCGTAACCCACCTTAGAAGACGAGCATTGTCCAGACGCAGTATTTAGCCCTGATATAACTGGCAGCCGTAATCTCTCAAGTCTGAGGATTAATTTGCACAATCCTCAACTAAATAGTAAACTATTAACCTGAAACCATGTAGTTCACTATTTATTGTCACATTCAATTATCCGTACACAGACGATCACTCATATGTTTATTAGTCCACATCACCATGCTGTTTTGGTATTTCACACGCCATCATTTATCATTTATATCACTATGTTAATCAAATGTAATAACATATGATAACCCGTACTCGATTATTCTAGTCCCGGTTGAATAATCTGAAGGGCTATGAATTGTTTCTTAATGCTTATCATATCGAAGAGAAAGTGCAAAATATCCTAAACCCTTTTAGAACATTTCTCTTCTCGGATAAACATTAGGGACATATTCACATCGAAGCGGAGAATATGAATATCCTACAAATTATATAGTGTATAAAACACATAAATATATTCTCATTAAACCCTAATAAGGTCATCTCAAACTTTAGCATTAGGGCATATCCCCAACAATCTCCCACTTGCACTAATGCTATCAACCATAGGATCTAGTGCATTTTACATTCGTATATGTATACTCATCTTCGCCAAGATGGTGATCAACTGTAACTGACTTTATAGGATCAGTGGGTCAACTATAGAAACAACTGTAGGATCCTTATCTGTTAATTCATTTTTTTATCATGAAAGAAATTCTTGAATTGACTCTTTACAAGTTTGGACTCTTGATGAGATTGGGTTCTTTTATACTTGTGCAAAAAGCCTCTATAATAGTTACCATATCACATGATATCGGCTACCATCAATAGACAAAACCTTATAATTTCCAAACATCATAAAAGTCAAGCAGCATCTTGGCTCATTTATTAACATAACTATTATTTATCATTATTCGAAACTCTTTCGAATAATTCACAAATCTATCAAATACACTTTTATCCTTTTAAGCGAATTCTTCTCTAAGAACTTCACTACAACCATAAACCTTAAAATTCTGGGTTAAAGTTCATATAGAGATCATTATAACAATAAGATCACTAGAACTTGTTTGTATTCTCTCCAATATCTATCATGTAACTCATTACATTATATCGTGACAAGTACTTGCCATTGCATTTAAAGGAGAATGCAAACAACAAATGGATTAGGTGCAAAAATCATTCACAACCTTTCCTTAATAGTCAGAATGAAATCTACAAGAAAAGACGGATACCCTGTCATTAAGACTAGAGGCTAAAATTTCTTAGATTTCTCCATCTTAAAGAGAACTTTAATATCGTGACTGGGTGTACAAGTCATGAGAAAACAAACAATCATATCACTGTACTTCATAGACATGATACTTACAAGACATGATTGGTTTACCCAAGAAATACAACATGATATAAAATTGGTTGGACCTTGGCAAACGAAGGTATCACAAATTCACAAGACTTGTTAAGGGCATCAATTCCCACTAACTTTTCTTATAAATTTAGATATCACCTTCATTTATTAATGAAAACGATCTCTATCTTTTCATTTTAACTATTTCATCATAGTTACCTATCTCAAAAGAAACTATGCACGAAGGAGTTAAAATTCTATATAGCCATAGAATTAAAACATGGTATAAGTTTAAAATCAATTTGAAAGATTATGGTGGTAAAAGATGCATTTTCTAATATTCTTTTATAACCCAACATATTCTGGACAAGTCTTATAAGCTCCATTTCATTCAATTATTTATTTTGAACAAACTCTTTTGTCGAAAAGAATAATTAATTCTATCAAACTCATAGATATAAAACAATTCTAGTCTTTAACTCTTGACTATTTCAAAGTTCAAGACAATATATGTATGATTTGGTATTTAGCCATTTCTATAAATGCAAAGCAATGATGTATAAATGTTTGAGTTTGAAGACATTCTTTCTTCTGATACACATTCCGACCACTTCATTACCATTAATGAAAGATATACAAAATGCCAATCATTTTTTACAAAGGATCATTTCCAAAATATCCTCTAGAAACGATTGAAAATAGTCACTACTATTTAAACAAATAATCAAACTAATCCGAACACTTATAAACATTTTTAAAAAATGGGATCGTGTACCGAGCCGATCCAAAACAACCAAATCAAGCATAAACATTGTCTACTACTCAATCCCCTCCTGATGAGAGATCTCCTGGAAAGAATGCCACAACCCAGCTTCTCCTATGTCTCCTCCTCTTGCTAATTATGTATCTGTTTTGGCTGGGCTCAACCACAGAAGGAGAGGACTCGACATGGGGATCAGGTGCTACACCCAAACCAAGGCTTTGCCAGCTAGTCAGAATATTTGGCAACTCATTCAGTGTGACCTCAATTCTATACACATGAAAGTCCAAGATCAAGGGAGAGTAGGATGGTGGAAGAGATTGCAAGATCAAGTCAACCTGAAGTAGGGGATCCATAATGAAACCAAATGCCTCCAACTGACTTACCAAGTAAATCATTCTGAGGCAGTGTTGGCTCACGTCACCCCCTTCCTCAAGTCTCATACTAAAAAGCTCACGGGTCAACTGGAATCTCATAGATTGATTGCACTCGCCAAAGGATTCCTCTAAACAATGAATACTATCTCCGGAATGAGGCAACCCTTCATAGAATCGACGCAGATCATCGCTCATTGATGAAAGAATGTATCCCCTAGCCCGCATGTCATCCTGGACCCACTTATAGTAAGTGACCTTGTCGGTCTCAGATGCAGTCTCATCAACAAGAGCAAATGTCGGGACATCCAAAATATACTCAATTCTCTCAAATCGGAGGACTACCCTTAAAATTTTGTACCATTTCTCGAAGTTTGGTCCAACTAAATAATCATGATTAAGGATGGACAAAATAGGATTTATGAATGAAGCCATTAAACTGCATAAAAAGTAAATATAATAGAAAGTAAGATTGTAGGCTAATAAGAATGTATGTAAAGCTATTAAATTGAAAAATAAAATAGCTACTCCCACTATTTGTTTTAAATCTCATACTCCCTTAATGAGAAAACATGAATCTATGAGAATACTCTAAGTGGGATGACCAAGTTCTTATGATCATACACATTTCTCAAACCTTTGTGCCTATGTTGAAACATGAATACCAAAGGTCAACAACTCCTTGTTGTCTATTTCTCTAAATAGGGTATGGTCTACTTTAGTCTCTAAATCACTTGATCTCAAACCTTTGTGGTTATAATTGATTAGGTGATCTAGTTATATTGGACCCGCCATCACTTAGTTATCCCTCAAATTGAATCAATAGCCTCAAGCCTTTGTGGTTATGTTGACCATTAGATTTTGGCAGACAACCACATCACTATGTTTCATTCTAACGATTTTAATAAACTTACTTTGAAACATATCCTTTACTTTTAGATAAGAAGGATCGTATTCATTTGGGTCTTATTAAATTTCCTCGGTTTGTGGAGGACTACGATAAAAACCTTTTTTACCATTTGAAAATCTAATATTTGTTTGCACGTAGGGATTAAATACAATCTCATCAAAACAATAAGTATTCTACATACTATTAAGCTAATAATCACAATTGTAGCAATTTAAATAGTATGAATGCAAAGATATACGAATGGTGGATCATGGGTTTGACTTTTGGGCTAAAAGAAATAAAACTATTCTATTTAAAAGATCTTCAACACTTTGAAATCTTCATTGGGCCTCCAACTCCTTGGAAAAGTCCATTGGGCTCCTTTCAAGTTTCCTTTGAAGAATTACATAAAAGTCCTCACTACATAATTCTCTCAAATGAAAATAAATTGAGACTTATGTCTCATATTACAACCCAACATCTTTTGACCCTAAAGCCCTAGTCTATGATCAAATTCACCATTCTTAATATAATAAATATGCATGATCATTCATATCAAAATATAATAACCAACATATTAATTTATAGCATTCAAGTTTAATCTACTCATCAAGTATGAAAGAATAAACTAATCCAATGCCCCTTTTGCATAAATATAAAACCCTTTTTATACATGCAAGTCATAATGGCCCATTAATTCATAACTCCTTATAATTACTTATATTCACATCTAAGTCCAAAACTTAAAGAAAAAACACAAGTTCATGGCCCATTAACACAAAGTGGCCCAATAGGTTAAAATCAAGCACAAGTAGATACACACAATGCCCAAGCCCAAATCAACATGTCTTTAAAGGCCCACATATATTAACTATAGCCCAATAGTCCTTTGAAAGTATTATGTCATTGTATAATCAACTTTCTACTTTCTTAAATTTAGAAACATCTCAATACTACTTATTAGATAATTTCTAATTTCAAGATTAAAATATAAAGGCCAACTATGTGAAATCTGTTTTGCAAATTTTTAAGATATAAAGAAAAGTTGCACCTTTGATCATTAAACATCTTTAATCATCAAGTAGTCACCAACCATATAAATTATCATATTAAGATAAGCTTAAAACTACTTTTAAACTTTCAATCTAACACATGCATATAATAGACACCAACTCTTTTGAGTGTTTCAAAGCAACTACAACAACTTTATATGTCCAACAAAAAACAATATGTCCTCATCTGCACACAATGTGGATTCGGCCAATGCAATAAAAATGCAAGGCTTGTTCTTTTCAACTTTTTGACTTTCCCTTTTGAACATATCAAGATAGTCTACTTATTTCAAGTCTACAGTCAACATGCAAAGACCAAATCTCCATTTATCTTCACAAGTTTAGCACTTTAAATAAAAAGACAAATCATCCAAAGCTATATGTGATTTTCGGCCATCTCAACATATAAGTGTAGTATGCAAGTTCAAGCTAAGACATATACACAAATAAATATATTCAAGATCTACATTATCAATCAAATATCCGAACTAGATTTGAACATGCATGTGTGTAGGCTAAAATCTTTACATCAAAAACTTGTTAAACTACTTTCAAATTTTTGGCCAAAGGGTTCAACAACACATGACCAACTTTTGATAATCAATGGATATATACACATGGCTCTGATACCACTTGAGAGTACAAGACCAACATAAGATATCATGTCATAACATAATCATAAGTTGGATTCAAGATCGAGAATGTCATGCATGGACACCTTGACATAGCGGAAATCTACATAGGCTATCTACAAAATTTTGCAAGTTTCGTAAAAAGGATCAATATGCTAACATTTCATTATACCCATTGATTATCAACACATATATATAAACTATATATATATAAACAAAAAGGAGGTACATAGGTATACCTCACCAGTAGAACGCTTTAGAGATGATGAAGTTGAATGACAAGCTTTTGAATCCTTCTAACTTGAAGGCCCTAGTTGGTCCACCAAGCATCCAAAGTCCTGCCCCACCTTGAAGATAGATTGTGCTAGTATACCTACAATGTACCAAGATACGTAAATGTGGTTTTGGATTATAAAAAAAAAAGAAGTAAAGGCTTTAAGACCTACATGCCATGGCTGAAAGTTTTAGCTCAAAAATGAAGAAGATGAAGTTCTCTCTCTTCACCTAATGCCTTGGCCGAAAATCTATGTGCATGTATGTGTATGTATGTCAAGTTGTCACCTAATGAGAGAGTATATTATCATCTAATATAAGCTAATAATAAAGTAAGTGACCAATCACCATCGTCACTTTTTCATGACAAGCCATACAAGCCATTAGATTTCAATCATTAGCATTAGATGATAAAAGATGATCATCTTCTCTCTCCTTTCTCCCTTGGCCGAAAATGCAGGTGGATGGAGAGAGAAGATTGTCATCTTTTATTATATATATAAAACATACTCATATAATTGTATATATAATGTTACTTTATAAGATAGCCAATCACAATTGCTTCCTTATAAAGTAAAAGCCATGCAAGTCCTAGGATTGTAATCATTACAATCCAAAGGTAACTTTATTCTCTCTCTTGACAGTTATCAAAAAGGTTTTATCCACAAAACCAATGGTCAAGATTCTTTTGTCTTTATTCAAAAATGAATCCTATTCATTCATTTCAAATTCAAATGACTAGGATTGATGACATGGACTATCTTAGTCATCAATCTCTACATGCACATGACACATGTAATTATCTAGTCTTTAATTTGCAATTCACCTTTTGACAACTAAGATGATGACGTGACATTTCTCAAATTACATCATCATTACGCATATACATATATAAACACCTTTATATATATATATATATATATATATATATATATATATATATATATATATATTATTTTCTTACCCATTCTAATCTCCATTAGAATAAATATATTGAAACAACTTTTCAATAATTACAATTTGGCCCCAAAAGTTTTGGTAGTTACAATTTGACCCAAAAATTTTCCAAAATTATACTTTTGGCCCGAATACAAACATTTATGACTCTTAATACTTTAAAGCCACCAATCACATTATACGAGCTTCTGGTGAACTTATACATGATACTTATTAGTGTGTGACCTTCTAGATTCATAATCGCATACCGATGAGGGACCTAATAAACCTTCTTATCTATTTCAAAAATGTCTCCATCATTTACTAACATACCCTCATGTTCATGAGTCACGCACTAGCAATGAACGTACCATGAGAATGTATACGATAATGAAGATGACATCTTTTATGAATCCATTTAACCGTCAAGAATTAGTGTGCAGTCTGATCCTTCTGTTACAAGTGCCCCGATTGGGAAAGGACCATAAAATGGTTAAGCTCACATCCGATACTATGTATAAATCTGAATCAGTGAAATGAGAGATGACTACTATGGAAAAACTCATTTCCATCACTTCATACTCACCTTGGCCAAGGACTTGCTCATTTACCAACTGATCACAAATATCATAGGACATCGCCTCGTGCCGAAGGTTAACAGACCCATCTTGACAATTACCTGTCAGTTTATACCATAAGACTAAGACGCGAAAGGCCGTTACCCACCTTAGAAGACGGGCATTGTCCAGACACAGTATTTAGCCCCTGATATAACCGGCAGCCGTAATCTCTCAAGTCTGAGGATTAATTTGCATAATTCTAAACTAAATAACAAACTATTAACCTGAAATCATGTAGTTTACTATTTATTGTCACATTCAATAATCTGTATACAGACAATCACTCATACGTTTATTAGTCCACATCACCATGTTATTCTGGCATTTCGCACGCCATTCTTTATCATTAACATCACTATGTTAATCAAAGGTAATAAAATATGATAACCCGTACTCGATTATTCTAGTCCAGGTTGAATAATCTGAAGGGCTATGAATTATTTCTTAATGCTTATGATATTGAAGAAAAAGTACGAAATATCCTAAACCCTTTTAGAACATTTCTCTTCTCAGATAAACATTAGGGACATATTCATATCGAAGCAGAGAATATGAATATCCTACAAATCATATAGTGTATAAAACTCATAAATATATTCTCATTAAACCCTAATAAGATCATCTCAAACTTTAGCATTAGGGTATATCCCCAACACATGTTGTATCGGTGTTTTCACAGCGTGGAAGGCCTATTAGATTAGGCCAGATTCGTAGACTTGGTACATAGAAAAGGGGAAGGGACGTTAACAAGTACTAAAAAAAGACTTTTCACAAGGATTGGCTCGATTTTATTATTCAATGATTCTTCTGTCTCACTAGTGCCGGGCGATCCCGTCTGCACCGATGCGGCTTAATCATTGTTTATCCACAGATGCTACTTTGAAACAACTTGGAGGGGAACGCATCCCTTAGAAGCTGCATGAGCACTTTAACCAAAACATGTTGGTCATAGCTAAATAATAGGAGCATTACTTTGAATTAACAAGAAAGAAATCCAATTTTGAGTACTAACCAAAGGAATGGCACTTGAAACGTAGAAAGACCAAAAACCCAGCCTCTTGTTGAACGAGATTCTCATTCTCTTTTCCAAGCCCGGTTATTGAACCTATGCTCTACTCAGTCCCAAGTACCCGTATACGTTACCTTCCTTGATCGACCCAGAATGTACTATCTCTAGCCATGAATTCACTACACGAATATTTAACATATGAAAGATAAACGAGATCCATTGTAAAAGTATGCTATTTAAATTAGTCCACATTATCCGCTACACAGAGTTATTAAATTCCATTTGATTAAAGACAAGAAAGGGCAGGAATGCTTCAAATAGACTACAGTGGACATATTATTAAGAGAGCAGCATAGGCCTTCAATTTAGTTTAGAAACAAGAAGATTATAGCCTAGTAGGTGGTGGAGGCACTAAGTACCCTTTTGGTATGACGAAAGGCTACAACTATGTATAGGAAGTCTTAGTTAAAGGAATGCCGGGTTCCCTTTGAGTGTAGAAAAGCTGCTGCTCAACTTGAATTGAGGTTGTGCCTCTTCCAATCACCATAGTGAAACTTCTTATTAGCCCTACTATACTTGATTAGCCATACCTAATTTGATAAAGGAGGGGTGAAAGACTAAAATTTTGATATATGTAGAAAGGACACAACCTTTTTAGAAACAAAGACAACGAGACTTTAGATTATCCATCCACTGTTACAAGAAAGGTATGCACCTCCATTAGGAAGAGAGGGAGAATGTGACTTAGTTTTGGTTGAAGTTGGCGTGCTGGATCTTCGAGTTGAACGTGAATAATTGTGAGAAGTTAGCTGCTTGTTTATCCTTCTGTTCCTAAGGGAAGGGGCTTACTTATAAAAAATATATAAATTTTTTTTGCACTTAATCCTTAATCTATTAAGGTATTTCTTTCCAATCTTCTGATCTGATAAATTATCAATATCACTATCACCCCTAAGAGTCTAAAAAGATGGGTATCTTGCTATTGGTATTAATCGGTCATCTCTTTTCTTGTGGTGGTATAGCTGCATGTGTCGATTACCCTTATTCTTCATCTTCTCTACCCTTCGGTTGGTTAGGGCACCTTGAGGGATTCGCCTGACGGAGAAGAGTTCTTGATCACATAGCTTGGGTACTTGAAGTTGGTGATCGTATCATCTGGGCATAGCCTGGGTCCCTTAGTATTATGTATAGTGCTGCTCTCTAAAAGTTTTTTTTGATAGTTTTATTCTGATCGATGAAGGTTTGAAGATGCTTAATTGGGCTAAAAAATCAAATTTGAATACAATGACGAAGATCTGGTCGAATCGTAGAAGAATCTATGGGTTCGTTAGGAATCAATTGTCGTTGTGTGGACGTATGAGTCACAGCCGGCCGGGAAGATAAGAGATCAACAACGAAGCTACTAGCTACTAGTTGGAAAGGAAAGGACAAGACCACATTTTGTACATTTCTACTAGTCCAGAATTCAAATAGCGAACGAAAGACTAGGAGATTCAATGACGAAAGCACTTCCAGCAGGGTTGATGGCTGTGTGACCCTCATTCAAAGTAGGAAATCAATTCTGGCACGACCGATGACTTAGTCTCCTTCTCCGCTTCGACTCAACCACTTGCCTAATTTCTTAGAAAAGATCCAATAGATAGCAGTTACCTGAGGCCCTTTTAAGCCCTTCACCAATCACGGTCTTTTATCTAGTAAGTCCTAGTACTATGTTCTCCAAGCTTGACAAATAGAATAGACAGGCCTTTTAGAGAATAGTTGAATTTAGGGTTACCTCTGCCTTTAAGTGATAGGGGGTTGAGGGGTGACCGATCCGGTCAATCAAAAAATAGGTTAAGAAAAAAAGGTACGTCTGGTCTAGTATAGCTAATGTGACTTTCTCGATCTATAGTTCCTCTTCTTTCTCTCTCTTGACCAATGCTCCAGCTTCCCTTACTCAAAATATCAGCCGTTGTGACATAGGTGTATCAAAATAGGTCGTGGATTGAATGAAGAAAGAAGGCCAACATGAATACTAAAAAGTGGTTCATGGGGATAGAGAGCGCGGAACGGGCTTTCCAAGCATAAAACAATCCCTACCTATACATTCCATGGCAACAAACAGAAGGCAGTTTTGTTGTTGTTCTTAACCCCAGGTCCATTTCCGCTCCCAATCATCTCCATGAAAAGACTACCATGATTTTTGAACGAACCTTCCAACAAGCAGAATAGAAATTGACCACAAAGCCATTTCTGTGGGAGACTGTCACGCCCCAACTCGACCCCACCTACGATCAGTCAGGACGCAACGGAATTTCGGCGGCATAACGACAGTAAACAGATTTCCGAGGTTCTAAACCAACCTCATTAAACATCATACATCCAGAAATTCCTCAATATAAACAACAACATACAACACAACCATATTATACAATAAAACATCCTCGTTATACGCCTCCGTTCCAACATGACATACAATACCTCAACTTTATCATACATTTCAAAAGTAAGTTGAGACACAACTACAATTTAAACATAGACAAAAGAAAGCCACTAAATTAACATCGTTTGGATCATCATCTTATCAACAACTATTACACTAAGAACCGTAAAGCATATAAAAGTCTATTAAACTAATATACATGACGTTTAACAACATAGAATCATGGATAAGACTCAGGGACATATGACTCATCCACGAAAGGCACGTTTTTCACATTCTCCTCTTCAGGAGGCACGTACCCGTAATCTTGTGAAAGTACACCTGAAACATGCATTAATAGAGAGTGAGCTTATATACATAAGCCCAGTGAGGATCCGATAGATCTCGACAGTATTCACTACGCTCCTTGGATTTAGTCCTTTGAGCAAGTAAACACACAACAACATAATAACATAAATAAAGCTATCATCACATAACTATATGACCATTCAATAAGGATACTCTATTTGGTGTAGCTCCAAACGCCATCACGATCTCAACCGTTCTTCTTATAACTCCCCATTACTCACGCACCCGAGGTACCTCACTAGCCCCTTCCCTCCATGACATCTCCGTCATGCGAGCTGGGGGTAGCCTATGGCAGTCATGCCGTTATCAACCCGACAGCCCGACGCTGCCCGAGAGGTGGCACACACATACCAAGACTCCATATTCATCAATCATCATGCAAGCATAAATCAATCAATCAATTGGAAGATCAGCAACAAGAGTGCCCGATTCCCGCATTCAATAATAATCAATCAATAACATCAATATAACATCAATATTAAATTAAACAACAAACAACGTAGTTAGATGACAAAGTAGGCCATCTAACCGGACATGCATAATATACATAATTAAACCCTAAATTACTCAACAACGACTTACCATTCATCACTCGAACACTACCCAACCATCTAAGGCATCGTTCAAGAAATTAAAGAATGACAACCTAAACTTCTAAAATTCATAACTTACAATCTACTAATCCAAACATTGCCAAATCAGTTCCTATCACTCACCCATTCAACCTACTACATTAGCCCTCTCGGAAATCCACCATAACACCTCTAAATCATGCCCGATAACCCTAAAACCCTAAGATGTCATGGCTGGATTTTCCGGATTTTCACACAAACAATGTAATCGAAAATTAGGCATTACAACAGCGCTAACACGTAATTATCAAGTATTTAGAAATCGACGGCAATCAATTTCGATCAACACAACTCAATTAAATCAACTTTGAACATTTTAATCAAAATTAAATACCCGGAAAATAAAAATTATGCTACATCCGACAGAAATTCGTAGTATTAGTATATAATGATCCCTAGCATGCAAGGAGCAATAATCTATCATCAGATTTCAATTCTAACGGTTCAATCTTCATTTATACGCAAAAACACAAAAATGACATTTTGAGATCTAGAATTTTTCTCTCACCTTAGATGCGATATAAGCCTAGGAATGCGTGCTATGCGTGCCCAACAAGCAGAATCCAAGTCGGTGCGAAGTTTCACGGACAAAAACTAGGTTTTTCTTTGAAAAATTGGATTGAAAGCTTGAGTTTTCTTTCTTCTCTTTTCTCCCTCAACCCCTCGGCAATGTGTGTGTGTGTGATGGTGTTTTTGTGTTGTGTGAGTGTGTGTTGAGGACATTAGCTTAAATGGTCAATTATTTAATTAAAGTCAAAGTTATTTTAATAGGTATTTTTGTGTTTTTAATGACTTTAATTGCATTTTAGTGCTCACCAAGTTAAAAATAATTATGCCACCCCCAAGATATCTCAAGTGGATTATTTTTAGGTGACAAGAAGTTTTACATTCAAAGAATTCCACCCGAGTCGGCTTAAAACTCGATTTTCGCAAAAGTCGGTGTAAAAACCCTAATAAATTCTTAAGCCGATTTTAAAACCGTTTTCATCAAACACAGGTCTATTAAAGTCCGTGGACTAGGTCTAGAAGGGTTAAAAAGACCAGTTTCAAAATTATAGCGGACGTGTTTCGAAAACACTATTCACTGAAAATCGACGATAAAATTTATGACTCCGTTTTTGATGAAAATTTCATGAATGCACATTTAGCACGTATTAGAAGTATTGAAATCAAAATTATAACTTTCTAGGTCCTATAGCACATAAACAGATCATATGCACGCAAAACGAGGTAAAACACGTAAAACGAGATAAGCAAGAAAGTGGGGTTTCACATTCTCCCCCCCTTATAGAAATTTCGTCCTCGAAATTCTTACTTGATGTATGGAATAGATCTGGGTATTGTTGCTGCATCTGATCTCGTCTCTCCCACGTAGCTTCCTCAATGCCGTGATGCTTCCACAACACCTTAACCATCGGAATCCTCTTCGACCTCAACTCTCGGTCCATCTGATCTAGAATACGAATTGGACGCTCGTCATAAGTCAAATTCTCTCGAAGCTGTAACGGCTCTGGCTCAAGAATATGAGAAGGATCCGGATTGTATTTCCGCAAATTAGACACGTGAAACACATCGTGGACATTAGAGAAGTTCTCCGGTAGAGCCAACCGATATGCCAACTTACCAACCCTGCCAGTAATCTCAAACGGCCCAACAAATCTCGGACTCAGCTTTCCACCTTTACCATAACGAACAAACCCCTTTCGAGGAGACAATCTCAAGAAAACCCGATCTCCAACTACAAACTCCAAGTCTCGACGACGCTTATCAGCATAACTCTTGAATCTACTCTGCGCCGTAAGCATTCTCTGCCTGATCAACTGAACATTCTCGATCTTCTCAAGAAGTTCTGGCATAATAGTCGGATCAATAGTCTTCATCTCTCCAACCTCGTCCCAATATAAAGGTGAACGGCACTTACGACCGTAAAGAGCTGCGAAAGGTGCCATCCCAATAGTAGCTTGATAACTATTGTTATAGGCAAACTCGGCAAGTGGTAGATGTTTCTCCCAGTTCTTCCCGAAGTCCAGAACACAAGCCCTAAGCATATCTTCCAGAATCTGAATAGTCCGCTCAGATTGACCGTCGGTCTGTGGATGATACGCTGTACTGAAGTTCAACTGAGTACCCAAAGTCTCCTGAAGTTTCTCCCACAAACGAGAAGTAAATCGAGGATCTCGATCAGAGACAATACTAGATGGAATACCGTGAAGTCTAACAATCTGATCCAGATAGAGATCCGTCAGCTTTGTAACCTCATCTCCCAACCTCATGGCAATAAAATGAGCTGTCTTCGTCAAACGATCCACGACAACCCAAACTGCATCATTACCCCTCGGTGATCTAGGCAAACCAGTGACGAAGTCCATCGTAATATGCTCCCATTTCCACTCTGGTATAGCCAACGGCTGAAGCAAACCTGCTGGTCGTTGATGCTCGGCTTTCACTCTCTGACAAGTCAAACATCTAGACACAAACTGAGCAACCTCCCTCTTCATGTTGTTCCACCAATAATGCTGTTTCAAATCCCGATACATCTTGGTTCCACCGGGATGAATAGTATATTTAGAATTATGAGCTTCCTCCAGAATACCTCGTCTCAAGCCCGGTTCATCGGGAACACAAACCCTGTTCCGAAACCGAAGAATACCGTCCTCATGCAGTTTGAAGTCAGACTGATCATCAGTGATCTGATCCTTGATCTTCTGAAGTTTAACATCAAGTTGCTGAGCTTCCCTGATCTGAGACAATAATAAAGGCTGAATACGGAGATGTGAACACATCACCCCAACCTGAGTCAACTCTGGTCTCCAATAACTAAACTCCTCAAGAACCTCCCACTTCTTGACAGCCAAACAAGAAATACTAGCCTTCCGGCTGAGAGCATCTGCTACAACATTTGCCTTTCCAGGCAGATAATTGATAGAACAATTATAATCTCCAAGAAGCTCCATCCACCTCCGCTGGCGCATATTCAACTCCTTCTGTGAGAATAAATACTTTAGACTCTTATGATCAGTGAAAATCTCGAACTTACTGCCCCACAGATAATGACGCCACTTTTTCAGTGCGAAGACAACTGCTGCCAACTCAAGATCATGAGTCGGATAATTCACCTCATAAGGCTTCAACTTCCTGGAAGCATAGGCAATAACTCGGCCATCCTGCATAAGAACACATCCCAAGCCCTCCTTGGATGCATCACTGTAAATGACCATATTATCGGTCCCCTCTGGTAGAGCAAGTACTGGAGCGGTAGTTAACCTCTTTTTCAACTCCTGAAATCCACTCTCACACTTCTCGTCCCAATTAAAGATAGTCCGTTTCTGAGTCAACTTAGATAGTGGCCCCGCAATCTTTGAGAAGTCCTTGACAAACCTACGGTAATAACCCGCCAAGCCAAGAAAGCTACGGACATCAGTAACACTCTCTGGCCGCTTCCAAGACATCACCGATTCAATCTTAGTGGGATCTACAGAAATACCGCTCTGTGTAATAACATGGCCAAGAAAAGAAATCCGTTGCAGCCAAAATTCACATTTGCTGAACTTGGCAAACAACTGATGCTCCTGCAACTTCTCCAATACAAGCCGTAGATGTTGCTCGTGCTCCAATTCAGATTTAGAATAGACCAAGATATCATCAATAAAAATCACCACGAACTGGTCCAAGTACGGCTGAAAGACTCGATGCATAAGATCCATGAATGATGCCGGTGCATTAGTCAATCCAAAGGGCATAACAACAAACTCATAATGCCCGTACCGAGTCCTGAAGGCAGACTTCGGAACATCGTCTGAGCGAATCCGAAGCTGATAATACCCCTGCCTCAAATCAAACTT
This sequence comes from Ehretia macrophylla, assembly GCA_037974665.1. NCBI lineage: Eukaryota > Viridiplantae > Streptophyta > Magnoliopsida > Boraginales > Ehretiaceae > Ehretia > Ehretia macrophylla. The sequence goes on from CM075766.1 coordinate 31,660,603, forward strand.
AGAGTAGACTTTGGCTCCCTGAAGTTGATCAAACAACTCATCAATCAGTGGCAAAGGATATTTATTCTTGATAGTCACCTGATTCAAACCACGGTAATCTATACATAACCTCAAGGTGCCATCCTTCTTCTTCACAAATAAAACAGGAGCTCCCCAAGGTGAAGAACTCTGCTGAATAAATCCTTTCTCCAACAACTCCTGTAACTGAGTCTTCAACTCTTTCAACTCAGCTGGTGCCATCCGGTACGCCGATTTAGAAATAGGTTGAGTACCGGGAACAAGATTAATCACAAACTCGATATCCCTCTCAGGCGGCAATCCTGGCAACTCCTCGGGAAATACATTAGGATATTCCCGGATAATAGGGACTTCCTCTAGTTGTGCCTTATCAGATGGCTTGTTGATCAAATAAGCTAGATAACCCGAACACCCCTTACTCACCAACTTAACGGCTTTAGTTGCTGAGATAACAAAACTCGTCTTAGCACCCCGGTTACCCGCTACCTCAACTACTGGCTGATCTGGCAAACGAAACTGTACTACCTTGGTTCTACAGTTCAACTGGGCATCATACTTAGAAAGCCAATCCATACCCAAGATAACATCATACCCCCGGATAGGAAATAAGATAAGGTCCGAAGGAAAATTATGCCCCTTAACATGTATTATACAACCCTTACATACTAAGCCAGTAACATACTTATCAGTCAAAGAGGTACTAATTTCAACCACATAAGGTAATCTTTCAGGTTGCATTTTAACACGTTGCACACAAGCAGGAGTAATGAAAGAATGCGTAGCACCAGAATCAATCAACACTTTAACAAGTTGATCAAGTATAAGAAAGTTACCTTCCACAACTGCAGTCTCCTCAGGCATCTCCTCTAAGTCAACTGCATAAGCCCGAGCCTGAACCCGCTGCTGCTGTGGTACACTGCCCGTAGGCCTACCCTGGTAACCCTGAGTCGCTGCCCGACCCTCAGTCCTCGCATATTTAGGGCAATCCTTCGCCCTATGCTCGCTGCTACCACAACCCAAACATGTTCCTGCCTTTACCCTGCAGTCGGACTCTACATGCCCTGGGCGCTTGCAGTAATTACACTGCGATGATGTGGCACTAACACTGCCCCTAGAATAACCAGAAGCTGAAGAAGCAGCTGATACAGCCTGCTGCTGAGGTCTCACCACACTAGGCCTGTACTGACCCTGAGACTGCGCTGGCCTAAACTGAGTCTGAACCTGATATGGCCTCTGCTGAAACTGAGGCCGATAGTAACCCTGCTGACTCTGTGGCCTAAAAGAACCCTGCGGCTGGGCTGGTGGCCTGTAGACAAACTGCTGTACTGGAGGCCTATATAAAACCTGCTGGCCCTGTGGCTGATACGGCCTCTTACTAGGCTGACTGGAGACAATCTGATCCCCTTTCCTCTTCTCTAACCTAGAAGCTGCATCAAAAGCCTCAGTGAAGATATCATATCGATTCAGAGCCATCACATCCTGAATCTCGGGCCGCAACCCCAACATAAACCTGCGAGTCCTCCGCTCCTCGTCTACCACATACTCCGGTGCATACCGGGATAATCGAGTAAATGTGGCCTCATATTGAGCCACTGTAGCATCTCCCTGGACCAAGGCTAGAAACTCGGCCTCTCTCCGTTCCCTGCAAATCCTCGGGACATACTTTGCTCGGAAAGCCATCAGGAAGGTACCCCAAACATAAGGAATACCCTGTGCCGCCCAGCTAGTCCTTACCGTGCGCCACCACTCCTCTGCCTCGTCATCTAACAAATACACGGCAAAAGAGACTTTCTGCTCATCAGTATAGCCAAGTGGATCATAAATCTTCTCCAACTTGCTAATCCATACCTCCGCCTTCCTATCATCCGGCTCCCCCTGAAATCTCGGTGGGTGATATCCTAAAAAATCCTTCAGGGTACCACGCCCGTGGTTACCACCCTGAATATTCAGAAGCTGAGCCTGCATAGCCTGATTCTGGGCAGCCTGCCCTGCTAATAACTGTGCCTGACTAGCCACTAACTCTGCAATCCGCTCCATAGCTGCTCCAAATCAGTCCTCACCCCGGTCACGGCCGGGTGCCACGTTACTCGGAGTCTCATCCGTCATCTCAGACCTACCTCTGGTTCTCGGTCGACCGGCCATTCTACTAATCAAAGAGTTAGCACAGTTATAGCACGTAGACAGGTTATAAACAACTATTAACACATAAATAACAAACTCATATAAAACACATAAACAAATTGATCACATAATCACATAAGCACTTAAATCACATAATCACTTAATCAATTAATCATACCAATACATATTTCATTTTTCTTTCCTTTCATACATATTTCATGCTAAGACCATTACCCACATTCCGAGAATACCCCGGCTGACAACTAACATGAGCTCTGATACCACTTAAACTGTCACGCCCCAACTCGACCCCACCTACGATCAGTCAGGACGCAACGGAATTTCGGCGGCATAACGACAGTAAACAGATTTCCGAGGTTCTAAACCAACCTCATTAAACATCATACATCCAGAAATTCCTCAATATAAACAACAACATACAACACAACCATATTATACAATAAAACATCCTCGTTATACGCCTCCGTTCCAACATGACATACAATACCTCAACTTTATCATACATTTCAAAAGTAAGTTGAGACACAACTACAATTTAAACATAGACAAAAGAAAGCCACTAAATTAACATCGTTTGGATCATCATCTTATCAACAACTATTACACTAAGAACCGTAAAGCATATAAAAGTCTATTAAACTAATATACATGACGTTTAACAACATAGAATCATGGATAAGACTCAGGGACATATGACTCATCCACGAAAGGCACGTTTTCCACATTCTCCTCTTCAGGAGGCACGTACCCGTAATCTTGTGAAAGTACACCTGAAACATGCATTAATAGAGAGTGAGCTTATATACATAAGCCCAGTGAGGATCCGATAGATCTCGACAGTATTCACTACGCTCCTTGGATTTAGTCCTTTGAGCAAGTAAACACACAACAACATAATAACATAAATAAAGCTATCATCACATAACTATATGACCATTCAATAAGGATACTCTATTTGGTGTAGCTCCAAACGCCATCACGATCTCAACCGTTCTTCTTATAACTCCCCATTACTCACGCACCCGAGGTACCTCACTAGCCCCTTCCCTCCATGACATCTCCGTCATGCGAGCTGGGGGTAGCCTATGGCAGTCATGCCGTTATCAACCCGACAGCCCGACGCTGCCCGAGAGGTGGCACACACATACCAAGACTCCATATTCATCAATCATCATGCAAGCATAAATCAATCAATCAATTGGGAGATCAGCAACAAGAGTGCCCGATTCCCGCATTCAATAATAATCAATCAATAACATCAATATAACATCAATATTAAATTAAACAACAAACAACGTAGTTAGATGACAAAGTAGGCCATCTAACCGGACATGCATAATATACATAATTAAACCCTAAATTACTCAACAACGACTTACCATTCATCACTCGAACACTACCCAACCATCTAAGGCATCGTTCAAGAAATTAAAGAATGACAACCTAAACTTCTAAAATTCATAACTTACAATCTACTAATCCAAACATTGCCAAATCAGCTCCTATCACTCACCCATTCAACCTACTACATTAGCCCTCTCGGAAATCCACCATAACACCTATAAATCATGCCCGATAACCCTAAAACCCTAAGATGTCATGGCTGGATTTTCCGGATTTTCACACAAATAATGTAATCGAAAATTCGGCATTACAACAGCGCTAACACGTAATTATCAAGTATTTAGAAATCGACGGCAATCGATTTCGATCAACACAACTCAATTAAATCAACTTTGAACATTTTAATCAAAATTAAATACCCGGAAAATAAAAATTATGCTACATCCGACAGAAATTCGTAGTATTAGTATATAATGATCCCTAGCATGCAAGGAGCAATAATCTATCATCAGATTTCAATTCTAACGGTTCAATCTTCATTTATACGCAAAAACACAAAAATGACATTTTGAGATCTAGAATTTTTCTCTCACCTTAGATGCGATATAAGCCTAGGAATGCGTGCTATGCGTGCCCAACAAGCAGAATCCAAGTCGGTGCGAAGTTTCACGGACAAAAACTAGGTTTTTCTTTGAAAAATTGGATTGAAAGCTTGAGTTTTCTTTCTTCTCTTTTCTCCCTCAACCCCTCGGCAATGTGTGTGTGTGTGATGGTGTTTTTGTGTTGTGTGAGTGTGTGTTGAGGACATTAGCTTAAATGGTCAATTATTTAATTAAAGTCAAAGTTATTTTAATAGGTATTTTTGTGTTTTTAATGACTTTAATTGCATTTTAGTGCTCACCAAGTTAAAAATAATTATGCCACCCCCAAGATATCTCAAGTGGATTATTTTTAGGTGACAAGAAGTTTTACATTCAAAGAATTCCACCCGAGTCGGCTTAAAACTCGATTTTCGCAAAAGTCGGTGTAAAAACCCTAATAAATTCTTAAGCCGATTTTAAAACCGTTTTCATCAAACACAGGTCTATTAAAGTCCGTGGACTAGGTCTAGAAGGGTTAAAAAGACCAGTTTCAAAATTATAGCGGACGTGTTTCGAAAACACTATTCACTAAAAATCGACGATAAAATTTCTGACTCCGTTTTTGATGAAAATTTCATGAATGCACATTTAGCACGTATTAGAAGTATTGAAATCAAAATTATAACTTTCTAGGTCCTATAGCACATAAACAGATCATATGCACGCAAAATGAGGTAAAACACGTAAAACGAGATAAGCAAGAAAGTGGGGTTTCACAGAGACTGCTACCCATAAGGCCATCTCGGGCATGGGAAAGAAAGGCGGTGGACAACCGACTGAACTGGGGAGCCTAAACGGCATTAAGAATGAGTCCACCGGTTGACAAACGGCTTCTATCTACAGGTGCTTTCATTATGGATCGGTCGACTTGCCACGATTGATTGCTCACACACAATTAGGTTAGACATGCTTGGGGAGGTGATCTGAATCGCTATCAATACGATGCGGGGCTGATTTGCTGACCGTAACGAACTTGACTCTGCCCCTGAAAATTCAAAAAAGAACGAGAAGACCTTTTGTAATACCCCGATCCCTCTTGAGACCGGAGGTTCTATCAATCGATCTAATCACAACCCAAACCAAACCCCGGCATAATTTTCAGGGAAAACGGACGGAGTCTCCCCTGTTTCTAGGCGAAATGTAAAACCTGCGACAGCATATAAGTGGACCAACACCGTGTCCAACCATACAAACTACCTCAAGGCCATCCGAGCCTCGGTTCTCAACAATTAAACTCAGCAAGCATACATACATTTCCAATTTAAAAGCTAACCTATCTCTTTTCATTTTTGACAAGTACATTCAAACTAGACAATTAAACCATACTAAGCTACTGCATAAAATAAACTATCATGCCATTCTAATTCTTTTCCTTGGGACATTACAAACATGCATTGAAGTTAAGCTATGCTAACTGATTACATAACTAGCTTATCGATTTACCTCAACTATTTAGCTAATTTAGATTACATTTCTTTTAACAATAAATACATACAACATATAAAAGTATATATCTTTACAACTTCGACACTCAAGCCACATAGGCATGCAAGACAACTCTTCAGGCACGAACTTTCACGAAATCACGAACTTTCCAGCTAACATGACATTTCCTGAAATGTGGTGGTGAGGAGTGAGTATACACAACACGTATACTCAGTGAGGGCGAGACAGATATCGAGGTGGAGAGAAAGAAGATCGTGCAATGCAAATAGGTACAATTAAGCAATACAATCAATAAAAGGCATTCAATATATACAACAATACAATAAACAATTAAGAAAAGCATTAACATAACCAATCAAAGCTATACCACACTTTGAAGGCTATGGATCACTCGAGCGAATAATGTACCGATCACGATTCTGATGACATTAACGATGACGCGCCGGCCCAAACCACCTTATAACCCCAGTTTGGAATACCCCGGAAGTATCCATCAATTCTACGACCCAAAACTCCTTGGGAGGCAACCCAAGCGAGAAGAGGGAATAGCAGCGGAGCTAGAGCAACCAACACTGGCAACCCGAGGCTACCCAGAGAGGCCCATCACTCACGCGCGAAACACTATGCAATGCAAGACTCAATACGAGGCAATAAACGAGCAATATCAAGCATTCTCAACAATCGATAAACATTTCAATCAATAATCAACTCCAACAAGTGTAATAAGCATTAACAAGCATTTGCAATCAAACAAGTAACAAGAACAACACCAACTAACATTATCAAGCAATAACAAGCATTCTATAGGCATTATAAGCATTCTATAGGCAACATAAGCATTCTATAAGCAATATAAGCATACTATAATCAATATAATCATTCTATGAGCAATATAAGCATTCTATAATCAATATAAACATACTATAAGCAATATTCTATGAAAACACACAAAATCACAAAAATGACCCCAACTTCAAAACACTACTACTTTCAAACGAGCCACGAGCTTTGGAAACCGACTTCACCAATCCTCCTAGGTCACTATAAGGCACGTCTAAAGACCCCGAAACCCTACTTAACCCCAGAATTCACGCAAAGCCCCGATTTCCCTCTTTGCTCGTTTGAACTACAACTACCTCAACCGATTACCCAACAAATGTCACAATTGCACCAAAAGTGCTTCCATGACGTACCTCGACAATGCCTTCACGCAAATTGAGAAAATTCCAAACTTGACCGAAACGACCCTAACTTTCACTAAGCCTTTTTCTCTATTTTTTTCCATTACACAATCCAATTAAACCATACATTTAGGCATTCTAGCATAACGGAGCAACTTCATCGAAACAGGGGTTTACTATTCACTATTTACTATTCAATTAACAATTTTTATTTCAATTTCGATATTCAACCGCAGAAAATGTTAAAAAGCTATAAATACATGTTCTACGATTGCTAGGGAACATTCTTTAAGCCTCAAAACGTTTAAAATAACAATCTACGCATAAAATCCAAAAAATCAAAGTTTAGACACAAATATTTCAAATGCGCAAATAACGATGAAACCTTCACCTTAGACGCTCCTAGACGCTAGGGAAACCACGTTGGATGCCTCGGAAACCACCCCGCACAAGCTCATGCGACGAAATGAAGATTTGAAGTTGAAATGTTTTTTTTTTTCTTTTTCCTCCATGGTTTCAGCCATGGCCTTTATTTTTCTGGTTTTTGCTCTTTGTTTCGTATTTCATACATAAATAAAAGATGACAAATGGTCAAAGCTTCGGTCAACCCGCTAAACCAAAACAGCTATGCGCGACCTTACGAAAATGGCCATAACTTCTTCTAGAAAACTCCAATTCACGAATGGTTTGAAGCCTCATAAACTAGACTAATAGAGCTTTCCAACCATATATAATTTGCTACCTAACTCTTCCCCAATTGGTTCAGATTTAATTCCAAAGTTGACCCAAAATTTGACTAACTTAACATTGCATTTTTTTATTTCTAATCCCAAGTTTGCCCTTTATTAAACATTTCAAAAATTTTCACCTTGTCCTAGTTGGTCAATGTAGATGAAAAGTCAACTAGTTTGGTCAAAGAAGGTGAAAGGTCGATAAAATACAATTTAAATGAACTTTAAATGCTATTGAATACATGCCAGGTTCGGGGCATCACATCCTTCCCCCCTTAAAACAATTGCGTCCTCAAAATTCTTCTTCCAATAGAACTCAGCATCATCTAAAATCCAATTCTGACTAATCTTCATCGGTTGAAGAATCCCGTTGACACGAATACCGAAGAAGAATAAAATTCCAACCAAAAGCGCCGAGATAATACCAATAAAGACCTAAGCAAAGATACTGTAGATAAAATCACATCACATATTAATGATAAGAAGAATACCGAATGAATACCCCATACACGAATCTCGAGTAGAAGTTCAACTATTACTGCCCGAGAATTCCCAAACAAGAAGCCAAATAAAGGCTCAAACAAAGGTTCCATCCAGAGGTCCAAATAAGTACCCCACTGGTCATGAATTTCATAGAAGAATGCCCTGTTAAGAGTGCTGAAGAAAATACTAAGAATCCAATCAAATATATTTCAAAGTTCTAAAGAAGCCTTCCAAATAATAACCCCATGGGACACCCAATTAGATTCCGAGTTTTGCTATCAAATGCTGAGAGGAATGTCAAAGGAAATAGCAGAGAAAATATAATGTGCCCAATAAAACAACCAAGTTGAATAACAAACATAGTTTTCCACCAAAGCCAAACTCTGAGGCCTCATCACTGTTTGCCAAGTGAGAACTTCATACAACCTTACTAAAAAGGAAAATACCAATAGAACGCCTAATAAGAATTTCAAAGAATACCATAAGTAGTATTATACAATAAGTCTGATAGGAACTCCAAATACCAAACCTACTGAGGAACACTAAAAAAGATATCCAAAACAATGCTCCAATAAGAAAGTAGCCAAGTTTGCCCAATAAGTAAATAGTAAATAATTGGCCACTGAGAATTCCATAAAATACCATTGAAGAATTTCCAATCAGGAATGCCAGTATCATACCAATAAAGACCGAGACACATATGCCATAGATAATACCATACAGTAAGTCCGATTGAGATCCCAATAGCCAAGTCCACCGAGAAATGCCAACAGAAGTCTCCAAAGAATACCCATTAAGAAAACCAAAGAATGCTCCAAAGAATAACCAAATAAAACCCCAAGAGAAAGCTACCCTTTCACAACTGTTAAGCACAGAGGAGGACCATAGAGATTTGCCAATAACCGAGCTCCAAAAGCAAACACCAATTCCCAAATAAAGGCTAGTCAAATGCCATTCATTTCCTGCCAATCCATACACCTTGAAAAGCCAACGGTGAACCACTTTCTTCAGGGGAGGAAGAGGACTTACTTACCATTTCCTGCCAATCCATAAATATGATATATGAATGCCAATATATCATATTTATACCCATGCCTTAAGCTATTATGCAAGCAAGTTTATAAGAGAGTTTATAAAACAATTTAATCATCAAAGTCATTCAAACATGACAATCAATTCAAGCACAACATAATCAATTCAAATCACGGTATAACCAATTCAAGACATCTAATACACACATTACATGCAATACTCCAAGCAAATAACAATCCACGAGATCAATTCGATTCACGATGGCATTTCGATAGGTCAATTCAATGCACAACTAGACACTTCACTTCACTTAGCACACAATTAACACATAACACATAACTATATCACATAGGTGCTTACATTCAACTCAAGACACACAATCTCACATACAAGCATACACTTTTAAGACACACTTAACAAGCATACATTCAAGGATCACTACCCACCAGACCAAGGAACCTATCCCGGCTTATGAGCTAAACAAGCTCTGATACCACTTGTAACAGCCCGATCCCTCTCGAGACTGGAGGTTCTATCAATCGATCTAATCACAACCCAAACCAAACCCCGGCATAATTTTCAGGGAAAACGGACGAAGTCTCCCCTGTTTCTAGGCGAAATGTAAAACCTGCGACAGCATATAAGTGGACCAACACCGTGTCCAACCATACAAACTACCTCAAGGCCATCCGAGCCTCCATCCTCAACAATTAAACTCAGCAAGCATACATACATTTCCAATTTAAAAGCTAACCTATCTCTTTTCATTTTTGACAAGTACATTCAAACTAGACAATTAAACCATACTAAGCTACTGCATAAAATAAACTATCATGCCATTCTAATTCTTTTCCTTGGGACATTACAAACATGCATTGAAGTTAAGCTATGCTAACTGATTACATAACTAGCTTATCGATTTACCTCAACTATTTAGCTAATTTAGATTACATTTCTTTTAACAATAAATACATACAACATATGAAAGTATATATCTTTACAACTTCGACACTCAAGCCACATAGGCATGCAAGACAACTCTTCAGGCACGAACTTTCACGAAATCACGAACTTTCCAGCTAACATGACATTTCCTGAAATGTGGTGGTGAGGAGTGAGTATACACAACACGTATACTCAGTGAGGGCGAGACAGATATCGAGGTGGAGAGAAAGAAGATCGTGCAATGCAAATAGGTACAATTAAGCAATACAATCAATAAAAGGCATTCAATATATACAACAAAACAATAAACAATTAAGAAAAGCATTAACACAACCAATCAAAGCTATACCACACTTTGAAGGCTATGGATCACTTGAGCGAGTAATGTACCGATCACGATTCTGATGACATTAACGATGACGCGCCGGCCCAAACCACCTTATAACACTAGTTTGGAATACCCCGGAAATATCCATCAATTCTACGACCCAAAACTCCCTGGGAGGCAACCCAAGTGAGAAAAGGGAATAGCAGCGGAGCTAGAGCAACCAACACTGGCAACCCGAGGCTACCCAGAGAGGCCCATCACTCACGCGCGAAATACTATGCAATGCAAGACTCGATACAAGGCAATAAATGAGCAATATCAAGCATTCTCAACAATCGATAAACATTTCAATCAATAATCAACTCCAACAAGTGTAATAAGCATTAACAAGCATTTGCAATCAAAGAAGTAACAAGAACAACACCAACTAACATTATCAAGCAATAACAAGCATTCTATAGGCATTATAAGCATTCTATAGGCAACATAAGCATTCTATAAGCAATATAAGCATACTATAATCAATATAATCATTCTATGAGCAATATAAGCATTCTATAATCAATATAAACATACTATAAGAATATTCTATGAAAACACACAAAATCACAAAAATGACCCCAACTTCAAAACACTACTACTTTCAAACGAGCCACGAGCTTTGGAAACCGACTTCACCAATCCTCCTAGGTCACTATAAGGCACGTCTAAAGATCCCGAAACCCTACTTAACCCCAGAATTCACGCAAAGCCCCGATTTTCCTCTTTGCTCGTTTGAACTACAACTACCTCAACCGATTACCCAACCAATGTCACAATTGCACCAAAAGTGCTTCCATGACGTACCTCGACAATGCCTTCATGCAAATCGAAAAAATTCCAAACTTGACCGAAACGACCCTAACTTTTACTAAGCCTTTTTCTCCATTTTTTTCCATTACACAATCCAATTAAACCATACATTTAGGCATTCTAGCATATCTAGCACCCTCCTACATCAACAGAACGCGTAACGGAGCAACTTCATCGAAACAGGGGTTTACTATTCACTATTTACTATTCAATTAACAATTTTTATTTCAATTTCGATATTCAACCGCAGAAAATGTTAAAAAGCTATAAATACATGTTCTACGATTGCTAGGGAACATTCTTTAAGCCTCAAAACGTTTAAAATAACAATCTACGCATAAAATCCAAAAAATCAAAGTTTAGACACAAATATTTCAAATGCGCAAATAACGATGAAACCTTCACCTTAGACGCTCCTAGACGCTAGGGAAACCACGTTGGATGCCTCGGAAACCACCCCGCACAAGCTCATGCGACGAAATGAAGATTTGAAGTTGAAATGTTTTTTTTTTTCTTTTTCCTCCATGGTTTCAGCCATGGCCTTTATTTTTCTGGTTTTTTCTCTTTGTTTCATATTTCATACATAAATAAAAGATGACAAATGGTCAAAGCTTCGGTCAACCCGCTAAACCAAAACAGCTATGCGCGACCTTACGAAAATGGCCATAACTTCTTCTAGAAAACTCCAGTTCACAAACGGTTTGAAGCCTCAGAAACTAGACTCATAGAGCTTTCCAACCATATATAATTTGCTACCTAACTCTTCCCCAATTGGTTCAGATTTAATTCCAAAGTTGACCCAAAATTTGACTAACTTAACATTGCATTTTTTTATTTCTAATCCCAAGTTTGCCCTTTATTAAACATTTCAAAAATTTTCACCTTGTCCTAGTTGGTCAATGTAGATGAAAAGTCAACTAGTTTGGTCAAAGAAGGTGAAAGGTCAATAAAATGCAATTTAAATGAACTTTAAATGCTATTGAATACATGCCAGGTTCGGGGTATCACACCTTAGACCTGGGCTGGGGAGGGATTGGGGTCGTTTTTCTTTAGGACTTTAGTTCGTAACAAGGCTCGAAGACCTTCGGCTGGATTTGAAATGGATCAGGTAAGACATCCATTTACAGCGTGGGTGGGATTAGCAGTTTTTTCTTTTTCCTTCATTCGTAGGAAATCCGCATCAGTGGGGGTATATGGGAGGAAACCAGTCTGCAGTAATTCAAATTGCTCATTCAGATTAGTAAGGAAAATATTGATTCACACATACCGTAATGTATTGTTGTCAACTCACATAGTCACACCTACCAGCAACAAGATGACTACTCCCTGCATGCCACTAAACAGTGCTATTTAACGCTTTGGTTCGCCTAATACAAGAACTATAGCCCAACCTAGCTTAGGGCTAAAGCCGTGGACTACGCCCCCGTGAAAGCCCTCTATTTGACTAACATACTCCCTTTTAATCTCCCATCATACCTTTATATCCAAGTTGGGAATGATTGACCTTCGAATTCAAATAATAGCGCATAATGGTAGTACTCCTTCCTATTTCTTCTTTTATGATTTTATCCACTTGAAATGCTTACAGGTAAGTGTAGAGAAGGTACCCAGGGGACCAAACGAAAAGGGCACTGAAAGGTCTTCAATTAAAGTTTTGCCAGTACTGAAAGACAAGTAAAGATTGCTAAAACAGACTTAAGGATATAAATACCCCACCTTACCAGACCTGATTTGTGACAAAAGGAAAGGCTTAAAAGACCTACTTGACGAGTTTCCTCATGAGTGAGTTCGTCATTCCTCTCCTTATCATTCAAGCATCTTTAAACCTTTAAGTCGAGTGTAGTGAAGGGATTCTCTTACGAGAAGCTTTAGCCCTTGAACCTGAAACGACTTTTATGAGCTGTCTCAGTAGTCACAGACTTGATTTTATTAGTTGTGTGATTAGTGGCTTAGCTATTAGCTATCTAAAAACAACGGTCAAAATAAATCCCTTTTGAAAATAAACCACTAATACGCCTTAGGTACTCTTTTAAGTCCGTGTAAGGTGGAGGGAATAAAGGGACCTGCAGGAGGCTGAAAAGCAGTAGTGCGCTAGCGCTAATGAGTTAGCGTAACAACTTAGTGTTTTGTTTTCTTCGTTGCTTCTTTTTTGATTTTGACATTTAAACGAAAGATCTTGCTAATGTTTGTAGCTTCCTTCTGTCCTAAGTCAATTTTGGACTGAAGCTGTTCTGATGTCGTATTTCTTTTAGATGTCGTATTTCTTTTAAACTGAATACCTTCCTCTGTCATCTCTGTCTTGTCTCTTTTTGAGAGAAGATTTTCTATCCCGACTAACTATGAAGAGCTTCGAGTCTATCGGGAAAGGATGTGGTGGTAACCCCTGCAGCTTTGTCTAGAACCGAGCATCCAGTTGTATAGGAAGACTCACCCTAGCCACTATAGCTACCCCACCCCAACTCTAGCTGAGAAGCACCCTCCATCCACTTCCCCTTTTTCCTTTGTCCAAAATCCCGCACGCCCGATTTATGAGCCCCTTTTCGATTCTTTCACCCAATCTCATAAGAAGCAAGCCCAGTAGGCCCTGTCTTAACCTGTCCTCAGACAACCAGCCCTCACCAGGCTGCTGGCATTGCTAAATGCTCCGCCATGAAGCAAGCTTTCCCGAATACCATAGATGCAGAAGTGGCTAAAGAAGTCAGAGGAAAAAAGTAGTTGGACAACTGTATACACGAGGGCGTTAAGCTTAGTATTATGGGAATTGGGAACATTGACAGAAAGGGGAAGAGGTAGGAAAAAACTTTTTTAGGTGTAGCTCTACTAAAGTAATCGGCCTAACCTTCGGTTCTCGTAACCAAGTTTTTCTTTCTCACTCCTTATGTACCTTTTCTTACTTCATCTATACTTTTTTACTTTTTCTGAAGTGTGGGGCAAACTCCATTCCTCTCCCTATTGGTTGAGTATCTTCAAACCTCTACATTGGTTGAGTATCTTCAAACCTCTACTTCTACTTTTTACTAAAGGCGAATAGCCGGCATTGCAAGCAAATAGAAAGCTCCCACTCGTTTGAGCTCTTGCTAGCCGAAAAGCGTACCAGCTGTTTGAGTCGCGAAAGGGCCACTTGCAACAATTATATTATTTATAATAAATAATAGATATATAATATTATATATTATAAACAATAATAAAAATAAATAAATTTTTATCAAATTGTTCATTCCCGGGAAGAAGAAAAAGCAGATAGAGTAAAGGTATAAAATAACCCGATTGATAAGGAGAGGGCTGCTATTTCCATCCGCTCTTCCCGAAGTGAGCAAATTGCATGTAGAGATTCGTAGGGGCTTATAGTTTAATTGGTTCAAACGTACTGCTCATAACAGTGATATTGTAGGTTTAAGCCTTACTAAGCCTACTACCCCCTTCTCTTTGCCTGATACAAGGTAGTCGAAGTACCTGCCACCTTACATATCTCAATCTAATGACGGCATCGATAATCACACTGCTGTCGCTGCCCTTCGGGCATGCCTCCTACGCTTTTGCAGCATGCCCCATTCGGGCAATACGATGTAATAGACGAAGTAGCTGAGCCATAGCTCTTCAATCGCTATATTCTTGCAATAGCGAAGGATCGAAGAGCGAAGTTGTCACGCCCTAACTCGACCCCTCCTACGACCAGTCACGACGCAACGGAATTTTGGCAGTATAATGACTGTAATTAAGACACCGAGGCTCTAAACCAACCTCTTCAGAATATCGTACAACCAACTCCACAAACCATTCAACAATCAACTTCTCAATTGAATTAACAACATACAACATAACCATATTATACAATAATCATTCCTTCACCAACCCACTCACGGATATACGTCTCCGTTCCAACTTAATACATAGGCTATACATACATGTCAAAATAGATTATAACCAACTTTGTAATCTAGTCATGATCAAAATAAAGACTACTAAATCAACATACATACGTCATTATATTAAGATAGGTTATACAATACATTGTATTACAACAACTAAGATAATCTCATGGCAATGACTCCTACTTATAAGACTCATCCACATATGGCATATTTCCCTCTTCAAGAGGCACGTACCCGTAGTCAAGCTCAGTAACACCTGCATGCAAGCAATAATTGAGAGTGATCTTATATAAAACAAGCCCAGTGAGGATCCGATAGATCTCTAACAGTATTTACTATACTCCTTGGAAATGATCCTTTGAGCAGTAAACACACAATAAACATCAATAACAATATAAACACAAACTATAATGACCATTCAATAAAGGATACTCTAGTTGGTGTAGCTCCAAATGCCATCACGATCTCATTTAACTTCTTATCACCCCCATGACACACACACCCGAGGTACCTCACTAGCCCTGCCATCCATGGCATCTCCACCCATGCAAGATGAGGGTAGCCTCTGATAGCCATGTCATTTTCAACCCGATGGCCCGATACCGCCCATGAGGTGGCACACGCATATCAAGACTCAATCAATAACAATAATCAATCATTCACAGGAGGACAATCTAGAAGAATTGACTATCTGCCTGTTCATCAATAATAAATATTCAATAATCAATAATCAATTAATCATCAATCAATTAATAACATTACAACAACACAACATCAATTAATCAATAAACAACTAAACAACTAAGTTAGATGACAAAATAGGCCACTCAACTTGACATGCATTAGACACACAACCAAACCCTAATCTAACCATCAACAACTCATAGTTCAATCACTCAAACACCACCCGATCATCTCAAGGCATATAACAACATTTTAAAGAAAGGCAGCCAAAACTTCTAATAATCATAACTTACATTCTAGTAATCCAAACAACTCCAAACCAGTTCCTATCACTCACTCACTCAATCAACTACATTAGCCTCCTCAGAAACCAACCAAAATACATCCAAATCAAGCCCAACAACCCTAAAACCTCAATGCACCTAGGCAGAAATTTTTGAATTTTCACACCGACATCACAGTCAAAATTTCGGCATTACAACGGCACTACCCTGTATTTAACAAACTTTTACAAATCAAAGACTATGGATACCAACCACTACAACTCAAAATATTCAACAAATAGCCAACAACTCAACTTTTAATACCCGAAAATAAAAATTCATGCTACAACGGTTCAAATCTTATATAAATGCATATAAACGATCCTTAGCATGCACTTAGCAATAGTATAACACCAATTCAACTTTGGAATGGTTTAAAATTCAAATATATGCAAAAACATAAAACTGACATTTTGAGATCTAGAATTTTTTCTCTCACATTTGATGTGTTTTGATACAAGAAATATGTAGAGTGGATGCCCAACAAATGAAATCAATCTTTGAAAAACCTTAAAAATGCCTTCTTTCTTCTCCCTCATGGATTTTCGGTAATGTGTGTGTAAAATGAGTGTGTTTTGTGAGCTTTTAATGTGTGTTGATGATGTATTAAGCGAAGGTCAAACAAATAAAAGAAAGTCAAAGTTGACACTTAGTTATTTTTAGTGTTTTCTTGTCTTTTAATTCCATTTTAAACTATTTCTTGCTCAAAACATTAATTTAACACTTAGAATATTTTAAGTAGTTTATTTTTAGGTGACAAGAGTTTTCTCATTCAAAGACTTTCACCCGACTCGGCTAAAAACACGATTTCTGTAAAAGAAGGTGAAAAGTCATATTATTTATTTTCAAATATCTTTTGAATGCACAATTAATATATAATCATTTAATACCACATATAAATACATTTATATTAATATATACTAGGTCAACGAAAGTCAATGCAAGAATCGGGTTTAGAAGAAATTACTATTTGGCTCAAAAACGCTACTTTTTGTCCGAAAAGTCTATTTAAATTACTATTCTATTTCAGAATCAATTTTTATCAAACATGGGTCTATTAATAATAGAGGACTAGGTTTTAAGACGTTTAAAACTTCATTGTAAAAATTTTAGCGGACAAATGTTCAAAATACTATTCATAAAAATCGTCGATAAAATTTCTAATGCCGTTTTTTATAAAAATTTCATGAATGCACACATAGTATGTATTAGGAATATAAATAACATATTTAGCATATTCTAACTCATAACACATAAACAGGTCAAATCCCGCTAATCGAGGCAAAGACATGCAAATCGAGGTAAAGACAAAAACTGGGGTTTCACATTCTTCCGCCCTTAAAACAATTGCGTCCGCGCAATTCTTGAACTGACAGATAATTAAATCCTCAATCGTTACACTTAACAATACTTCTCTTAGTTTCCATTTATCTCTTAGGATGACACCTAACCAAAGACCTCAATTGAAATAAACTTTGTTGACTACAAGTTGATGATCATAATTCCAAGACAATCTTCAATTCATAATTCACTCACACCTAATATCATATTGCGTATGAAAGAAATTGCAACTCCAAGGTCTTAGCATGACACCGCTACTTATCAATCATCCCCTACTACACAAAAGAGCTCTATGAACAGCCCGAGGGTTTAAAAACACATTCACGATAACAAGAATGATTACTGATCAAGGGAATATCTCAAAAGTGACATTGGTCAGAATATGGCTCTTATGAAATTTATAAGGAAATACGAATATGGAAAATTATATTCGAACCAAAAATCAAGTAAACAAGAGGTCAAACAGGTTAGAGAATCAAGAGGTTAATAGTTTAATAAAGAAGCATGATAACTAAGACAAGAAATGTCTCAGCACCTATCAGTTAAATAAGTATGAACAAAGGATGATGACGAGACAAAACAGTGCTGGGTATGTTGAACAAAAATTCCTGAACAAGTAGACATTTCAATTCTCGATGATTGTTCAAAGAGCCAACAAGTAAGTTGTACTTGGGCTAAATGAAATTAAGAAATAAGAGATGATTAATTCAATAGAAAATATGAGTGGCAATATAATGAGTGTCTGAGCACGCAATAACCAAAGAAGTACAAATAAGAAAGGCCAATGCTGAGTATATTGAATGAGCAATTATAAGCAAAGTAATGGCTCAGGATTTAATACTAAAACAATAGGATTAACAAGGATCAACAAGAATGTCAATGATGTACTTAGGTAAGGAGTATATCAAGCATGTGAGATTCGAATAAGTAAAATGGTATACCAACGGATAGATTACTTTTAAATGAATAGTAATAGGATGAAATGAAATATTGAAACCAATGGCTGGAGATATAGAATGAAATATAGAAGTCTCAAACCTTAACTCCAATAAGTGACATTGTTATAGGAAGCAAGTATGAATGTTCACAACATAAACAATGTCAAATGAGTATAGGATCCATTAATCCAATAAGCAAACTTTCAAGAAACAATTGATAGGTTAGAAAAGTGTAACTCTCTCTCAAATAAGTGAGAATAGAATAAAAGAGAATAATAAGCCCGATAGAATTATGAAGCACAAGAAGGGTGTCCCACCTACACACTTAAACACCAACAAGTCAAATCCTACAATCTATCTCTCCCAAAAACAAGACACTAAGGAGATATAGAGAACCTAAGGAGTCATACAATCACTCCAAAATTTACATTCCGCACCAGACCAATCACTAAACAAGATAAATCGCCGATTACCCAACAAGATTCACTAATGAAGACTCCAAAATTTGATAACACAATACAGATTCATATTAACCCATTATAACACAAGCGAATCCTCAATCAACAATTTAGAAAGTCATACCACCTAGAACTCAAAAGCTTGATGTAGGTAAGTAAATGTTTAGTCACCAAAATGCATTCTTATTTCCTCAAATAATTCTATCTCCCAACAATTACATCTTCGAATAAAGTAACTTTAGTCAAGAATCACTCCAATTGTCTCCAAGGTTTAACGATCAAAACTCCAAAATATCCAATAATAATATAGCAATCCCAAATAGTAGAAATATATACATGTTATACTACACTTCATTCCATTCACAAATATACATCACTAATTCCTCAAATAAATTCATTCTAAAATAACCTCAAGAAAGTATAGTCTGAGTTGAGACTCCAAAAGTGTCTAATCACAACGTCACGGAAACCTCAACTTATGATCCATCTCCAAGTAATAACAAGTTAAACATGGCAACAAAAGTAATTATAATCATCAAGATACATTGCTATTTCTTCGAACAACTTCATTCTCGCTAAAGGAACATCAAGAACAGATCCATTAAACTGAGACTAAAATCCATAAACATAACAATCAAAATCTCACTGATAAACTACTAGAATAATAATAATTCAAAATCATGGCCTACCTCTATTTCCGAAAACTCTTGTAGTCATCCTTACCTTACCCAAAAGAATCACCCACAGTTATAGCATATATACAATTATATCTCATGAAAACAAGTACCAACATATTACATAATTATCATATATTACAACATTATCACATAACACACAATTAGCATATAAGAAGCCAACATCACATAAACAGGTTATATCACAGAAGTAAGTTATAAACAATTAAAGTCACATAAGCAACAAACTTCACATAAGACAAGTTGATCACGTAACTCACATTGGTCACTTAAAGTACATTGAGCACCTAAAGCACGTTGTTTCATATAAGCTAGTTATAAAGAATTAAAACCACATAAACAACTAACTTCACACAGACACTTCAATCACATAAAACACATTTGTCACATAATACACATTAATCACAAAATGCATATTAACTACAACACATAGAGTACGTAAGACACGTTATCAAATAAAAAATATTGACCACATTAGCTCACTTAACACATAAAGCATATTGATCACATAGAAAGTTAGACACATAAGTAAATTAATCACATAAACATATTAACATATGTTTCACTTTTCTTTCAATTAATACATACTTGCATGCTTAGACCACTACCCACATTCCGAGGATACCCCATCTGACAGCTAAACATGCGCTCTGATACCACTTAATGTCACGTCCCAACTCGACCCCTCCTACGATCAGTCAGGACGCAACAAAATTTCAGTAGTATAACGACAATAATTAAGACACCGAGGCTCTAAACGAACCTCTTCAGAATATCATACAACCAACTCCACAAACCATTCAATAATCAACTCCTCAATTAAATTAACAACATACAACATATCCATATTATCCAATAAGCATTCCTTCAACAACTCATTCATGGTTATACACCTCCATTGCAACTTAATACATAGGCTATCCATACATTTCAAAATAGATTATAACCAACCTAGTAATCTAGTCATGATCAAAATAAAGACTACTAAAGAACATACATACGTCTTTATATTAAGATAGGTTATACAATACATTGTTTTATAACAACTAAGATAATCTCATGGTAATGACTCCTGCACATAAGACTCATCCACATATGGCACATCTCCCTCTTCAAGAGGCACATACCCGTAGTCAGGCTCAGTAACACCTGTATGCATGCAATAATTGAGAGTGAGCTTATATAAAACAAGCCCAGTGAGGATTTGATAGATCTCTAACATTATTTACTATACTCCTTGGAAATGATCATTTGAGCTGTAAACACAAAATAAACATCAATAACAATATAAACACATAAACTATAATGACCATTCAATAAATGATATTCTAGTTGGTGTAGCTCCAAATGCCATCACTATCTCAACCAACTTCTTATCACCCCCATGACACACACATCCGAGGTACCTTACTAGCCCTGCCCTCCATGGTATCTCCGCCCATGCGAGATGAAAGTAGCCTCTAATAGCCATGTCGTTTTCAACCTGACGGCCCGATACTGCCCGAGAGGTGGCACACTCATATCAAGACTCAATCAATAACAATAATCAATCATTCACAGGAGGACAATCTAGAAGAATTGCCTATCTCCCGGTTCATCAATAATCAATATTCAATTAATCATCAATCAATTAATAACATTACAACAACACAATATCAAATAATCAATTAACAACTAAACAACTAAGTTATATGACAAAGTAGGCCACCCAACCTAACATGCATTAGACACACAACCAAACCCTAATCTAACCATCAACAACTCACAATTCAATCACTCAAACACCACCTGATCATCTAAAGCCATATAACAACATTTTAAAGACAGACAATCTAAACTTCTAATAATCATAACTTACATTCTACTAATCCAAACAACTCCAAACCAGTTCCTATCATTCACTCACTCAATCAACTACATTAGCCCCCTCGGAAGCCAACCAAACTTCATCCAAATCAAGCCCAACAACCCTAAAACCTCAATGCACCTAGGCTGAAATTTCTGGATTTTCACACCGATATCACAATCAAAATTTCGGCATTACAACGGCACTACCCCGTATTTAACAAACTTTTACAAATAGACGGCAATCGATTCCAACCACTACAACAACAATTATTCAACAAAAAGCCAACAAGAGAACTTTTAATACCCAAAAATAAAAATTTATGCTACAACGGTTCAAATCTTATATAAACGCATATAAACGATCCTTAGCATGCACTGAGCAATATTATAACATCAATTCAACTTTCTAAAGTTTCAAAATTCAATTATATGGAAAAACATAAAAATGACATTTTGAGATCTAGAATTTTTCTCTCACCTTTGATGTGTTTTGATGCAAGAAAGATGTAGAATGGATGCCCAACAAGTGAAATCAAGCTTTGAATGAAGTGATTTAGACTTCAATTGCAAAATCTAGGTGAAAAATGCTTTGAAAAACCTTGAAAATGCCTTCTTTCTTCTCCCTCGTGGATTTTCGGTAATGTGTGTGTAAAATGAGTGTGTTTTGTGAGCTTTTAATTTGTGTTGATGATATATTAAGCAAAGGTCGAACAAATAAAAGAAAGTCAAAGTTGACACTTAGTTATTTTTAGTGTTTTCTTGTCTTTTAATTCCATTTTAGACTATTTCTTGCTCAAAACATTAATTTAACACTTGGACTATTTTAAGTAGTTTATTTTTAGGTGACAAGAGTTTTTTCACGCAAAGACTTTCACCTGACTCGGCTAAAAACGCAATTTCTGCAAAAGAATGTGAAAAGTCATATTATTTGTTTTCAAATGCCTTTTGAATGCACAATTAATATAAAATCATTTAATACCACATATAAATACATTTATATTAATATATACTAGGTCAACTAAAGTCAATGGAAGAATCGGGTTTAGAAGAAATTACTATTTGGCTCAAAAACGCTACTTATCGCCCGAAAAGTCTATTTAAATTACTATTCTGTTTCAGAATCAATTTTTATCAAACATGGGTCTATTAAAAGTCTATTTAAATTACTATTCCATTTCAGAATCAATTTTTATCAAACATGGGTCTATTAATAATAGAGTACTAGGTTTTAAGACGTTTAAAACACCCTTGTAAAAATTTTAGCTGACAGGTGTTCAAAATACTATTCACAAAAAATTGTCGATAAAATTTCTGAAGCCGTTTTGGATGAAAATTTCATGAATGCACACATAGCATGTATTAGGAATATAAATCACATATTTAGCTCACTCTAACTCATATAACACATAAACAGGTCAAATCATGCAAATCGAGGCAAAGACACACAAATCGAGGTCAAAGACAAAAACTGGAATTTCACAGAAGTTACATCTTTAGTCAAAGAGCGAGAGCGAAACCCTAAAGTCTTATTATTTTGTTCTTGAACAACGAATCATTCATTACGGCCAACCCCACCAAAGACTGAAAGCCCGGTCCGGGCAAGCTATATTATGGAACTGATCTGACAAAACTGGGTCTAATAAAACAAGATCTCGATCTTAATAAGGAATTGGAATCTGGAAGGGCCGACAAGAATCAATGCGATAGCGAGGTTGAGTAGTAGCGAAGGCCTGGTTCATACTCTAAGAGTGAGTAGATGCGAAGGTTCATATCGAAGTTCTTCGCGAAACGGCCCCGGAGCACCATAGCATGTTGGCAATAAGGGAGGACATACTGGACGTAATCTATCATGCCCCAACCCGACCCCGCAAAAGGCCAAGCCCGGACCCGACACACGGACGGAGTCTCCTCTGTACCGTGGACGATCCGAAAACCCTACATTTAATATAATACTCGCAAAAACCACAATAAACATTTGGAACAAGCCAACTTTCTTTTAAAGAAAAACATACATCTTTTCATTAACAACCTTGCAAACCAAAATGACATGCATACTACGCCAGTATTCGTGCCACTAAACAGTTAACCATTAGCATGCATTTCTTACTAGTCACATGAGTATATCTTTACAACTTCTCAACCTTTAAACTTTTACAACATAAGACCATAAAGGCCTCAAATAGAAACTGTATACAAGGCTACAAGCCTCAAAATAAAGCGTCAACCAAGCATTATACACATCACGCATGGCCCGCACAAAAGTCTGGCAACCAACCACCAGCTAAGCAAAGAAAGTGCTATCAAGGAAACACCTCCAGTTGCTCCTCCTCCTCAATTACCTCAATAGGGTCCGCTTCAACTACTCCTGTAAAATATAGTATAGAAAGGAATGAGCAAAAACTATTGCTCAGCGAGGGTTATCGGTCTCAAGGACGGAGATGAGAGGAGAATGCAATGCAAATAGTCAAGCAATTCATTCAATTATCATATAAAGATACAAGCAAAGCCAACAATAAAATAAGACAAGCATTAAAACTATAAACACTCATTCAAAGGATACGATTCACTTTCCACGATTAACTTTCAATCACGAATTCGATGACGACGCGCCAGCCCAAACCACCTTATAACTTCAGTTGGAATACCCCGGAAGTATCCATCAATTCTACGACCCAAATCTCCATGGGAGGCAACCCAAGCAAGAAAGGGAATAGGACACGGAGCTAGGGCAACCAACACTGGCAACCCGAGGCTATCTAGAGAGGCCCATCACACCGCCCCAGACTCTATGAATGCAATACAAGATACGATGCAACAATCGAGCAATAAAGCCACACGTGGGAAAATAATAAAGTAGGTTACTCTCTCACGCAATAGCAACAATTGATAACCATTCCAATCAAAATCAACTTTAACAAGCACAACAAGCAAAATTAAGCATTCTATAGGCATTACACTAAGAAAACAAACAAAATCACAAAACAACCCCAACTTTCAAAACGCTATTACTTTCAAACGAGCCACGAGTATTGGAAATCGACTTCATCATTCCTCCTAGGTCAGCATAAGGCACGTCTAAACTCCTCGAAACCCTACTTTACCCTAGAATTCCCGCAAAGCCCCGATTTTCCCCTTTGCTCTTTTGAACTACAACTACCCTAACCAAACACCCAACCAACACCATAATCGCACCAAAAGTGCTTCCATGGCCTCCCGAGACAATGCCATCACGCAAAATAAGGAAATGCTAAACTTGACCTAAACGACCCCGACTTGTACCAAGGCATTTTTCCTCGTTTTTCCATTACACAATCCAAACAAATCATGCATTTAAGCATTCTAGCATATCTAGCATCTTTTTACATCAACAGAACGCATAACGGAGCAACTTCATCGAAACGAGATTTTACTATTCATAATTTACTATTCAATTACCAATTTAAATTGCAATTTTGATATTCAACCGCAGAAAATGCTAAAAAGCTACAAATACATGTTCTATAATTGTCAAGGAACATTCTTTAAGCATCAAAACGATTAAAATAACAAACTACGGATAAAACCCAAAAATTTAAAGTTGATACATATGACATTCAAATGCGCAAATAAACGTGCTTCCCTCACCTTAGACACTCCTAGATGCTAGGAAAACCACGCTGGATGCCTCGAAAACAACCCCGTGCAAGCTCACGCGAAGATTTGAAGTTTGGAAAGTTGAAATGTTTTTTTTCTCTCTCTATGTTTCGGCCAGCTCCTATTCTGTTTTCAGCTTTTTTTTTTTTTTTTTGCAATGTTATATTCCTAATAAAAGATGACAAGCCTTGGTCAATTGGTCAAGCCTTTGGTCAACTAACTTAAGTTGGTCAATCTAGCTTATTTTATGCAATTTAAAGCTATAACAACCAACACAAAATTAACTCTAGCTAACAACAACTAAAATATTAAAATTACTACACTAAAAACCAGTTTTCACTATTTGCTGAGGACTAGAAAACACTCTCTAGCTATCGCTCTCGAAATGCAATGCACTTTGTGACAATAAAAAAAATAACAACAATTAAATCTCAAAGAATTTAAGAAAGTATAATTTTCAGAATAATAAACAAGAAAAATTCACATTCCGGGCTCGGGTATTACACCCTCTCCCCCTTAAAACAATTGCGTCCAAGCAATTCTTACCTGGTCGACGTACAACTCCGGATACTGACTCCGAACCTGGTCCTCTTTTTCCCAAGTCGCTTCCTCAAACCCGTGATGATTCCACAGAACCTTTACTAACGGAATACTCTTCTTGCGAAGTTCCTGAACTTTCCGATCCACAATTCGAATCAATTTTTCTTCATAAGTTAACTTTTCCTCAATCTGCAAAGGCTCTGGTTCAAGTACATGTGAAGGATTTGGATGATATTTTCTCAACATTGATACATGGAAAACATCGTGTAGTCTCGACAAGCTCGGAGATAAAGCTAACCGATAAGTCAAAGGACCTACCTTTTCGGTGATCTCATACGGACTCACATACCTAGGACTAAGTTTCCCGCTCTTACCGTGCCGAATCAACCCTTTTCGAGGAGAAATCTTAAGAAACACCCAATCTCCCAAATCAAACTCAAGATCCCGACGGTGCTTATCTGCATAACTCTTCTGATGACTCTGAGCAGTAAACATACGCTAGCGAATAAGGTGAACATTATCCACCATCTTAATCATCTCAGGTAACACAATCGGATCAACTGTTCTCATCTCCCCAACCTCTTCCCAATACAATGGAGATCTACATTTACGACCGTACAACGCCTCGTATGGAGCCATACCTATAATAGATTGATAACTAATATTGTAGGCGAACTCCGCTAAAGGCAAAAACTTCTCCCAATTCTTCCCAAAGTCTAACGCACATGCCCGAAGCATGTCTTCCAAGATCCTGATAGTTCTCTCAGACTGGCCATCAGTTTGTGGATGGTATGCGGTACTGAAACTCAATTTAGTTCCCATGGCCTCTTGCAACTTCTGCCAAAAATGAGATCTAAATCTAGGATCTCTATCTGACACTATACTCTGTGGCACACCATGCAGTCTCACAATATTAGCAACATAAAGCTCAGCTAGTTTATCAAGACTATCCTGTTTGTTCACGGGAATAAAGTGTGATACCTTAGTCAATCGGTCCACAACAACCCAAACAGAATCACATCCCCTCGGAGATCTAGGAAGATCGGTCACAAGGTCCATTGTTACATGCACCCATTTCCATTGCGGAATCGACAACGGTTGCAGAAGCCCGGCTGGCCGCTGATGCTCAACCTAAACCCTCTGACAAGTTAAACACCTGGATACATACCCAGCAATCTCCCTCTTCATATTGTTCCACCAGAAGTGTTGTTTCAAGTCTCTATACATTTTAGTACTGCTCGGGTGAATCGTATATCTTGAATTATGTGCTTCGGATAGAATCTCATTCTTCAAAGTCGGATCACCAAGAACACACACTCTGTCCCTGAATCTGAGATACCATCTGCATGTAATTTAAACTCTGACTCTTCCCCTTTTGTTTTTTCTTGGATTCTCAAGATGTGCGGATCAGTCTTTTGTGCCTCTCTGATTTGTGCTAGCAATCCCGACTAAATTTGTAGGCTAGCAAATCGAATCCCTACCTCAGCAGCTTCCGGCTTCCATGAACAAATTTCCTCCAAAGTCTCCCAATCCTTGATAATTAAACTTGCAACAGTAGCCTTTCGACTCAAAGCATCTGCAACAACATTTGCCTTACTTGGCACGTAGTTTATAGAACAATTATAGCCACTTAATAGCTCTAGTCATCTTCGCTACCTCATGTTCAAATCTTTTTATGAGAATAAATATTTAAGACTCTTGTGGTCAATAAAAATTTCAAATCTGCTACCCCACAAGTAATGACTCTACTTCTTTAAAGCAAACACAACTGTAGCTAACTCAAGATCATGTGTAGGGTAATTTACTTCATATGGTTTCAACTTCCTAGAAGCATAGGCAATCACCTTACCATTCTGCATTCAAACACATCCCAAACCTTCTTTAGACGCATCACTGTAGACAACAAAGTTTTTTGTACCTTCAGGTAAAGCTAGTATAGGAGTCGTAGTTAATCTCTTCTTCAGTTCTTGGAAACTGGATTCACATTTAGCATCCCAGTTGTAAGTAACCTTCTTTCGAGTCAACTGGCTTAAAGGCCCATAAATTTTGGAAAAGTCTTTAACAAACCTCCGATAGTAACCTGCCAAACCCAGAAAACTCCGAATCTCTGACACCGTTTCAGGTCTCTTCCAAGATGAAACAACTTCAATCTTAGCTGGGTCTACTGAAATTCCTTGATGTGAAATGATATGGCCCAGAAAAGATATTTGATTCAACCAGAATTCGCACTTGCTGAATTTAGCAAAAAGCTTGTTTTCTTGCAAAGTCTGTAGCACAATCTTCAAATGTTGTTCATGTTCAAGCTCATTCTTAGAGTATACTAAAATGTCGTCAATAAAGATTACGACAAATTGATCAAGATAAGGTCGAAAAGCCCTCTGCATTAAGTCCATTAATACGGTTGGTGCATTCGTCAATCCAAACGGTAACACAACAAATTCATAGTGGCCATATCTAGTCCTGAATGCCGTCTTAGGTATATCGTCACTCCGAATCCTGAGTTGATAGTAACCCTGCCTCAAGTCAAATTTAGAGTAAACACTCACACCCTACAACTGGTCAAATAATTCTTCAATCAACGGCAATGGGTATTTATTATTAATCGTGACTTGATTAAGTCCCCTGTAATCAATACATAACCGTAGCGTGCCGTCTTTCTTTCTCACAAACAACACAGGCGCACCCCACAGCGAATAACTAGGTTGTATAAACCCTTTCTCAAGCAAGTTCTGAAGCTGAATTTTCAATTCCTGAAGTTCAGCCGATGCTATTCTATAAGGACTTCTAGAAATTGGTGCAGTGCCTGGCATAAGATCAATCACAAATTCAGTATCCCTATCTGGTGGTAAACCTGGTAATTCCTCGGGAAATATACCAGGGAAGTCTTTAACAATCGGAACCTCATTCAAATTCAACTTATTAGTAGGTTGATTGATTAGATAAGCTAGGTAAGCTTCACAACCTTTATTCAACAACTTAGATGCCTTGATTGATGATAAAAGAGGTATTCGGGCAGCCCTGCAGTTCCCAACAATCTCCAGTACCGATAGATCAGGAATCTGAAGATAAACAATTTTTGTTCTACAATCCAACTGAGCATAGTATTTTCCCAACCAGTCCATTCCCAATATGATTTCAAAGTCACGGAAGGGTAGTATAATTAAATCAGCAGGAAAATTACGGTTCTCAATGCATATATCACAAGATTTGCAAATAGACTCAGTAACAAATTTCGCACCCAAAGGCGTACTAACTTCAACTTTATGCGGCAGTTTATCAATGCAAACATTTACAGATCGTGCACATGCAGGAGTTATAAACGAATGTGTAGCTCCAGGATCAATCAAAACTTTAACTGGCTGAGTATTGAGAAGAAAGTTACCTTCCACTATTGCGGTAGTATCGGGCAGCTCCTCCGCATCTAGTGCAAAGACCCTAGCCTGTACCCTATGTACTGGACCTGCACCTGCAGCCCTATTCTGCACACCCTGGCCTCTAGTACGGCCTTGAACATTCTTATACTTAGGGCAATCTTTCACCCTATGCTCATCGCTCCCACAACCAGTGCACTTACCACTCTTCCTCCAGCAATTAGCCTCAATGTGCCCCGATCAATTACAAAAGTTACACTGCTGATTTTGTCTTACAACAGTGTTTCCCGTAGGTGCGGGGGCTCTGGCAGTGGTAGGAACTGTACCTCCCTGCTGGGGTCTAGTCACAGCTGGCCTCCCCTGAATCTGATACTGAGGCTGATACGGACGTTGCTGAGGAACCTGAACAAAAGTCTGATACTGCCTCTGCTGACTTTGGCTACTCTGGCCCAAGTACTGTTTCTTACCCGGCTGGCTACTCTCAGCTATCATCTCTGCCTTCCGTTTCTCAAATTTCGAGGCTGCTGGGAATGCCTCGGGAAAAGTAGTATAAGTCTGCCCCTTCAAATGCAGTTGTATATCCATTCTCAGCCCACGAACAAACCTATGAATCATCCTCCTAGCTGGCCGCACCAGCTCAGGCATATGCCTTGACAGGCTGACAAACCTAGCCTCATACTGTGCCACAGTCATGTTTCCCTGCTTCAGGGCCACAAATTCATCTTCCCACCTTTTCCTAGCCATCTTGGGAATATACTTGTCCCAAAACTCACTCACGAAATCATCCCACAAATGCGGAACATCCTCACAGTCCCACCTCATCCTGACAGTGTTCCACCACTGTTCTGCGTCGCCCTCAAACAGAAATGCTGCATAAGCTATCTTTGCCTCATCAGTGTACCTCAAAGCAGCATAAATTTTCTCAACACGGTTAATCCATGTAACGCCCCGATCCCTCACGAGACCGGAGGCTCTAATAACCATGCTATTCTCAACCCAATACCAAACCCGGTCACAAAATTTTTGGAAAAAAAACGGACAGAGTTTCCTCTGTACCGCGGACATTTTTCAAACCTGTAAATGCTCAAAATAGCCACAATATACTAAAACAAGCTTTTATAATTAAAATTCAAAGGTTCAAATCACACATGCATGCACCCAACTTAACTTTTCATTAAACCTTTTTAACATGTCATCCTATGATAACATTAGAGCAATTTTAGAAGTTGAAATCAACACCTCTAAACATACACCCCCAAGCATGCAAGAACTAAAAGGAGAATTAAAAGTTATTACAAACCATAATATCTCAAAGCTAACATTACAACCAACAGCTTTCAACTTGCAACTACAAGAATATACATAGCCTTAAGGTCACAAAATAGATCATGCTATAGCAATACAAGTACACCATGTAACAACAAGAAAGCAAATCCGCCTTAGACAACAAACACATAACAACTAGGGCAAAGGCTCAGCCTGAACTTCTTCCTCTTCCATTAGCACCTCAACTAGTTGGGGTTCACCCTCAGCACTTCCTGAAACATGTTTAGCGAGGTATGAGCAATCACAATTGCTCAGTGAGGGATAAGGTCTACTGGGGACGTTCAATGCAGCAGTTAGTACAAATAAAGTATTTTACAACCAAAGAACAATTAAAACAACAAGTTACTACACATTAAAAAGGATACGATACACTTTGACTTCTGTAACGTCCCGGCTAAGCGAATACCCCGAAGGGCAGAGGCACACCAGCGATGCCACGAACTGAAATCTCGATGTAATAATGACACTGATATCGATAAGCCGGCATCCCCTTATAACTCCAAACGGGTGTACTTCGGATGTACCCTGAAATCCTACGACCCAACTCTCCCTGGGCGGCATCCCAAGCGAGAGAGGGACTGGGCAACCATGGTAGCCGAGGTGGACCGGCAAGCCCGATGCCGCCCGGTTTCCCCGACACTACCATGCCCGAATGGTTGCGCAACCACGATGCAATGCACTAAAAATGATAACAATAGTATAAATCAATAAACACATGGTTGAGGGACAACAAAGTAGGTTGCCCTCACACACAATATATAGACAATAAGTACACATAATCTAAGTACAAGTAAATAAACTATTATGTATATAAGGATGAAGTCTCCCTCACCTCTACCGAGCTCCAAGATATAAGTTTGAATCACATCATTTTCAGTCACCTTGAACCTATGAGCAAACATTACTTCAATTACTCTTTAACTACAACATTCATTCTAAGTTAGCTAACTTATAACTTCGCTTATTTTGAATATATACAATATCTATTAGAATTCTATTTTTAACAAAATACCACTTTTATATACTTTAACTTAACATATATTCCATATTTTCAATAGTCTACAAGTTAATTAAGAAGATAGTTCAAAAACTTAAATGAGAATGATTCAACCAGCATGCTATAACTAGATATAAATCGAGCTAGAATTTAGTTTAACTAAAATCAACACATGAGCCTGCAGTTACTCATACTATTTCTCATTTTCTTTTAGTTAATAACTTGTACAAGAAATTAATTCCCCCCACATAACAATAAACTAGCCATTACTCAACTCAAAGAATTTCTCCAAAGGATATATAGATAATAAAGGTTAGGTTACTTTAATGTTCAAATGACACATTCATTCACAATGACACTACCCAGTCTTTTACTACTTTAATGAACTTCTAATTCATATTCTACTTTACTTACAATAGTTAGTAATATCTCTATGAAGATAGCCCAACATTAGCACATAGGGAAAGAAATGCATTTATCAACTAATAGAAAAGTTAACTATCAACCATTTAATAACTAACATACTATTTTAGTAAAATAACTATACTTCAAGCTAAGATTCTAACATATCACTAGTAGTATTAACTTAAGTTAATTACATTTAACATATAATAGACAACTATCAACTTACAATTAACCTTACATGTAGTTTCAAAAAGCATTAAACACATTCTTCCACATAGTTTACTTGACCTTTCTAAGTGTTCACTAGTTGCACATTGATAACAAAAACTAATTCTAACAGTTGCATTGTTTAGCATATATAGAAACATTACCTATGTCTAAAGGCGGTGACCATCACAACTCTACTAGCATTTCTCATTCACAGTCGAATAGAATAGCTTTCAATTTAAATTAACTTTACTAGCAATTAGATTTCAATTACAATTCATGAAAACAACATAATTATAAGAGCCCCATTACGTTATTAATCATCCAAGGACACTACACAATAAGGTCTTGATCGAATACATCCAATTAGAACTGAATTATATCATTACTATAGCAAAATAACAACAAAATTCAGATTCTCGCGTAACAGGGCATTTCTGACACATCTCACCAAAATGATCATAACTTGCTCTAGACAACTCCGATTAATGCACCGTAAAAAGCTGTAGAAACTAGACTCGTAAGGCTTTCTAATGGTATATAATTCAACCCCTAATCCTTTTCCAATTAATACAGTTTTAAGCTCGAAGTTTGCTCAATGCAGTTAAAATAGAAGCAGTTTATACAAGCAAATAAGCAGTTTTACAAAAGGGCATATACAAGATATAATTAGAATTACATCAAAAGTTCCACACCAACTTGAAACTACATTTAAACATTCAAGAAGTCATGCCAAGGTCTTAGAAGCGCGAGACAACCGAAATTGCACCTAAACCCCTTTGTTATTCAAGCTATTTCTCCTCCAAACCAAAGTTAATGATTCAAATTTAAAGGGAACTCTACCAACCTTCTAACTAACCCTCAAGGAACCCTTTCAACCCTCTAACTCATTCAAACGCCCGTAATAACCTCGAAAGCCCCAAATTCCCTCTTATAGCTTTACACTACACCTACCTCATCTGGGCTTCAAACAAGGATTAGAAAAGCTTCTATAGCACCTAGGTAGCCTAAGGATACCAAAAGTAGAGCCCGAATCCACCCGGATTCGTCTTAACCCCGAAACCCCTTTATTAAAGTCGACTATTTTACGTTTTATGCGATTTTAGAGCAATTCAAGTGCACGGGGCTATTAGACTACCTTCATTAGCACCTAAGGCATCTATTAGGAGTGTTGAATCAAGCTAATTCGAGCAATTACACAAAACCCTAGAAAAACATCACTATTCACCTCATGAATTAAACTAACGATTCCAACCGTTTAAAAAGCGAAACAATGG
Organism: Ehretia macrophylla; assembly: GCA_037974665.1. Classification (NCBI taxonomy): domain Eukaryota; kingdom Viridiplantae; phylum Streptophyta; class Magnoliopsida; order Boraginales; family Ehretiaceae; genus Ehretia; species Ehretia macrophylla. The sequence continues at coordinate 31,693,661 of CM075766.1, forward strand.
TTCAAATATGTTCTCTAGCACTCATATACAAGGTATAATAGCATAGATAATCAATACAATAGCATTTGAACACATTTTCAACAAATCAAGAAAATAGCAACTATTTTAAAATGCGAAAATAAGCCGTGAAATCTCTCACCAATGCGCGTAGGAGCTCCTAGGAGGCTAGTAGACACCCTAAACCACTTGCACCTAGCTTGGCTTGGCTTGGAATGAGGATTTGTTGAGCAAAAAAAACTCTATTTCTTCTCCTATGCAATTCTCGGATTTGCTACAGTGTTTTCAGCATGCTCTCTTTTTTGTTTTTTTTTTTTGTTTTGCTAAGTTATGAGCTAATGTGTGTGTTGTGTGAGTTATATATTAAATGGGGCTAAGTTGCTTGCTTAAATGGTTCACTAAATGCGCTTAGTTAGCTTAAAACGAGCCTAGATAGTAAAATGAATGCTAGCTAATTCATTCCCTAAGTTATGTTACGTAACACTATTTATACAACTACAAAAATCATTTTTTAAACGAGCTCTCCTATCGCCTCTAGCTCAAATGCATATTTTTCCCACTACTCTAATAATTAATATGATTTAATAAAATTGCTAATTCGCTAATAGCATGAAGTTAAAAACGGAGTGAATAGTAATTTAAGAAGACAGTTAATAATGCACAGAAGGAAATGCGCAAACAAGGGATGCAACAGTAATTGAATGCATGGCTAAAACTCGGGCGTCACAATCCATCTCTCGGCTGCCTCATCATCCGGCTCTCCAAAGAACTTATCCGGCTCGTGCCTCAGGAATTTCTCTAACTGATTGTTCTCAGCCCTACCAGGATTAGCTTGATTTCCCTGGTGATTATTATTCCTGTCCTACCTCTGCTCATGCAGTACCTGTGTAATCCGATCAACTGCAGTGGTCATAGTAGCCATAAACTGTTCAGGAATCGGTTGCTGACCCTATTCTGCTGCTTCTTCATCTGCCCCTTGACCTTGAGTACTACGACGTGGTGGCATAGTAACAACTCACTATAGCTGGCAGCATATAAAAGCAGTTTATAGACAGAAATATAGCACATAAGATTAGATAACACTCAAGTCAATAACAATCAAATATCCTATCACACAATTCTCATAAGACAAGATTGACATGTCAAACTAATTCACTTAAACACATAAACACTCAAGTTCACATAGTCATGCTATAACATTTTTTTCACTTAACAATCATACATTAACACTTTAGCATTTTAGACCTTTACCCCACAGACCGAGAAACATATTGTGGTACCCCGAACCTGGCATGTATTCAATAGCATTTAAACTTCATTTAAATTGCATTTTATTGACCTTTCACCTTCTTTGACCAAACTAGTTGACTTTTCATCTTCTTTGACCAACTAGGACAAGGTGAGAATTTTTGAAATGTTTAATAAAAGGCAAACTTGGGATTAGAAATAAAAAAATCCAATGTTAAGTTAGTCAAATTTTGGGGCAACTTTGTAATTAAATCTGAACCAATTGGGGAAGAATTAGGTAGTAAATTATATATGGTTGGAAAGCTCTATGAGTCTAGTTTCTGAGGCTTCAAACCGTTCATGAATTGGAGTTTTCTAGAAGAAGTTATGGCCGTGAGGAAAAGAAAAAACAGAGAAGAAAGGCTTGAAGCCACGAGGAAAAGAAAGAGAAAAAGAAAGAAAAAAAAATTCAAAACAAATCACCAAATCTTTGCGTGAGCTTGCACGGGGTGGTTTCCGAGGCATCCTACGAGGTTTTCCTAGCGTCTAGGAGCATCTAAGGTGAGGGTTTCATCGTTATTTGTGCATTTGAAAATGTTGAACATAAACTTTAATATTTGTGATTTAACCGTAGGTTATTATTTTGTCTGTTTCATTGCTTAAAGTATGTTCCCTAGCAATCGTAGAACACGTATTTATAGCTTTTTAACATTTTTTGCGGTTGAATATTGAAATTGAAATATAAATTGTTAGTTGAATAGTATTTTATGAATAGTAAACCCTTGAAACGATAAAGTTGCATTGTTATGCTGTCTGTTGATGTGAAAAGGTGCTAGGTATGCTAGAATGCCTAAATGCATGATTTGTTTAGGTTGCGGAATGGAAAAAATGAGAAAAACGCCTTGGTGAAAGTCGGGGTCGTTTAGGTCGAGTTTAACGTTTTGCGTGATGGCATTGTTTCTGGAGGCCATGGAAGCACTTTTGGTGCGATTATGGCGTTGGTTGGGTGTTTCGTTAGTATAGTTGTAGTTGAAACGAGCAAAAGGAGAAATCGGGACTTTGCGTGAATTCCAGGGTTAAGTAGGGTTTCGGGGTCTTTAGATGTGCCTTATAGTGACCTAGGAGGATTGGTGAAGTCAGTTTCCAAAACTCGTGGCTCGTTTGAAAGTAGTAGAGTTTGGTAAGTTGGGGTCATTTTCATGATTTTGTGTGTTTTCATAGAATATTGCTTATAGAATGCTTATATTGCTTATAGAATGCTTATGTTGCCTATAGAATGCTTATAATGCCTATAGAATACTTGTTATTGCTTGATAATGTTAGTTGGTGTTGTTATTGTTACTTGTTTGATTGTAAATGCTTGTTAATGCTTATTACGCTTGTTAGAGTTGATTATTGATTGAAATGTTTAACAATTGTTGATAATGCTTGATATCTCGTTTATCTCATCTATTCTGGATTGTTGTGCTATCTCTCGTTTTTCGCCTAGTATCGAGTCTTGCATTGCATAGTGTCAGCGCGTGAGTGATGGGCCTCTCTGGGTAGCCTCGGGTTGCCAGTGTTGGTTGCTCTAGCTCCGTAGCTATTCCCTCTTCTCGCTTGGGTTGCCTCCCAGGGAGATTTGGGTCGTAGATTGATGGATACTTCCGGGGTATTCCAAACTGGTGTTATAAGGTGGTTGCGCGCTTATTGTCATCGTTGTCAACATCAAGCTCGAGATTGATGTATCGCTCGTGAAATGGTACATTGCTCGTATGAGTGAACCATAGCCTTCAGAGTGTGGTATAGCTTTGAATGGTTGTGTTAATGCTTTCAATAATTGCTTATTTTATTGATTGTTTGGCTTGATTGCTTATTTATCAGTTATATTGCTTAACTGTCTTATTTGCATTGCACGACTTTCTTTCTCTCCAATTCGATATCTGTCTCGCCCTCACTGAGTATACGTGTTGTGTATACTCACTCCTCACCACCACATTTCAGGAAATGTCATGTTAGCTGGAAGTTCGTGATTTCGTGAAAGTTCGTTGCCTGAAGAGTTGTCTTGCATGCCTATGTGGCTTGAGTGACGAAGTTTGTAAAGATGTATGTTCATATGTTGTTTGTATTTATTGTCAAAAGAAATGTAATTTAAATTTAGCTAAGTAGCTGAGGTGAATTGATAAGCTAGTTTATGTAATCAGTTAGCATAGCTTAACTTCAATGCATATCTGTAATGTCCAAAGGAAAAGAGTTAGAATGGCATGATAGTTTATTTTATGCAGTAGCTTAGTATGGTTTAACCGTCTAGTTCGAATGTACTTGTCAAAAATGAAAAGAGATAGGTTAGCTTTTAAATTGGAAATGTATGTATACTTGCTGAGTTTAAATTGTTGAGAACCAAGGCTCGGATGGCCTTGAGGTGGATTTGAATGTTTGGACATGGTATTGGTCCACTTATATGCTATCGCAGGTTTTACATTTTGCCTAGAAACAGGGGAGACTCCGTCCGTTTTTCCCTAAAAAAATTATACCCGGGTTTGGTTTGGGTTGTGATTAGATCGATTGATAGAACTCCCGGTCTCGAGAGGGATCGGGGTGTTACAGGTGGTATCAGAGCTTGTCTAGCTCATAAGCCGGGACAGGGTCCTTGGTCTGGTGGGTAGTGACCCTTGAATGTGTGCTTGTTAAAGGTGTCTTGAAAGTGTATGCTTGTATTTGAGATTGTGTGTCTTGATATGAATCTGTGCTCCTATGTGATATAGTTATGTGTTATGTGTTAATTGTGTGCTAAGTAAGGTGAAGTGTCCAGTTGTGAATTGAATTGACCTACCGAATTGGCATCGTGAATTGAATTGACCTCGTGGATTATTATTTGCTTGAAGTATTGCTTGTAATGTGTGTATTGGAATGTCTTGAATTAGCTATGCCGTGATTTGAATTAATTATGTTGTGCTTGACTTGATTGTCGTGATTGAGTGACTTTGTTGAATAAACTGTTTTTGTAAACTTGTTTGCATAATAGTTTAAGGCATGTGTATAACTGTGATATATTGGCATTCATACATGTCTTATGGAAATAGTAAGTAAGTCCTCTTCCTCCGCTGAAGAAACGGCTTCACAGCTGGCTTCTCAAGGTGTATGGATTGGCAGGAAATGAATGGTATTTGACTAGCATTAATTTGGGAATTGGTGTTTGCTTTTGGAGCTCGGTTATTGGCGAATCTCTATGGTCCTCCTCTATGCCTAACGGTTGTGAAAGAGCAGCTTTCTCTTGGGGTTTTATTTGGTTATTCTTTGGAGCATTCTTTGGTTTTCTTAATGGGTATTCTTTGTAGACTTTTGTTGGCATTTCTTGGTAGATTTGGCTATTGGGATTTCAATCGGCCTTACTGCACAGTATTATCTAGGGTATATATGTCTCAGTCTTTATTGGTGTGAAACTGGCATCCCTGATTGGAAATTCTTCAATGGTATTTTCTGGAATTCTTAGTGGCCAATTATTTAATATTTACTTATTAGGCAAACTTGGCTACTTTCTTATTGGAGCATTGTTTCGGATATCTTCTTTAGTGTTCCTCAGTAGGTTTGGTATTTGGAGTTCCTATCAGACTTATTGTATAATACTACTTATGGTATTCTTTGAAATTCTTATTGGGCGTTCTACTGGTATTTTCCTTTTTGGCAAGATTGTATGAAGTTCTCACTTGGCAAATAGTGAAGAGGCCTCAGAGTTTGGTTTTGGTGGGAAACTATGTTTGTTATTCAACTTGGTTGTCTTATTGGGCGCATTATATTTTCTCTAGTATTTCCTTAGACATTCTTCTCAGCATTTGATAGCGATACTCGGAAACTAATGGGTTGTCCTATGGGGTTATTATTTGGAAGGCTTCTTTGGAACTTTTGAAGTATATTTGATTGGGTTTCTTAGTATTTTCTTCAGCACTTTTTTCAGGGAATTCTTCTATGAAATTCATGACCAGTGGGGTACTTATTTGGACCTCTGGATGGAACCTTTGTTTGAGCCTTTATTTGGCTTCTTGTTTGGGAATTCTCAGGCAGTAATAGTTAGACTTCTATTGGAGATTCATGCGTGGGGTATTCTTCTTATCATTAATATGTGATGTGATTTTATCTACAGTATCTTTGCTTAGGTCTTTATTGGTATTATCTCGCCACTTTTGGTTGGAATTTTATTCTTCTTCGGTATTCGTGTCAACGGGATTCTTCAACCGATGAAGATTAGTCAGAATTAGATTTCAGATGATACTGAGTTCTATTGGAAGAAGAATTGCGAGGATGCAATTGTTTTAAGGGGGGGAAGGATGTGATACCCCAAACCTGGCATGTATTCAATAGCATTTAAAGTTCATTTAAATTGCATTTTATTGACCTTTCACCTTCTTTGACCAAACTAGTTGACTTTTCATCTACATTGACCAACTAGGACAAGGTGGGAATTTTTGAAATGTTTAATAAAGGGCAAACTTGGGATTAGAAATAAAAAAATGCAATGTTAAGTTAGTCAAATTTTGGGTCAACTTTGGAATTAAATCTGAACCAATTGGGGAAGAGTTAGGTAGCAAATTATATATGGTTGGAAATCTCTATGAGTCTAGTTTCTGAGGCTTCAAACCGTTCGTGAATTGGAGTTTTCTAGAAGAAGTTATGGCCGTTTTCGTAAGGTCGCGCATAGCTGTTTTGGTTTAGCGGGTTGACCGAATCTTTGACCTTTGACTTCTTGTCATTTTTTTTCCTAAATAAGCAGAATGCAAACGAAAAAACAGAGAAGAAAGGCTTGAAGCCATGAGGAAAAGAAAGAGAAAAAGAAAGAAAAAAAATTTCAAAACAAATCATCAAATCTTCGCGTGAGCTTGCACGGGGTGGTTTCCGAGGCATCCTACGAGGTTTCCCTAGCGTCTAGGAGCATCTAAGGTGAGGGTTTCATCGTTATTTGCGCATTTGAAAATGTTGAACATAAACTTTAATTTTTGTGATTTAACCGTAGGTTGTTATTTTGTCTGTTTCATTGCTTAAAGTATGTTTCCTAGCAATCGTAGAACACGTATTTATAGCTTTTTAACATTTTCTGCGGTTGAATATTGAAATTGAAATATAAATTGTTAGTTGAATAGTATTTTGTGAATAGTAATCCTTTGAAATGATAAAGTTGTGTTGTTATGCTATCTATTGATGTGAAAAGGTGCTAGGTATGCTAGAATGCCTAAATGCATGATTTGTTTAGGTTGCGTAATGGAAAAAATGAGAAAAATGCCTTGGTAAAAGTCGGGGTCGTTTAGGTCGAGTTTAGCTTGCGTGATGGCATTGTTTCAGGAGGCCATGGAAGCACTTTTGGTGCGATTATGGCGTTGGATGGGTGTTTCATTAGTATAGTTGTAGTTCAAACGAGCAAAGGGGGAAATCGGGACTTTGCGTGAATTCCAGGGTTAAGTAGGGTTTCGGGGTCTTTAGACGTGCCTTATAGTGACCTAGGAGGATTGGTGAAGTCGGTTTCCAAAACTCGTGGCTCGTTTGAAAGTAGTAGAGTTTGGTAAGTTGGGGTCATTTTCATGATTTTGTGTGTTTTCATAGAATATTGCTTATAGAATGCTTATATTGCTTATAGAATGCTTATGTTGCCTATAGAATGCTTATAATGCCTATAGAATACTTGTTATTGCTTGATAATGTTAGTTGGTGTTGTTCTTGTTACTTGTTTGATTGTAAATGCTTGTTAATGCTTATTACGCTTGTTAGAGTTGATTATTGATTGAAATGTTTAACAATTGTTGATAATGCTTGATATCTCGTTTATCTCCTCTATTCTGTATTGTTGTGCTATAGCTCGTTTATCGCCTTGTATCGAGTCTTGCATTGCATAGTGTCAGCGCGTGAGTGATGGGCCTCTCTGGGTAGCCTCGGGTTGCCAGTGTTGGTTGCTCTAGCTCCGTAGCTATTCCCTCTTCTCGCTTGGGTTGCCTCCCAGGGAGATTTGGGTCGTAGATTGATGGATACTTCCAGGGTATTCCAAACTGGTGTTATAAGGTGGTTGCGCGCTTATTGTCATCGTTGTCAACATCAAGCTCGAGATTGATGTATCGCTCGTGAAATGGTACATTGCTCGTATGAGTGAACCATAGCCTTCAGAGTGTGGTATAGCTTTGAATGGTTGTGTTAATGCTTTCAGTAATTTCTTATTGTATTGATTGTTTGTCTTGATTGCTTATTTATCAGTTATATTGCTTAACTGTCTTATTTGCATTGCCCGACTTTCTTTCTCTCCAATTCGATATCTGTCTCGCCCTCACTGAGTATACGTGTTGTGTATACTCACTCCTCACCACCACATTTCAGGAAATGTCATGTTAGCTAGAAAGTTCGTGATTTCGTGAAAGTTCGTTGCCTGAAGAGTTGTCTTGCGTGCCTATGTGGCTTGAGTGTCGAAGTTTGTAAAGATGTATGTTCATATGTTGTTTGTATTTATTGTCAAAAGAAATGTAATTTAAATTTAGCTAAGTAGCTGAGGTGAATTGATAAGCTAGTTTATGTAATCAGTTAGCATAGCTTAACTTCAATTCATGTCTGTAATGTCCAAAGGAAAAGAGTTAGAATGGCATGATAGTTTATTTTATGCAGTAGCTTAGTATGGTTTAACCGTCTAGTTCGAATGTACTTGTCAAAAATGAAAAGAGATAGGTTAGCTTTTAAATTGGAAATGTATGTATACTTGCTGAGTTTAAATTGTTGAGAACCGAGGCTCGGATGGCCTTGAGGTGGTTTTGAATGTTTGGACATGGTATTGGTCCACTTATATGCTATCGCAGGTTTTACATTTCGCCTAGAAACAGGGGAGACTCTGTCCGTTTTTCCCTGAAAATTTTGCACGGGTTTGGTTTGGGTTGTGATTAGGTTGATTGATAGAATTCCGGGTCTCGAGAGGGATCGGGGTGTTACACATATCTCGGCTCATGCAAGACTATCATGCTCTGATACCACCTAAAGATGTCACGCCCCGACCCGACCCCGCAAAAGGCCAAGCCTGGACCCGACACACGGACGGAGTCTCCTCTGTACCGTGGACGATCCGAAAACCCTACATTCAATATAATACTCGCGAAAACCACAATAAACATTTGGAACAAGCCAACTTTCTTTTTAAAAAAAACATACATCTTTTCATTTACAACTTTGCAAACCAAAATGTCATGCATACTACACAAGTATTCGTGCCACTAAACAGTTAACCATTAGCATGCATTTCTTACTAGTCACATGAGTATATCTTTACAACTTCTCAACCTTTAAACTTTTACAACATAAGACCATAAAGGCCTCAAAATAGAAACTACATACAAGGCTACAAGCCTCAAAATAAAGCATCAACCAAGCATTATACACATCAGACATGGCCCGCACAAAAGTCTGGCAACCAACCACCAGCTAAGCAAAGAAAGTGCTATCAAGGAAACACCTCCACTTGCTCCTCCTCCTGAATTACCTCAATAGGATCCGGTGCAACTACTACTGTAAAAATATAGTATAGAAAGGAATGAGAAAAAACTATTGCTCAGCGAGGGTAATTGGTCTCAAGGACGGAGGTGAGAGGAGAATACAATGCAAATAGTCAAGCAATTTATTCAATTATCATATAGAGATACAAGCAAAGCCAACAATAAAACAAGACAAGCATTAAAACTATAAACACTCATTCAAGGATACGATTCACTTTCCACGAGCAACTTTCAATCACGAATTCGATGACGACGCGCCGGCCCAACCACCTTATAACTTCAGTTTGGAATACCCCGGAAGTATCCATCAATTCTATGACCCAAATCTCCCTGGGAGGCAACCCAAGCGAGAAAGGGAATAGGTCACGGAGCTAGAGCAACCAACACTGGCAACCCGAGGCTACCAGAGAGGCCCATCACACCGCCCCTGACTCTATGAATGCAATACAATATACAATGCAACAATCGAGCAATCGAGCAATAAAGCCACGTGGGAGAATAACAAAGTAGGTTACTCTCGCACGCAATAGTAACAGTTGATAAACATTTCAATCAGAATCAACTTTAACAAGCATAACAAGCAATATTAAGCATTCTATAGGCATAACACTATGAAAACAAACAAAATCACAAAACGACCCCAACTTTCAAAACGCTACTCCTCTCAAACAAGCCACGAGTTTTGGAAACCGACTTCACCAATCCTCCTAGGTCACCATAAGGCACGTCTAAAGACCCCGAAACCCTACTTTACCCTAGAATTCCTGCAAAGCCCCGATTTCCCCCTTTGCTCGTTTGAACTATAGTTATCCTAACCAAACACCCAACCAACACCATAACCACACCAAAAGTGCTTCCATGGCCTCCCGAGACAATGCCATCACGCAAAACGAGGAAACGCTAAACTTGACCTAAACGACCCCAATTTTCACCAAGGCATTTTTCCTCGTTTTTCCATTACACAATCCAAACAAATCATGCATTTAGGCATTCTAGCATATCTAGTATCTTTTCACATCAATAGAACGCATAACGGAGCAACTTCATCGAAACGGGGGTTTACTATTCACAATTTACTATTTAATTATCAATTTAAATTGCAATTTCGATATTCAACTGCAAAAAATGTTAAAAAGCTATAAATACATGTTCTACAATTGTCAAGGAACATTCTTTAAGCATCAAAATGATTAAAATAACAAACTACGGATAAAATCTAAAAATTTAAAGTTGATACATATAACATTCAAATGCGCATATAACGTGCTTCCCTCACCTTAGACACTCCCAGACGCTAGGAAAACCACGCTGGATGCCTCGGAAACAACCCCGTGCAAGCTCACGCGAAGATTTGAAGTTTGGAGGTTGAAAATCTTTTTTTTTCTCTATGTTTCGGCCAGCTTTGTTTCTGTTTTCAGCTTTGTTTTTTTTTTTATTTTGCAATGTTATATGCTTAATAAAAGATGACAAGCCTTTGGTCAACTAACTTAAGTTGGTCAATTTAGCTTATTTTATGCATTTTAAAGCTATAACAACCAACACAAAATTAACTCTAGTTAACAACAACTAAAATATTAAAATTACTACACTAAATACCAGTTTTCACTATTTGCTGAGGACTAGAAAACACTCTCTAGCTATCGCTCTCGAAATGCAATGTACTTTGTGACAATAAAAAAAATAACAACAATTAAATCTCAAAGAATTTAAGAAAATAATATTTTCAGAAAAATAAACAGGAAAATTTCATATTCCGAGCTCGGGTATTACATAATCACTCCCTTGGTTGGGGACTGTGCCGCCCCTATCCTTTAAATTGATGGATTCCCAGGTCTTTTTTATTCTCACTGTTTGAAGATTTTTGAAGACGACCTGATCAAGGCGGTTCACAATTTATTTGCTGAAGGCACTCTTTAGCCCTAAGTTTGAATTCAAATTCAATTGCCCTTATTCTGATTCTGAAAGTCGAAAGTCCTTCACACTTTCACCAATTCTGACTTACCTTTATTTATGGGATATTTGAAGGAAAGCTTTCTCGCTTTTTCTAAAAAATGCTCTAATGCTCGAAGAATGAGTTTGATTCTCCCTAGAATCAATTTGAAGGGGTTTACAAGCTTGTTTGATAAAACAAGGTATGAAGTAACTCGACCGATAGGGAGAGGAATGGAGTTGGCAACAATAACATTTTCTCCTTTCTTTCTTTTCCTTTTTGTCTTCTACATGCCTACTCGATTGGATCCTCTTCCCTTCCCTTTTCTAAAATACCTGATTGGTCTGAAATCAGTTACTAATGCTTTGTTGAATGAAAAAGAAGCTTGTTTCAAGATCATCTATTCCTTCCACCTCACTCTTCACCAAAACCAGAAGACACACTACCAGCAAAGTAAGATAGTTTCTCCTCTTATTATAAAGAAAATAAACCTCCCAAAATTGGTGTTGTACTGTATTAGTGGAGGCGGTGAAAGCCCTATATTTATATATAACAAAGATAAAAAGAGAGATAGTCATGGTTTATTATATATTAGGTCGGGTAAAGTTGGATTGGATGTCTTGGGTTACTCTCGAATCAAGGTCCCAATTAGGTTTTCTCTCTTCCAATCAAAAGTCAATTATTTTTAGTGTTTAAAACGAAATTAGATTTGCTACTCCGAGCAAAAAATGAGTGGCTTGTAGTGGTTTGTCAATAGGGAAAGTGGTTTCTCTCTTAACCTAGAACTAGATGATGAATCAAAGTTCTTGCTTTTTTGAGTCAAAATCATCTTTTTAGATGTTGGAATTTAGGAAAATACCTTCATCATCAGAGCACAAAGTATTTCAAGTAAGCTAATTTGGATCGAATTAGGACCGCCTGGGGGCGGAGTTCCGTGTTCCAGAAAGAGCGCTGTTAGTTACAGCGGATCGGGTCTAAGGCTTTGTGACTAACAACGTCTTTGACTATTTGAATTATCATTGGTAAACATTGGATTAAAAAAATGCACATCCCAACAAGTGGGATGGATGGATAATTAATAAGAAAAAAGTATTGACCCATCTCTAAGACTTGCGAATCAAAATAAGGCTTTTCTAAAGGGGTTGATAGGAGGGGTCCAGTGCTCGCTTAGTAGCAAAGGGATTCACTCTTAAATATGGGTAGGATTATGAGGAAACGTTTAGCCCTGTTGATTACCACAACTCGTCTCCTTGTTGCCATTGCTGCAGCAAGGCATGGGCCTTGTAGTCGACCGGTGCGAGCACGCTGTAAGCTTACTACTGTGAGAGAAACTATGAGCTCCTAACTACCGTGCAATAAAAATATCGGCACTCCAATGCATAAATAGCTACGAGTTACCGTAAGCGCTATTGCACGAGCATACTACCGAGTACCATGAGTACACTAACAAGAGATGAACTACGAGCATAAATCAGTAGTCAGTCTTCGACTTAAATAAAGATATTGCGTATAAAGAGAGAAAGAGAGAGATAGCCAGTCTCTTGAGTGGCTGAAAAAAGGACCAAGGACGATGAAGGAAGAGAAGGAGGAGAAGGAGGAGGCCTAGGAGCTGGCTTTAATTGAAGCGGAATTGAAGTAAAAAAATTCTGAGTTCATGCCACGACGATCTATATAGAAGGGCAATTTGTTGATGCATTCCTCTTGAGAATGAAGAAGAAGAAAGATCTTCTTTTTAACATGAAAATTTGGTCACGTAGATCTTATATTTCACCGCAATTCGTTGATTGCTCCGTACGAATTTACAATGGAAAAACTTATGTTCGTTGTAAGATTACTGAAGGAAAGATTGGTCATAAATTTGGAGAGTTTGCTTCTACACGAAAACGAAGACCTATGACAACAAATCTTGGACCGGGAAGAAAAAGGGGTAAAAAGTGAAGTCTAAGCGCATATGGTGCAAGAAAGAAATCCGATTTCATATTCACTATTTTTTATTCTATAATCAAGTTTTTCAAGTGAAAGTAAAATAAATAAAATAAGATATCTAATTCTATTTGAATTAGACGAGCCGCCTCTAGCATTTCTTTTTTGTGATTCAAAGCGTGAATCTGTACATTCCTAAGAATCTGAAGAGGAGATCTCTCTCGATCTCGAATTGAGACGGGGAGGGGGGGAGCTCGGGAGAACCTGTCCCCCGATCTTTTGCAGAAAAGAAGGCGGCTCATCCCGCTCAACTGCTGACCACTCGAGAGCGGGAGAGCACTTCTTGCTCTAATTCTTAGGCAGCGGCATTACACCAACTACCACTTTTGGTTCCGGACCCAAACCCAAAAATTCTCGCAAACTGGATTTGGCTCTACAAAGAGCATGACGCAAGGCTTGGAGAGCCTTTTAATTCCTATCCAAAATTAGTGAATTTCTATTTTTTGTTAGTTAAGAAAGATAGAGATGAATACTCTATCTCATCTCTAACTCATTTTTTATCTGACCTTGAAAAAAAGAAATAAATAATGATAGAAAGTTCTATGTACAAGTTTTCTCAATGCTTTCTAATTCACAAGAATAGAAGCCTTTCTTTTCTTGAGTTGCATATTTCTGCAACAGGATAAAGGAAATCGATTGAGAAACTTGCATAGGGTTGGCTATTCACTCACTTTTTTCTACTAATGTGCAACGGCAAGGAGCTAACTGGTTATTGGACCAACCTTTGGTATGGTGTACTCCGGCGAAGCACCGCGTTGTTGGTAAGGAGTGTGAGCGGGCAGGGAGCTCGCACAAATAAGTGAAAGACCCCTTTTTCCTTTCTGAAGTGTGGCCCACACACGGCCAAGGGGAAAAGAAAAATGAGGGGGGATAAGGTTAGCCCTTAGAATCGAATTCTAAACTGAACCGGCGTGGCGCTGCTAGATGCTTCTGATCAATAGAACAAGAAGAGGAGTTAGCCAAAAAGAAAGACCGCCAAAAGTAACAACCACCAAGATAGGCATAGTAATTAGATCTTTTGATCACTCATTTTTGGAGAACCATTTTGGGGGGCTTCCGCCTTACACACGGAAGATTGGATTGCCTGAATCACGAGTCTTATATACTTTGTTACGATCACCTCATATTGATAAAAAGTCCAGAGAACAATTTGAAATAGAAATCAAGAAACAATTTGTGGCCATAAAAATAGAAAGGCATGAATTGCGCAAGAAGTTCTTTCTGTTAAAATGTCGTGGGACTCAGAGGACATAAGACTTCTTGGTCAAGCCAAAAAGATTTTCGACTGGATACTCCTACCCCACCATGCCTGGCCCTTTCTTTACCTTACGAAGAAAGATTAGGTATGAAGCATGGGAAAGAATACAAGAAGTGTATGAAACAATGGGTAACCTTAAGGAGTGGTGGCAAACCTCTTGATTGATCAACTCGAGTGAACTGTGCTTAGACGCTTCATAAAACTACACCGATCTACGAGATAAGCTAATAAATGAGTAGGCTTCCCATTTTGATTCACAAAATGTGATTTGGGACATAATGGGAGTTTGCGTGCCTCGGTAGGAAAGAGATCACCAGAGTATAGC